>OY744515.1:71521398-71676398 GCA_963556195.1 Sepiola atlantica
CGAGAATTAACTACTAATTCAGATAATTATCTGGATACTATGATCGATAACCCAAACATCGAATAGAATTTCGAATTCAAAGGTATACGTTACCATATTAAACTTATTTTGTATTTTTGTGTTCCCAATGGACGCCGTGATCTTCTTCGTTTCTGCCGTGCATAAGACAAGCAATGACTAATCCTTGACAAGGAGACACATTTTTTTTTAATCTGCTTATGAAAGAAAATAGCAGAAAATAATTGAATGCCTCGCGTGACTGTTGTAGGGGGATGGGGTGCTTTTTTAGTATTTTATTTTTTATTTTTGTTCTGATATATTTGGGGGGGGGGTATTTTCCTAAAGCTTAAAACAGATATTTTCTTATTCGATAGATAATCTTAAATTTATTTAGTATTGTATTGTTTAAAAAACAAGAGATGTAAGCATATGTGTATGGAAAATTCAATTCTGATAAATAAACAGGTGGAAAGTTATTTGAGAACAAAAATGTCCGATGGAAATTGTCGGAAACAGAGTGAGGATGCGTGATGTAATAAATAAACCGGAAATGAAAACATATGATGTTTAAGACAGAACAGTACGAAAAGAAAGAATGACAGTCTATCCATACATAATAATATTTTTTTGTTGAAAACTTGTTAAGACAATCAAAAATGAAAACTTCGTCATTTTTTAGAGTTCAGTGTCCGAGAACGTTTTAGTTGAGGGAAGGAGAATTTGAGTAAAGCTACTGTTCATTTCGGCTAACGCCGTGTGCGTTAGCGTGTACAGTGTATGTAAATGGAATATGCATTGTAGGTGTGCGTGTATATTAGCGTATTTATTTATTAGTGAGAGATTGTGTGCGCCTATGAACTTTGTGCACGTGCGTTCGGTGAGCGGCGTGTATGTGCGTTCGCTGGGTGTACACTCATATGTGTGCTGCTTTTCGAGAGGCTTCTGGCCCAAATGACCTAGGCTAGATTTTGACGTGCGCACATGTGTTGTCTCTGAAAGAAAAATACCGGAAAAGAGGAAGAACGCTGTGTGTTTGGGGTTTTTATAGTACGCACGAATTTTAGGCAATGAATATCCTTGCTTCTCTGGTTGATTGAAATAAATTGCTGATTTGAGTTTTGGTCTAATCGAGTCGATACGCAAAAACAACATTTGCTGTCGCTGCTGCTTCTAACAGTGATAACCCTGGCTGCTGTATGCTTAGCATAGCACGTAGAATATTTCACTTGCGCTTAATAACAGTAAGGATTAGGTAAGAAAAGGTGTAGTAACTAAAAAGGGGCAGATATTCTTAAATTAAAGTGACAGACACAAATATAACATTCCAATAAACAATTTATTGAACACAGATTCAATAAATAATATTCCAGGCTGAATTGCACTAAGTGGTGTGCACATGAAAAATTATCAAGTTGAAGTAACACACAAAAAGAACCTTGGACTTACTTTTACTGTACAGAATAAAAATTAAATTTGTTTTCTCCAGTTGTTAAAAATTCTTTTTAAGGTTCTGCAAGGCAAACCAGACGAATCCGCAACTGAAAGTCCGCAGCAAATGATGTCTGGTCAGATTCAGTTCCTGATATTAGACTTCCTGTTTTGAGTCGCTTATTTTTATTTATTAATTTATTTATCAAATTGTTAGGTGAAAGTACAGAATAGTTAACAAATCCGTCCACCTCCCCATGTTAAGAATGGCTTTCTAAATAATCTTCTGCAGTTTACTGACCGTGCTGAAAAAATAACGTTATTATTTAGAAACCCATTCTTAACATGGACAGGGTGGGGGGCTTTGTTTACTATTCTGTACTTTCACCTAACAATTTAAATAATAAATTTGGGAAAATGAAACTTTCGCCGGAAGTTATATTACGGGTGACGTTACATATTAGGAACTGAATCTGACCGGACACCGTTTGTTGCGGACTTTGAGTAGGGGATTCTTCTGGTTTGCACTCTACAGTAGACCGAACATGTTCTTTTTAAGTTCTTGTCAAAAAAAAGGTATTGATGATTAGATGGTATAATTAAATTCTGTCCTTGCTTTTCTGTTTCTCCTTTGAAACCATATCCTCAGGGAATTTTTCATTAGAAACAATTCTTAATAACTCCTGTTAAATTCACTTAGACGTTACCATAGGCTATTATTCGTAACGAATAAGCTATATTGCCGGTCCCGGCAAAATAACGATTCCTGCGTTATTTTGCCGTGACCGGCAATATAACGATTCCTGCGTTATTTTGCCGGTTCATGTATATTTAACTAAATTGTTAAACATACAGTGACGCCCGGCACAATAATGAGTCTTACGTTATTTTGCCGGCTCGTGTTTATTTAACTATAAATTACTTTTTTTTTATTTAAATTAATTTTTTTGTATTATTTAAAACTTTATCAAACGAAATTTTATTTATAATTTAAAACTTTGCCTAATTTTTTTTTGTTTTTTTTATTTAAAACTTTGCCTGATTGATTTTTTTTTTGTTTGTTTTTAATTAATCTTTGCCTGATTGATTTTTTGTATAATTTAAAACTTTATTAAGCGACAATATATTTTTAAATAACGATAAAATTAATTTTTACTTCCGGTTGATTCGATTAGGAGTGAACTCTTCAAAATTACGACTTATTTTATGATTTCATTGAAAGAACATTTTAAAATAGAAACTGTTTAAATCCAGTGATTTTCTGTATATTTTAACAGTATCGAAGTTTTTCTTCATAAAGAAAATCACAATTTTACATTAAAATCTTTCCTTTGTAAAGCACATTTTTAACAAGTAAATGTTACCAAAGGCAACATAAATTATTCTTCTATCTACCTGTATAAGTTTATTTGTTTATTTGATTATTTATTTTTATAAAAAAAAATCATTTATCAAAATAAATAATAAAATAAACAAATAAACTTATACAGGTAGGTAGAATAATAATTTATGTTGCCTTTGGTAACATTTATTTGTTGCTTATTTTTTTCTTTATATATAACTTTCCTTAATTTCAATTACTTAAATCGAGAGCAGACTTAGTAATGTTGGGAAAATTCATCAACATTAATTCTATTATGAAAAGTAACAAAATAAAAATAAACCGAAAAGAAAAATAGTATTTTTTTTAATAATAAAGAAATGAACCGGCATAATAACGATCCCTTTACATTAGTAAATAATTATTGCGCCGGGCGTTACTGTATGTTTAACAATTTAGTTAAATATACATGAACCGGCAAAATAACGCAGGAATCGTTATTTTGCCGTGACCGGCAAAATAGCCTCTTCCTATTCGTAAAGTCTCTTTCGACTTTTCTACTCAAAGACTTTTCGCTTTTTCTTTTTAAAGTTGCTTTTGACTTTAAATAATTTTCTTGATGACAAATAAGTTTACACTGTTCATTGTCGGTGGAAACGGCACTCTGCAGCTTCTTGGCACTTCCGCTTGCGTCTGCTTGCCGGACAAATACCCGCATAAACACCAAATGTATCGACAGAAGAAAGTATATTGTATAAATTGAACTAACCAAGAGGAACAAAGCTACTGTTTTCTTAGTTTATTAAACTAATTCCCTAAATATATTCGCCACAGTAAAGAGGAGATTGAACTGTAATCAGAAGAGGTAAGCACAGCTCTGTCTACCGGTCTTATAAAGATGGTTGTCCAGAGAAACGTTCACATGGAAGACCCTAAGTGGAAAAATATGTGAAGGTATTGAAATCCCTCTACTACGGGGGAAAAGATAGCGATAACAAGCTTGTGTTAATATGAAGTGTGTAAAAATTTCCATAGGATTATACAAGTAGAAAGGTAACAGTAAAGCACGAGTTGTCTCCCTCTGCGATCACTACTACTTAAATAATGTAAACAACCATTAATCAGAGGCTTTGTTGTTTTGGTGGGAAAACTAATAACTGTAGTTTTAGATAATCGTTAAAATGTCTATTTTTTACCAACTTAGGGGACATTTTTAATCATCCTATGGAAAGGTTAGCTAATAAATGTTTTCTTGGGGTCACTGGTACTTGCTGCATGTAAATAACGGTAAATCTTTCGGTGAATTTGAGCAAAAACTAATTACGGAAATATTAGATATTTACAAAAAAAAATGCTGAACTCTAATTTGTTCCCATGTGGTTAAAATGCTCGGTAGCAGACAAACTAGAGTTTTCTCTCAGTCAGCTTTCTGCTTTCATGGTCATATAACTCCATGTACAAAAATATATATTTTTAATAATGAACCAATTTTGAGAAAATAAAAGACTGACAGAATAACGGAATAACGAACAGTGGCATAAACATAAGCCCGTTTCAAATGGGATCGGGAACCAAAATAACGAACAGTAGCATAAACATATACCCTTTTCAAATGGGATCGGGAACACAATAACGAACAGTAGCATAAACATAAGCCCTTTTCAAATGGGATCGGAAACCAAAATAAAGAATAGTACCATAAACATAAGCCCGTTTCGAAGTGGATCGGGAACCAAAATAACGAACAGTAGCATAAACATAATCCCTTTTCAAATGGGATCGGAAACAAAAATAAAGAACAGTAGCATATACATAAGCCCGTTTCAAATGGGATCTGGAACCAAAATAACGAACAGTACCATAAAAATAAGCCCTTTTCAAATGGGATCGGGAACTCAATTAACGAACAGTAGCATAAACATAAGCCCGTTTACAATGGGATCGGGAACCAAAATAACGACCAGTAGCATAAACATAAGCCCTTTTCAAATGGGATCGGGAACGAAAATAACGAACAGTACCATAAACATAAGCCCTTTTCAAATGGGATCAGAAACAAAAATAACGAACGGTAGCATATATATAATCTCTTTTCAAATGGGATCGGAAACCAGAATAAAGAACAGTAGCATAAACATAAGCCCGTTTCAAATGGGAGCAGGAACCAAAATAACGAACAGTAGCATAAAACTAATCCCTTTTAAAATGGGATCGGAGACCAAAATAAAGAACAGTCGCATAAACATAAGCACCTTTCAAATGGGATCTGTAACCAAAAACACGAACAGTAGCATAAACATAAGCCCTTTTAAAATAGGAACGTGAACCAAAATAACGAACAGTAGCATAAACATAAGCCATTTTCAAATGGGATCTGGAACCAAAATAATGAAGAGTAACATAAACATAAGCCCGTTTCAAATGAGATCGGGAACCAAAATAACGAACAGTAGTATAAACATAAGCCCGTTTCAAATGGGATCGGTAACCAAAATAACGAACAGTAGCATAGACATAAGCCCCTTTCAAATGTGATAGGGAACCAAAATAACGAACAGTACCATAAACATGAGCCCGTTTTAAAATTGGATCGGAAACCAAAATAAAGAACAGTAGCATAAACATAAGCACGTTTCAAATGGGATCGGGAACCAAAATAACGTACAGTAGCATAAACCTAATCCCTTTTAAAATAGGATCGGAAACAAAAATAACGAACAGTAGCATAAACATAAGCCCTTTTCAAATGGGATCGCAAACCAAAATAACGAATAGTAGCACAAACATAAGCCCTTTTAAAATAGTATCGGAAACCAAAATAACGAACAGTACCATAAACATAAGCTCTATTCAAATGGGATCGGGAACACAATAACGAACAGTAGCATAAACATAAGCCTGTTTCAAATGGGATCGGGAACCAAAATAACGAACAGTAGAATAAACATAAGCCCGTTTCAAATGGGAACGGAAACCAATATAACGAACAGTAGCATAAACATAAGCCCGTTTCAAATTGGATCGCAAACAAAAATAAAGAACAGTAGCATAAAAATAAGCCCTTTTCAAATGGGATCGGGAACCAAAATAACGAACTGTAGCATAAACATAAGCCATTTTAAAATGGGATCGGGAACCAAATTAACGAACAGTAGCATAAACATAAGCCCGTTTACAATGGGATCGGGAACACAAAATAACGAACAGTAGCATAAACATAAGCCCTTTTACAGTGGGATCAGAAACCAAAATAACGAACGGTAGCATGAACATAAGCCCGTTTCAAATAGGATCGGAAACAAAAATAAAGAACAGTAGCATATACATAAGCCCGTTTCAAATGGGATCGGAAACCAAAATAACGAACAGTAGCATAAACATAAGCACGTTTCAAATGGGATCGGGAACTAAAATAACGACCAGTAGAATAAACATAAGCCCTTTTCAAATGGGATCGGGAACGAAAATAACGAACAGTACCATAAACATAAGCCCTTTTCAAATGGGATCTGGAACCAAAATAACGAACAGTAGTATAAACATAATCCCGTTTCAAATGGGAGCGGGAACCAAAATAAGGAACATTAGCATAAAACTAAGCCCTTTTCAAATGGGATCGGAGACCAAAATAACGAACAGTAGTATAAACATCAGCCCGTTTCAAATGGGATCGGGAACTAAAATAACGAACAGTAGCATAAATATAAGCACTTTTCAAATAGGATCAGAAACAAAAATAACGAACGGTAGCATATATATAATCTCTTTTCAAATGGGATCGGAAACAAAAATAACGAACAGTAGCATAAACATAAGCCCTTTTCAAATGGGATCGGGAACCAAAATAACGAACTGTAGCAAAAACATAAGCCATTTTAAAATGGGATCGGGAACCAAATTAACGAACAGTAGCATAAACATAAGCCCGTTTACAATGGGATCGGGAACACAAAATAACGAACAGTAGAATAAACATAAGCCCTTTTACAGTGGGATCAGAAACCAAAATAACGAACGGTAGCATGAACATAAGCCCGTTTCAAATGGGAGCGGGAACCAAAATAAGGAACATTAGCAAAAAACTAAGCCCTTTTCAAATGGGATCGGAGACCAAAATAACGAACAGTAGTATAAACATCAGCCCGTTTCAAATGGGATCGGGAACTCAAATAACGAACAGTAGCATAAATATAAGCACTTTTCAAATAATATCGGGAACACAAAATAACGAACAGTAGCATAAACATAAGCCCTTTTAAAATAGGAACCTGAACCAACATAACGAACAGTAGCATAAACATAAGCCCTTTTCAAATGGGATCTGGAACCAAAATAACGAACAGTAGTATAAACATAATCCCGTTTCAAATGAGAGCGGGAACCAAAATAAGGAACATTAGCATAAAACTAAGCCCTTTTCAAATGGGATCGGAGACCAAAATAACGAACAGTTGTATAAACATCAGCCCGTTTCAAATGGGATCGGGAACTAAAATAACGAACAGTAGCATAAACATAAGCCCTTTTCAAATGGGATCTGGAAACAAAATAACGAACAGTAGCATAAACATAAGCCCGTTTCAAATGGGATCGGGAACCAAAATAACGAACAGTAGCATAGACATAAGCCCCTTTCAAATGTGATAGGGAACCAAATTAACGAACAGTACCATAAACATAAGCCCTTTTAAAATAGGATCGGAAACCAAAATAAAGAACAGTAGCAGAATTATAAGCCCTTTTCAAATGGGATCGGAAACAAAAATAAAGAACAGTAGCATAAACATAAGGCCTTTTAAAATAAGATCGGAAACAAAAATAACGAACAGTAGCATAAAAATATGCCGTTTTCAAATGGGATCGGGAACCAAAATAACGAACAGTATCACAAACATAAGCCCTTTTAAAATAGTATCGGAAATCCAAATAACAAACAGTAGCATAAACATAAGCCCTATTCAAATGGGATCGGGAACACAATAACGAACAGCAGCATAAACATAAGCCCTTTTCAAATAAGATCGGAAACTAAAATAACGAACAGTAGCATAAACATAAGCCCTTTTCAAATGGGATCGGAAACCAAAATAACGAACAGTAGCATAAACATAAGCCCTTTTCAAATGGGACTTGGAACCAAAATAACGAACAGTAGCATAAACATAATCCCGTTTCAAATAGGTTCGGAAACCAAAATAAAGAACAGTACCATAAACATAAGCCCTTTTCAAATTGGATCGGAAACCAAAATAACGAACAGTAGATAAAACATAAGCCCTTTTCAAATGGGATCGGGAACAAAAATAACGAACAGTAGCATAAACATAAGCCCTTTTCAAATGGGATCTGAAACCAAAATAACGAACAGTAGCATAAACATAATCACTTTTAAAATAGGATCGGAAACCATAATAACGAACAGTAGCATAAACATAAGCCCTTTTCAAATGGGATCGGGAACCAAAATAACGAACAGTAGCATAAACATAAGCCCTTTTCAAATGGGATCTGGAACCAAAATGACGAACAGTAGCATAAGCATAAACCCTTTTAAAATAGGATCGGGAACCAAAATAACGAACAGTAGCATAAAAATAAGCCCTTTTCAAATAGGATTGGGAACCAAAATAACGAACAGTAGCATAAACATAAGCCCTTTTCAAATGAAATCGAGAACCGAAATAATACCTCAACAAGTTAACTAAATAAACATTTATTTATTTATTCCATCTCACAATAACTTTAAAAATAACTTATATAATGGTTGTAAAAAAAATCAGAATTTAATATTTGGGGAAATGTTTAAACAAAGATATTTTACATCGTACAGTACAAAGCTTTTATATATTGTGATTTGACCTCGAAATAAATCAAGCCTTGAAATAATAGGCAAACATTTTTAATCACAATAAAATGTATTTCCCTTTAACCAATTATCATAATTATCAAAATTAGTTTCATCCAAATCGTTGTCTATTGCTTCTTTACATCAAATGACCACAAACATTTATCACTTTTTATATAATTCTTCGAATCAGTTTATCCTGATATTATATACTTAATTAGCTTGTTAGTGTTAGACAATATATATATATATATATATATATATATATATATATATATATATATATATATATATATATATATATACAACTAATTTATTTGAAAACTATATGTTACATATTTACGAATCGTATCGCGGTTTTTACATTTTAAAAAAGTCTATACCCAAGAGACTCGTCAGCGTACTGAAATAAGGTCAACACACAATGAGAAATGGCGTTTATCGATAAAAACAAGGTGCATTACTGAAATGTCTGTTTGGAAAAAATATATTGGTTGGGAATTAATTTATTTTAATTTTATTTCTTATTTATAGTGTTGTGTTATAAGGAGGTTTTTATTTTTTTATTAAACACTTAGTAGAATAACTCCGTCTCTCTCTCTCTCTCTTTCAATCTAATTGTTGATATGACACCTCGGGATTTTAGCTTCTTGTCTCTATATTTATAAAATTGTGTGAACACTTCACGTGTTTGTATATGCGTGTTTCTCGCCTCTAGATCACTCAGACATTAATTTTTTTATTTACTATTACTCAATTATTTATTGAAATCAAAAAGGCAATAGTTGAAATATCAAAAATGACTTTAAAAAAATCCCATTTAAAAATAATTGAGTTACAAAATTAACTTCGTAAACAAGTCAACCATTGTAATCTTTTGTTAAGAATTGAAAAAAAGAAAGAATGGATAACTTTCTGAGCCTTCGAAATTTGAATGGAATTTTGAAGCATTCAAACTGTCGAATTGAAAGTCTTTTCTAATTTAAAATTCTTTCTCGTGTATTAAAACGGTTTAAAGTTTGGGAAGCTATTTACATATAATAATTTTAAAACAACATTACATTAAAAACATTATAGTTTTCAAACAGTTTGGTTTAATTAATGACTTAATGATCAAAAAGATACCTTAGTAATTAAATTCTACATTCAATATGATATTTTAAAATAAATAAATAATAATTTGGTAAAGAAATGTGAAACAAACATAAAAAAGATACCTTCCACTCTATAATAAAGAGCAATATCTTTTATATATATATATATATATATATATATATATATATATATATATATATATATATATATATATATATGAAACTAAAAGTATACTTTTTAGATATAACATATAGTGAAATGGTTTAAGCTCAATATACGAGATAGAGCAATTATAAAGATAAATGAAAAAGAGGGATACACATGTACGGATGACAAATCTATTTCAAATTCGATTGTTCAATGCAAGGTGTACTCAGTAAAAACATGTTTATTATTCTTTCCTTTAGCCAAGGCTTTTCAAATATCAAAATCTTATCTTCAGAGGAATTACATAGAAGGATACGTTGGCAGTTGAAAAGCCAAAATTCAAAATTTGAAAAAATTAAGTAATGGACAGTGAGAGTGTGCGTGTAAAAAAATATGGGGTCTGTCCAGTAGGTAAATGTCCCTTGATAAGGTGTCCAGTGAAAGGAGATTTACAGATGGAAAAGAAGGGTTTTCGTGAAGGCAGGGTTGAAAAGGTTAAAAAATGAAGTAAATCGAATAGAAAGATGTTTAGTTCAATCGTAGGTGGTACGCACTTATGATGATAAGATTTTAATCTTTGAAAAGCATTGACTTAAGGAAAGAATAATAAACACGTTTTTACCGAATACACCTTGCGTCTAACAATCAAAGTTGAAATAGATTTGTTATTATCCCTCTTCTTTCATTTATCTATTGAGAGAGAGAGAGAGAGAGAGAGAGAGAGAGAAAGAGAGAGAGAAATATTTAGCAGTGGTTACACTGAAAAACTCGAATATACCGGGAAGAAAAATAAAAATAAATCCAGGAATAGAGGCCGGAAAATAATATGGTTCAACGCACCTTACTGTCAACTATTCAAGATCAACATCGATAAAGTGTTCTTGAACTTAATAGACAAAGATTTTAACGCGAACAATCCACTAAGTAAGATATTCAACAGAAAAACTATTAAAATTAGTTACTCTTGTACCAAACACATGGATAGGATAATTAGTACCCATAATCATAAAATATTAAATAATTCTAATAACATTAAGGCTAAAGTAAATAAGTGTAATTGTCAGACGAAAGAATGAATGCCCACTGGACGGCAGAGTGCGTGGTTTATAAGTCCACGATATGTCCGGAAGATAACAACAAGGACAAGAAAGTATACATCGGCATTTCCGCGGGAAACAAACACTCATTCGTAAATCCAGAACTTAAGAACAACACGGAGTTAGCGAAACAATGGTAGCTACTGAAAAATGAAAACCAAACACCAGTGATTTCTTGGTCAATCTTATGTTATTCTACCATTCCGAATGGATTTAGGCAAAGGTGCAATTTGTGTTTGGAGGAAAAAATAAGAATCCTGAAATACGATCACGGTAATCTTCTGAATAGAAGAGATGAACTAATGGCGAAATGCAGGCACAAATGTAAATTTAAAATAACTAACAACTCATAATCCGAAATCCATTTAGATCAGTAGTGGTGGAGATACTGAATTGGCTCTGCCTAGATTGTTGTTATCCATTAATCCCTATGATGATTCTTTATCCATGTATCTCTTTATTTCAACACGACTAAATACTATTATAGTTATCAAAATTAGCATCTCCATTATTATATGTGTACACATATATGTGTGTATATATATGTGTGTATGTATGTATGTATGTGTATGTGTATGTGTATGTGTATGTGTATGTGTATGTACATGTGTGGGTATACATGTATGTAAATGTGCATATGTTTGTATATGTATGTATGTATTTGTATATATATATACATACACATACACCCACACATACACATACATACATACATACACACACACACATATATACATATATATATATATATGTATATGTATGTGTGTATGTATGTATGTGTATGTGTGGGTGTATGTGTATGTATGTGTATGTATATATGTAAATATATATATGCATATATATATATATGCATATATATATGTACATATATACATACACATACACCCACACATACATACATAAATACATACATACACACATATATATATATATATATATATATATATGTGTGTGTGTGTGTGTGTGTGTGTATGTATGTGTATGTATGAGTATATATGTATGTGCGTATGTATGTGTATTTTTTCAATTTTTCTGATGGTCTTTTTTGTATTAAAATCAAAAAGTTTTTTTTGATTTTCGTATGAAAAGGCCATCAGAAAAATTGAAAAAAGAAAAAGGTATAATTAAACAGACGAAATGTTATTTTTTACAATGTTTGCATAAATAAGAAAATGCTGCCTAAGTACACACAATATAGTATGCTACTCGGCTTTTTCTACATTTCCTAAACCAATTTCACACACACACACACACACACACACATATATATATATATATATATATATATATATATATATATATATATGTGTGTGTGTGTGTGTGTGTGTGTGTGTGTACGAGGCCTGTCTAAAAAGTATCTGACCTTAACTTTTCTGTGCGAAATAGAGACGATAAGGCGGCGTCACTCTACACAGTGAAGGAAGACACCTTCCTGCCTATCTGTGAATTTTATCACCGCCTTCCTGTGCGTTAGTCGCTGCCTGTCGGTGGCTGAGTGAGGTGCTACACAACGTGTTCGTCGGATTACCGATTCTCTCAAGATGACTGTAAAACATTGACCAAATGTACTGCATCAAATTTTGTCAAAAGCTTGGTGATTCTCAAAGCAAAACACTTCGTAAGATTCAGCAGGTGTTTGGAGAAGATGCGATGAGTGTAACACAAATTAAGGAGTGGTTCAACCGATTCAAAAATGGCCGCATTAGCGGAGAGTAACCAGCGTTCTGGCAGGCCCCAAACTGCTCGGAGTGCAGCTGTTTTTGAGAGGGTGCTAAATTTGGTGATGGAAGATCGTCGTTCAATCATGCAGAAGATCGCCCAAGAGGTCGAAGTGAGTAAAGATTTAACACATGCAATTTTGCGTGATGATTTGAACATGCACGCAGTGGCTGCAAAATTTGTGTCCAAGTTTGTGTCACAGAAACAAAAGGACTTCTGTTTTCAAGTTGCACAGGACCTTCTGGAAACCGCCAACACTGATCCTGGGTTTCTGAACATCGTGATAACTGGAGATGAGTCATGGGTGTACGGGTACGACTTAGAAACAAAAAGACAGTCGTCGCAATGGAAGTATCCCGAGTTTTCAAGGCCAAAAAAAGCGCGACAGGTGCGAAGCAAAATCATGGTGATGTTGACTGTCTGCTTTGATATCAGTGGAATTGTGCATCACGAATACGCACCGGAAGGACGAACAGTGACAAAGGGGTATTATCAAGATGTTCTCCGGCGTTTCCGTGACGTAGTTCGGCGCAAAAGACCAGACATGTGGACGGCGAAAAACTGGCAACTGCATAACGACAACGCCCCGCACATTCATCCCAATTGAGCCAACATTTCTTGGCCAAACATCGAATTCCAGTCGTTCGCTAACCTCCCTACTCTCCAGACATGGCTTCGTGCGACTTCTGGTTGTTTCGAAAATTGAAGACACCTCGTTTTGAGACTAGAGAAGAAATAATGTGGAACGCGACGGCGGAGATGAACACCATTCAAAAAAGAAAACTTCCAGGGGTGTTTCCATCAGTGGATGGATCGGTGGGTTAGGTGCGTGCAAGCACAAGGGACCTACTTTGAAGTGGATTAGGGTCCACACCCCGTCAGGTATTTGAAATATTTTTTTCTAGCCTAAGGTCGGATACCTTTTAGACAGGCCTCGTATATATATATATATATATATATATATATATATATATATATATATATATATATGATGGACTCTCTCCCGTCGATTTCTGCCCGCGCGTGAATTTGTAATTGCAAGGGTTGCGCAATCTCAAACACCGCACTCCTGAGTCGGCATTGCTTGATTCCAATGGCAAGTAGTAATACAAGACGACTGGAAACAATGTCGAGATAAGCAGAGAGCACATACAGCACCTGGTATTCCCAAATGGTACCCATTTAGTACTGGACAGGCTCGACGCCGCTTAACTTCAGTGATCTAACGGGAACCGGTGTGTCAACGTGATAGTGCCGTATATTATATATATATATATATATATATATATATATATATATATATATATATATATATATATATATATATATGTATATATACAGATGTATATATATATATGTATATATATATATATATATATATGTATGTATATATGTATATATATATACATATGTATATATATATGTATATATATATATATATATGTATGTATATATGTATATATATATACATATGTATATATATATGTATATATATATATATATATATATGTATGTATATATGTATATATATATACATATGTATATATATATATGTATGTATATATATATGTATATATGTATATATATATACATATGTATATATATATATGTATATATATGTATATATATATGTATGTATATATATATGTATATATATATATATATATATATATATATATATATGTATATATATATGTATATATATGTATATATATATATATATGTATATATATATATATATATATATATATACATATATATATACATATATAGAGTGTCAGGTTGTATATGAAAAGAAATCAAATAAATTGCTCGATCATATAAGAGAGCTAATATAATTTATTTAGATACTGTATATTACCTATTTCAGCAATGTACCGCGGTTTTATCCAAATATAAATATCCCTTATAAACAAGATGGAAGACGTTGTACGACGTATGAGATGGAAATATCATACTGCTACTTCTACGAAAGACACGATTTCCACAAACTATTTCGGTCTTAGATCTAGCAAGTATCCCACAAAGGTCGACGAAATGGACGCTTTCGAACATAATTCCAAAAATCCAATTCTCACAACAAAAGAACCCCTTTCAAAAAATCCTATCTACCGACCTAAAACACCTTAAATCAAATGACCACACATTAGTATTCTCAGATAAAACTAAAAATCTTTATAAAGTCAAAAATCTCACACACAACGCCATCAACAAAGAAGCAATGACGCTAGCAGCCAATCTCAAAATTGATTACAGAGCCAACCAGTTAACCCCAAATGGGGCCTTCCTTACCTTAAAAGACCACAAACCAAACTTCAACAACAGACCCACGTGCAGACTCATAAACCCAGCAAAAAGCGAAATGGGCTTAGTCAGTAAATGTATACTTAGAATGATTGTATTAAAAAACATACAGACTTTCGCCTTTGGACCAATTCACAAGCAACCATTAATTGGTTCAAGGCCATCCCAGATAAAAAAAACAATGCCGTTTCACACAATTTGATATCGCTGACTTCTACCCCTCCATTAATAGGGAAGTCCTCGACAAGGCCCTATCATTTGCCAGAACATTCGTGGAAATAAGTAACCTCGAAATTAACACCATCCTCCATGCGAGAAGCTCACTCTTTTTCTTCAACAATCAAACATGGGTTAAAAAATCCAACCCTGAAGACCCTTTTGATGTTCCCATGGGGGCCTATGACAGCGCAGATATATGCGACCTGATTGGGCTTTTCATCCTACACTCCTTACAAAGTAAATTCCCTGACCAAGAGTTCGGCCTCTACCGAGACGACGGCCTATGCCTATCCCGCAACAACAACGCGCAAGAACTCGACAGATTCAGGTAACAGTTAACCGCATTCCTAAAAGAAATCGGATTTAACATCACCATAGACACCAACCTGACTAGCGTAGATTTTTTAGACGTATCCCTAGACCTGACCAACAATTCAACTAGGCCATACCACAAACCCACCGAACAACTCCGGTACATCCACACCAAATCCTGCCACCCCCCACTCATATTTAAGAACCTTATACCCAATATTAGTAAAAGAATTTCAAGCCTTTCATCCACACCTGAGATTTTCCAACAAGCCGCCCCGTATTACAATAATGCCATCACTGAGAGCGGTTATAACGAAAAAATATCCTACATACCCAACCAATCCACCAGCCAACACAGACGCAATAGACAAAGAAATATTATCTGGTTCGCCCCCCCCTTTTCCCCTCAGCATCAAATATAGCGTAGGTAAGCAATTTCTCAAACTAATAGACAAGCACTTCCCGCCATCAAATAATCTCCATAAACTTTTTAACAGAAATACAGTAAAAACTAGCTATTCATGTTTTCAGTCCGTGGGATCCATTCTGACCTCCAAACCACCAACTAATTCACCCAACCCCCGTTGCTCTTGCAAAAGAGGTGACACCTGCCCATTGGGCGGAGGATGCACAGTCAGATCCGTTGTTTACGAAGCCAAGATTATATCTGGGGTGAATACCGAAAGGGAGGATATATACATCGGAATGACCCAAGGATCCTTTAAACAAACACTCTACGCCCACAACAACACTTTAAAATACCCAAAAAAGACCACATAACCACACTGGCAACCCATGTATGGGATCTCAAGAAGTCCAACATCCCCTACAAAATAGAATGGAGAATTACCGACACACCTAAATCCTACAGCCCCACCTCCAGGACCTGCCCTTTGTGCACTACTGAGAAATTCAGAATTATACAAGCTATCAACAACCCTTCCATAAACTGCATGAACATAAAAACCGAGGTCTTCAGAAAATGCCCCCACAGAAGAAAATTCCTGCTAGCCCAATGGTCTGATAACAATATAACATAACCCACCAATTATCCCTTTAAACCAAATATCCCTCTAAAAAGATAGTAAAGTATTTCTTAAAAACATATAAAATAACTAATCCCCCCAAGACCTCCCTAAACCCATAACAAAATTCCTATTCTTCTATTTACGTACAAAGTACCCCCCCCCAAGATATATGTTAAGCACACCACGTGCGACTACATAAACCCTGCCTACCCTGATACAACCTTGTCCTAACCCAGATAAACACCTCACCCTTTCACCACAGATAATCACATCAGAACTAACCCCATCCACAGCGGATAATACATTTACCAGCAGATACCCCATCTCCACGTGACCTTCCTATCACAAGATTACAGATACACCACAAAGTTTCCTTAACCCCTAAACCCCCCACCCATCCCGCTTCATGCAATCCATATAATAGATTCTCATATCACCCGCCCACCCCGCTATTAATGAAGATGAATGTACAGGCGTACGCATACGTCCGGATGTGTGTACAAGCATGTATGCGAGTGCGCGTGTGTATGTATAGGAGCAGATTATTAATAAATAGAAAATATACAATAAAATAATATAAAATAATAAAATAAAATAAAATAAAATAATATTAATTAAAATAAAATATTTTATTTTTCACGGGGGGGAGGGGTGTACACTCGTTTCTATATAACTATAGATATTTAATGATAAAAGTATATATATATATATATATATATATATATATATATATATATATATATATATATATATATATATATATATACAGGGTGGGCCAAAATAAGGGTCCTATCTTTAAATTTGAATAACTTGAATTTGAATAACTTCCACAAAATAAAAGTTAAACTCACCAAACTTTATGTGTGTGTAGACTGACCCTTCCGAGATTTTTTGAAATAAACAAAACAAATTTTAGCCGAAAAACACTTCTTAAAACTTACAAAAACTAAAGTATTGTTTTTTACACTGTTTTGAGTTTTTTAAGCAAAAATAATGTTTTCTAAATGAGGGTACGTTCCTTAGGGCTAATACGGCTCATGCTTGCTTCGGAAGGGGTCCTTTACTTATTCTAAAAAAAAATTTTTTTAAAAATCAATAAATAAAAAAGTTATGAATTTTTAAAAATAGGACCCTTATTTTTGCCCACCCTGATAATAAAAGTCTACGTCCACCGATATATTCTTCCGGTCCACTTTTACGTGATGGAATAAAAAAAATCTTTAAAAAATGAATAATAAAATAAAAAAGAATGTTATAGTCAGTTTATTGTTTCATTCATTCGTTATTTGCTTGTCTGACAAGCAATGGGCGGGGTCACTTACAATGAACCCAACGGACATTTTGAGGGCAAAACAGGATTATTACACAATTGTGTGTGTGTGTGGGGGGGGGGTGAAATAAAATATTAACAGTCGTTTTCGCCATTCAGATGCATTTTCAAACAAAAGATTCATCTCACTTGCAGTTTCTTTGATTGATAAATATGATACATTATTTCTTTTTTTTAATTACCATTCAGTAATGAAGATGTATGTATGTTACCAGTTTCACTACTTTCTTTTGATATAATTGTCTGTTAAAAACTAAGATAATTAGCGATATCAAATTGATAATCTCGGATTGCGAAAATCGCTTCTTGTCTCACGTATAATTAAAACACAGAATTGCAGACCTCTTGAATGAATATCCTAGAAGTATTTCCCCTGTCTGACTAAGTTTCTGGGTGTTTGTTTTTTTTGTTGTTTTTTTTTCACATGGTGAAGCTTCATAATACCTCCCGCTTTTCCCCCGCTTTTTCCTCTCAGCTGCTACCGTGGCTTTCTCAACTCACCCAACCACTTTATTCCCTCATTTTTTCACCCTCCCCCCTCCCCAACCCACCCCCTAATTTAGCATAGCTTTTTAACTTAGTTCTTTTCTTGGATTCGCTCGCTAGCATATCTGTCCAATTATTCCTCTCGCTTTTTTTCCACCATGGCCCAGGAAGTTGCAAAAAATGGCCGGTTTTCTTCAATTTCATTTAAGTGCGCTCCATCTACGTTTTGATTTCAACATTTCACTTTTGGATTTATTTCTTTTTGAACATCTTCTCCATACTGCTCGTACGAAAAATTTTCTTTTTTTCGTCTTCTCAAAAATCTCCTCAACGGACACTTTTTCAACGGACAATTACCATCTAGACAAACCACATATCCTTTTTACACGAATTTTTTTCACCCCATTTTTAATATTTTTAATATTTTTCAAATATTTGAACTTTGGCTTTTTCTACAGCCAACTTATCTATCTGTATTTCTCCTCTGATGATAAGATTTCGATCTTTGAAAAGCCTTGGCTTAAGGAAAGAATAATAAACACTGGTTTATTACAGAATACACCTTGCATTGAACAATCGAAATTTGAAATAAATTTGGACATTCGAACATGTTTATCACTCTTATTTCTTCTATCTTTATAATTGCTCTATCTAGTATATTGAGCTTAACCTTTTCACTATAGGTCCTATTGACTAAAAGTTTACTTTTGGTTTATATTTGATTATATATATATATATATATATATATATATATATATATATATATATATATATACATTAATTTTATACGTGCATAAAAGTAATCCATGGACACGTGTTTCTGGCTCACAGCCGTCATCAACATGGCTTACTTGGACAGGATCCAACCTTCGATATTGATGTCTATAGTCTGGCGTTTTACATTCTGACTATGACGCCTTGCCTGGAAATATTTACAATTTTCAACACCTAAATATTTAATGTATTTTTATGTAATTAATGTTTATTCGTGATGGTTCCTATGTACAATTTATCGGGGAAGACAATGGAAGTCTTCCCGAAATTCTAAGTGCCTCATTAAAGGGATGATGCGCGCATACCCCCTTAAAACTTCAAATACGTATATTCAATTTTTAATGAGTGCTATTTTAAAAGTCGATTTAACAAATGTCTGAATTGTTTAGTTGGGAAGTATCAGACTGAAAACATCGAGTGTGCAGTTTTGATTCTACCCCTCCCCCCCACCCAATCAAGGAATATATTTCCCTTTTTTAATATAATAAAATGTAAATGAAAAATGTTAGCATATTTAGTACGTAATACCTCTCTGTTTTTATGTCTGTCTGTCTCTCTTTCTCTCTCTCGTACTCTTTATCTCTCTTGATCGCGCTATATATATCTAGAATTATCTATCTATCTTATATATATATATATATATATATATATATATATATATATATATATATATATATATATATATATATATATATAAAGGAAAAAACTTATTTGTCTGTATGCATGTTTCTATCTAAAAACGACGACATACTAGGGAGTGTACCTTAAATATAAGTGTATTCACATGTTACATACGGCACAATCACGTTGACACACCGGTTCCCGTTAGATCACCGAAGTTAAGCGGCGTCGAGCCTGGCCAGTTGTAAATGGGTGACCATTTGCAAATACCAGGTGCTGTATGTGCTCTCTGCTTATCTCGGCATTGTTTTCAGTCGTCTTGTATTACTACTTGCCATTGGAATCACGTGCGGGCAGCCCCTGGTGGGGCACTCATACGTCGAAATCGACGGGAGAGTCCATCATCATTCACATGTACATTTTGCATGTGAACATAACGGAAGTACTTCTGCGTCTCTAGTTGCCCCTTAAAGGAGCTAACAACATTTTCTATGAAATGAATCTATTTATAAGCGTTAGGTTAAGAGTATTAACATATATCTGAATAGCTCAGTGTGTAAGATATCGAGCTGACAACAAATAGGTTGCTGTTAAAGTAAACTCTCCCTACCATGATGTTGCATATGACGCTATCTCACACTGTAACTCGGGCAATGCCGGATAACCCTGCTAGGAATTTATTAATTTTTACCGAGGTATTTTACAAGTAATCTATTTTGTGATTTTTTGTTGTTGTTTTTGGTGGAATTTGTGACTTCTTGGGGACATGTTTATTGATTGAATTGTTTGCTGACTACGATTCTCATCTCATCGTGAGAATAAATTCTCACGTTGAGATATTGAACAGTCGGGTATAGCTGAGCACATATAGAGAGAAAAGCGAAGCTATCTACTCTTGTGGGACGAAGTAAAAATTATAGATAGAGAAGAACGGTGGAGACTAAAACGTCTCAAAGAAGCAGCTCATATGTTGGGCAACAATAGTCTCTTAAGTGGACTATCACGACCTGGGTTCGCGACTAAAGATATTTTATATTTGGGGACCTTTAATCAGTCTCGACAACGATGTTTTGTTGGCTCGCTGAGTTGTCTGGCTGTCGGGAACTGATAAACAAAAAACATGAAACACAATGAACAGCGAAGGAAACACAAACAAAGATGTATAAAACGGAAGAAAGTTTTATTTCAGAAACAGGTCCGCGAAGAGGTTCAATAGAAGATAAACGTGTTATTGTTTAAACGAGGAGATGTGATGCGGTTAACATGGAATGGGAAACAGTTCTTTGTTCAATATGTAATTATATATATATATATATATAGAGAGAGAGAGAGAGATGATAAAGTTGTATTTACTTAACTCGGGGATATGTCGATAACCTGCTGGTCTGCGTTAATAGTAAGTAGACCTAGTATAGAATTGAATACAATATGGGAACCAATTATTATAAATAGTAGATTAGAACAACATTAAAAAATAGTAATACTACACATCTAAAACAAGATTAGGTTTAAAACTTCCAGAATCCATACTAAAATTGTCCACATAGATACATGACGCAACGGATAAAGGTGTTAAGTAATAATCAATTCAAGTGAAACTGTTCTGGAGGGTGAATGTTCAATGCTAATTAAGAATTATACAAAAATCACTTAAGACTTTTACCCATTCATGGCTTATGAAACGAAGTTAAATAAAGAGTTCAGTCTGAAATGCCGTACTGTTTCCCGAGTTCGACATAAAGATTCCCGAGTTCGACATAAAGATTCCCGAGTTCGATAAAACCCGCCTGAAGAGGTCGGTGGTTACATCGACCGAAATGTTGTGAGAATAACATCCAAGATGAATTGTAGTCTGAATAATCCAAATAATACTAATTAGCAATCTTCATCTAAAAAAATTACTAAATATAATTTCAAGTATTTGTTTTCATATTGCAAATGAACAAATTAAATATTGGTGCAATGGATACCAGCACAGACTACGGAATCAGTTAAGCCGAGCTTAAGTTCACTTAAATTGCAATACATATTTAGCTATGGGTAAAATAGCAACTTGTGTTAAAATAATCGTTTACAATATTTTGTTTTCTCATCAAATTATCCGAAAAGAGTGTTTATTTACCTCCTCTCCGGGCAGTGAGACACAAGGTCAAGTGTGGTTTTGAAAAGCCAAGCGCTAGGGGAAACGCACTCTGGCCTAAAAAAATGTTTGAGCCGTCCCGTCGTTATTCTTCGGTAGGGGCGCCTCGGGCGATTAGCAAGAAACTAACCACTTCTCAAAGAGAAAGTAAAGCCTGGGAAGGTGGATCTCCTAGGATTGAGCGGAACGACCCCTCAGGCCGACCGCAAACGGGTGAATATGTCGTTAAACCAAACAGGAAAATGTTCAGAAAACAAAATCTCCAGATTATTTTCGTTAAATAGGTATTATTTTACTATTAAACACCATCCCTCAATAAATGGCGAGAAAAAATTATGCTCCGCCAGTGTTCGTACTCACTATTTCTCTTAATATATTACTAAAATATTTATGTAAAATCATAGAATAACGTCAATAATTTGATTTTTCATATAGAAATTATTATCATCATTTTCTGATGACGTAAACAAAAAAAAATGCCCACCGTTGACTTTTTTATTATATAGAGGGGGAGGTTTTTCCGAATTCATTTCAGGAAGCGGGGTAAGTCTGAGGTAGTTGTTTGATTTGCAATTTACTTTTTCGCTTCTCTTCGCCACTTGAACTAATTTGGGCCGAGGGCTAAAAAAGGCACGTGTTTTACTCGTTAACTTAAATGCCTTAACTTGCGTGACAGGATGGAAGTATATATATATATATATATATATATATATATATATATATAGTATTTTTTTATATATATATAATAATTTTTATTAATAAATATTTATTATTATTATCTAGACGTATATGTTTCATGTTCATTAACAATCATCAGTGTGGTTTATATAACCGTACCGCCAGTCGAAAGATTTGAAACCTGTACCTGACTAACTCCAATAGAGAAATAAACCCTATATCTTATGTATAAATATAGCAAATCTCAGAAAGTGTTCGATCTTATAAGGGAGAGGACTTTCGCGTTATTACTTAATTAGAAACTTTTCATATTTCTCTCAAAGTGCTCGACTTAAACGGAGCTTTAATAATTATTTTTTATAAATAAATATTTATTATCGCCAGTGAAATATATATATATATATCATGTTCACTAACAATCATCAGTGTGGCTTATGTAACTAAACCGCCGTTCAAACGAGTTGAACCCTGGATCCGAGTGACTCCAATACAACATTAATATGGCTTCAAACCACATTTGAAACCAAACAACGCGTGTATTTTGTTTTAAATAAATATTTATTGTTTTAACTAAGTTTCGACTTCACTAAATTTCGACTAAAAAACTTCACTACATGGATTTTCTAGTGATATCATGTCACACAAAAAAGAAAGAAAAAAATGACTATTCCTGAAGATGACTTATTAAGTCAAAACTTATTGGAATTTAAATTAAAACAAAATATACGCGTTGGCCTCAAAACACAATTTCTTATATATATATATATATATATATATATATATATATATATATATATATATATATATATATATTTGAACAAATTTTTTGTGGTACAGAATTGTATCAAGGTTTTAAAAAGGATGAACGGAAGCATAGCGAGTCGATGACAATATCACAAGAAAAAAAAGAGAGGAAATTTGTAGTAATATATTTAATCGTCGGAAGACATTCGATTAAAAACTTTTAAAAACGAATTTAAAAAATCGACTAAAATTAACAGACTAATCCCAAGGTACCTTTCAACCGATACATTGTCAAGGGAAACGTCGGCGAATATCGCTTAAAAATGGGGAAAAGAGTATTATTTACTCCTCTCCAGGAGTTAGGCATAAGGCCAGTTTTATCTTACTCCCACAAGTAAGATGTGACCCAAGGTCGGGACGGGAAAGTGGGGTTTGAAAAGCCAGCGCCCGACAGGTGAGCACTCTGGCCATTACAAATTGCCTGGGCAGCCCCGTCGGCATTCCCCGGTAGGGGCGCCTCAGTCAGTAAGCAATAAACTTACTGCTCCCCAAAGAGGGAAGGCGAAGTCTGAGAGTGTGGACCTCCTAGAACTGCACAGGACAGACCAATAGACCGGCGTAAATCAAGCCCCGAACGCCAAGACAATACGTGCAGACGAACGACACCCATATACCCCACACTTTTGATGGCCTTGTGTCTAATTTGATTTTAATGCAAATCTTCTATATTTTCTGCAAATAAATAATTAAAAGTTTAGTATCTGTTCTTGTTCATTTCTTCTCGATATTTTGCCTGAAATCACGTGTAGTATTTAGTCCTATCCTATCGATCTCGGTCCTACACTCTCTAATCAAAAATCAGAATATCATTCAGTATCTTCTTTTCCCTTAGATTAAAGTGTGGTATCTGTTCGTTGCAATTTTAATTGCAATCAAAGATCTTAATTACATTGACAATTATCTCATCTTTTGAGATCCCTACCAGGCTTTATCTCATTCGCCTGTGTCACTCTTACCGTCGAATCCATATGCTTTTGCGAATGCTGATACCCTCCCCTCGAGTTTTACCTGAGGTTCCCCCACTAGCGAATGCTGACACTCTCCCCTCAAGTTTTGTCTGAGCCTCCCCGAACGGCAAGTGCCGACACTCACCTCTCAAGTTTTGCCTGAGGCTCTCCCACCGGCGAATGACGGACGTAGCAGGACAGACGGATGGACGTAGCTGGACGGACGGACGGACATAGCTTGACAAACGGACGAACGTAGGTTGATGGTCGGACGGACGTAGCTGGACGGATGGATGGACGGACGGACGTAGCTGGATGAATGGACGGACGAGCAGACAGACGGACGTAGCAGATGAACGGACGTAGCTGGATGGACGAACGTAGCTAGACGGATGGGTGGACGGACGGACGTAGCTTTACGGACAGACGGACGGACGTGGGTGGACGGATGGACGGACGGACGTAGCTGTACAGACGGACGGACATAGCTGGAAGGATAGACGGACGTGGGTGAAGAGATGGACAGACGGACGGACGGACGAAGCTGGACGAACGGACGGATGGACAGACGTAGCTGGACGGACAGACGTAGCTGGATGGATGGACGGACAGACGTAGGTGGACGGACATACGTAGCTGGACAGACTGACGGACGTAGCTGGACGGACAAACGGACGTAGCTAGACGGACAGACGGACGTAGCTGGACGGACGGACGTAGTTGGATGAATGGACGAACGGACGTAGGTGGACGGATGGACGGACGGACAGACGGACGGACGTAGCTGGACAGACGGACGGACATAGCTGGAAGGATGGACGGACGTAGGTGAACAGATGGACGGGCGTAGCTGGACGGACGGACGGACAGACAGACGTTAGTGGACGGACTGGCGTAGCTGGGCAGACAGACAGACGGACGTAGTTTGGCGGACGTAGCTGGACAGACGGACGTAGCTGGAAGGACGGACGGACGAAGTTGGACGGCCAGACGGACGTAGCTGGACGGACCGACGTAGTTGGACGGACAGACGGACGTAGCTGGACGGACGTACAGATGGACGGACGGACATAGCTGGATGAATGGACGGACGGACGTAAGTGGACGGATGGATGACGGACGTAGCTGGACGGATGGACTGACGTAGCTGAACATACAGACGTAGCTCGACGGACGGACGAAGCTGGACGGACGTAGCTGGACGGATTGACGGACGAACGTAGCTGGACGGACGGACAGGCGTAACTAGACGGACGGACGTAGCTGGATTGACGGACGGACGAAGTTGGACGGCCAGACGGACGTAGCTGGACGGACAGACGTTGTTGGACAGACAGACGGACGGAGCTGGACGGACGGACGGAGCTGGAAGGAAGGAAGGAAGGAAAGAAGGAAGGAAGGAAAAAAGAAAGGAAAGAAGGAAAGGAAAAGGAAGGAGGAAAGAAGGAAGGAGGGAAGGAAAAAAGGAAGGAAGGAACAGAGGAAAGAAGAAAGGAAAGAATATAAGCGTCTATTAATTTTTAATTACCCCCTCCTGCATAATTCATCTGATGTCATTTCCGGTTGAATGTTAAGAATGACTCGCAAGAATGAGTCAGCAAGTTTACTACACATTACATTGATTTTTAAACCACTACATAATAACGTCGGTTTCACGAGAACCGGCCTAGTTGACTCTCTTTGAATGAATTTTTTCTGAATTTTCGATATTATTGATCCGGAGTGACGCTGTTTGAGAAAATATCAACTTGACGGGCGTGTGTCGCGTGTGGCGAAAGCCTTTTGTGGACATACAAACACACTCACATAAAGACAACTGTCATTTATATAATAGGTTTTTAAATATTTTTAACGGGCCCAATTCTAACCACGTGACTTTCTAAATTTTAATTTTTAATTTCTTTTCTTTTCTCCCCATTTCATTCTTTCCAAATATGATCTATGGTTAAGATCGGATTTTAACTCTGCCTGATGAGATCTCAGTTTATAACAGCTGTTGATCGATAACATCGACATGCCAGTGTCACAGATTTTGTACATGTCTGTGTAAATAAAAAAAATAATTATATATATATATATATATATATATATATATATATATATATATATACATTGGTCTTTATTACAGATTGAGTGATTGCAATTCTTGTTTGAGAAGACGACAAATCAAAATTGATATCTATTTGTTGAATCGTTTAGTCTATTAATTTTCTTAGATCTAACTGAAACAAACTGAATTCCCCTTGAAAAATGCCAGAAATGCATAACATACCGAGAACTAAATTAGTGTCAATACATTTATTGAATAAAATTAAATAATAATTTGATTTAAAAAAATGATTAATAAACAATAAAAAAAAATGTTTGGTAATGGCGGTGAACTTATACTGAACTTACTAGTTAACGTGGTATTTATTTAAAACAAAATATGTTCAGGTTAATATCTATTAAGCATCCAATTTTCAGATTATAATATTTTCTTTTGAAACAATGTGTTTACGTTGTGGATTCAGTTTTCTATGTATCTTTAATTGGAGACGATATTTCTCGATGACTTGTTCACCTCCATTTACATTTTTATTATTCAACTAAATAAAATTAGCGAGACCCCGCAGAAATTCCACGGTGTTTTCTCCATCAATCTATATAATTTACTTGTAATAATAATATTCCTTTTGAAATAATAAACTGCTTGCTATTAAGAAAATGAATGACACTTTCTTCACCCGTAAAAATAATTGTCATTGTCAGCTAAATATTCTTTAAATAAATGGAACGAATATTTTTTTTCTTTATTTATTTAACATTGTGGCAATTTTATCATTTTTTAAACAATAAATATTGTCTTCATACCGCAAGAATAATTGTCAACTAAATATTCTTCAAATCGAATGTCATTATTTTTATGTATTCATTTCAAATTGGGCTGTTTTATTTGTGAACAATTTATTTTTAAATGGGTAAAGTCGAAATATTTTACCTTAGCGACATCACATTAATCACCAATAACCATCTTTGCTAATCGGACGATCTCATGAAGTTGCTTAGTATATTATTATATAGAAGTTACTTAGTATATTATTATATAGATCTTCACATTACTATATAGCTTGAACGCCTAATTCTCAGATTATAAATAGTTTTTGGAGAGAAAAAAATATATGTTTACTTTTTACTGTTTGTAACATAAGTTTAACGTAGAATGATTCCCCTGCTCGAATTTCTGTAAAAGCATTTTTTTACAAATGAGAAAACTGCATACAGTGATTAGGTCCCAATTTATCTTCAGGGAGCTCGGAATCGCCCTTTAGTTACCTTTACTTCCAGATCCACTCTGACCCCAAGTGTCAGTGCGCCATCTATAGGTTAAATAAAAACTATTGTTTAAAGACCAAAATATGCGCCTACACAACAAATGAATTTACAAACCAATTGTATACAAAGCATATGTATTAAAATGACCCAACGATGATTGACATGCCGTAAAACCAAACAACCAACCAAACAAACAAACGAGACTATTTTCGTTAAACGTGGACGAGACTATTCCATCTATTTCTTTCATTGTAACATGTACTTGATATAACTATTTTACGAAATAAGAAAGTAGATAATAAAATTACAGTAATTTCTTTTTAGTGATTTATCGATGAAATTATTTTTAATTTGTGTAAAAATTAAACCAAACAATTAAAAATCAATAATACTTGTAAATTATTTATTAAACTCAGTTTTTTTTAATCAATTTGGTATATATCCGGCTTCTTTTATTATAAAACACCGATCAAATATAGAGTGAGAATGATGTTTTGAGATGTTCCTACAACTTAAATAATTGATATGGATCTAACATGAATCGATCTACAGTCAATATGCAGAAGCATGGAGTACAGGTGAAGACTTGCCAATCGACAACTGGACGCCTTTGTCTTTATCCAACGTTTATCTAATTGTGCGGAAAACCATGACCGAACTTCATTGGCTACTAACTACTGTTGCTATGTGGACAACGAAAATATTACATAATATGTCATTTTATCTCGGTGGAAATATATACAGCATGTATGGGCAACCTAAGGCCTGCAGGCTAAACCGGCCCGCGAATGCTTTTCTTGTGGTCGCAGAAACCTTTGATAAGGATGATCTTTTTAGGAATGTATTTTTTTAAATCCAAAGGGATTATCCGAAACGTCGCTAATAACCACAGGAACTTTAAATCTACCTTCGGGCTGAAATAGGACCACTAAAAGTCAGCTGAAGTGTTTTTTAATAGCCTTTGTATATAGAGAAGTTTATATTGATAACCACAAATTCATAAATGAACAAAAACCAATAGTGTATGTTTTATATATCTATATCATATATGAATGTCTACGTACATATGCATAGTCTATAATTAGGGCTCTGACCAGTGTCAAGGCTGAGAAAACTTAATCTGTAAAAAAGTTGCATGATATATAGGGTCTTTAGAACAAAGTTGATAATCTTTTATATTTTGTATTTTAGAAACATTTTTAGTATTTAATAATGGTAAAGTGCAACGTCCCTGCTGGTTTGAATGCTGGAGACTATGGACGACTGAAAAGCACCCTAATATTAGAAAGGAGTCACCTCTACCATGATGATTCGTAAATTTGAAAATCAAGAACCTGTGGCACAATAGATATAAATGTTAAGTTATAATCAGTTCTATGTGCCCGTCTTCTGGTGGTTAAAGATTAAATCCTCAGTACGGGCGATACTACTAAGAATACAATTACGAATTACTTAAGACTTCAAGGCTGATGGAATGAGATCAAGCTACCCCTTGGATTAAATAAAGGGTTCCGCTCGATATTCCGTACAGATTCCTGAGTTTGACATAAAGATTCCCAAGTTCGACAAGACGCACCTGAAGAAAGTCGGAGGTTACATCGCACAAAACATTGTGAGAATAACATTCAAGATGAGAACAGTAGTCCGAATAATCCAAATAAACACATTTTCAATCCTCATCTAAAAAATTCAGAAACGAAATATATTTTACTCCAGCTTTTTTTATACATTCGTTTTTGTCACCTAAAGATTATTCGATGAAACATCGAAAACGATCGAAAACGTTCTGCTTCATATGAGACATACATCAAGTTTTATGATTTTAACACAAAAAAGATTACGAGAAAAGTTGAATAAAAGGTATAATTAAGGAGTATTATTATTTTAACAATGTTTGCTTAAATTAAAGAATGCTGCCTAAACACACAGACACACACACGCATATATATATATATATATATATATATATATATATATATATATATATATATATATATATATATATTACTGCAAGTATAAAGGGAAAACAGTTTTTATTCATGATTAAAAGTTTTAAAAAATTTAAGCCAGCCCACCGGTTTCGCCTTCACTAAACAGGAGCTGTTTCGATGGATTTTTTAAAGGAGAGAAAATTTGTATATATTTAAAATAAAAACAGCGTTATGTTATATATATAATGGAGGGGTCTTAGAGACTCATCACGTCTAATCCTAATAGACACTCCCTCTGTTTACAAAGGAAGGGGCGCTTTAAACGAACGTAAATCGTCTCCAAGTTATATAGCGAGTGAGCATGACTTAATATGGTAAATGAGTCAATGCTGAAATTCCTTGCGCATGTCTGGTTTTTAATCAAATGGTCCATGATGAAGGGCGCGTATGTATTATTTAGAACATTCGTTGAACGAAGGGTTAGATTCCTAATTTTACTAATATGCTGTTGGACTCTATTGTCCGATCTCAATGTCGTCCTACCGACGTAGTCGGCACTGCAACCACATTTAAAGTGATAAATCACATTATTATTATTATTATTATTATTATTATTATTATTATTATTATTATTATTATTATTATTATTATTATTGTTGTTGTTGTTGTTGTGTGGGGGTAAAACGTCTTTTCGAGAGGACGCCAATAGCACGCACATTCGAAGCAAAATAGAAGTTTTCAACTGTTGAGCTGATTTGCTTGGCGAATTTCTAACAAATGCAAACGAATGTAAATTGGGCATTTAACCACCGTATTTGGTTTTATTTTGGAAAAATTAGTTAGTTTCCTTTTGATGACTGAGCAAATAACATCAAGAAGGCAGCCATTATGGAACAAAGTATTCGTAATGGTTCTTATTTTTTCGTCCAGTTTTGATTTTGAACAAGTCATAAGGGCTCTATGTGTTAGGGTTCAAATTAAGTTTAACTTTCGTTTCCTAGGACAAAATGAATCCCAGCTGGTATATGTCCCGTAAACGTAGGTTTACAATAGATTGATAATACCTTTCATTTTTTGAAAATGTAACTGTTGGCAACATAAAAGATTTTAAAGGAAATATAGTTGAAAAATTAGTCCAAAACAGTTTATTTGGGTTTTTGTAGTCATGTGTCATGTCTTTGTGTTTTAATAATCTCTTTTATTACCGACAGATTTGACAGCAAAAAAATATGACATTCTTTAGCAAGGTAGATGATTTTTTATGTGTTATGGAGAAAAGTTATATAATAATGATACGCTGGGTGTGTAATGTGAGTATTAATGATAGATTTAAATCTAATGACCTCAGATGAAGATTAAATCTGGACAGTATAGGGAGATGTGTACAAAACAGGAAACTTCGTTGGATTAGTAATATTGAAAGAATGAATGAAAGCTGTTGAGGTAGCAGGGTCAGTCGGTCAGGGAAGAGCAAGGAAAACATGGAAGGAAGTGATAAGGATAGATTTGAAAGAAAAGACTTTGTCAGATATGGGTTAGATATGGGTTAGCATGTAAAAACGATATTAAGCCGACGACGACGACGACGATGATGATGATGATGATGATGATGATGATGATGATGATGATGATGATGATGATGATGATGGAATCTATGAAAGTGCTCAGATGTGTAAATGCAGAAAATTGAGGTAACAGGGTCAGTTGACAGGGGAAGACCAAGGAAAACTTGGGAGGAAGTGATAAGAATGGACTTAAGAGAAAGAGAGATAAATAAAGACCTACCCAGAGATAAGTTAGTGTTATGGGGGTGATATGTGAGTGGTAAGACACCAATATGAACAAATGATTGGATGAAATCGATTCTATTTAGATCAACAATAATTATGAATTATTTAAACAAGTTACAACTGAAAGAAATGACTTAGAAAATTAGAATGTTTGCTAAGCCGATGTCGATAGCGTCCATTCAATTATTCCCTGTTTCTTTTCGTTATAGTTTGGTCAAAATGCAGGGACAGATAACTCTGCTTCAAATGAATTTGAGTAAGAGAGATAACGTTTTGGTACAAAGTTATTTCCCTTTAAAAATATTAAATTTTTCTTAAATAAAATATTTAAAATTATTACTATTTTCTAGATGAGATTTGTTATCCATCTATAATAACAGGTGGTTTAGAGATCAATTTCTAAAATGTGCGCAGTGCATGCCAGAAATGTAAAGCAGACGTTAAACCGAATATGATAATGATGATTATGTTCAAGAAGAAAAATTGGCGACAGATGAAGTGACTCATTGGTCAGAGTACAACTGTAATACAGAATAAAAGTATGATGCTTAAGAAGAAGAAAAGAATCGAAAACAAATCATTTGTAAGCCAAAACCGTTCTTGTATCCGCTTCCACAACATTGTCCCCCGTAAAGTCCAACCCTCTCTCGTCATGATAGAGGATGTAGCAACGTGGCAATGTAAGATCTACCTAACAGAGCTCTGGTGAACATCCAGGAGGAGTCAACCTCAGGATACGTCGTCCTCAAGTCGTATCTGCCTCTGCATGTAGCTAGCAAGGGCGTGAGAGGTGTGGAACCGCAAATCCATGGATAACAACGTGGCTTCTGCTCCTATGCAACCATCATTTCTTTGGAAGTCCTGGGCCAAACCATCCCCGACTTTGCATGCAATCGCCGAGTCTTGTTGCTCTGGGTATCAGAGGTAAAACCTTGCAATCTTGTCAGTCTAACGAATAGATGCGACCAACGAGAAGGACTTTATGCAGACCAGACAATCCTGTATTTATTGCTGTGTTTGTGTCAGTCACATAAAAGATGAGCCAGTCAATATGAGTCGCCCACTACTATCATCAGCCAATAAAATGTGATCCACGGATTTGGATGAATTTTCAAAAAAACAATATAAATGATTCCAAGAACTTTGAATACTTTTAATCTGAGTCGGTTGAACTTAGTTTTAAATTTTCATCCGTTACAACATTCCTTTCTCGTGCTGAAAAATAAGTTACAAGAGCACCGCGACATGCTGCTGCTCCCACTAAATATTAATAACACTGGTGTAAATTACGATAGTATTACGATTTAATTTAGATTAAGTGTTGGCTATCTGTATCGCTTTTAATATCTGTCAGTCTTTTAAGTTTTGTGTGTCGATTTATTGGGGGGGGGGGTATATTGAAAAGTCTTAATCTGTAGACGTTTGCGACCAACATAAAACATCCTCCATTTTGATAGGAGAAATATCAGCAGTTGCTGCTTGGTTTAGGAGAGTGGCTTAATGGCCACGCTTCAAAGAAGGAGTGGGGAATTAGTAACAAGGGCACCGCGACAACTCCGTTAGGGCGGCGACTTCACTTTGCAAAATATACTATTTCGTTTTTTTTTTTTGCTCATAAAAAGTATGCAGCAACTTCAGTTGGTTGCAATTAGGGTTGCAGAATAAGGAGATATGTCGTCCGACTCCAACTCGGACTCCTATGATTCCGACTTTGACTCATCAAATTCCAAAATACCCGACTTGGACTCCTTATTTTAAAATCTTCCAATATTCAGATTGTCTGTTGCTTCATCGGAGATTAAAAAGTACGACTCCAAACCCTAACATTATTTTGAGTCCGACTCCTTCCAAAACCCTTCGACTCCCTCCCACTTTAACTCTGACGCCGCACCCTGGTTGTAATATGATTAACTATAGCGGCTTACAGATATAACTGCTCTGACAGAAAGATAATTATTGGAAACATCAATTGACATCCTCTGTAATAAAAAACTTTATTAATTGTGGAGTTGCAATATTTAAACATAATTATTTGCCCTGAACATAATCAGCTTTTGCCCTGAAAATACGCACTTCGTTTACACTCAGACCCCTCCACCATCACATGCTGATAAAACAACCTCATCCAGCACAGCACAATCGTTTTCACTTAAATACTATCGCAAACTAACCAAGTGCAGACGAAAATGAATCATGAACGTAATAAACACATGATTGGCTTGTTACAAATAAACTATCCTATAATTTATGGAAACGAAACACACATGTTAGGTCAAAAAATAAATTACTCAAAGTTTAAACTGACAAACACTTAAGTACCATTTCAGAAACAATTGCGATTTTACACCTGCAGATAAAAAAAATAAAAAAAGGAAAAAGGTGTGAGTTCAAATTAAAACAGCTAAACTTAAAATTAAATAAAGAAGGTAAATTTAAAATTTAAAAAAACAAACTTCAAATGAAAAAGCTCAACTTCAAATTAAAAAAGCTCAACTTCAGGTTAAATAAGATCAACTTAAAATTAAAAAAAGAAGCTTAAATTCAAGTTAAATAAGCTCAACCTTAAATTATAAATAACTAAGCTTCAAGTTGAAAAAAAGTTAAGCTTAAAATTAAATAAGCTTGTAGCAGTTTACATGAATTAACTATAAGTTGTGATTCAGCTTGACGATCATTGTAATCATCGTCTCTTCAACAGATGCGCGTCTGCATGTAACGAGATTCGGGCGCGATCATTAACGCTGGATTACATGATCGACAGAACCTTCAGTTCCAGCCTGTGGCCCAAACAGACCAGATGTAAATTCTACGTTCTCAACTGGTACGCCGGTAAATGAATTGAGGTACTCCAGAATAAAGATAATTTCATCTTGTCTACATTCACCTACTCAGCCCTATGTATTATCTTTTGTTTTCTTCCCGTGTTTCTCCTACATAAATCTATTACCAGTCTGTGCACCGTGTTGTTTAATTGATTTACGTCCCAAAGAAAACTTACACAAACGAATGCACATATACTTGCTACAGTGATGGAGACCGGTACAGTAGAACAACTTGCTTCCTTAGCTGACAAGGTCATTGGTTTTACGGGTAGGTTCCTTATAGGGGCGAGTGCTAACTCGCTTACAGACATCTCGGAAGTGTTTACTAAACCAACGCCTGGCCCGGCTTATGCAGCCATGCAGAAATCTATCGACGATCTTACTAGAGAAGTTGAAACTTTAACATTGTCATCGTCGTCACTCTCCTCACCTGCACAGTCTCGTAGAAATGTTAGTGGATACTGTATGTATCACAGACGCTTCGGCGATTCGGCCCACCGATGTTACAAGCCCTGTGCGTACATCCCCCCATGACCCAGGGAAACGAGAGAAGGTAAAGGTGAGCACGACACTTTTTCTCAGAAGCTAGCTATTGTTCTTGGCCTTTTGGCTAAGATCAAAGTGTAGTATCTGTTCCGATGGATACTGCACCCCATTGTCTTGGCCTTCGGGGCTTGATTTACGCTGGTCTATGGGTCTGTCCTGTGCAGTTCTAGGAGGTTCACCCTCCCAGGTTTCGCCTCCCCTCTTTGGGGAGGAGTAAGTTTATTGCTTACTGCCTGAGGCGTGCCTACCGGGGAATGCCGACGGGGCTGCCCAGGCAATTTTTAAACCCCACTTTCCCGACCTTGGGTCACATCTTACTTGTGGGAGTAAGATAAAATCTGGCCTTGTGCCTAACTCCTGGAGAGGAGTAAATCAATACCCATCAGTCGTGCGTTCTACGTCAAAGACTACATTTCCCAATATAATTTGCTAGTCGACACTGGTGCGTCATGTAGCATATGGCCTCTAAGCTTTTTCAAAGATAAGCCCCCCCCCCACTTGAACGGTAGTTCTTCAAGCCGTAAACCGTTCCCCAATAGCCACGTTTGGTCAAGTTGCACGATCCTTGAACATGCAATTACGTGGATTTTTATCGTCGTTGACGTCCCCAACCTCATCTTAGGTGCTGATTTCTTGCACCACTTTGACTTGATGGTTGATATGCGTAGATGCAGACTGAACGATTCTATCACTAACCTGTCGTTAGCTGGTAGAAAGGCTTTTTAACAGCTTACTGGCCCCGTATTTTTGTGGCTTCTGCTGACAATCCTTATAATTTCTTGTTGAATTCATTTCCTGACCTCGTAAACTTGAACTTCGATATGAACAAACCTGCCCATTCTACTATGTATTTCATTGAAACAACCGCGACTCTAATTTTTGCTCATTCTAGACGCCTCTTTCCGAAGAAGTTAAAGGCAGCCAGGCATGAATTTAATCACATGCTCTAGCTAGGGATTATTTGACCCTCATCTAGTCCTTGAGCATCCTCTTTACATATGATACCGAAGCATTCTGGGGACTGGAGTCCTACAGGAGATTTCCGTCGGCTAAACTCTACTACTGTTCCCGATCGGTATCCTATTGCCCATATTCAGGATGTTACTTAATCCTTACACGGTTGTAATGTATTTTCAAAGTTGGATCTTGTTAAGCCTTACCACCAAATAATAATAAATCTTGCTGATATACCTAAGACCGCTGTTACAACTCCTTTCGGTGTGTTTGGATTTTTGACTATGTCATTTGGCTTACGTAATGCATCTAGCATTTTTCAACGTTTTATGGACGAGGTGGCCTGTGTTTTAGATTTTGTGTATATAGCGACATTCTTATAGCTAGCACCTCGTCAGAGGAATATTTAAAACATCTCCGCATTCTTTTTTAACATTTGCAGCTTTATCATACCATAAACTCTGTAAAATGTACTTTTGGTACCACAAGTCTTGTTTTCTTCGAACATGTAATAAGCTCAGAAGGTATTTCACCCCTTTCCTGAAAAAGCCAAAGCTCTGATCGATCTACATCCTCCAACTACGTCAATTGCAGCACTTTCTTGGATTATTGAACTATTATAGAAGTTTCATTGTGCTGACATACTTACTCCTCTGACGGATCTATTGAAGAATAGAAAAAAGAAGGATGAAACCATTTCACTTGATAACTGCCAGCTTAAAGCCTTTCAGGAGGCGAAGAAAAAGCTGGCAGATACATCATTGCTATCACATCCCATACCTGATGCTGTATTTTCTATTGTCGTTGATGCTTCTAGTTCTGCTATTGGTTCGATCTTACAGCAATAGTACCAGCAGCAGATTCAACCTTTGTCATATTTTCCTCGAAGATTGACTCCTACGGAAAGTCGTTATAGTACTTTCGGACGTGAACTTTTGGCTATTGACTTAGCTATTAAACATTTTCGCCATGCGTTGGAAGGTCAGCAATTTGCCATTCATACTGATCATCGTCCACTTATGTTTGGGCTATGTGCTAAGCCAGACAAGTATTCTCCTCGTAAATCAAGATATTTGAACTTTATTTCACAGTTCTCCAGCGACATACGGCATATATCCAGTTCACAGAACACTGTTGCAGACGCATTATCTCGTCTACGTACCTGCACTATCTCTTCGCCAGAAAATATTGACCTCCGTTAAATGGCTCTGGATCAGCCAGTTTTAGAAGATCTGAATCTTTCATCTCCACAGTTTGTGAATTGAAATTTCAATACATGCCCATCTCTACAGCGGATGAACAAATTTTATGCGATACTTCTACCAATTCAGCTCGCATACTCATTCCTGGCAATTATCAAAGGACTGTTTTCTCATCTTGGCATGGATTGGCTCACAAAGCCATCATCCGACCATGCATAGAGTATTGTTGCCACATCTGGGGTGGTGCACCATCCACTAGTCTCTCCCCCTTAGACAAGGTCCAAAAAAGAGTTGCTAATTTAATAGGTCCTTCACTATCCACCAAGCTCCAGCCGCTGTCCCATCACTGCAATGTTGCATACTTGTGCTTGTTTTACAAGTACTTCAATGGATTGTGCTCCGATGAACTTGCTGCTCTGGTGTCCCCTAGACGTAAATACACTCGACCAACCCAACAATCAGCTAAATTCTATCCATTCACTGTGGAGGTCCCCAGATGCCGGAGATCCTTCTACTCCAATAGCTTCTTTCCTCGTGCTGCCGGCCTTTGGAACTTCCTTCTCTGCTCCGTTTCCCGACTGTACCGACATGCAGAAACTTAAAACTAATATGAACAGGCATCTTGCTGCACATCTCCCCATTTAGGATGACCCCTCCCCCCCCCAGCTTGCCTTGTTAGGTGTGAACTATGTTAAAAAAAAATTTTGTTTTTAAACAACGGTGTCTCTGCCTCAGTGAAAATTATTTCGGCCCAGTTCTTCTGGCCTAACATAAGATGCTAAATCACTGCTTTGTCCTGTTTCTACCTACCCTGTCAGGCAAACATGTGGGATCCCCTTTTGGTACTTTTAGAGCCCCTAATGCTAGATTCAAACATATACACATCAATTTGGTCGGACCCTTGCCTGTTAGTCAAAATCTGTAGTGATCGTTTTTCATGGTGGCTTGAAGCCATTCTACTAAGCGATATACTGCTGAAACGGTAGCACATGACTTTATTGCAGGCTGGATTTTGCGTTATGGTGTCCCAGCAACTATTATCACTGATTATGGTAGACTGCTTGAATCTTCCTTATTTCAAGAGCTATCCAAAGTACTTGGTGTTAAACGTACAAGGACTACTAGCTATCACCCAGCTTGCAACGGTATGATTGAGCGCTTTCATCAACAGTTAAAAGCCTTATTATGTGCAGCCCTGATCCACAGCGATGGATTAAGTACGTTCCAATCGTTCTCTTTGGTTACCGCTCTGTCATGAAGAAAAACTTGGGTTATTCACCAGCCGAACTGCTTTACGGTACATCGTTGGCATTACCTAGTCATATGTTCACTCCTCCAGAGTCAACGGTGGTTGATTTGGAACGTTACGTCGACAAACTTAGATGCTATTTCAGCAGTTTACCACCCATGTACACTCATCATCAAAGCATCAAGTCAGCTTTACCTTAAGACATTTCATCATGGTCACACGTTTTTATTGGGAACGACTCTGTTAAACCACCTCTAACGCCACATTATTTCGGTACATATCGTACCAAGAAATATTTTACTCTGAATATTGGAGGAACTAAATGGACTGTGTCGGCCGACAGGCTTATACTAACAACGACACCCTGGGACCCCATGTTTCACCCAACATATCATTGCCTGAATTAACTGGTAGACATGTTCATTGGCCTAAAAAGCTTTGTAAAACCGTATATATCTGAATATTTCCATTTCCTGAAGCAATTAACTATCACTTCTACAATTTTGCACCTGCATATGTAAAATATTCTTTTTAAATGAACCCTGTTCTATTTTGAAGATATTTGTAATTCTTGCACTTTTCAGCAAATGAACATTCGCATTTTGCAATAACAGAACATTTTCACCTTCGAACAAATGAATATTTTTCCCTTTTGCACTTCAGATTGTTACACGTTTGCTTCTTTTTCAGCAAAGAGACATTTTGCCTTTAGCAGCATTACAAAGACATTGTTGTTTAAAGTTATCAACCATATAATCTATCTTAGCATTTTCATGTTCTTTCCATTTAAATTTCATGTGCTGCTACGATCAATAAAGTTTCTCTTGTTTATCGGCTAAAAGGCTAAGCAGGGGTTATATAGCAGTTTACATGAATTAACTATAAGTTGTGATTCAGCTTGACGATCATTGTAATCATCGTCTCTTCAACAGATGCGCGTCTGCATGTAACGAGATTCGGGCGCGATCATTAACGCTGGATCACATGATCGACAGAACTTTCAGTTCCAGCCTGTAGCCCAAACAGACAAGATGTAAATTCTACGTTCTCAACTGGTACGCCGGTAAATGAATTGAGGTACTCCAGAATAAAGATAATTTCATCTTGTCTACATTCACCTACTCAGCCCTATGTATTATCTTTTGTTTTCTTCCCGTGTTTCTCATACATAAGACTATTACCAGTCTGTGCACCGTGTTGTTCAATTGATTTACGTCCCAAAGAAAACTTACACAAACGAATGCACATATACTTGTTCAGTTCCCATCTTTATTTGCATCCAAAAGTTAGCTTTCAAACCGCTAAAAGCTGAACTGCAAATTAAAAAACTCAACTTCAAATTTAAAACAAAGCTTAACTTCAAATTAAATAAACTCAACTTCAAATTATAAATAGTTACACTTTAAATTAAATTACTTCAAATTAAATAGCTCAACTTTATATTAAAAGACTCATCCTTAAATTTTATAAAAGCTAAATAAGATCAACTTCAAATTAAAAAAGCTCAACTTTAAATCCAATGAGCTTAGCATGAATTTAAAATGCTTAACTTAAATTTAAATAAAGAAGCTCAACTTTAAATTAAAAAAACAACTTTTAATTAGAAAGCTCAACTTTAAATTAAAAAAGCTCAGCTTCAAATTATAAATAGCTAAACTTAAAAATAAATATGCTCAACTTCAAATTTAAAACTTAACTTCAAATTGAATAATCTCAACCTCAACATAAATTTTAAATAAAGCTTTAACTTAAATAAAGAAGCTCAATTTCAAATTGAAAGAAAATAACTGAAAAAAGATCTGAATTAGACATCAATAACGGCATATTAATTGTAACCCTCTTTTAATTCCTATGTTTGATTCCAATCTTTGATCATTTGATATTAAATGACACACTGTTGACTCACTGTGGATATGCATCATCAATCTATTATTCCTAAAGTTGAGTCAATCAACGTTTGTTTCACTATAGCTGAGCAGATTAAGGAAAAATCGTTCATTTTGGTAAGCAAGTTACCTTTGGCTCGGCTCTCCCGCGCTGGCATATCCTGTCAATTCAGGTGCGGCTATCTAACAGACTGAACATTATTTTGTCCATGGGGCTTATTAGACAGCATTTGGGACACTGAAACATGAACAGTGTGTCCGTAATCAGTTGATACTGGACCCCATGCTGAGTTTCACAGCAGTGATGTCACCGTTATGCCCTGCTTGTGTCATGACAATCACTCTCTTACATATGACATATTATAAGAATGAGCTGAAAGGATTAATTTTTATAACTAATACATTCAGCTCACTTGGGGAATTGAATATCAAGTCAATGATTCGGTTTAATGGCAATAAAAGGCAAAAATTGACAATATTTGCTTAAATTCATCTCATATATGTACCTTTGTGGATTGTAGGACTCATTTATCGGTTATTTTTGTGTCATTTACTGCTTTCGCATCCCCTAAAACATATAATTTGACTCAAAAATTGTGAAAATCAGTTAGATACTTTGTAAACTAGCAATATTGGATTTCAGAATGGCGGCCATCTTGAAAATGGCGGCCATCTTGGATTTTTTGAGTGGCCCAAAAGTTTTTTCGGAAGAGTAGACCATTATGAGCAATCGTGCCAAGTTTCATGCTTGCTTACCAAAATGCACGATTCTTCATCATTTTTGACTTAAGCTGCTCAGCTACTATGTCTTTTTTTCCTATAAAATACATGCTATATATTTAGTTCTGGGATTGAGTTATGTTTGAAAAGATTTCAATTTATTGGCTCTAATTAACTATAATTTGTAATTAGCTGTACGATTCACCCATTTCACACTTAACTGTATATGTACTTCTCAACCCCTCTCTCATTCTATGTTGCTTCAACCATTCTCTAATATTTTATAATGTCAGTGTTAGCATTTTGAGAAACAGTGACTCTGTTTTTTGCGTTGCTAGATTTATTATTTTAGTTATGGAAGAAGGATTCTTAAAAGATATGTCACCGTTTATGAATTTTCTTATGAAATCAAAGCAGAATAAATAGTGCTAGTCGGGTACTTGTACAGTTTACGACCAAATCTCTACCAACTTCGCGTCGGCATCTTCCGACAGGTTACATAAGTAGCTGGAAGATGCTGAAGCGATTAGCCAATCACACCTCCTCCCCAATTCAGTTTGTCAAACTTCGCGTCTGCTTTTTCCGGTTGCTTATGTAACCTAGTGGAAGATGCCGATGCGAAGTTGCCGGAGATTGGGTCATGAACTGTACAAGTAGTGGTAGTTGTGACCACACGAGTCACGGGTACGTCTAGTCATTTAACATTTCAGACAACCTATTGATAATTTCAATGGTAAGCTAAGTAATAAAGAACAAACTAACTACAAATCTGAGAGAACATTTAAACAAATTGTTCGTACAGCCAACAGCTTATTAGTCACTCAAAACTATTACGTATTTAGTCAGCAAGAAATCTTAATCTCCGATTGGTTACTTCCACAGACACGTCATTTTATAATTTGAAATTCATCTTGAATTATCTTAATTATTTTAAATCGAGTTTTCTTTAATTTGAAGTTGATGTTTTTATTTGAAATCGATCTTTCTTTAATTTGAAGTTGATGTTTTTATTTAAAATCGAGCTTTCTTTAATTTGAAGTTGATCTTTTCAATTGAAATTGAGCTTTTTTTTAATCTTAAGTAGAACTTTTACTTAAAATTGAGCTTATTTAATCTGAGTTTAACTATTTTAAATTGACAGTAATTAGGTACGTGCAAAATCAATGGCCGATTCCCAAAATGAAAACACATTTTGACCCCCCCCCCCTTTACTTAAAAATACACTAAAATTCAGGAAATCAACCAATTTTACTGAAATTTTCAATATTTATTCATCAACAATCACGGAATATAATGAAACCATTTTTTTTTTTAAATCTTAGTAAAAATGTATTATTTTTTAAAAAGAAAATACACCTTTACTAAAGTTATATTTTTATATATTAATAAAAAAAAATGCATGATTTTTTAACTGTTGCTTATGTAAATAAAGGATCGTAGATGTTAACAATTAAATTTTTTTTTCAAAATATTTCGTATATATTACGAAAAAGGCCAGTAAATACCGTGTTAATAAAATCACTATAACTCAAAGAAAAATTAAATTTTTGAATTAGCGATATTATTATTGAATAAAGCATTGTTTAATCAATATTTTCACCAAAAAAAATAATATAATTGCAAAAAATATTTCATGTGATTTTAATGGTTAGAGTTTTTGGAAAAATAAAAAAATGTGACATAATTATATTTCTCTTTCATAGAGGAACGTGGCATCATCAGCGCAAGAAATTTTTTTTATAATCTTGAAAATAAACCAAAAATTGACAAATTTGAGATCTAGGAACTTAACGAAAAAAAGAATTTAAAAAATTGAATAATTTCTACTAACGATGAACTTTCATTAGTATGGTAGCCCCGTTCTGTAATAACCAGGTGGGATGAGCCTTCCAACAATCACTCACTTTTACAGCGCAAATTTTTTTTTTTTAGAGATTCAACAATTTAGTTCATTTCACAATTAAGCGTCAATTATTTGGAAAGATTTGTATTTGTTTTGTCTTTTTTTCATTAATAAATATTTAAGTTAAAAACAATTATTTATTAATAAATAAAGAGAATTCAAACATGACATTTTCTTTCAAAATTGAATTCTGTTTATCAATAAATAACTGTTTTAACTTTTTTTCAATGAATAAATTGTCTTTAATTTACTTTTTCACACTTAAAATAAAAAATAAAAACACTTTATTTTTAAAAGAATCAATGTAATTTATCGTTACGACACGTTAAGAATAAATCGAGTAACTAAAGTTTTAAATCATGTAAAAAAAATTGATAAAATTGACGCAGTTCGTAACGTAAAAATATTTTTAACATTTAAAAAATAGTTTTATTTCAAATTCTAAGGAAAAACATTGGTAAACAGACGTCATCAATAATTTCAGAGTATTACTAAATTAAAAACTGAACCTTTTCAGTTAAAAATAATTGCGTACACTCACAAATAATTAAATAAGCATTTCCTTTTTTATTATAACAAAATAAGGGTACTTAAATTTGTTTATAACCTTAAAAAGAATAAAGAAATTAATGGATAATAATTTTTCAACTTCTATAAACTATTATTACATTTTTATATATAAAGTTAAAAATGATAAATTATGACATTTTTCGTCTTCCATATATTTTGCATAGCAATAGTCAATTTGTAAACAACGTCCTTTTCCGATGAAGTTATGGCGGATTTTACTCATTTATCACATTTGAAGGGATAATTTTGCTAATTTTTAGTCAAACGTATGATTTATTTATTTTTAATTCAGTGTCTTATGACTTTAATTTAATAATTATCTTTGAAATAGTTCCCAAAAACTTATATTTATCTTTTAAGGGATTTTTACAAGTAATTTTTTCAAAGTTAAAAATTCATTGAATTTTTTGGGTTTTTTTACCGTCGTAATTACATATTTTATTATAATTTATTTTTCACACGTAAATATGCAGTTTTTTTCGTTTAGAGATTAAGTTTAGGCTTTATCTTTCAAATACAATCAAAGTTTACACGGAAACTAATTAAATAATTAATGATAAGCGCTTTTTAATAAGCATAGTCCGTACAAGAAGGCGCCATTTTTTCACGTACCTAACAGTAATAAACCAAACTAAACTATCACAAAGACTAAAGTGAACTAGCCAGTTTTATGCTCTGATTGTTTTATAACTTGCAATAGTTTATAACTCAAATATAGTTTGTTCTTAAAGAGTATTAAATGGCCATGATATATTTTGGCCATTGTCCGAAATTATACTCTGCTGTATTATTTAAATATGTTATCAATGGTTCAAACGCTTTTCTCAAGTTCATTATTAAATTTGACAATTTATTTTTCTAACATTTTATCAATTACTAATCTATATTTGGTGTCTGTCTGTCTGAAACCGAAACTATACTATTACTTCTATTAATGTATTATTGTACTATCTTTTTATGTTGAATTCAGTTTAGTATACTTTCCAGAATGATGGACCATCTTTCAATGCTCAATTCAGGGAAAGGGTAGTGTAGTATCTGTTCTTTTGTCATCCTCCCAGGTATTACCTCCTCCTTTTAGGGGGAGAGTATTGTAGTAGCTGTTCTATTGTCATGAGGCATGAGATCATCCTTGTAAGCATTACCTCATACTTTGCGGGCCGGGTATCTGTTCTGTTGTCATGATACCATCCTTTCCTGCCAAACCAAATTGTTATGAAACTATAACTAATGTTATTACAGTAATGTTGTTTTAATCTGTATTTATAAATATTATTGGATGTAAATAACTTCCAAAACTGTCAATATTTAATACATGAGGATTTGATAAGAATTGTAAATGCTTCCGAGGGAAGCTAATCTTCAGGAAAAAATATCCGTTATCTCCCTTTCATTATAATGAAAGAAAGAAAAAAGTATCCACTCTAAATGGGAATAAGTATTTTCAGGAAGAAACTGTCGCGAAATAAAACGTATTCCTGCTAATAATATAGTGGAAGAAAAAAACAAAAAATAGTCGTCTGAATCAAGTATTAATATATCAGACTGATTGCTATTTGGGTCTGACTTTGAAAAAATCACAAGATAACTTTATATAGTAGATATAAAAAGCTTTACAAATATGCTATTGAGCTTGAATACTGTGTTTTTATGAAGAAATATATGTGTGTATATATGTGTGTGTGTGCGAGTGTGGGTGTGGGTGTTGATTAGGAACAGTCATATGATTGTGTGTCATCTACAATCAGACGAACGCAACACTTTGTAGCACAAATAATTCCCTTAATTTCATGAATAACAATGGAAAACAAATAACAGACTGCTGTCACAAATAGGGTTTGACACCCTACACATACGCACTTGATATCATTGGATAACTACTTTAATTCAGCATTGAAAGATAGTACATTAGTCTGAAATAGTTGAGTAAACTGAATTTAGCATTAAAAAGATAGTACAAAATAGTATAGTTTCGGCTTCAGACAGATACCAAATCTCCATTATTAATAGATATGAATGATTTTGGGGGGAAATGTTATCCATAATATTGTATTTGATCGTATATTTTAATAACTTCTTCGTCATAGCACTGTCTAATATTTTGCTTGTATTCCTGGTTAAAACGTTAGTTAATTCATATGAATCCAACTTTTTTGACTGGCTTGAATTTGTTGTTGGCATCAAGTGGGATCACGTGAAGGTTACCAACATCCCTAAGTGAAAGTGGTGGTATGGAACGAACTGGATTCGAACTTGGCACACCTTCGTCATCAGTTTGTGTTGTTATCCACTTAATTACTCCACCTTTCGGTTATTACTATAATTTGAATTCTTTTATTTGAGCTTAAACTAAAGTTTCTTCTACACAGAGAGAGAGATAGAGTTTGAATGCCTACTAGACACCATCCTCTGGTGTGTTCGCTCTCTCTGTATGGAAGTTTTTCATGATACCCTGACATGGGGATACTTTGCCCTACATGTAAACCCTGAAGCAGATATTCAAAATAACATAGTATTCCATAAGCCTAAATAAGATCTCTTGACATGGCTACACATGGGTTCATACGTGTAAAGGGTGCAACTTCTCCTAGTGATGTTACCTCAAGTAACATCACTAAGCTGGATACTCCACCAGACCAGATTAATTCTTGTCCTGGAATCCGACAAGAACAAGAAAAAAAACACAAGAAAGATGAACTATAACATAGTTAATAGGTCAATTAAGTAGAAGGAAAGTAATATTTACTAACTCAAGCTTTGAGAGGGGTAGGAGAATCTTAAATGAACACTCGGATATCTACGTATATCATAAAGAAATCAAGTGTTAGCCCCATGAATGGGTGCCCTTGATTTCTGAGAACTTACTCAAGTAAAAAAGAAAAGAGACAAATTAAGTCAAAAGTTGGTTTTATTTCTTATAAGCATTAAAAGACGCCTTGTCATGTTTATAAATTGCATTGTGAGCTAATCATTACTAAAACTTGCAAAAATATGCGATCAGAGTGATATATGATCAACGAACATATGCTACACTACCTTCCAAAAGAAGGAAGTAATGCCTGGGAGAATGGTATCATGACACCAGAACAGATACTATACTACTCCACAACAAAAAGGAGGTAATGCCTGGGATAATTGTATTATAACAACAGAACATATACTACACTGCCACCCCCTAAAAGTAGGATGGTCTCATGACCACAAAACAAATATTATACTACCTCCCCCATCCGCAAAAAAAGAGTATGTAATACCTGGGAGGATAGTATCATGACAACAGAACAGATACTACACTACTCTTACCCGAATTGAGCACTGAAAATCGTAATAGTATAGTTTCAGCTTCAGACAGACATATACTAAATCTCCATTATTAAAAGAAGTAATAGTATCTCCATTATTAATAGAAGTAATAGTATCTCCATTATTAATAGAAGTAATAGTATAGTTTCGGCTTCAGACAGACATATGCCAAATCTCCATTAGCAATAGAGAGTTGAATGCTTTTATTTTAGCTGAAACTATAATTATGTACACAAAGAAAAAGAGACAAATTGAGTCAAAAGTTGGTTTTCTTTCTCATAAGCATTAAAAAATGTCTTGCCATGTTTATATCTTGCATTATGATAATGACTGGTGAGCTTATATCAGCAATCATTACTAGAATGCTGTGATGTCGATCCTCATTGGGTACTCTATCTTATTGGCTGTGGTTTCCTATTTACTTACTTCCCCACGAGGGCAAAGTTAGACACAAAGTCAGTTTTTAATGTGGGGAAAATCCAGCTCCCCGAAAAGATTGGAACAAAACTAAAAATTACCTCAGTCAAGAAGGACTTCTCCTTCACTGACTGAGGACAGAAAAGACTAAGTGTAGCATCAGAACTTTGTTCCTAGCCAAAAGGTCAAGGGGCCATTTGACTCTGGGTTAACCTAACCTAAACTGGTAATCCATGGGTTATTTTACGACATACCAATTGCGAACTGATTTGTTTTATATATTTGGCTCATACTTGAAAATAATATTGTTATCATATTAAAAAATAGGATACAAAAGATGTAATTTAAGAAAAGGGTTATGGCATGATAGAACCATTGATGATGTAACATTTTGGTGGAACTGAAGTGATTGTAATGACCTTGAAGCTTGAAGGGTTTTTGAAGGCTTTAACATCTCTGGTCATTCTTCCTTAACAATCAGCAATGGCGATAAGTAAACGTTGTAATGTTCTCTCAAAAAATCGACATAATTACATTAACACACAGGTTCCGGCTAGATCACCGAAGTTAAGCGACGGAGAGGCTGATCAGTGCTAAATGAGGGACCATTTGGGAATACCAGGTGCTGTATGTGGGAGATTTATCTGCTTATCCTGGCATTGTTTCTAGTCGTCTTGTACTTCTTCTTGCCACTAGACTCAAGCAATGCAAGTTCAGAAGAGGGGGGGGGGAGGATTGTGCAGACATCCATGCAGGGGTTATCCCTTGTCTTGCTTTTGTATTCTCTTAAAGTGCTTTATTTCATAAGAGGCTAAAACGATTTTTTTTAAATAGTATATAGATATTGTTGGTTGTTCCAGGTCGCTCTTCGGTGTCCCTGTGGTGCTCATGGTCCGACCCACATTGAAGCTCGACCTTCATGTCATAGGTCGTCTAGATAAAACGTCATAATGGATCTCTCTGTCTCTCTCTCTCTCTTTGGTTTGATGGATGACATTATCATTTTGTGACGTCACCTACTGTGTCCGGTTACCTCTCACTTCTCTCTTTTTTAATAGATGGCATGATCCATGTGCACGGTTATCCCCACCTCTGTTTTAATGGATGTGGTAACAAGACAATGACGTCATCCAGTGTGCACCAAGACAAGCTACATCCACAGAGTTTTAGTAGTATATAGATAGATATAAATTAGATTTCCTGCTACAGTCATTAATCAAAACTAGCATAGGGAATATTTGAAATTCCTGCACTTTATAGTTTTCGAGTTATAGAGCTATGAAAATCAGGACATTTTAGAACAATTAAATGAGTATAAAAAGAAACAATCAAAATGATGTGTGTTTTTTTAATTTTACTCATCAATGAGAATGTGAATGTATACTAGTAGAATTTGAATGCCTACTGGAAATCATTTGAATGCCTACTGGAAATCATTTGAATGCCTACTGGAAGAAATTTGAATGCCTACTAGACAGTCCTCGAATTTTTTAAGTCTCAGGGGTTGTTAGGGCAATCTGGCATGAGGATACTTCCCCTTACAAATAAACCCTGATCAAATATTCAAACTAACATAGTATTCAAAGCCGAAATAAGATCCCCTCGGTATGTTTAGCCCACAGTGGCTCATACGAGGAATGGTGCACATTCTCGAAGTGTGTTACCTCTAGTAACAACACTAAGCTAGATAATCCACCAGACTAGATTAATTCTTGTTCTGGAATCCAGTAAGACCAAGAGACCACAAAAAAGATATACTATAACATAACTAACTGGCCAATTGATGAGAGGAAAATTAATGTTCTTCATCTCGTTTCTGACTCAGCATTTGAGAGGTAAAAGATAACTTTAATGGAATGCTCGGATATCTATGTATCTCATATAGAAATCAAGTGTTAGCCCCACGAAGGGGCCTCTTGGTTTCTGAGAACTTACACTGAAGTAAAATGAAAAGAAAAGTAGTGACCTTAGAAATTAACAATTCATGGGTCCCTCTTTAACTCTTTATCTAAACTCTACGCTCTTCCTGTAGCCCTGTGTGGGGATTAAGGTTCGTGAAGCTTAAGCTTTTTCAGTTTCATACTACATTCGCCAGTGGGCTTAACTGCCAACCATTCTATTCATTCACATAAAACGTATTTAAAGATTAAATTAGTTTTCTTTGGTGACAAAAAAAGATTTACTCTCATCAGAAAACAAGATGCGCAAAGTTTGACATGTCAACTAGCAAAAACAACATCAAATCCGCAGGTTATTTCCTACATAATGCTGTAAACATATAAAAGGCGGCATGTTTAGTGGGGGGGGGGGGGCGTAGATGCATACTAGGGACAGAAGGCCTGTAAGTGGAAAATATTTAAATTTGAACACCCAAAATTTTATTTCTCCACTTGGAAAAATCAAACCACTTAAGTTCTTGAAAACCTAATGTCCCTTCAGATACGAGGTTCTATGCTGTGATTATGACTAACTTGAGATTTTCAAAAAATTAATGTTCATACCAGATTATGGTCAGTTAGATTTTCATGTCCATAGATTAACAGCTGATAATCTCGAGTGGCTCAAGTGATATCTATATATATTCTAGAGTGGCAGAGTAAAGGGAGTTAGGTTTCTGTGGTTCTCAGAGACAGATGGGTCCTTGTGCTCTAAGCTAATGTGTTGTGTTCGGTTGGAAGATATTTTTGTCTTTATTTGCAAGCCTGTTGTTCAGTAGAAGAAAACGAGTATCATTGTAACGTCTCTCAAAATAAAACATTCTTACTTGTTTTAAATATATATAGTGTGTGTTTAAATTATATAAATATTGAAATAATTTAATTTAAACTCATTTAGAAAGACTCACTTTGAGCTATTTATATGAATTTCTATTCCAAGCTGCAAAATTCTAAATGGGCGTTAACTCGTCTACGTGCATCTTTATTTCTGAAACTTGGTTTAAATGCATTTTTAAATTTATAAAGACTTATACTGTGGTGAATTACTTATTGAGTACTTTATTTTACAGTTCAAATCACACAAACAGCTCTATGGCTAGTTTTTATTTTAATAATAAATTTACCAACTAGAGCTGAAAATTATAGAACAAATTATATACCTTTTTTTAATGCATTTTTTATTTTTATTTTTATTTTCCTCTCCTGTTTCGTCTGGAATGTGAGAATGTATTGTGTTAATTTATAATTATCTTTGGAGATTACAAAAAGTAATTCTGTTTAAATCAAACTATGCTGGATCATTTCCGTCGATTGTAACTATGTTTTCCAGAAAAGTTTTATAAATTAACACAAAATATTCTCACATTCCAGGCGAAACAGCTGTAGAAAAAGAAAAAAGAATTTGTGTATTTTTCTGGAATATAAACAAGCCGGATGTTCTCCTAAAACCAGAATGACCAGATAGATGAAATCTGGGTATCCCCAACTGAAACTGCAATACCCGTCCGTGGAACACAATACCTTCTTAGCTGACTAAAACTTGGTCGTTTTCAAGTCCAATGTTAACAAATTCTTGTGAAGCTGTCCTCTTAAATAATTAAATTCTGCCCAGTTTCAACCATTGTCTCCAATCCTCTCAAGATGTTTGTAGCACGTTCACTTGACAAACTCACTAACCCTTATCCTCGAGTGGCCTTTAAGCCTAGATAAGCAGTGATGCATTAGTACAAAAAAGCAGAAGCATTCTCATGTTCTTGTCAAGATGATTAAGTCATTCGTTTTATTGTGAAGTGAATTTCGCTTATATTTTAATTTTACTGAATGATAATACAAAACGCATTCATTAAATCAATTGGAAATTCCTTAAAACCTTTTTTGGAGTAAAGATGGAGTACTGCTGACACATCTGACACTCAAAGCATTCTTTATTGCCTAGACAGAGTTCAAAATCGACTCTGAAATCTCTTCTGCTCTTTTCTCACAGAATAGACGTTGCTAGTCTCTCTCTACTCTATCGTTATTTTCATGGAAAGGGCTCGGCTAAGCTCTAATCTTGTAGGACATTCACAGCAAGAACTCGTCTTATTACCACAATGGAAAAGGAATTTTCCTTTTTTCTCCATGTGCTTAGGGTCAGGCAGAATTTCCATGGACTGAGTGTATTTCCATGAGCTTTTCGTCTGTAGAACACATTACCGCAGGACTGCGTCCTTGCAGACTACAACATAGCTGTCTTCAAATCAAATGTCAACAAGTGCTTGTCATGAACCATCCTATAAGTAATCAAACTTGAATTGATCAATTTCGGCTGACAATCGTTCCATCTTAGTAACTTATATCTTCGAGTGGCTCTTGGTCTTGGTAAGTGGTGACCCAACAGTTAAATAAAAAAAATAAAAAGAATATATTGAACACTTACCATGTGATAGGGTTTATACATATTTCCAATATTCCACGGTCACTTTGTCAAAATTGAGTTGTATTTTTTTTTTGTTTTGTTTTGTTTTCCGAACGATGTCGAGTTAAAGAATCGACAACATTGCCGATATTGGTGTTTTTCGACAAAACAAATGTGTTTAGAAAAAAATAATAATGACCAGAGTTCTGATCGAATCAACGTTGTCCTCGTGTTGATAATATTCCGGCTTGATAATACTGATATCCTTGTGTGTGTGGGTGTGTGTGTGGGTGTGTGTGTGTGGTTTTTTTTTTTTGGGGGGGGGGGTATATGTTTTGAGGAACAACAGTATATATAAACTGAGTCCTGTTTTTCTTATCTGGTTACGTTTTGGGGCTATCTGTTGATTGAATGTGACAGAAACTGAGAATATCCACTGTGTTTCTCTCTAAATCGATCAATTTCTGCCGGTGCTCACTGTAACAAGTATCTCGTTCTCGTGTTTTCCCCGCTGCTAAGGGTGACAATAAATTGTGTCCATTATTGTTTCATAGTTTTTTATTCTCTTTGTTACCTATCTGCGTCCATGTCGCTATGCGATCACATTTATGCACGTGGTGTGTCTAGGCGTACACAAGCGTACTCGGTGATGAGACTAGAGGTGTCGTGCACAAACGAGTGATATATTGCGCACCTGTAGGTATTATAAGGAAAAATGGAATCTCATCGTTGCGCTCGTAAGAATGAGTATATGAATTGGTTGTTGTTGTTGTTGTTTGTTTTTTTTATTGGCAATGGGATGATAATGAAATGTTTAGGTATGGGTTAGCAAGGATTAGTGGCAACTATGCAAAATAAGTAGAGTAGCTGTCCAGGGGCAAACAGTTGCGCGGAAGGGATTAAGAAAAACTTGTTGAAGACAGGTAATTTTTTTTTCTTTAAAAAAAAATGGACTGGACACGAGTAGACGCCAAACTAATCACTAGAGTGTTAAAGAAGAGGTCAGCATAGGAATTCAAAGGTCATCGGTCACTAGAGCTTCATATGGTAAAGAGGTGGTCGGAACGGGCAGGTGAGTAGACCAGCATATCGAGGAGGGGCTAGAAATAAAGATCGGGTGCGGGAAGGGATCAAGTTTTTTTTTGGGGGGGGGGGCTTTGTTTTGTAACCTTTCCTCCCACCCAATATACCTAACCCCTAACCCTAACTCATCTTTCAGTATTTTCACTCCTGCTCCCCCATGTACTCTAATTCTTTCTTCTTTTTAAGTATCGCTTTTTCCTCTTTAATTTAACCCCCTCCCCTTCACCTAACCTCTCTCGTCTAAAAGCAAAACTTGCTATAATATAATTGTATACAAATGTTTACAAGATGAGACACCTGCCTTTCACATTGGGTGGGGTCCTTATTGACTTGCCTCCTCACGAGGAAGAGAGTTTGACGCAATGTCGGTTTTAAATCTGGGGAAAATGCAACTCCTCTAAAAGATTTGGACAAAAATAAAAATTGCCTTTAAATATAATCAGTTTTTTTTTTGTTTTTTTTATGGAAATCACTCCAGACAAGGTATAAAGTCACTTGATGTAAGGAGTTTAAAAAAATACTAATTACATGTCAAAAACTAACCAACGATAAATGTTATATGGATAGATTTCGACCCAGAAAACAGCAATTCTTCCCCCTTTATCAGAAAGATCGCTCATGGAATGTGAGTACTAAAGGACAAAATAAAGGAAGCAAGAGTTACGAGGCTGCCGAAAGTAAACCCAAGATCCACTTTCTACTCTCCTTAATTTTACTTACCTCCCCACGAGGGGAGAATTAGACACAAAGTCAGTTTTATTGTGGAGAAATTCCAGCTTTCCAAAAAGGGGCAGTCTGGATTGGGACAAAATTTAGTTTCGACCCTTTTTCTGTTATTTTACCAAATTATTTTTTAAAATCAAATTTTGAAAGTAAAATTTAATTATTACTGTATCGTTTGGCCATTAAATTATTAATTAAACCAAATTGTTATTAAATTATAACTAATTGTTGTTAAGGTAATGTTTTTTATCTATTTAAAAAATGTTTTCATGTAAATAGCTTTCAAAACTTTCAATCTTTTAATACATAAGGATTTGCTAAGTAGTTTAAAACTATTAATGACTTTTCATTCGTCAAGTAAATCATTTTTTTCTTTTTTACTATTAGCAAAATATTAAAATTGCTGACCTGTTTACTTAGAAACCGAAATGGAATTAATTTCGTAATTAAATTATTTCTTAAATAGGATTTTTAAAACTTTGTTTTAGTACTTGCATTTTTTATTGTTTCAATAATTAATCAAGTAGTAATAAATAAATAAAATATTTATTAAACTCTTTATATATGGAATTTCATCGCCTGTGTGGTTGTTAATTGATATTTATTTTATTTTAACATTTTTTTTTTGGGGGGGGGGGGTAAACAAATATTTGTTTAGTGTCGCGTGGGTGCCTCGACTATTTTTCTCATCGAAATTAGAAGTCGATATTGATCCTATAAAACTCCAACATTTTTTAGTATATTCAATTTAAATCCGCCTCTTACACTCTCTCTCTCTCTCTCACACACACACACACACATATATATATATATATATAGTAATCCAGGTAGGGTAAAAATCCACAGGGTAGAAATCCAAAGGGAATCAAACCGGGCTTATAAAAGAGTGCTCAATAAAAATATAGAGCTATATATACTCCTTAAAGACCACAAACTTGACTTTCAGACAAAGCCCACAACTAGACTAATTAACCCTACAAAACAAGAAACCGGAAAAATTAGCAAAATCATTCTACAAAAAATTAACAAAAACATTAGATCAACATACAAACTCAATCAATAGATCAACACGACCGATACAATTAATTGGTTCGACAAAATAAAAAAAACAAAATAAATTGCTCCTTCATCCAATTTGATATAATTAACTATTACCCCTCAATTTCTAATGAACTCTTCGAAAGCGTCATGGAGTTTGCTACTCTTCTCTCGGATATTTCTGAAGAAGAGATTAACATTGTGAGAAAATGTAGGAAACTGTTAATTAGTAAAAAAGATCAATGGACAAAGAGCAATCAATCTGGCTCTTTTGATGTTTCGATGGGTTCTTTCGACTCTGCAGAAATCACCGACCTAGTTGGCTTATACATCCTCTACAACCTAACTAAAGATATAGATATTGAAGACATTGGCTTATATAGGGATGATGGACTTTTAGTAATCAGAAATTCTAATGGGCAAAAGTGCGAAAATATTAAAAAGATTATTATTAGAGAGATGAAGAGGATATGCCTTAAAGTTGAAATAACTTCCAACATTAAAATAGTAAACTTCCTAGATGTAACTCTCAACTTAACTAAAGAAACATACGAACCATATAATAAAGAAAACTTTAACCCAATTTATGTACACCCCCTCTCCAACCACCCCAAAACTATCATTAAACACATCCCTAAATCTATCCAACAAAGGATAAGCAATAACTCATCAAATGAAACAATCTTTAACAAACATAAAGAATTCTATAATAAAACACTAAAAAACAGCGGGTACAAGAATACACAAATTAAATTTACTAAACCTACAACGACTAATAATAAAAACAATAAAGCAAGAAACAGGAATATAATATGGTTCACACCCCCTTCAATCAAGCAGTTAAAACCAAACTTGGTAAAAAAAAATGTAAACCTTGTAAACACATATTTCCCCACAAACAATATCTTACATAAAATATTCAACAAAAATACACTTAAACTAAGTTACAGTTGCAGTGAAAACTTAGAAATGATAATTAAAAAACACAATAACAAAATCCTAAACAGCAACCTAAACCCTGAATTAGATAACAATAAAACAACTAAAGTAAAGTCCTGTAACTGCATAAATAAAAATGAATGCCCCTTGCAACAAAACTGTTTAATAACAAAAACTATTTACCAAGCAACAATCTCAACTAAGGAAACTCCAGATATTAAAAAATACTACATAGGTATGGCAGGTAATACTTTCAAAGAAAGATACACCGGCCATAAATGTTCATTCAACAACCCAAGCTACCAAAACAGAACATCACTCACAAATTACCACTGGAGACTAACTAATAAAAATAAATCACCAACTGTAATCTGGAACACTATCAGAAAAACTAGCACCTGTAGCTCCTTAAACTCACCATGCTATTTATGCCTCGGCGAAAAACTTGAAATAATTAAATTTACCGACAGAGGAAAGCTTTTAAACAAAAAACAGGAAACATCGATCAACTGTAGGCATAACAGATCACATCTCCTTAGTAATTTGTACAACACCCCCTAAATAATACCATTAAAACAAAAAAAAAACAATACCCAACAACCCCGCTAAAATTAACACTCATAAACACCTCCAAATCAAATAACTTTAACTCTCAACTACAAATACAATACAATTACCCCCCTTTTGAATAAATACTATGACACGTACAAGTAGAACTTTTTGAGATATATGTATAGGTGAATTTTGTGGACATATGTATATGCATATGTATGAAAATATAAAATTTATAACTATTTATGTGTGTATGTGTACGCGTGTGTACTTGTGTGTATACGTATACATATGTGCACATACATGTGTATCTGTGTGTTCGTGTATATGTGTATGGGTATGGGTGCATGTATGAATGTCTATGTATACATGTGTATATATGTATTTATATGTATGCGCAGGTACGTGTATGCATTCAACATCCAGCTCACAAAATCCCACAAAAGTAATCCACATATTACCAAAATCAATTTTTAAATAATTATATACTGATCACTTTAATCAAAATTACTGGCCCCCACCATTTCTAATCCCCCCTTCATAGACCATAACTTGCGTTAACAACTTTAACTAGAACACCTTACCACTAATATTATAACAGGTGTTAACCCCACCATTAGTAATAGGATTACAACGAATAATAAAATTTATCTATACCACTGAAATTAATCCATATATGACTTCCATTAAAAATAAAAGCAATTACCAATATGTTTTATTAATCCATCACTAACTATTACTTATAATCGAAATACATTTATTTATACTCCAAAATAATTAAAACTAAATATAATAGTATAATCCATCAATATCAATGTCATAAACTTATATACGATCCTTACCAAGAATAATTCCCAATATATTTTAACTCATTATTATCTAGAACTAAATCTACTAATATTACTGCCACTAATCCATATATGAATCTTACTAAAAAATAAAGATAATTACCACTATGTTTTATTAATTAACTGATAAATACTATTTAAAATACATTTAACTATCCATCAAAATAATTAAAATTAAATGCCAATTGATCCAAATATAACAACATAATTTATTAATATTAAGGTCATAAATCCATCACTAATAATAATTTAAACTAAAATATCCCCGTAAGCTTTTTGCCATGTAATTGTTATATGTCTGCATTGAAATAAATTGAAACAATGCCATATAAAGGAAGCAAACACAACTTTCTTAAACGGCTACAAACATACAATCTTGACACCTCCCCTCCTTCTCTTTCTTTATCTTCTCTTTCTTTCTTGTCTCATCTCCCCCGACCCCCCCCCCCTTTATCCAGCCCAGCGCTGGATAAAAATAAATATGAATTTAACTCGAATCTTACATTAACCATTCTCAGCCCGCAACAAATCCTAAATGGCTATAGACATCCACCCCTAACCTCCCTCTACCCCTCTCCCCTTTCGCTTTCTTTTTCTTTTCATTCCACCCCCCCCCTACTTTAGCTAAGCGTTGGATAAAAATAAAAAATAAAAATATAAATAGCTGTAAATTAAACTTTTCTAACGGCAAATATATTTTTCTTCCTTTTCTTTTTTTCTTTTCCTCGCCCCCTCCCCCTTTCTACCCCAGCTCAGCGTTGGATATAAAAATTAAAAAATTAAAATATTAATTTCTAACGGCAATCATATTTTTTAAATCGGTCACATGACTTTTATTTCTTTCTCCTCTTCTTCTTTGCTTGACTTCATTCTTCCTGTAATTCAGCGACCAGGTTGGATCATAAAATAATTCTCTGCCTGATGAGACCTCAGCTCTTGAGAGCTGTAGATCGATAACATCGACATGCCAGTGTAGCAGACATTGTACATGTTTGAATAAAAGCACTATGTATATATATATATATATATATATATATATATATATATATATATATATATATATATATATATATATACAATAATTGTTCAAATTTAAATTCCTTTCTTTATATTGAATAGAAATTATCATATCATCTATTAAAAATAAATAAAATAATGTATTATTTTTTACGATTTTAGAATTATTTTTTTTAATATTTATTGCAGATACAAACATGGTGTTTCATTGAAAAAAGTTCCGAGGAGAAGCGGAACCTTCTTCTTCCTTTTTGTTTCAATATAAATAAATGAAATCTTGAATCGGATTAAATATTTAATGATCGAAATACATTTTTGTTGATATAAAAACATAGTCGGGTATACGGCAGGTTTTGGTGGCTAAAGTGAAATGTTCATTCCTGGTCACCATGGTAGTGAAATTGCAGTTTCGTCCAGTAAGGAATTCACGAAAAGATTGCTGCTGGATTACCTGAGCGGCTGAGTAAAAAAAAACACGCCGTTTATATACTGTTGGGTCAGCTACTGCTGATATGACGCCTTGATGAAATCTGATTGGTCAGCTGAAATTATGCTATGTGCAAAAAGAATGAAAATGTGTTGGTTTCTGTCACATGGGCTAGGGTGTTAAAAGATCAAGCATTCGGTTTTGTTAGGAGTGCCTAGTTGTAAATTGGTAGGGGACACAACAACGTTCTTTCACTAAATAATTGATCGTATTAATAAGAAACGTTGTAGGGGGGGGGGGAGTTGTGTTGAAACTGTTTCAGCAAAGATGGTTCTGCAATGTGGATGATATCCGTGCTACATGTGAATGTTCGCTGTGGTCGAAGTCAGTAGTGCAACGTTTGAAGCCGATTAAATAAAATTTTTAAAAAGAAAACTTAAATAATAAATATATTAATTTCTGCGAGACTGCTACAAAATACATCCCATAATTTCACCGAGTATAACTCACGGCTTCCAGGCGAAAACACTCACCGAATAGAAAATTTAAAAAATAATAATAAAATATGACACAATACCATATCCTCCTGATTCGATACACTACGTCAGTCAATAAATGCTTAATTGAAAATTATCAAATTATTCAATATTGTTAATAATATTTACCGTTGTCTCGTATCAAACGATGTTGTCAACCAAATTACAATGATATCGTCTTTGGAAAAAATGTAACGTCTTATACAGTACGCACAATGCTTCAAGCAAAGTAGAACATCCTTCTAAATAAAAATTGAATCCCATACCGACAATAACTCGATTTCCGGAATAATAACTACAACAGTTGGTAGAAATGCAAATTCCGTCTTCGTCATAATTTCAATTACAATAAAGCAAGCTTAATCTTTCGATTAGTTACTTCTTTTTTCAGTAAGAATACGTCACATCAGCATTTAGCTTGCTTTTACAGTCGGTAAAAATTGAGCCTAACATTCCTTCATAAACTTTCGGTGCTTCGTACAATGCCATCGTCAGTAACGCAATCAGCGACCAACCCTGGATGTAGCAGCATCGGCAAAGGACCGCAAGTGATCAAAATACACCAGTCTTCTGAACAGATTTGTATTCCAACCGACCGCCGTGGAGACAAGTGGAGCGATTGGCCCCACCATGCTGAAATTCCTCAACAGCCTTGGTCTATTAATAAAGAAAACGCCTTGAACCTGCTTTCGACTCGCCAAGCCAACTGGATATCCAATAAAACTTCCTGATGTTCCGAATATAGGCTTTTTAAATTTTAATTGTTGAAAAAGTTGACATATTATTTCCTGTTTTCAATAAGAAACATCACTTACTAAAAATCAAGGAATAATTGGTGCCGCTTTGGCTTATTATCTACGTATCATGAATCTACTTGGCGATATTAAATGTTCTTGCTCATACATCTCTATTCCGAATTCCGTGAGCCGAATCAATAGACTGCTTCTCCTGCACCAAACGGTCATAATTAAGGGGGGGTACATAAAATCTTTTTCAAGGAAAATTTTATAATAAGAATTTATTAAAATTTGCTGAAATTATTTTTGTAATATTAAAATGAAATATTAAGTAAAAATTGAATTTTTACTTGGTTACTGAAAACCATCAGATAAGAGAGTAGAAAGTTGACCTTGGGTTTACTTTCGGCAGCCTCGTAACTCTCGCTTCCCTTATTTTGTCTTTTAGTCCTCATATTTCATGAGCGATGTTTCTGACAAAGGGGGAAGAATTGCTGTTTTCTTGGTCTGAATATATCCATTTAACACTTAGCGTTTACTAGTTTTTGACCTTGAAGTAAATTTTTTTTAACTCCTTACATCAAGTGACTTCATGCTTTGACTGGAGCGATTTCCATAAAAAAATTCGAATTAAAAAAACTGATTTTTTCAAATTTAATTATTTTTATCAGTGTGCAATCATTTATATTGGTTTGAAACCGTTTAAATTGCACTGAAAACGTATGTTTATGATTGTTTGGTACGAGAGAAACAGTCCATTGATGGCGATCCACGGGTACGAATTTGGAATAGGGGCATGTGAGCAAGAAAATTCAATATCGCCATCTACTTTAGTATGATATGGACATTTTTTATGCTATCTAGATCTCATATTTCAATCAACACGGAACAAAAGCTTCTCCTGATTGGTTTCGAAATAATGTGTGATTACTGAGTTTGAGACACTAACCCTAACTTCCAACCTCTAACCATGACGTTCAAAGAAAAAACCGTGCGACACTTCAGCCAATTATTCAACAAAAATGTCTGAGTAATCTATTCTGAAAAATGAAGATGTTACGTTAATTTAAACAAACTCAATTTTCGTCATTTTTCCATAAATCATCAGCAAAATTTCGTCGACCACAACAACAGAACACCTACACAAGGCTTGATGCGAAGATTCGTATATTGAAAAAAACAATAAGAGGAATAGGGTGTAGATATTTTTCCTTGTAGATAACAAGCCAAAGTAGCATCTGTACATTGTATGTATTTTTCTTTGTAGATAACAAACCAAAGTAGAATCCGTACGGTGTAGATATTTTTCATTGTAGATAACAAACCAAAGTAGCACACGTACGTGTAGATATTTTTCCTTGTAGATAACAAACCAAAGTAGCACCCGTACGTTGAATAGATTTTTCCTTGTAGATAACAAACCCAAATAGCACCCGTACGTTGTAGATATTTTTCCTTGTAGATAACAAACAAAAGTAGCACCCGTACAGTTGTAAATATTTTTCCTTGTAGATAACAAACCCAAGTAGCACCCGTACGTTGTAGATATTTTCCTTGTAGATAACAAACCAAAGTAGCACTCGTATGTTGAATAGATTTTTACTTGTAGATAACAAACCAAAGTAGCACCCGTACGGTTTAGATATTTTTCCTTGTAGATAAAAAACCAATATAGCACCCGTACAGTGTAGATATTTTTCATTGTAGATAACAACAAAAGTAGCACCTGTACAGTGTAGATATTTTTCCATATAGATAACAAGCCAAAGAAGGCTCTGTACGTTGTAGATATTTTTCCTTGTAGATAAAAAACTAAAGTAGCACCCGTAATGTGTAGATATTTTTCCTTGTAGATAACAAACAAAAGTTAAACCTGTACGTTGTATATATTTTTCCTTGTAGATAACAAACCAAAGTAGCATCCGTGCGTTGTAGATATTTTTCCTTGTAGATAACAAACCAAAGTAGCACCCGTACGTTGTAGATATTTTTCCTTGTAGATAACAAACCAAAGTAGCACCCGTACGTTGTAGATATTTTTCCTTGTAGATAACAAACCAAAGTAGCACCCGTACGTTGTAGATATTTTTCCTTGTAGATAACATCAAAAGTAGCACCTGTACGGTGTAGATATTTTTCCATGTAGATAATAAACATCCGTACATTGAAAATATGTTTTCTTGTTGATAACAAACCAAAGTAGTATCCGTACATTGAAAATATGTTTTCTTGTCGATAACAAACAAAAGTAGCACCCGTACGTTGTAGATATTATTTCTTGTACATAACAAACCAAATTAGCATCCGTACGTTGTAGATATTTTTCCTTGTAGATAACAAACCAAAGTTACACCCGTACGTTGTAGATATTTTTCCTTGCAGATCACAAACAAAAGTAGCACCCGTACGGTGTAGATATTTTTCCATGTAGATAACAAACCAAAGTAGCACATGTACGTTGTAGATATTTTTCCTTGTAGATAACAAACAAAAGTAGAATCAGTACGATGTAGATATTTTTCCTTGTAAATAATAAACAAAAGTAGAACCTGTTCGTTGTAGATATTTTTTCTTATAGATAACAAACCAAAGTAGCACCCGTACGTTTTAGATATTTTTGCTTGTAGATGACAAACCAAAGTAGCGTCTGTACGTTGAAGATATTTTTCCTTGTAGATAAAAAACAGAAGTAGCCCCTGTACGTTGTAGATATTTTTTCTTGTAGATAACAAACCTAAGTAGCACTTTTACGTTGTAGATAATTTTTGTAGATAACAAGACAAAGTAGAATCAGTACGGTGTAAACATTTTTCCTTGTAGATAACAAACGAAAGTAGTACCCGCACGTTGTAGATATTTTTCCTTGTAGATAACAAGCCAAAGTAGCATCCGTACGTTGTAGATATTTTTGCTTCTGGATAACAAACAAAAGTAGCATTCTTACAGTGTAGATATTTTTCCTTGTAGATTACAAACCAATGTAGCACCCGTACGTTGTAGATATTTTTCCTTGTAGATAACATCAAAAGTAGCACCCGTACGGTGTAGATATTTTTCCATATAGATGATAAACATCCGTACATTGAAAATATGTTTTCTTGTCGATAACAAACCAAAGTAGCACCCGTACGTTGTAGATATTTTCTTGTAGATAAAAAACAAAAGTAGCATACGTACAGTGTAGATATTGTTCCTTGTAGATAACAAACCAAAGTAGCACATGTACGTTGTAGATATTTTTCCTTGTAGATAACAAACCAAAGTAGCACCCGTATGTTGTATATATATTTTCCTTGTAGATAAGAAACCAAAGTAGCACCCGTACGTTGTAGATAGTTTTCCTTGTAGATAACAACCCAAAGTAGCACCTGTACGTTGTATATATATTTTCCTTGTAGATAACAACCCAAAGTAGCACCTGTACATTGTATATATATTTTCCTTGTAGATAACAAACAAAAGTAGCATCCGTATGTTATAGATACTTTTTCTTGTAGATAAACAACCAAAGTAGCATTCGTACGTTGTAGATATTTATCCTTGTAGATAAAAACTAAAGTAGCAATAGTACGTTGTAGATATTTTTTCTTTTTAGATAACAAACCAATGTAGCACCCATACGGTGTAGATATTTTTCCTTGTATTGATTTACTCCTCTCCAGGAGTTAGGCACAAGGCAGTTTTTATCTTACTCCTACAAGTAAGATGTGACCCAAGGCCGGGTCGGGAAAGTGAGGTTTAAAAATTGCCTGGGCAGCCCCGTCGGCTCCCTGGTATGGGCGCCTCAGGTAGTAAGCAATAATCTTACTCCTCCCCAAAGAGGTGGGGCAAAGCCTGGGAACGTGGACTTCATAGAAGTGCACAGGACAGACCCATTGAGCGGCGTAAATCAAGCCCCGAAGGCCAAGACAATGCCAGTCTATGGGGTGCAGTATCCATCGGAACGGATACTACATTTTGATCTTTGCCAAAAGGCCATGGTAACAAAAGTAGCACTTGTATGGTGTAGATATTTTTCCATGTAGATAACAGGCCAAAGTAGAATCAGTACGGGGTATATATTTTTCCTTGTAGATAACAAACCAAAGTAGCACCCTTACGTTGTAGATATTTTGTTTGTAGACAACAAGACAAAGTAGAATCAGTACGGTGTAGATATTTTTCCATGTAGATAACAAGCCAAAGTAGAATCAGTACGGTGTATATATTTTTCGGCGTAGATAACAAACCAAAGTAGCGTTCTTACGTTGTAGATATTTTGTTTGTGGATAACAAACCAAAGTAACACCCTTACGTTGTAGATATTTTGTTTGTAGATAACAAACCAAAGTAGCATCCATACGTTGAAAATATTTTTTCTTGTAGATAAACAACCAAAGTAGCATCCGTACATTGTAGATATTTTTCCTTGTAGCACCAAAGTAGCACCCGTATGTTGTAGATATTTTTGCTTGTAGATAACAAACCAAAGTAGCCCCTGTACGTTGTGAAGATTTTTTTCCTTGTAGATAACAAACCAAAGTAGAATCAGCACGGTTTAGATGTTTTTTTTGTAGATAAAAAATTAAAGTAGCACCCGTTAGTTGTAGATATTTTTTCTCGTAGATAAAAAACAAAAGTAGAATCCGTACAGTGTAGATATTTTTCCATGTAGATAACAAACCAAAGTAGTACCCGTACGTTGTATATATATTTTTCTTTGTCGATTACAAACCTAAAGTAGCACCCGTACGTTGTAGATACTTTTCCTTGTAGATAACAAACCAAAGTAGCACCCGTACGTTGTAGATATTTTTTTGTAGATAACAAGACGAAGTAGAATCAGTACGATGTAGATATTTTTCCTTGTAGATAACAAACCAAAGTAGTATACGTATGTTTAAGATATGTTTCCTACTAGATAACAAAGCAAAGTAGCATCCGTACAATGTAGGTATTTTTTCTTGTAGATAACAAACCAAAGTAGCATATGTACGTTGTAGACATTTTTCCTTGTAGATAACAAACCAAAGTAGAATCCGTACGGTGTAGATATTTTTCCTTGTAGATAACAAACCAAAGTAGCACCCGTACGTTGTAGATATTTTTCCTTGTAGATAACAAACCAAAGTAGTATCCGTACGTTTTAGATATTTTTCTTTGTAGATAACAAACCAAAGTAGCATTCGTACTGTAGTGGAAAATAAAAAACTTAAGACCTACCCGTAATATCGTCGGGCGGACGTGAATCTCGCGAGAATTCTATTAAACTCCAAAAATGGCGGGTATAAGTAATGCTGTATTGTCTTTGTTCGTTCAGTTCCGGATTGAGACCAGTGAAGATGTAGGTCGGATTGGGTGCCCCAGGAAGAGAGACAAGAAGGCGTTTTCGGACGACAAGCTATTCCGGCGGCCTACCTACATAACAGGATGGGTGACAGAATCAAATTAAGCAGTGACGTATTGAAGGCGTACGCTGGTGATGGAGACGTAGTGCGATGGCTGTCTAAATTGAAGATGGTCGCAAGATTGCAGAAAATTGAGGATGTGGCAACCTTGATTCCATTATATTTGGAAGGAAATGCACTTTCGGTCTACCTGGAAATGAATGACGCTGAACAAGACGACGCAGATTTGATAGAGGCAAGACTAAAGACCGCTTTCGCAGAAAGCGTTTTCGACGCCTATAGCAAAATGCGCAGGATCACATGGACAGGGGAGCCAGTAGATGTCTTTGCGACGGAGATCCGGAGGCTAGCAGGACTGGCGGGTTATGCAGGGATGAGCCTTGAAAAAACGGTGAAAATGACGTTTGTGACTGGTCTTCCTGATAGTGTGTCCACAGAGCTGCAGAGACTGACAATGATCGAGAGCATGAACATGGATGAAGTGCTGACCCATGCCAGGGTGCTGACTAAGAAGAGTCACCAGTTGGAGGCAACCGTGAGTGTAAGACTGATGGGAGGGAAGTCCGCAGTTAAGGAGAATCTCTCGTGGGGGCGGTCACCTGGAAAAGCCCCAGTGAAATGTTTTCGATGCCAGGGGCCTCATTTTGTACGGGACTTCCGAGAACCTAAGCCTGGCATAACCTGCTTCCGTTGTGGACAAACTAGGCATATTAGCCGAACCTGCACGGTGCAGGGAAACGATTAGAGGGGTGCCATAGCGCCAGTGGCTACCCCCCCTATCAAGTGACGGCGCATAGGACTGCATTACCACAGGTGGAGGTCACCGCAAACGGGAAGAGAGCCAAAGCCCTGGTTGATACCGGCTGCACGACCACGTTGGTGACAACGGATGTTGCTAAATCTTGGCATGGAACGACCAGTGTGAGGGCGGTTGATGGCCGTGAGGTGATGTGCCGAGGAATGTGCACTGTGAGAATAATAGTGAGAGAGACCGAACTTGAGGTGAGGGCAATTGTGATGGAGCGGCTTATTGCAGGTGTTGATGTTGTGTTGGGCCTGGATGTCATCGATCGACTAGGGGGTGCTATGTTTAGCATGGGCATGATCACGTTTGGATATGAGCGCCCAGTCGGATTGGCAGGAATGGAGAGTGTTAAAGCCAAGAAGGCGGAACCGTGCCAAATCAAAGACAGACTTTCAGGCCAGTTTTGATGGAGATAAGTGGACGGTGGAATGGCGTTGGGTTTCAGAGCCGCCAATACTAAAAAATCAAGTTGGGTGCTACGAAAGTACTCTGAATGGTGACACAAGGGCTGAATTTGAGAAAGAGATAGCGAGGTGGATTGAGGAAGGTATCCTTGTACCATGGTCCGGGGAAGCAGACGGAGTCCTACCACTCATGGCGGTAGTCCAGCCCACCAAAGGGAAGGTTAGGCCAGTAATGGACAACAGAGAGCTAAACCAGCATATTGCTTGCCACACAGGGGACGGTATCGACGTTTGCAAGGAAGTAATGCGAGAGTGGAGGAAGATGGAGCAGGCAAGCAAGATTGTGGACCTAAACTCAGCCTACCTCCAGATACACATAGACGAGAAGCTATGGCGGTACCAGCTGGTTAAGTTCAAGGGTCAGACTTTTTGCTTGACAAGGTTGGGTTTTGGGCTCAGTTCTGCACCCAAAATTATGACTGCAATTTTGAAAACAGTGCTGGGGAAAAATAACGAGGTGGAGAGGGCCACAAGCTCATATATTGATGACATCCTGGTCGAGGAAGGAAATCTGTCCGCAGAAAGTGTTAGCAATCACGTTGGAAGATATGGGTTGATTGCGAAGCCACCTGAGCCACTAGAAAATGGCATGGCCCTAGGACTAAAGCTGCAAAGGAATAAGGAGGGGACGTTGATGTTCGGACGGGGTAATGAGGTGCCCGATATCTCAGACGGACTGACTAAGAGAGAGCTGTTCTCCATATGTGGGAAACTGGTTGGCCATTACCCCATTTGCGGGTGGCTCAGAGTAGCATGCAGCTATATAAAAAGGCGGACCGAAGGCGGCCGCTGGGATGACACAGTGACTGAGGATGTTGTGCAGTTGATACGCGAGGTGGTGGAGGAGGTTAAGGTGGAAGACCCCGTCAAAGGTAAATGGCGTGTCGAACGGGGCAAAGAAAGTGTGATCTGGTGTGATGCTAGCACTCTGGCTCTCGGTGTGCTACTTGAAATTGGAGGAGCAACAGTGGAGGATGCCACTTGGCTACGCAAAAGGAATGACCATGCCCACATAAATGTTGCAGAGCTCGAGGCTGCAGCAAAGGGAGTGAACCTGGCTCTAAAGTGGGGCTTGAAAAATGCAGAGTTGAAAACGGACTCGGCCACAGTGGCCTCCTGGATCCAGTCAGAAGTCTCAGGAGACAGGAGAGTAAGGACCAAGGGAGCAGCTGAGATGCTGATCAAGCGTAGGCTCGGGATTTTGGGAGACTTGATTCACGAGTTTGGACTGAGAGTGTCGGTTACGCTTGTCTCAACTCAAAAGAACAGAGCAGATGCCCTGACCCGAGTAAAGAAGGCCTGGCTTAAAGAGAAGGATGCAGCGGCTGTGTGCGCCGTTAGTGAAGAAGGGAGAGAGCTGCATGAAATGCACCACTTTGGGAAAGAGAGGACACTTTTTCTTGCAAGAAAGGTGAACCCGAGTATGACAAAGGAGGCGGTTAAAGAGGTGGTGGAACAATGCAGAGAGTGTCAATCAATTGACCCTGCCCCATCCAGGCACAAGAGAGGGGAATTACAGGTGACTGAAATTTGGAAACGGTTGGCCATTGACGTCACACATTATAGGAACAATATATTCCTGTCGATGGTCGACTGTGGACCTGGGAGAGTGGCAATCTGGCGTAAGTTGAGAGCGGAAAACGCGAGTGAAATCTGCAGAGCCGTGGAGGCGGTGTTTTTGGAGAGGGGGCCAGTGGAGGAAATATTACTGGATAATGGTGCTGCCTTCCGCTCTGAAGACTTTGCAGAGCTGTGTGCCAGGTGGGGAACCCGGCAATTTTTTCGGGCTGCATATCGACCGGGAGGAAATGGGATTGTCGAAAGGCATCACTGAACCATAAAGGCTGTTGCAGAGAGAGGCCGAATCTCACCAGAAGAGGCGGTATTTTGGTACAACATGTCTCCAGAGAGTGGTCAAGATGAAGAGTCAGTGCCGCATCAGTCAGTCTTTCGGTATGAGTGCCGTCATCCTCTTGCTAGAACGAACATGAGTGAAGAGGGACAAGGATCCATCACAGTTGGTGAAGAAGTGTGGGTCAAGCCACCGGGAGCTCTATGCACTAAACGTTGGGGACGAGGAAGGGTAACGCATGTACAGTCTGTAAACAATGTGAGTGTTGACGGGATGTCGCGACACGTGCTTGACATACGTCGTGTCTCTCTGCCATCAAATGGAGACGCTGAGACGGAGCCGGTGAACCCTCGTTGGAAGAAACCCCGCGACGCTCTAATCGTGAGAGGAGACAACCGGTCTGGATGGCTGACTATGCGAGGTGAGATGTGATCACGGGGGCATGTAGTGGAAAATAAAAAACATAAGACCTACCCGTAATCTCGTCGGCTGGCGTGAATCTCGCGAGAATTCTATCAAACTCCAAAAATGGCGGGTATAAGTAATGCTGTATTGTCTTTGTTGGTTCAGTTCCGGATTGAGACCAGTGAAGGTGTAGGTCGGATTGGGCGCCCCAGGAAGAGAGACAAGAAGGCGTTTTCGGACGACACGTACAGTGTAGATATTTTTTCTTGTAGATAACATACCTAAGTAGCATCCGTACAGTGTAGATATTTTTTCTTGTAGATAACAAACCAAAGTAGCATCCGTACATCGTAGATATTTTTTCTTGTAGATAACAAACCAAAGTAGCATCCGTACATCGTAGATATTTTTTCTTGTAGATAACAAACTAAAGTAGAACCCGTAGGTTGTAGATATTGTTCCTTGTAGAAAACAAACCAAAGTAGCACTCGTAGGTTGTAGATATTGTTCCTTGTAGATAACAAACCAAAGTAGAACCTGTACGTTGTAGATATTTTTCCTTGTAGATAATAAACCAAAGTAGCACCCGTACGTTGTAGATATTTTTACTTGTAGATAACAAACTAAAGTAGCACCCGCAAATTGTAGATATTTTCCTTGTAGATAACAAACCAACGTAGTATCCGTATGTTGAAGATATTTTTTCTGGTAGATAAAAAACGAAAGTAGCATCCGTACGTAGTAGACAGTTTTCCTTGTAGATAACAAACTAAAGTAGAATCCGTACGGTGTAGATATTTTTTCTTGTAGATAAGAAACAAAAGTAGAATCCGTACGTTCTAGATATTTTTCCTTGTAGATAACAAACCAAAGTAGCACCCGTAAATTGTAGATATTGTTCCTTGTAGATAACAAACCAAAGTAGCACCCGTACGGTGTAGATATATTTCCTCGTAGATAAAAAACAAAAGTAGCATTAGTACGTTGTAGATATTTTTCTTTGTAGATAACAAACAAAAGAAGCACCTGTACGTTGTAGATATTTTTTCTTGTAGATAACAAACCAATGTAGCACCCGTAGGTTGTAGATATTTTTCTTTGTAGATTAGAAGCCAAAGTAGAATCAGTATGGAGTAGATATTTTTCCTTGTAGATAACAAACCAAAGTAGCACCCGCACATTGTAGATATTTTTCCTTGTAGATAATAAACCAAAGTAGCACCCAGTCGTTTTAGATATTTTTCCTTGTAGATAACAAACCAAAGAAGCATCCGTACAGTGTATTGATTTACTCCTCTTCAGGAGTTAGGCACAAGGCCAGTTTTTATCTTACTCCCACAAGTAAGATGTGACCCAAGGTCGGGTCGGGAAAGTGGGGTTTAAAAATTTCCTGGGCAGCCCCGTCGGCATTCCCCGGTAGGGGCGTCTCAGGCACTAAGAAATAAACTTACTCCTCCTCAAAGAGGGGAGGCAAAGCCTAGGAGGGTGGACCTCCTAGAACTGCACAGGACAGACCCATAGACCGGCGTAAATCAAGACCCGAAGGCCAAGACAATACCAGTCTATGGGGTGCAGCATCCATCGGAACAGATACTACACTTTGATCTTAGCCAAAAGGCCAAGATCATCCGTACAGTGTAGAAATCTTTTCTTTTAGATAAAAAACCAATGCAGCATCCGTACCTTGTAGACATTTTTCCTTGTAGATAACAAACCAAAGTAGCATCCGTACGTTGTAGATATTTTTTCTGGTAGATAACAAACAAAAGTGGAATCCTTACGGTGTAGATATTTTTACTTGTAGATAACTAACTAACGTAGTACCCGTAGGTTGTAGATATTGTTCCTTGTAGATAACAATGCAAAGTAGCACCCGTACGGTGTAGATATATTTCCTTGTAGATTACTAATCAAAGTAGCACCCGTACGTTGTAGATATTTTTCCTTGTAGATAACAACAAAAGTAGCACCTGTACGGTGTAGATATCTTTTCATGTAGATAACAAGCCAAAGTAGCTGCCGTAAAGTGTAGATATTTTTCCTTCTAGATAAAAAACCGAAGTAGCACATGTACGTTGTGTATATTTTTTCTTTTAGATAACAAACCAAAGTAGAACCCGTACGTTGTATAGATTTTTCCTTGTAGATTACAAAGCAAAGTAGCACCCGTACGTTGTAGATATTTTTCTTTGTAGATAAGGACCTAGGTAGCACCTATACGTTGTAGATATTTTTCCTTGTAGATAACAAGCCAAAGTAGAATCAGTACGATGTAGATATTTTTCCTTGTAAATAATAAACAAAAGTAGCACCTGTACGTTGTAGACATTTTTCCTTGTAGATAACAAACGAAAGTAGCACTTGTAAAGTGTAGATATTTTTCTCGTAGGTAACAAACCAAAGTAGCACCCGTACGTTTTATATATTTTTTCTTGTAGATAACAAACAAAAGTAGTGCCCGTACGTTGTAGATATTATTCCTTGTAGATAATAAACCAAAATAGTACCCGTACGTTGTAGATATTTTTCTTTGACGATAACAAGCCAAAGTAGAATCTGTATGGTGTAGATATATTTCCTTGCAGATAACAAACCAAAGTAGCACCCGTACGGTGTAGATCTCTTCCTTGTAGATAAAAAACCAATTAAGCACCCGGACAGTGTAGATATTTTTCCTCGTTGATAACAACAAAAGTAGCACCTGTACGGTGTAGAAATTTTTCCATGTATATAACAAGCCAAAGTAGACTCTGTAAGTTTTTGATATTTTTCCTTGTAGATAACAAACCAAAGTAGCACCCGTACGTTGTAGATATTTTTCTTTGTAGATAAGGACCTAAGTAGCACCCGTACGTTGTAGATATTTCTCCTTGTAGATAACAAGCCAAAGTAGAATCAGTACGATGTAGATATTTTTCTTTGTAGATAAGGACCTAAGTAGCACCAGTACGTTGTAGATATTTTTCCTTGTAGATAACAAACCAAAGTAGAACCCGTACATTGTATAGATTTTTCCTTGTAGATTACAAAGCAAAGTAGCACCCGTACGTTGTAGATATTTTTCTTTGTAGATAAGGACCTAAGTAGCACCTATACGTTGTAGATATTTTTCCTTGTAGATAACAAGCCAAAGTAGAATCAGTACGATGTAGATATTTTTTCTTGTAAATAATAAACAAAAGTAGCACCTGTACGTTGTAGATATTTTTCCTTGTAGATAACAAACGAAAGTAGCACTTGTAAAGTGTAGATATTTTTCTCGTAGGTAACAAACCAAAGTAGCACCCGTACGTTTTATATATTTTTTCTTGTAGATAACAAACAAAAGTAGTGCCCGTACGTTGTAGATATTATTCCTTGTAGATAATAAACCAAAATGGTACCCGTACGTTGTAGATATTTTTCTTTGACGATAACAAGCCAAAGTAGAATCTGTATGGTGTAGATATATTTCCTTGCAGATAACAAACCAAAGTAGCACCGATACGCTGTAGATACTTTTCCTTGTAGATAAACTACCAAAGTAGCACCCGTACGGTGTAGATCTCTTCCTTGTAGATAAAAACCAATTAAGCACCCGGACAGTGTAGATATTTTTCCTCGTTGATAACAACAAAAGTAGCACCTGTACGGTGTAGATATTTTTCCATGTATATAACAAGCTAAAGTAGACTCTGTAAGTTTTTGATATTTTTCCTTGTAGATAACAAACCAAAGTAGCACCCGTACGTTGTAGATATTTTTCTTTGTAGATAAGGACCTAAGTAGCACCCGTACGTTGTAGATATTTCTACTTGTAGATAACAAGTCAAAGTAGAATCAGTACGATGTAGATATTTTTCTTTGTAGATAAGGACCTAAGTAGCACCCGTACGTTGTAGATATTTTTCCTTGTAGATTACAAGCCAAAGTAGAATCAGTACGTTGTAGATATTTTTCCTTGTAGATAACAAGCCAAAGTAGAATCAGTACGATGTAGATATTTTTCCTTGTAAATAATAAACAAAAGTAGCACCTGTTCGTTATAGATATTTTTCCTTGTAGATAACAACAAAGTAGCACCCATACGGTGTAGATATTTTTCCATGTAGATAACAAGCCAAAGTAGTCTCTGTACGTTGTAGACATTTTTCCTTGTAGATAACAAACTAAAATAGCACTTGTAAGGTGTAGATATTTTTCCTTGTGGATAACAAACCAAAGTAGAATCAGTACGATGTAGATATTTTTCCATGTAAATAAACAAAAGTAGCACCTGTTCGTTGTAGATATTTTCCTTGTAGATAACAACAAAAGTTGACTCTGTACGTTTTAGACATTTTTTCTTGTAGATAACAAACCAAAGTAGCACTTGTAAATTGTAGATATTTTTCCTTGTAGATAACAACAAAAGTAGACTCTGTACGTTGTAGATATTTTTCCTTGTGGATAATAAACCAAAGCAGTACCCGTACGTTGTAGATATTTTTCTTTGACGATACCAAGCCAAAGTAGAATCAGTCTGGTGTAGATATATTTCCTTGTAGATAACAAACCAGAGTAGCACCCGTACGTTGTAGATATTTTTCCTTGTAGATAACAAACCCAAGTAGCATCCGTACGTTGTAGATATTATTTCTTTTAGATAACAAACAAAAGTAACATCCGTACGGTGTAGATATTTTTCCTTGTAGATAACAAACCAAAGTAGCACCCGTACGTTGTAGATATTTTCCTTGTAGATAACAAACCAAAGATGCACCCGTACGTTGTAAATATGTTTCCTTGTAGATAACAAACCAAAGTAGCACTCGTACGTTGTAGATATTTTCCTTGTAGATTACAAACCAAAGATGCACTAGTACGTTGTAGATATTTTCCTTGTAGATAACAAACCAAAGATGCACCCGTACGTTGTAAATATGTTTCCTTGTAGATAACAAACCAAAGTAGCACCCGTACGTTGTAAATATGTTTCCTTGTAGATAACAAACCAAAGTAGCATCCGTACGTTGTAGATATTTTCCTTGTAGATTACAAACCAAAGTAGCACCAGTACGTTGTAGATATTTTTCCTTGTAGATAACAAACCAAAGTAGACTCTGTACATTGTAGATATTTTTTCTTTGTAGATAACAAACCAAAGTAGCATCCGTACGTTGTAGATATTTTTCCTTGTAGACAACAAATAAAGTAGCACCCGTACAGTGTAGAGATTTTTCCTTGTAGATACCAAACCAAAGTAGCACTCGTGCGGTGTAGATATTTTTCCTTATAGATAACAAACCAAAGTAGCACCCGTACGTTGTAGATATTTTTCCTTGTGGATAATAAACCAAAGCAGTACCCGTACGTTGTAGATATTTTTCTTTGACGATACCAAGCCAAAGTAGAATCAGTCTGGTGTAGATATATTTCCTTGTAGATAACAAACCAGAGTAGCACCCGTACGTTGTAGATATTTTTCCTTGTAGATAACAAACCCAAGTAGCATCCGTACGTTGTAGATATTATTTCTTTTAGATAACAAACAAAAGTAACATCCGTACGGTGTAGATATTTTTCCTTGTAGATAACAAACCAAAGTAGCACCCGTACGTTGTAGATATTTTCCTTGTAGATAACAAACCAAAGATGCACCCGTACGTTGTAAATATGTTTCCTTGTAGATAACAAACCAAAGTAGCACTCGTACGTTGTAGATATTTTCCTTGTAGATTACAAACCAAAGATGCACTAGTACGTTGTAGATATTTTCCTTGTAGATAACAAACCAAAGATGCACCCGTACGTTGTAAATATGTTTCCTTGTAGATAACAAACCAAAGTAGCACCCGTACGTTGTAAATATGTTTCCTTGTAGATAACAAACCAAAGTAGCATCCGTACGTTGTAGATATTTTCCTTGTAGATTACAAACCAAAGTAGCACCAGTACGTTGTAGATATTTTTCCTTGTAGATAACAAACCAAAGTAGACTCTGTACATTGTAGATATTTTTTCTTTGTAGATAACAAACCAAAGTAGCATCCGTACGTTGTAGATATTTTTCCTTGTAGACAACAAATAAAGTAGCACCCGTACAGTGTAGAGATTTTTCCTTGTAGATACCAAACCAAAGTAGCACTCGTGCGGTGTAGATATTTTTCCTTATAGATAACAAACCAAAGTAGCACTCGTGCGGTGTAGATATTTTTCCTTGTAGATAACAAACCAAAGTAGAACCTGTACGTTATAGATATTGTTCCTTGTAGATAACAAACAAAAGTAGCACCCGTACGGTATAGATATTTTTCCTTGTAGATATCAAACTAAAGTAACATCCGTACAGCATAGATATTTCTTATCGTTGTACATAACAAACTAAGGTAGCATCAGCATGGTGTATCTATGTTTCCCCCCTTGTAGATAACAAGTCAAAGTTGCACTCAATAATTTCCATTTGCTTTGTTTGGTTTTTATTTACAGGAGTTTATTATTACTTTATCTTCCTCAGTCTTTATTTTCATTCGATTTTTTCACATTTTTCTTTTTCTATAAACTTTATCTTTTTTTTCCATACATCCGCTTTGGTTAGGAGTGCTTAGTTCTAAATATAGGGGCGACACAACAAAGCCTCTTTCCTAGATAATTGATCGCATCAATTAGAAACGTCGTGAGGAAAAGTTGCTAATAAAACAGATGTGCTAACAAATGTGTTTAAAGTGTTTCAGCAAAGACGGTCGAAGTGAGAAGTGCAAATGTTTTGCACTTTGAATGTCATCAGTGTTGCATGTGAGTGTTCGCCGTGGTCGAAGTTAATCGTACAATGTTTGGAAAAAAATAGCAAAAATTAAATTTTATTTTGTAATATATTTTGTTATATGTCCTTAAAAATGCTATCTTATCCGGAAGTGAGTGGCGATAAATTGATACTTTAAATTGAACTCCTACTCTAAATTATAAAATAATTACTAAAATACTTCAAACACAATGAAAACATACTGATATGATATATGTTGCAAATAAATCTTCTTTTAATTTTGTGAATTACAGGATTTTCATATAATTGAACGTTTTAGTTTCGAATCCCGGCGTGGATACACTCGCTACGTTTGTCCACACTGATGAGCCGAAGACAACGACACAGTTGTGTGCGGATTACTATATCCCTATTTATATAAAGTTAGGTATGTGTATATGTTTATATATTTCTATGTACATGATTCAATCCGAAACTAATTAACAGATCGTTATGAATGTTGGAACACAGCAGCTAGGTGTAAAGGTCGGTAATGTGGGATATATTAGTTCAAGTAACTTTTATGTAAAAGGAGCAAAGAAAGAGAGGAAGCCCTTCGAGAAAATTCAGATGCCTCCGATTTTTGTAAAATTTTAACACTAGGTATTAGACATTAATTAATAAACATTCCACAAATTTTAGTTTCTTAAAGTATTTTTAAAAGGTTTTAGGAGGCATAAATGGGCACAATGCTGGTACACATTAGTTTTAAATTTCTACATGTCGATACATTCGGGGAAACAGGGAGCAGGGAGGGGGTTCCAAAGGCCGGCAGCTCGAGGAAAGAAGCTATTGGAGTAGAAGCTCTCCGACATCTGGGGACCTCCACAATGAATGGATGGGATTTAGTGATTGTTGGGTTAGTCAAGTGTATTTACGTCGAGGGGGCACTAGAGCAGCAAGTTCATCGGAGCACATTCCATTGAAGTACTTGTAAAACAAGCACAAGTAAGCAACATTGTGGCGATGGGACAGGGCTGGAGTTTGGTGGATAGTGAGGGACCTATTAGATTAGAGACTCTTTTGAGGACCTTGTCTAAGAGGAAACGACTAGTAGATGGTGCACCAGCCCAGATGTGACAATACTCCATGCATGGGCGAATGGTGGCTTTGTAGAGATATAGAATACTGTCAAGTGTGAGAAGTTTTTAGCACGGTAGAGGGAGACCACTTGCTTTGCAACAGCCTTGGCAATGTTTTTCAGGATAATGAAATAAATATATATTGAGCAGAGAACATACAAAGAATTACAATTTGATTGTGAAAGGTGGTGTTTATTTGATTGAAACATTGAACAAGTGCTTGGTGTGGAAATCATATGTGAATAATAGTTATTTTACAGATATGACTGGTTTGGGGTCAAGGCTCTGATTTTTTGTGAATGTGTAGTGTTCAGATCGATCTAGCATGGGGATATTTCGGTCGTTGTTTCAGACATAAGATCATCGATGAAAATTCGGGGAATACGATTCTCCCATTGTTTTTATACTAACGAGACCAAGTGGAAATTCCACGGTGCTTTCTGCATCAATCTATATGAGTTACTGTTAATGATAATATTGCTTTTGGATGATAAATGTCTGTCTGGGTCAATACTATTAAGCAAAAATGACTCTTTCTTCTTCCGTAAAAATAATGCCCATTGTCTGCTAAATATTCTTTAAATAATTAAAACTAATATGTTTCTTTTTTATGTACAAGTGTAGCAATTTAATTCTTTTCAAACAATAAATATTCTATGTCTTACCGTTAAGAAATTGTCAGCTAAATATTCTTAAAATCAATAAAACGAATGTCATTTCTTTAAGTATTTATTTAAAATTGTACTTTTTAGTTGCTAGTAAGTTGAGTTGCTAGGTCGGCAAGCATAATAGTAGAAATGTAATATAGTTGGTCTTAAGTATAAACTTGTATCTAGTCTCCCGCCCTCAATTCCCGGTGGAAGATGAGATAGGTAATACGGCATCCTGTATGATTCGCATCTCAACCCGAACTGTTGTATTTGACACGCATCCAGCTTTGGGCAGAAATCAGTATTGCGCATGTACAGTGATGCGCTAATCGCCTGTGTATCAATGTGAGAAACTATAGGTGGATGTTTTCGCCAATCAAATTACAACTCACAACTACATAAGGGATTGCTTGCACATATAAGATAAAATAGATATTTCGTCATGTAACTGCTACAGTGTTATTTGATACTTCTTTCTGTGACGCAACTTCCTGAACACGTCAGCTTAAATTCCAAATCTTAGATTTCTAGTGGAATTTTCCGCTTTTCTACTTAATCTAATTTACGTGAGAAATCCTCGCGTCCCAATTTTGTGGCAATTCATACAAATTAATTTACAGATGGATTAATTAAATTAGATATTACAGATTTATAAAAACCCATTAGGCTCAATAATAACACCATTTGGCACAATAATAAACCCATTAGATACAATAATTGGTTTGCTTTTTCTCCATGTTTGATTTAAACTTGCATACGAGTTTGGGTACACGAACAACCCCCAAAATCAGTGTTATGGGGAAATGTGTCACAGACATCTAGATACATAAAGGCTTCAGCGATCTGAATGTGACGTTTGCTGTTGTCACGTTTATAGTAGGAGGTGTCGGTCGTAACAGAGTTGTCTTCCATGTTTTTGTCACGTCATCATAAAAGAACTAAAAAACGAGAATTCAAAAACGAGAATTTAGCAACGAGACCGGAAAGACGTCAAAGAATGGGCTCCTAAAATAACCTTAAAATGCCATCTGTGTGGGTAAAAATATGTAAAAGGTATGTCATATTATTATGTGCTCTATTCTTATGAAAAGAAATAAGTTCGTTAACTTATACAAAATAAAAAAAACGTTGCGTCTTTTATTTCTGAGAAATCAATAGAGAGATGACTAGTGAATCTATTTGTCTATGGAATGAAGACCGAACTATTTCCTTTCCTTCACTTTACTACATCACTATACGAGAATATCTCATTTAATACACGTTCACTTGACCAACAATGTGCTATATTATTTTTATTCACATCTGGTGCGACGCAGTTTTAACTAACTATAGGATATTTTATATAAATGTTTCTTGAATTCTTTTTTTTAAAAAGTACCGTCTCAAATAATTCAGACAAACTTTAAATGATTAATTGTTTTTAATCTTTCCTTTCTTTTGCATTTGTCTGTACAAAATCAAGGGCAATAACTATTAACTCATTTATTAGTTTAGCTGTGATTGACTGTTAACTAATATTTAGCAGCCCAACCAAATTACGACAATAGGATTTAAAGAATGATCATTATCTTATAGTTAAATTATTTTCAACTAGTAAGGCTACTCAGCGTTGTCTGGGTCCCTAGCTTCCGTAAATTACGCAGATTATAGAAAAAATAAATAAATAAAAGTAAAACTAAGCAACCTGCTTAGTATTGTAATTTGAAATGTTTAAGTTTATTTTGGGACAAAATCAAACTAAAAAATACTTGTCTCGAATGAGGTTCGAACTCACAACTGCTGTCGGTGAGTACAGCGCACTAATCAATTGAACCACCGAGACAATTTCGAAATGGAGAAACTATTAACTATATAAATCAGGGCCGGCTGATGCTTCTGTTTTGACTAGAGTTCTTCCTCCCTATCTCTCTCTCTCTCTATATATATATATATATATATATATATATATATATATATATATCGCGCGTGCTCTCGCTCTCGCTCTCTTTACTTCCCCCTCTCTCTTCCCCCTCTCACTACTTCTCTCTCTCTCTCTCTCTCTCTCTCTCTCTCTCTCTCTCTCTCTTCCTTTAAAGTCGAATGTAGGTCAGCCGCCCATAAAAAAGAGAGAAGATGGGAGAGTAATAGCCAATTACCAGTGAATCTCGAAAAACTTTCTATCATTAAGTTTGTTCCCACTGTTATGGGTGACAGTGGGAGGACTTCTTTATGTGATGCTAAAACCTGCCTTTATTTATGACTAATCAAAAAATAAATCATCGATCAGGATTAAATATTAAAATATTTAAATCGATCGGAAATGTAATTTTTATTTTTTACAGAACATAAATCAATATTTGCCCGAAGACAGATTTAATTATGTACCTCATAGTAAAAATCACAACGATACAGGGGAAAAACTGTCTCTATTTTATATTTAGGCAATAAATACATAGCTACACATAAGCCCGGTTTTAAGTCCACTAGACATATGGAAGGTCCACTGCACATCCTGGAACGAGAGAGGGCATTATGATGAATTACGGCATGCCCAGTGTGTATAATTTGGTAGTGATATCTGTAGAAAATGACATTACAAAATCCATTGACTTTGAAATGATTGTAAAATTATTGTCTCATCGGCTAATTTGTCAGCTGAGTATATAGTTGACATGCCTATGTCCTATTCTACCGACTTAAACAGGACCAATTCCAATCCAGTGGATGTGGAACAACATGTCCGAACCAACTTAACTTGGCAAACCACAGTGAACAACCGTCACATCAAGTAAGCCTCGACAAAACTTGAACCCTTAAGGGAACTAAGTGTTGTTGTATATGACGTCCCTAAACCGTTGTCGCTTTCAACCATCAGATAGACTCAAATAGGACTTGGAATTTTCAAAATGTTGTGTCCACACCACACTATCAACCGGTCATAAATGCATTATTCGAAAGGCAGTCAGACTTGGCAAAGATGTTCCATCTCTCGATCAAAATCTTTGAAGATAGCTTAAGGAAGTTAAGACGCTTCCTAAACAGAGCAAAAAATCACAAGGATTTGTTTATTCGGAAGGAGTTTTCGCTGGGAGAACGAATTCGGTGAAGGACTCTTGTTGCAGAACTGAAGGGCCGACATCAGAACGGCTAAAAAGGGCTTAGGATAATGAACGGATGGATCAGCAAAGCTCCTACGATGTTCCATTCATCAAGGTGACAGCACATTCCAGTCAATTGGGTGCGGCTCAAGTAATCTCTGATTCGGCTCATCACTCTCTAACTGTTTTCTACATAAATGTGTGTTCTCTGATACAAAACTTAGATATTATTGTAATCATAGAAACATGGCTGAGTCCAGCAGTTCATCATCACGAAATTCATCTCGATGACTCTTCCATCTTCCGATAGGGTTGCTGTTTACGCCAAATTATCTCTATTTTATCAATTACCTTTGTTCGTTCAACCAACTGAGAATTATGAGGGCATCCTTTTCAACCTGTGTATTGGTGATGTTTGTCTTCCCATCTTGACAGTCTACTGTTCTTCTCACGCAGTTATTTTTGATGACACAGACTTGCTCAAAGCTATAAGAGCGGTAGCTGCAATGCATCAGAATTGTCTCGGTCTGGGTGATTTAGATATCCTATCGATCGATTGGAGGTCTTTAATCTACTGTTCGGCATATCAATTTGACTAAACTCTTCTGGAACAGGGGATAATTGTTTCCTCTATCAACACGTCTCCACACCGACTAGATTGCGAAGCGGTCAGCAATCCTCTACCCTTGAACTTCGTGTGCTGAAAGAGTGATCATGTAGTTTTGGGTTTTCGACTGCATACGTTTTTTTCTGCCTCACATTCCCAAATTCGGCAACAGAAGAGTATAGTCGGCTGCAAACTTTCAAGCCCTATTCAATGCTGCTAACTTTCAAGTCCTATTCAATGCTGCAAACTTTCAAGCCCTATACAATGCTGCAAACTTTCAAGCTCTATTCAATTCTGCAAACTTTCAAGCCCTATTCAATGCTGCAAACTTTCAAGCCCTATTCAATTCTACAGACTTTCAAGCCCTATTCAATGCTGCAAACTTTCAAGCCCAATTCAATGCTACAAACTTTCAAGCCCAATTACATGCTGTAAACTTTCAAGCCCTATTCAATGCTACAAACTTTCAAGCCCTTATTCAATGCTGCAAACTTTCAAGCCCTATTCAATGCTGCAGAAATCCAAGCCCTATTCAATGCTGCAAACTTTCAAGCTCTATTCAATGCTACAAACTTTCAAGCCCTATTCAATACTACAAAATTTAAAGCCCTATGCAATGCTAAAACATTCAAGCCTTATTGAATGCTGCAGACTTTAAAGCCATATTCAATGCTGCAAACTTTCAAGCCATATTCAATGCTACAAACTTTCATGCCTTATTCAATGCTGCAAACTTTCAAACCTTATTCAATACTACAAACTTTCAAGCCCTATTCAATGCTGCAAACCTTTAAGCCCTATTCAATGTTGCAAACCTTCAAGCCTTATTCAATGCTGCAAACTTTCAAGCACTATTCAATGCTATAACATTCAAGCCCTATTCAATATTACAATCTTTCAAGCCCTATTAAATGCTACAAACTTTCAAGCCCTATTCAATGCTATAAACTTTCATGCCCTATTCAAAGCTGCAAGCTTTCAAGCCCAATTCAATGCTGCAAACTTTCACGCCCTATTCAATGCTACAAACTTTCCAGCTCTATTCAATGCTACAAAATGTTAGGCCCTATTGAATGCTGCAAATTTTCAAGCCCTATTCAATGCTACAAACTTTCAAGCTCTAATCAATGCTGAAGACTTTCAAGCGCTATTGAATGCTGCAAAATTTAAAGCCCTATTCAATTCTACAAACTTTCATACCTTATTCAATGCTACGAAATTTCAAGCCCTATTCAATACTACCAACCTACAAGCCCTATTCAATGCTAGAAACTTTCAATTCCTATTCAATGCTAAAACTTTCAAGCCCTATTAAATACTACATACTTTCAGCCCTATTCTATACTAAAAACTTTCAAGCCCTATGCAACGCTAGAAACTTTCAAGCTCTATTCAATGCTGCAAACTTTCAAGCCCAATTCAATACTACAAACTTTCAAGCCCTAATCAATACTACAAACTTTCAAGGCCTATACAAATCTTCAAACTTTCAAGCCCTATTCAATGCTGCAAACTTTCAAGCCCTATTCAATGCTGCTAACTTTCAAGCCCTATTCAATGCTGCAAACTTTCAAGACCTATTCAAAGTTGAAAACGTTCAAGCCCTAATTAATGTTGCAAACTTTCAGGCCCTATTCAATGTTGCAAACTTTCAAGCACTATTCAATACTACAAACATTCAAGCCCGGTTCAATACTACAAACTTTCAAGCCCTATACAATGCTGCAAACTTTCAAGCCCTATTCAATACTGCCAACTTTCAAGCCCTATTCAATGTTGCATACTTTCAAGCCTTATTAAATGCTGTAAACCTTCAAGCCCTATTCAATACTACAAACTTTCAAGCCCTATTCAATGCTGCAAACTTTCAAGCCCTATTCAATACTGCAGACTTGCAAGCCCTATTGAATGCTGCAAAATTTAAAGCCCTATTCAATGCTACAAACTTTCATACCCTATTAAATACTACGAAACTTTCAAGCCCTATTCAATACCACAAACTTTCAAGCCCTATTCAATGCTACAAACTTTCAAGCCCTATTCAATGCTACAAACCTTCATGCCTTATTCAAAGCTGCAAGCTTTCAAGCCCAATTCAATGCTGCAAACTTTCACGCCCTATTCAATGCTACAAACTTTCAAGCCCTATTGAATGCTGCAAAATCTCAAGCCCTATTCAATTCTACAAACTTTCATACCTTATTCAATGCTACCAAAATTTCAAGCCATATTCAATATTACCAAGCTACAAGCCCTATTCAATGCTAGAAACTTTCAATTCCTATTCAATGCTAAAACTTTCCAGCCCTATTAAATACTACATACTTTAAAGCCCTATTGAATGCTGCAAACTTTCAAACCCTATTGTATACTGCAAACTTTCAAGCTCTATTCAATAATACAAACTTTCAAGCCCTATTCAATGCTACAAACTTTCAAGCCCTATTCAATGTTGAAAACTTTTAAGCCCTATTCAATGTTGAAAACTTTCAGCCCTATTCTATACTACAAACTTTCAAGCCCTATGCAATGCTAGAAACTTTCAAGCTCTATTCAATGCTGCAAACTTTCAAGCCCTATTCAATACTACAAACTTTCAAGCTTTAATCAATACTACAAACTTTCAAGCCCTATACAAATCTTCAAACTTTCAAGCCTTATTCAATGCTGCAAACTTTCAAGCCTTATTCAATGCTGCTAACTTTCAAGCCCTATTTAATGATGCAAACCTTCAAGACCTATTCAATGTTGAAAACGTTCAAGCCCTAATTAATGTTGCAAACTTTCAAGCCCTATTCAATGTTGCAAACTTTCAAGCCCTATTCAATACTACAAACATTCAAGCCCGGTTCAATACTACAAACTTTCAAGCCCTATACAATGCTGCCAACTTTCAAGCCCTATTCAATACTGCCAACTTTCAAGCCCTATTCAATGCTGCAAACTTTCAAGCCCTATTAAATGCTACAAACTTTCAAGCCCTATTCAATGCTACAAACTTTTAAGCCCTATTGAATACTAGAAACTTTCAAGCAATATTCAATGCTGCAAACTTTCAAGCCATATTCAATGCTACAAACTTTCATGCCTTATTCAATGCTGCAAACTTTCAAACCTTATTCAATACTACAAACTTTCAAGCCCTAGTATATGCTGCAAACCTTTAAGCCCTATTCAATGTTGCAAACCTTCAAGCCCTATTCAATACTGCAAACTTTCAAGCACTATTCAATGCTAAAACATTCAAGCCCTATTCAATATTACGATCTTTCAAGCCCTATTCAATGCTACAAACTTTCAAGCCCTATTCAATGCTATAAACCTTCATGCCCTATCCAAAGCTGCAAGCTTTCAAGCCCAATTCAATGCTGCGAACTTTCACGCCCTATTCAATGCTACAAACTTTCCAGCTCTATTCAATGCTACAAAATGTTAGGCCCTATTGAATGCTGCAAACTTTCAAGCCCTATTCAATGCTACAAACTTTTAAGCCCTATTGAATACTAGAAACTTTCAAGCCATATTCAATGCTACAAACTTTCAAGCCCTATTCTATACTGCCAACTTTCAAGCCCTATTCAATGCTGCAAACTTTCAAGCCCTATTAAATGCTACAAACTTTCAAGCCCTATTCAATGCTACAAACTTTTAAGCCCTATTGAATACTAGAAACTTTCAAGCCATATTCAATACTACAAACTTTCAAGCCCTATTTTATACTACCAACTTTCAAGCCCTATTCAATGCTAGAAACTTTCAAGCCCTATTCAATACTACAAACTTTCAAGCCCTATTCAATGCTTCAAACTTTAAAGCCCTATTCAATGCTGCCAACTTTAAAGCCCTATTCAATGCTAAAAACTTTCAAGCCCTATTCAATGCTAGAAACTTTCAAGCCCTATTCAATAGTAGAAACTTTCAAGACCTATTCAATGCTACAAGCTTTCAAGCCCTATTCAATACTGCAAACTTTCAAGCCCTATTAAATGCTACAAACTTTCAAGCCCTATTAAATACTAAAAACTTTCAAGCCCTATTCAATGCTAAAACATTCAAGCTCTATTCAATACTACAAACTTTCAAGCCCTATTCAATACTACAAACTTTCAAGACCTATTCAATGCTACTAACTTTCAAGCCCTATTCAATACTTCAAACTTTCAAGCCCTAATAAATGCTACAAACTTTCAAGCGCTATTCAATACTAGAAACTTTCAAGCCCTATTAAATGCTACAAACTTTCAAGCCCTATTCAATACTAAAAACTTTCAAGCCCTAATCAATGCTAAAAAAATCCAAGCCCTATTAAATGCTGCAAACATTCAAGCTCTATTCAATACTACAAACTTTCAAGCCCTATTCAATGCTACAAACTTTCAAGCCCTATTCAATGCTACAAACTTTCAAGCCCTATTCAATACTAGAAACTTTCAAGACCTATTCAATGCTACAAACTTTCAAGCCCTATTCAATACTGCAAACTTTCAAGCCTTATTAAATGCTACAAACTTTCAAGCCCTATTCAATGCTGCAAACTTTCAAGCTCTATTCAATGCTACAAACTTTCAAGCCCTAATCAATACTACAAAATTTAAAGCCTTATGCAATGCTAAAACATTCAAGCCTTATTGAATGCTGCAGATTTTAAAGCCCTATTCAATGCTGCAAACTTTCAAGCCATATTCAATGCTACAAACTTTCATGCCTTATTCAATGCTGCAAACTTTCAAACCTTATTCAATACTACAAACTTTCAAGCCCTAGTCAATGCTGCAAACCTTTAAGCCCTATTCAATGTTGCAAACCTTCAAGCCCTATTCAATACTGCAAACTTTCAAGCACTATTCAATGCTTAAACATTCAAGCCCTATTCAATATTACGATCTTTCAAGCCCTATTCAATGCTACAAACTTTCAAGCCCTATTCAATGCTATAAACCTTCATGCCCTATTCAAAGCTGCAAGCTTTCAAGCCCAATTCAATGCTGCGAACTTTCACGCCCTATTCAATGCTACAAACTTTCCAGCTCTATTCAATGCTACAAAATGTTAGGCCCTATTGAATGCTGCAAACTTTCAAGCCCTATTCAATGCTACAAACTTTCAAGCTCTAATCAATGTTGCAGACTTTCAAGCCCTATTGAATGCTGCAAAATCTCAAGCCCTATTCAATTCTACAAACTTTCATACCTTATTCAATGTAATGTAAAAAGAAGACACGAATAGAAAAACCTTTTCTAAGGCTTTATTCAATTAATTCAAAACTACAATGCCAACAAGGCAAGAGGCCAAGAACGTATATATGGTAAAATAAAGAGAACGCATTTAAATTAAAAAGTCACGTGGACAAGAAAACCCAGTAATTTTACTTTAACGGAAATATATGCAAGTGCACGTAATCCATCTCGTAATCCCAAGGTGCTGAGTTCAATCCTGGGAAAATGCAGCTGAAGAAATATAATATACATAACATTCTCCCCCACTTGTAACAGAGATTGTTATCAGAAAGTTTTATAAATCCAGACGCTGGACTGGTTTGCGAATCCTGCTAGACCGGCGGGGAAGTAGTTCACTATCAGAATCACCATATCTCTGGGAAGGTTGATTCTCTGAATTCTGATTCACTAATTCATTTTCTGTATAACTTTTCCTAGGTGAAGGAGTATTTGTGGAACTTGTATCAGGCAAAGGGCCCATGTCAGGTAGAACGTTTTCAGCAGAATCTTGAGATCGACCCGAGCGTGGAAAACGTGCTAAATGTCTTAGTGCTACTGAATCTTCCCGGCCATCATGATATCGTATTCTTGCATGTGTAGGGTTAGCCTCGAGGAGTTCCACTACCTCAACGATCGGGTCATATTTACTCCTGTTACCAAATCGCTTTAATAACACCTCCCCAGGCTCACAGAGCCAAACAGGTAATGCAGTGCCAGTGGAAGAGCGCCTTTTAAAATTGAACATGCGTTCGTGAGGCGTAGCATTTGTGGAGGTGCATAGTAGAGAGCGAATAGTTTGTAAAACATCCTGTAGAACATCCTGCCAAGCGCTAATGGGTAACCGTTTTGATCCCAAAGCTAATAAGATGGTGTTCCAAATAATGCCGTTATAGCGCTCACATTGGCTGTTACCTCTTGGGTTATACGCAGTAGTGTTACTGGATCCAATTCCAAGTCGCAGCAAAAATTGTTTGAATTACTCCGACATAAACGAAGTTCCTCGATCGGAATGGATGAATGAGGGAAGTCCAAAAATAGAAAAAATATTCACCAGGCACTGAATCGCGGTTTGAGAGGAGCAATCACGACAAGGGAAAGCAAACGGAAATCGACTGTATTCATCGACGACTGTAAATATGTAACGGCAACCTGATGAAGATGCCGGGATAGGTCCTTTGTAATCGACAGAAAGACGCTGGAATGGAGCAGTAGAACGGATAAGAATATTATTAGTAGAATGTTATGTTATGTTATGTTATGTTATGTATATTATTTTTCTTCAGCTGCATTTGCCCAGGATTGAACTCAGCACCTTGGGATTACGAGATGGATTACGTGCACTTGCATATATTTCCGTTAAAGTAAAATTACTTGGTTTTCTTGTCCACGTGACTTTTTAATTTAAATGCGTTCTTTTCTTTTTCCATATATACGTTCTTGGCCTCTTGCCTTGTTAGCATTGTAGTTTTGAATTAATTGAATAAAGCCTTAGAAAAGGTTTTTCTATTCGTGTCTTTTTTTTACATTACAATTTATTCAATTAATTCAATTACTAAATTTCTCATGGATAAGATTATTCGTCTGGACAAGTTTGATATATCTTCTGCAGACCCTCAGGCTGGCAAGCTCTGGAGACTATGGTACCGTAATTTTACTTATTACTTATCTACTATTGCTTCTTTAAATCCAGACAAACTCGAAGTCCTTTATTTAAACATTGGTGCTACCGTTGCTGACATTATCGAGGGTTGTTCTGGATTCGAACATGCTGTTGAATTGCTGAAAAGTGTTTATGATAAGTCTCCAAGCGTTATTCATGCTAGACATTTGCTTTCTACACGTCTACAACAGGAAAATGAGTCTGTAGACCAGTACCTTCAGGCCTTGAACCGACTTGCCGCAGACTGTTGCTTCAAAGATGTTACTGCTACTACTTACAGAGATGAATCTGTCCGTGATTCATTTATACGTGGTCTCCGGTCTTCCGTAATACGTGCCAGACTACTTGAAAATGATACGCTAAATCTCAAGGAGGCTACTCAATGTGCTAGAGCTTTAGAACAGGCTCAATTTCGTGCTGAGTCATACGCTTCTCAGATTGGACCTACCGTTGCTGCTACCACGACTAAAAATGTGTTTACTGATTCTGTCGAGGAGGCCACTATTACTGCTCCTATGGAGTGTGAATCTGTACAATTGTCTGCTGCCCTTCCTGCTCATGGAAAGTGCTACAACTGCGGAGGGAAACGTCACATTAAGGATGATCGCCGCCACTGTCCTGCCCGCGATAAAGTATGTCGAAACTGTGGCAAACTCGGCCATTTTGCCAAAGTTTGCCGTTCTACCATGTCTACACCTTCACGTTCCACCTCAGCTATTATAGTAGCCCGTGCTAAAGATGAGGATAGGTTCCCTCCTATTACTAAAATTGTAAAATTAAAGGGTAAACGATTAACTGCTCTCATAGACACCGGCAGTTCTGATAACTTTATCAGTGCTCGTATTGTTAAAACAATGAAACTGTCTACTTCTAAACGGAATTCCGTAATTTCCATGGCATCATCGGCCATTTCCCTCAAGCTATCTGAATATTGTACTGAGGACGTTATCTTCAATGGTTACGAATATAAAGAAATTGACTTCACAGTACTTCCTGATTCCTGTATGGATATTATACTCGGAGTGCCCTTCTTAAAACTACACCGGAGTATCACTATTTCTTTTGGAGGGTCTCAGGATATTCTAAAAATCTGCGCTTTAACCAAAATCAGTTGTGCACCCGTTAAATTGTTCCGAAACTTGACCCGTGATTGCAAACCTATTGCTACTGGGTCCCGAAATTACCGTGCGGAGGACTCTCGATTCATTGAAAAAGAAATTCTACAAATGCTTGAGGATGATATAATTGAACCAAGTTACTCTCCGTGGCGCGCTCAAATTGTTGTGACTTCGTCAACTAATAAAAAGAAACGATTGGTAGTCGATTTCTCCCAAACTATTAACCGTTTCACCTTACTTGATGCATACCCCTTGCCACGAATTGGGGATCTCGTTGACCAAATAGCCCAGTATCGTATCTTTAGTATAATTGACTTGTCCAAAGCATACTATCAGATTGAAATTTGCCCTGAAGATCGCCCCTATACGGCCTTTCAGGCTGGAAACCGTCTTTACCAATTTAAACGAATACCCATGGGGGTCACAAACGGGGTTTCTGCCTTTCAACGATTTATGAATTCTTTCATTTCTGATAACAAATTACCTGGAACCTTCTCGTATATAGATGATATAACTATTTGCGGTAAAACCCAGGAGGAGCATGACGTCAATTTGGAGTATTTCTTAAAAGCTGCCTCGACATACAACCTCGAAATAAACCGGGAAAAATCAAAGTTTTCACTTCGTTCTATTAACGTGCTTGGATACCAAATTTGTAACGGAACTCTTCAACCTGATCCAGAGCGTTTGAGACCTCTTTTGCAAATGCCTCCCCCTTCCGATTTAAAATCGTTAAAAAGGTGTCTTGGTATGTTTGCTTACTATGCGAAATGGATACCTAAGTATTCATACAAAATTCGTCCACTGGTCGAAAATAAACAATTCCCTATGCCTCCTATAGTTGTAAATTCTTTCGAAAAACTCAAGAAAGACATTGCTGAATCAACCGTAAAAGTTATTGATGATGAATTGCCGTTTATTATTGAAACCGATGCCTCAGAAAAGGCTATCGGAGGCACTCTCTTACAAGCTGGGAGACCTGTAGCATTCTTTTCTCGGTCGTTAAACCTCTCTGAAATGCGACTTCATATAGTCGAAAAAGAAGCATATGCCATAGTCGAATGTGTTCGTAAATGGAGAGATCTCATTGTTGGGAAACATTTTACTATTATTACTGATCAACAAGCCGTATCTTTTGTGTTTAAACCTGCTAATCGTGGAAAAATTAAAAACGATAAAATTATACGGTGGAAAATGGAACTTCTTCCCTTTTCATATGATATAAAACACCGTCCCGGGAATGAAAATATTGTCGCTGACACATTATCCAGAGTATGTAGTGCTGCTGTTTCTTCCTTGGAGGAACTAAAATCAATTCATGATTCCTTAATACATCCTGGAGTACAACGCTTTTGGCATTTTGTAAGGTCACAAAATTTGCCATATTCACTTGATGAAATCCGACGTATGACATCTCAATGTACTACTTGCGCCAAAATAAAACCCCAATTCTTTACTTCTACTAATAATATTCTTATCCGTTCTACTGCTCCATTCCAGCGTCTTTCTGTCGATTACAAAGGACCTATCTTCATCAGGTTGCCGTTACATATTTACAGTCGTCGATGAATACAGTCGATTTCCGTTTGCTTTCCCTTGTCGTGATTGCTCCTCTCAAACCGCGATTCAGTGCCTGGTGAATATTTTTTCTATTTTTGGACTTCCCTCATTCATCCATTCCGATCGAGGAACTTCGTTTATGTCGGAGGAATTCAAACAATTCTTGCTGCGACTTGGAATTGGATCCAGTAACACTACTGCATATAACCGAAGAGGTAACATCCAACGTGAGCGCTATAACGGCATTATTTGGAACACCATCTTATTAGCTTTGGGATCAAAACGGTTACCCATTAGCGCTTGGCAGGATGTTCTACAGGATGTTTTACAAACTATTCGCTCTCTACTATGCACCTCCACAAATGCTACGCCTCACGAACGCATGTTCAATTTTAAAAGGCGCTCTTCCACTGGCACTGCATTACCTGTTTGGCTCTGTGAGCCTGGGGAGGTGTTATTAAAGCGATTTGGTAACAGGAGTAAATATGACCCGATCGTTGAGGTAGTGGAACTCCTCGAGGCTAACCCTACACATGCAAGAATACGATATCATGATGGCCGGGAAGATTCAGTAGCACTAAGACATTTAGCACGTTTTCCACGCTCGGGTCGATCTCAAGATTCTGCTGAAAACGTTCTACCTGACATGGGCACTTTGCCTGATACAAGTTCCACGAATACTCCTTCACCTAAGGAAAGTTATACAGAAAATGAATTAGTGAATCAGAATTCCGAGAATCAACCTTCCCAGAGATATGGTGCTTCTGATAGTGAACTACTTCCCCGCCGGTCTAGCAGGATTCGCAAACCAGTCCAGCGTCTGGATTTATAAAACTTTCTGATAACAATCTCTGTTACAAGTGGGGGAGAATGTTATGTTATGTTATGTTATGTATATTATTTTTCTTCAGCTGCATTTGCCCAGGATTGAACTCAGCACCTTGGGATTACGAGATGGATTACGTGCACTTGCATATATTTCCGTTAAAGTAAAATTACTTGGTTTTCTTGTCCACGTGACTTTTTAATTTAAATGCGTTCTCTTCTTTTTCCATATATACGTTCTTGGCCTCTTGCCTTGTTAGCATTGTAGTTTTGAATTAATTGAATAAAGCCTTAGAAAAGGTTTTTCTATTCGTGTCTTCTTTTTTTTACATTACAATAAAGAAAAGAATTGGGGTTTTATTTTGGCGCAAGTAGTACATTGAGATGTCACACGTCGGATTTCATCAAGTGAATATGGCAAATTTTGTGACCTTACAAAATGCCAAAAGCGTTGTACTCCAGGATGTATTAAGGAATCATGAATTGATTTTAGTTCCTCCAAGGAAGAAACAGCAGCACCACATACTCTGGATAATGTGTCAGCGACAATATTTTCATTCCCGGGACGGTGTTTTATATCATATGAAAAGGGAAGAAGTTCCATTTTCCACCGTATAATTTTATCGTTTTTAATTTTTCCACGATTAGCAGGTTTAAACACAAAAGATACGGCTTGTTGATCAGTAATAATAGTAAAATGTTTCCCAACAATGAGATCTCTCCATTTACGAACACATTCGACTATGGCATATGCTTCTTTTTCGACTATATGAAGTCGCATTTCAGAGAGGTTTAACGACCGAGAAAAGAATGCTACAGGTCTCCCAGCTTGTAAAAGAGTGCCTCCGATAGCCTTTTCTGAGGCATCGGTTTCAATAATAAACGGCAATTCATCATCAATAACTTTTACGGATGATTCAGCAATGTCTTTCTTGAGTTTTTCGAAAGAATTTACAACTATAGGAGGCATAGGGAATTGTTTATTTTCGACCAGTGGACGAATTTTGTATGAATACTTAGGTATCCATTTCGCATAGTAAGCAAACATACCAAGACACCTTTTTAACGATTTTGAATCGGAAGGGGGAGGCATTTGCAAAAGAGGTCTCAAACGCTCTGGATCAGGTTGAAGAGTTCCGTTACAAATTTGGTATCCAAGCACGTTAATAGAACGAAGTGAAAACTTTGATTTTTCCCGGTTTATTTCGAGGTTGTATGTCGAGGCAGCTTTTAAGAAATACTCCAAATTGACGTCATGCTCCTCCTGGGTTTTACCGCAAATAGTTATATCATCTATATACGAGAAGGTTCCAGGTAATTTGTTATCAGAAATGAAAGAATTCATAAATCGTTGAAAGGCAGAAACCCCGTTTGTGACCCCCATGGGTATTCGTTTAAATTGGTACAGACGGTTTCCAGCCTGAAAGGCCGTATAGGGGCGATCTTCAGGGCAAATTTCAATCTGATAGTATGCTTTGGACAAGTCAATTATACTAAAGATACGATACTGGGCTATTTGGTCAACGAGATCCCCAATTCGTGGCAAGGGGTATGCATCAAGTAAGGTGAAACGGTTAATAGTTTGGGAGAAATCGACTACCAATCGTTTCTTTTTATTAGTTGACGAAGTCACAACAATTTGAGCGCGCCACGGAGAGTAACTTGGTTCAATTATATCATCCTCAAGCATTTGTAGAATTTCTTTTTCAATGAATCGAGAGTCCTCCGCACGGTAATTTCGGGACCCAGTAGCAATAGGTTTGCAATCACGGGTCAAGTTTCGGAACAATTTAACGGGTGCACAACTGATTTTGGTTAAAGTGCAGATTTTTAGAATATCCTGAGACCCTCCAAAAGAAATAGTGATACTCTGGTGTAGTTTTAAGAAGGGCACTCCGAGTATAATATCCATACAGGAATCAGGAAGTACTGTGAAGTCAATTTCTTTATATTCGTAACCATTGAAGATAACGTCCTCAGTACAATATTCAGATAACTTGAGGGAAATGGCCGATGATGCCATGGAAATTACGGAATTCCGTTTAGAAGTAGACAGTTTCATTGTTTTAACAATACGAGCACTGATAAAGTTATCAGAACTGCCGGTGTCTATGAGAGCAGTTAATCGTTTACCCTTTAATTTTACAATTTTAGTAATAGGAGGGAACCTATCATCATCTTTAGCACGGGCTACTATAATAGCTGAGGTGGAACGTGAAGGTGTAGACGTGGTAGAACGGCAAACTTTGGCAAAATGGCCGAGTTTGCCACAGTTTCGACATACTTTATCGCGGGCAGGACAGTGGCGGCGATCATCCTTAATGTGACGTTTCCCTCCGCAGTTGTAGCACTTTCCATGAGCAGGAAGGGCAGCAGACAATTGTACAGATTCACACTCCATAGGAGCAGTAATAGTGGCCTCCTCGACAGAATCAGTAAACACATTTTTAGTCGTGGTAGCAGCAACGGTAGGTCCAATCTGAGAAGCGTATGACTCAGCACGAAAATGAGCCTGTTCTAAAGCTCTAGCACATTGAGTAGCCTCCTTGAGATTTAACGTATCATTTTCAAGTAGTCTGGCACGTATTACGGAAGACCGGAGACCACGTATAAATGAATCACGGACAGATTCATCTCTGTAAGTAGTAGCAGTAACATCTTTGAAGCAACAGTCTGCGGAAAGTCGGTTCAAGGCCTGAAGGTACTGGTCTACAGACTCATTTTCCTGTTGTAGACGTGTAGAAAGCAAATGTCTAGCATGAATAACGCTTGGAGACTTATCATAAACACTTTTCAGCAATTCAACAGCATGTTCGAATCCAGAACAACCCTCGATAATGTCAGCAACGGTAGCACCAATGTTTAAATAAAGGACTTCGAGTTTGTCTGGATTTAAAGAAGCAATAGTAGATAAGTAATAAGTAAAATTACGGTACCATAGTCTCCAGAGCTTGCCAGCCTGAGGGTCTGCAGAAGATATATCAAACTTGTCCAGACGAATAACCTTATCCATGAGAAATTTAGTAAATGAATTAATTGAATAAATTGTAATGTAAAAAGAAGACACGAATAGAAAAACCTTTTCTAAGGCTTTATTCAATTAATTCAAAACTACAATGCCAACAAGGCAAGAGGCCAAGAACGTATATATGGTAAAATAAAGAGAACGCATTTAAATTAAAAAGTCACGTGGACAAGAAAACCCAGTAATTTTACTTTAACGGAAATATATGCAAGTGCACGTAATCCATCTCGTAATCCCAAGGTGCTCAGTTAAATCCTTGGCAAATGCAGCTGAAGAAATATAATATACATACCACAAGCCCTATTGAATGCTGCAAAATCTCAAGCCCTATTCAATTCTACAAACTTTAATACCTTATTCAATGCTACAAAATTTCAAGCCATGTTCAATATTACCAACCTACAAGCCCTATTCAATGCTAGAAACTTTCAATTCCTATTCAATGCTAAAACTTTCCAGCCCTATTAAATACTACATACTTTAAAGCCCTATTGAATGCTGCAAACTTTCAAGCCCTATTGAATACTGCAAACTTTCAAGCTCTATTCAATAATACAAACTTTCAAGCCCTATTCAATGCTACAAACTTTCAAGCCCTATTCAATGTTGAAAACTTTTAAGCCCTATTCAATGTTGCAAACTTTCAGCCCTATTCTATACTACAAACTTTCAAGCCCTATGCAATGCTAGAAACTTTCAATCTCTATTCAATGCTGCAAAATTTCAAGCCCTATTCAATACTACAAACTTTCAAGCCCTAATCAATACTACAAACTTTCAAGCCCTATACAAATCTTCAAACTTTCAAGCCCTATTCAATGCTGCAAACTTTCAAGCCCTATTCAATGCTGCTAACTTTCAAGCCCTATTTAATGCTGCAAACTTTCAAGACCTATTCAATGTTGAAAACGTTCAAGCCCTAATTACTGTTGCAAACTTTCAAGCCCTATTCAATGTTGCAAACTTTCAAGCCCTATTCAATACTACAAACATTCAAGCCCGGTTCAATACTACAAACTTTCAAGCCCTATACAATGCTGCAAACTTTCGAGCCCTATTCAATACTGCAAACTTTCAAGCCCTATTCAATGCTGCAAACCTTCAAGCCCTATTCAATACTGCAGACTTGCAAGCCCTATTGAATGCTGCAAAATTTAAAGCCCTATTCAATGCTACAAACTTTCATACCCTATTAAATACTACGAAACTTTCAAGCCCTATTCAATACCACAAACTTTCAAGCCCTATTCAATGCAAAAACTTTCCAGCCCTATTTAATACTACAAACTTTCAAGCCCTATTCAATGCTGCAAACGTTCAAGCCCTATTCAATGCTGCCAACTTTAAAGCCCTATTCAATGCTGCCAACTTTAAAGCCTAATTCAATGCTACAAACTTTCAAGCCCTATTCAATGCTACAAACTTTTAAGCCCTATTGAATACTAGAAACTTTCAAGCCATATTCAATGCTACAAACTTTCAAGACCTATTCAATACTGCAAACTTTCAAGCCCTATTAAATGCTACAAACTTTCAAGCCCTATTCAATACTAGAAACTTTCAAGCCCTATCCAATGCTACAAACTTTCCAGCCGTATTCAATACTACAAACCTTCTAAGCCCTATTCAATGCTGCAAACTTTCAAGCCCTATTACATGCTAAAACATTCAAGGCCTATTAAATGCTGCAAACTTTCAAGTACTATTCAATACTACAAACTTTCAAGCCCTATTTTATACTACAAACGTTCAAGCCCTATTCAATGCTAGAAACTTTCAAGCCCTATTTAATACTACAAACTTTCAAGCCCTATTCAATGCTGCAAACTTACAAGCCCTATTAAATGCTACAAACTTTCAAGCCCTATTCAATACTAAAAACTTTCAAGGCCTATTTAATGCTAAAACATTCAAGCCCTATTCAATGCTGCAAACATTCAAGCTCTATTCAATACTACAAACTTTCAAGCCCTATTCAATGCTACAAACTTTCAAGCCCTATTCAATGCTACAAACTTTCACGCACTATTCAATACTAGAAACTTTCAAGACCTATTCAATGCTACAAACTTTCAAGCCCTATTTAATACTAGAAACCTGCAAGCCGTATTAAATGCTACAACCTTTCAAGCCCTATTTAATACTAAAAACTTTCAAGCCCTATTCAATGCTAAAACATTCAAGCCCTATTAAATGCTGCAAACATTCAAGCTCTATTCAATACTACAAACTTTCAAGCCCTATTCAATGCTACAAACTTTCAAGCCCTATTCAATGCTACAAACTTTCACGCCCTATTCAATACTAGAGACTTTCAAGACCTATTCAATGCTACAAACTTTCAAGCCCTATTCAATACTGCAAACTTTCAAGCCCTATTAAATGCTATAAACTTTCAAGCGCTATTCAATGCTGCAAACTTTCAAGCGCTATTGAATGCTACAAACTTTCAAGCCCTAATCAATACTACAAAATTTAAAGCCTTATGCAATGCTAAAACATTCAAGCCTTATTGAATGCTGCAGACTTTAAAGCCCTATTCAATGCTGCAAACTTTCAAGCCATATTCAATGCTACAAACTTTCATGCCTTATTCAATGCTGCAAACTTTAAAACCTTATTCAATACTACAAACTTTCAAGCCCTAGTCAATGCTGCAAACCTTTAAGCCCTATTCAATGTTGCAAACCTTCAAGCCTTATTCAATGCTGCAAACTTTCAAGCACTATTCAATGTTAAAACATTCAAGCCCTATTCAATATTACAATCTTTCAAGCCCTATTCAATGCTACAAACTTTCAAGCCCTATTCAATGCTATAAACCTTCATGCCGTATTCAAAGCTGCAAGCTTTCAAGCCCAATTCAATGCTGCTAACTTTCACGCCCTATTCAATGCTACAAACTTTCCAGCTCTATTCAATGCTACAAAATGTTAGGCCTTATTGAATGCTGCAAACTTTCAAGCCCTATTCAATGCTACAAACTTTCAAGCTCTAATCAATGTTGCAGACTTTCAAGCCCTATTGAATGCTGCAAAATCTCAAGCCCTATTCACTCCTACAAACTTTCATACCTTATTCAATGCTACAAAATTTCAAGCCATGTTCAATATTACCAACCTACAAGCCCTATTCAATGCTAGAAACTTTCAATTCCTATTCAATGCTAAAACTTTCCAGCCCTATTAAATACTACATACTTTAAAGCCCTATTAGTGCTGCAAACTTTCAAGCCCTATTGAATACTGCAAACTTTCAAGCTCTATTCAATAATACAAACTTTCAAGCTCTATTCAATGCTACAAAATTTGAAGCCCTATTCAATGTTGAAAACTTTTAAGCCCTATTCAATGTTGAAAACTTTCAAGCCCTATTCTATACTACCAACTTTCAAGCCCTATGCAATGCTAGAAACTTTCAAGCTCTATTCAATGCTGTAAACTTTCAAGCCCTATGCAATACTACAAACATTTAAGCCCTATTCAATACTACAAACCTTCAAGCCCTATACAAATCTTCAAACTTTCAAGCCCTATTCAATGCTGCAAACTTTCAAGCCCTATTCAATGCTGCTAACTTTCAAGCCCTATTTAATGCTGCAAACTTTCAAGACCTATTCAATGTTGAAAACGTTCAAGCCCTAATTACTGTTGCAAACTTTCAAGCCCTATTCAATGTTGCAAACTTTCAAGCCCTATTCAATACTACAAACATTCAAGCCCGGTTCAATACTACAAACTTTCAAGCCCTATACAATGCTGCAAACTTTCGAGCCCTATTACATACTGCCAACTTTCAAGCCCTATTCAATGCTGCAAACCTTAAAGCCCTATTCAATACTGCAGACTTGCAAGCCCTATTGAATGCTGCAAAATTTAAAGCCCTATTCAATGCTACAAACTTTCATACCCTATTAAATACTACGAAACTTTCAAGCCCTATTCAATACCACAAACTTCTAAGCCCTATTCAATGCTAAAACTTTCCAGCCCTATTTAATACTACAAACTTTCAAGCCCTATTCAATGCTGCAAACGTTCAAGCCCTATTTAATGCTGCCAACTTTAAAGCCCTATTCAATGCTGCCAACTTTAAAGCCCTATTCAATGCTACAAACTTTCAAGCCCTATTCAATGCTACAAACTTTTAAGCTCTATTGAATACTAGAAACTTTCAAGCCATATTCAATGCTACAAACTTTCAAGACCTATTCAATACTGCAAACTTTCAAGCCCTATTAAATGCTACAAACTTTCAAGCCCTATTCAATACTAGAAACTTTCAAGCCCTATCCAATGCTACAAACTTTCCAGCCCTATTCCATACTACAAACCTTCTAAGCCCTATTCAATGCTGCAAACTTTCAAGCCTTATTACATGCTAAAACATTCAAGGCCTATTAAATGCTGCAAACTTTCAAGTACTATTCAATACTACAAACTTTCAAGCCCTATTTTATACTACAAACGTTCAAGCCCTATTCAATGCTAGAAACTTTCAAGCCCTATTTAATACTACAAACTTTCAAGCCCTATTCAATGCTGCAAACTTTCAAGCCCTATTAAATGCTACAAACTTTCAAGCCTTATTCAATACTAAAAACTTTCAAGGCCTATTTAATGCTAAAACATTCAAGCCCTATTAAATGCTGCAAACATTCAAGCTCTATTCAATACTACAAACTTTCAAGCCCTATTCAATGCTACAAACTTTCAAGCCCTATTCAATGCTACAAACTTTCACGCACTATTCAATACTAGAAACTTTCAAGACCTATTCAATGCTACAAACTTTCAAGCCCTATTCAATACTAGAAACCTGCAAGCCGTATTAAATGCTACAACCTTTAAAGCCCTATTTAATACTAAAAACTTTCAAGCCCTATTCAATGCTAAAACATTCAAGCCCTATTAAATGCTGCAAACATTCAAGCTCTATTCAATACTACAAACTTTCAAGCCCTATTCAATGCTACAAACTTTCAAGCCCTATTCAATGCTACAAACTTTCACGCCCTATTCAATACTAGAGACTTTCAAGACCTATTCAATGCTACAAACTTTCAAGCCCTATTCAATACTGCAAACTTTCAAGCCCTATTAAATGCTATAAACTTTCAAGCGCTATTCAATGCTGCAAACTTTCAAGCGCTATTGAATGCTACAAACTTTCAAGCCCTAATCAATACTACAAAATTTAAAGCCTTATGCAATGCTAAAACATTCAAGCCTTATTGAATGCTGCAGACTTTAAAGCCCTATTCAATGCTGCAAACTTTCAAGCCATATTCAATGCTACAAACTTTCATGCCTTATTCAATGCTGCAAACTTTAAAACCTTATTCAATACTACAAACTTTCAAGCCCTAGTCAATGCTGCAAACATTTAAGCTCTATTCAATGTTGCAAACCTTCAAGCCTTATTCAATGCTGCAAACTTTCAAGCACTATTCAATGTTAAAACATTCAAGCCCTATTCAATATTACAATCTTTCAAGCCCTATTCAATGCTACAAACTTTCAAGCCCTATTCAATGCTATAAACCTTCATGCCGTATTCAAAGCTGCAAGCTTTCAAGCCCAATTCAACGCTGCAAACTTTCATGCCCTATTCAATGCTACAAACTTTCCAGCTCTATTCAATGCTACAAAATGTTAGGCCCTATTGAATGCTGCAAACTTTCAAGCCCTATTCAATGCTACAAACTTTCAAGCTCTAATCAATGTTGCAGACTTTCAAGCCCTATTGAATGCTGCAAAATCTCAAGCCCTATTCACTCCTACAAACTTTCATACCTTATTCAATGCTAAAAAATTTCAAGCCATGTTCAATATTACCAACCTACAAGCCCTATTCAATGCTAGAAACTTTCAATTCCTATTCAATGCTAAAACTTTCCAGCCCTATTAAATACTACATACTTTAAAGCCCTATTAGTGCTGCAAACTTTCCAGCCCTATTGAATACTGCAAACTTTCAAGCTCTATTCAATAATACAAACTTTCAAGCTCTATTCAATGCTACAAAATTTGAAGCCCTATTCAATGTTGAAAACTTTTAAGCCCTATTCAATGTTGAAAACTTTCAAGCCCTATTCTATACTACAAACTTTCAAGCCCTATGCAATGCTAGAAACTTTCAAGCTCTATTCAATGCTGTAAACTTTCAAGCCCTATGCAATACTACAAACATTTAAGCCCTATTCAATACTACAAACCTTCAAGCCCTATACAAATCTTCAAACTTTCAAGCCCTATTCAATGCTGCAAACTTTCAAGCCCTATTCAATGTTGAAAACGTTCAAGCCCTAATTAATGTTGCAAACTTTCAAGCCCTATTCAATGTTGCAAACTTTCAAGCCCTATTCAATACTATAAACATTCAAGCCCGGTTCAATACTACAAACTATCAAGCCCTATACAATGCTGCAAACTTTCAAGCCCTATTCAATACTGCCAACTTTCAAGCCCTATTCAATGTTGCATACTTTCAAGCCCTATTAAATGCTGTAAACCTTCAAGCCCTATTCAATACTACAAACTTTCAAGCCCTATTCAATGCTGCAGCTTTTCAAGCCCTATTCAATACTTCAAACTTTCAAGCCCTATTCAATACTGCAGACTTGCAAGCCCTATTGAATGCTGCAAAATTAAAAGCCCTATTCAATGCTACAAACTTTAATACCCTATTAAATACTATGAAATGTCAAGCCCTATTCAATACCACAAACTTTCAAGCCTTATTCAATGCTAAAACTTTCCAGCCGTATTTAATACTACAAACTTTCAAGCCCTTTTCAATGCTGCAAACTTTAAAGCCCTATTCAATGCTGCCAACTTTAAAGCCCTATTCAATGCTACAAACTTTTAAGCCCTATTCAATGATACAAACTTTTCAGCCCTATTGAATACTAGAAACTTTCAAGCCATATTCAATGCTACAAACTTTCAAGCCCTATTCAATACTGCAAACTTTCAAGCCCTATTAAATGCTACAAACTTCCAAGCCCAATTCAATACTAGAAACTTTCAAACCTTATTTAATACTACAAACTTTCAAGCCCTAGTCAATGCTGCAAACCTGTAAGCCCTATTCTATGTTGCAAACTTTCAAGCCTTATTCAATGCTGCAAACTTTCAAGCACTATTCAATGCTAAAACATTCAAGCCCTATTCAATTTTACAATCTTTCCAGCCGTATTCAATGCTACAAACTTTCAAGCCCTATTCAATGCTATAAACCTTCATGCCCTATTCAAAGCTGCAAGCTTTCAAGCCCTATTCAATGCTGCGAACTTTCACGCCTTATTCAATGCTACAAACTTTTCAGCTCTATTCAATGCTACAAAATGTTATGCCCTATTGAATGCTGCAAACTTTCAAGCCCTATTCAATGCTACAAAATCTCAAGCCCTATTCAATACTACCAACCTACAAGCCCTATTCAATGCTAGAAACTTTCAATTCCTATTCAATGCTAAAACTTTCCAGCTTTATCAAATACTACATACTTTAAAGCCCTATTGAATGCTGCAAACTTTCAAGCCTTACTTAATACTGCAAACTTTCAAGCTCTATTCAATACTACAAACTTTCAAGCCCTATTCAATGCTACAAAATATGAAGCCCTATTCAATACTACAAACTTTTAAGCCCTATTTAATGTTGAAAACTTTCAAGCCCTAATCAATACTACAAAATTTAAAGCCTTATGCAATGCTAAAACATTCAAGCCTTATTGAATGCTGCAGACTTTAAAGCCCTATTCAATGCTGCAAACTTTCAAGCCATATTCAATGCTACAAACTTTCATGCCTTATTCAATGCTGCAAACTTTAAAACCTTATTCAATACTACAAACTTTCAAGCCCTAGTCAATGCTGCAAACCTTTAAGCCCTATTCAATGTTGCAAACCTTCAAGCCTTATTCAATGCTGCAAACTTTCAAGCACTATTCAATGTTAAAACATTCAAGCCCTATTCAATATTACAATCTTTCAAGCCCTATTCAATGCTACAAACTTTCAAGCCCTATTCAATGCTATAAACCTTCATGCCGTATTCAAAGCTGCTAACTTTCACGCCCTATTCAATGCTACAAACTTTCCAGCTCTATTCAATTCTACAAAATGTTAGGCCCTATTGAATGCTGCAAACTTTCAAGCCCTATTCAATGCTACAAACTTTCAAGCTCTAATCAATGTTGCAGACTTTCAAGCCCTATTGAATGCTGCAAAATCTCAAGCCCTATTCACTCCTACAAACTTTCATACCTTATTCAATGCTACAAAATTTCAAGCCATGTTCAATATTACCAACCTACAAGCCCTATTCAATGCTAGAAACTTTCAATTCCTATTCAATGCTAAAACTTTCCAGCCCTATTAAATACTACATACTTTAAAGCCCTATTAGTGCTGCAAACTTTCAAGCCCTATTGAATACTGCAAACTTTCAAGCTCTATTCAATAATACAAACTTTCAAGCTCTATTCAATGCTACAAAATTTGAAGCCCTATTCAATGTTGAAAACTTTTAAGCCCTATTCAATGTTGAAAACTTTCAAGCCCTATTCTATACTACAAACTTTCAAGCCCTATGCAATGCTAGAAACTTTCAAGCTCTATTCAATGCTGTAAACTTTCAAGCCCTATGCAATACTACAAACATTTAAGCCCTATTCAATACTACAAACCTTCAAGCCCTATACAAATCTTCAAACTTTCAAGCCCTATTCAATGCTGCAAACTTTCAAGCCCTATTCAATGCTGCTAACTTTCAAGCCCTATTAAATACTACGAAATGTCAAGCCCTATTCAATACCACAAATTTTCAAGCCTTATTCAATGCTAAAACTTTCCAGCCTTATTTAATACTACAAATTTTCAAGCCCTATTCAATGCTGCAAACTTTAAAGCCCTATTCAATGCTGCCAACTTTAAAGCCCTATTCAATGCTACAAACTTTCAAGCCCTATTCAATGCTACAAACTTTTAAGCCCTATTGAATACTAGAAACTTTCAAGCCATATTCAATGCTACAAACTTTCAAGCCCTATTCAATACTGCAAACTTTCAAGCCCTATTAAATGCTACAAACTTTCAAGCCCTATCTAATACTAGAAACTTTCAAGCCTTATCCAATGCTACAAACTTTCCAGCCCTATTCAATGCTGCAAACTTTCAAGCTCTATTCAATACTGCAAACTTTCAAGCCCTATTCAATACTGCAGACTTGCAAGCCCTATTGAATGCTAAAACATTCAAGCCCTATTCAATATTACAATCTTTCCAGCCCTATTCAATGCTACAAACTTTCAAGCCCTATTCAATGCTATAAACCTTCATGCCCTATTCAAAGCTGCAAGTTTTCAAGCCCTATTCAATGCTGCGAACTTTCACGCCTTATTCAATGCTGCAAACTTTCCAGCTCTATTCAATGCTACAAAATGTTAGGCCCTATTGAATGCTGCAAACTTTCAAGCCCTATTCAATGCTACAAAATCTCAAGCCCTATTCAATACTACCAACCTACAAGCCCTATTCAATGCTAGAAACTTTCAATTCCTATTCAATGCTAAAACTTTCCAGCTTTATTAAATACTACATACTTTAAAGCCCTATTGAATGCTGCAAACTTTCAAGCCTTACTTAATACTGCAAACTTTCAAGCTCTATTCAATACTACAAACTTTCAAGCCCTATTCAATGCTACAAAATATGAAGCCCTATTCAATACTACAAACTTTCAAGCCTTATTCTAATGCTAGAAACTTTCAAGCCCTATTCTATACTACAAACTTTCAAGCCCTATGCAATGCTAGAAACTTTCAAGCCCTATTCAATGCTGCAAACTTTCAAGCCCTATTCAATGCTACAAACCTTCAAGCTCTCATCAATGTTGCAGACTTTCAAGCCCTATTGAATGCTGCAAAATCTCAAGCCCTATACAATTCTACAAACTTTCATACCTTATTCAATGCTACAAAATTTCAATCCATATTATATATTACTAACCTACAAGCCCTATTCAATCCTAGTAACTTTCAATTCCTATTCAATGCTAAAACTTTCCAGCCCTATTAAATACTACATACTTTAAAGCCCTATTGAATGCTGAGAACTTTCAAGCCCTATTGAATACTGCAAACTTTCAAGCTCCATTCAATAATACAAACTTTCAAGCCCTATTCAATGCTACAAAATTTGAAGCCCTATTCAATGTTGAAAACTTTTAAGCCCTATTCAATGTTGCAAACTTTCAAGCCCTATTCTATACTACAAACTTTAAAGCCCTATGCAATGCTACAAACTTTCAAGCTCTATTTAATGCTGCAAACTTTCAAGCCCTATTCAATACTACAAACATTTAAGCCCTATTAAATACTACAAACTTTCAAGCATTATACAAATCTTCAAACTTTCAAGCCCTATTCAATGCTGCTAACTTTCAAGCCCTATTCAATGCTGCAAACTTTCAAGACCTATTCAATGTTGAAAACGTTCAAGCCATAATTAATGTTGCAAACTTTCAAGCCCTATTTAATGTTGCAAACTTTCAAGCCCTATTCAATACTACAAACATTCAAGCCCGGTTCAATACTACAAACTTTCAAGCCCTATACAATGCTGTAAACTTTCAAGCCCTATTAAATACTGCCAAATTTCAAGCCCTATTCAATGTTGCATACTTTCAAGCCCTATTAAATGCTGTAAACCTTCAAGTCCTATTCAATACTACAAACTTTCAAGCCCTATTCAATGCTGCAAACTTTCAAGCCCTATTCAATACTGCAAACTTTCAAGCCCTATTCAATACTGCAGACTTGCAAGCCCTATTGAATGCTGCAAAATTTAAAGCCCTATTCAATGCTACAAACTTTCATACCCTATTAAATACTACGAAATGTAAGCCCTATTCAATACCACAAACTTTCAAGCCTTATTCAATGCTAAAACTTTCCAGCCCTATTTAATACTACAAACTTTCAAGCCCTATTCAATGCTGCAAACTTTAAAGCCCTATTCAATGCTGCCAACTTTAAAGCCCTATTCAATGCTACAAACTTTCAAGCCATATTCAATGCTACAAACTTTCAAGCCCTATTCAATACTGCAAACTTTCAAGCCCTATTAAATGCTACAAACTTTCAAGCCCTATCTAATACTAGAAACTTTCAAGCCTTATCCAATGCTACAAACTTTCCAGCCCTATTCAATACTACAAACTTTCAAGCCCTATTAAATGCTGCAAACTTTCATGTACTATTCAATGTTGCAAACCTTCAAGCTCTATTTTACACTACAAACTTTCAAGCACTATTCAATGCTAGAAACTTTCAAGCCCTATTTAATACTACAAACTTTCAAGCCCTATTCAATGCTGCAAACTTTAAAGCCCTATTCAATGGTGTCAACTTTAAAGCCCTATTCAATGCTACGAACTTTCAAGCCTTATTCAATACTGGAAACTTTCAAGACCTATTCAATGCTACAAACTTTCAAGCCCTATTCAATACTGCAAACTTTCAAGCCCTATTAAATGCTACAAACTTTCAAGCTCTATTCAATACTAGAAACTTTCAAGCCTTGTTAAATGCTACAAACTTTCAAGCCCTATTCAATACTAAAAACTTTCAAGCCCTATTCAATGCTAAAACATTCAAGCCGTATTAAATGCTGCAAACATTCCAGCTCTATTCAATACTATATACATTCAAGCCCTATTCAATGCTACAAAATTTCAAGCCCTATTCAATGCTACAAACTTTCATGCCCTATTCAATACTAGAAACTTTCAAGACTTATTCAATGCTACAAACTTTCAAGCCCTATTCAATACTGCAAACTTTCAAGCCCTATTAAATGCTACAAACTTTCAAGCCCTATTCAATGCTCCAAACTTTCAAGCTCTATTCAATGCTACAAACTTTCAAGCCCTATTCAATACTACAAAATTTAAAGCCTTATGCAATGCTAAAACATTCAAGCCTTATTGAATGCTGCAGACTTTAAGGCCCTATTCAATGCTGCAAACTTTCAAGCCATATTCAATGCTACAAACTTTCATGCCTTATTCAATGCTGCAAACTTTCAAACCTTATTCAATATTACAAACTTTCAAGCCCTAGTCAATGCTGCAAACCTTTAAGCCCTATTCAATGTTGCAAACTTTCAAGCCTTATTCAATGCTGCAAACTTTCAAGCACTATTCAATGCTAAAACATTCAAGCCCTATTCAATATTACAATCTTTCAAGCCCTATTCAATGCTACAAACTTTCAAGCCCTATTCAATGCAATAAACCTTCATGCCCTATTCAAAGCTGCAAGCTTTCAAGCCCTATTCAATGCTGCGAACTTTCACGCCCTATTCAATGCTACAAACTTTCCAGCTCTATTCAATGCTACAAAATGTTAGGCCCTATTGAATGCTGCAAACTTTCAAGCCCTATTCAATGCTACAAACTTTCAAGCTCTAATCAATGTCGCAGACTTTCAAGCCCTATTGAATGCTGCAAAATCTCAAGCCCTATTCAATTCTACAAACTTTCACACCTTATTCAATGCTACAAACTTTCAAGCCCTATTCAATACTACCAACCTACAAGCCCTATTCAATGCTAGAAACTTTCAATTCCTATTCAATGCTAAAACTTTCCAGCCTTACTGATTACTGCAAACTTTCAAGCTCTATTTAATACTACAAACTTTCAAGCCCTATTCAATGCTACAAAATGTGAAGCCCTATTCAATGTTGTAAACTTTTATGCCCTATTTAATGTTGAACACTTTCAAGCCCTATTCTATACTACAAACTTTCAAGCCCTATGCAATGCTAGAAACTTTCAAGCCCTATTCGATGCTGCAAACTTTCAAGCCCTATTCAATACTACAAACTTTCAAGCCCTATTCAATACTACAAACTTTCTAGCTTATACAAATCTTCAAACTTTCAAGCCCTATTCAATGCTGCAAACTTTCAAGCCCTATTCAATGCTGCAAACTTTCAAGCCCTATTTAATGCTGCAAACTTTCAAGACCTATTCAATGTTGAAACGTTCAAGCCCTAATTCATGTTGCACACTTTCAAGCCCTATTCAATGTTGCGAACTTTCAAGCCCTATTCAATACTACAAACATTCAAGCCCTATTCAATACTAAAAACTTTCAAGCCCAATACAATGCTGCAAACTTTGAAGCCCTATTCAATATTACAAACTTTAAAGCCCTATACTATGCTGCTAACTTTCAAGCCATATTAAATACTGCAACCTTTGAAGCCCTATTCAATGTTGCATACTTTCAAGCCTTATTAAATACTGTAAACCTTCAAGCCCTATTCAATACTACAAACTTTCAAGCCCTATTCAATGCTGCAGCTTTTCAAGCCTTATTCAATACTGCAAACTTTCAAGCCCTATTCAATACTGCAGACTTGCAAGCCCTATTAAATGCTGCAAAATTTAAAGCCCTATTCAATGCTACAAACTTTCATACCCTATTAAATACTATGAAATGTCAAGCCCTATTCAATACTACAAACTTTCAAGACCTATTCAATGATTAAACTTTCCAGCCATATTTAACACTACAAACTTTCAAGCCCTATTCAATGCTGCAAACTTTCAAGCCCTATTCAATGCTGCCAACTTTAAAGCCCTATTCAATGCTGCAAACTTTAAAGCCCTATTCAATGCTGCCAACTTTAAAGCCCTATTAAATGCTACAAACTTTCAAGCCCTATTCAATGCTCCAAACTTTCAAGCTCTATTCAATGCTACAAACTTTCAAGCCCTATTCAATACTACAAAATTTAAAGCCTTATGCAATGCTAAAACATTCAAGCCTTATTGAATGCTGCAGACTTTAAGGCCCTATTCAATGCTGCAAACTTTCAAGCCATATTCAATGCTACAAACTTTCATGCCTTATTCAATGCTGCAAACTTTCAAACCTTATTCAATATTACAAACTTTCAAGCCCTAGTCAATGCTGCAAACCTTTAAGCCCTATTCAATGTTGCAAACTTTCAAGCCTTATTCAATGCTGCAAACTTTCAAGCACTATTCAATGCTAAAACATTCAAGCCCTATTCAATATTACAATCTTTCAAGCCCTATTCAATGCTACAAACTTTCAAGCCCTATTCAATGCAATAAACCTTCATGCCCTATTCAAAGCTGCAAGCTTTCAAGCCCTATTCAATGCTGCGAACTTTCACGCCCTATTCAATGCTACAAACTTTCCAGCTCTATTCAATGCTACAAAATGTTAGGCCCTATTGAATGCTGCAAACTTTCAAGCCCTATTCAATGCTACAAACTTTCAAGCTCTAATCAATGTCGCAGACTTTCAAGCCCTATTGAATGCTGCAAAATCTCAAGCCCTATTCAATTCTACAAACTTTCATACCTTATTCAATGCTACAAACTTTCAAGCCCTATTCAATACTACCAACCTACAAGCCCTATTCAATGCTAGAAACTTTCAATTCCTATTCAATGCTAAAACTTTCCAGCCTTACTGATTACTGCAAACTTTCAAGCTCTATTTAATACTACAAACTTTCAAGCCCTATTCAATGCTACAAAATGTGAAGCCCTATTCAATGTTGTAAACTTTTATGCCCTATTTAATGTTGAACACTTTCAAGCCCTATTCTATACTACAAACTTTCAAGCCCTATGCAATGCTAGAAACTTTCAAGCCCTATTCGATGCTGCAAACTTTCAAGCCCTATTCAATACTACAAACTTTCAAGCCCTATTCAATACTACAAACTTTCTAGCTTATACAAATCTTCAAACTTTCAAGCCCTATTCAATGCTGCAAACTTTCAAGCCCTATTCAATGCTGCAAACTTTCAAGCCCTATTTAATGCTGCAAACTTTCAAGACCTATTCAATGTTGAAACGTTCAAGCCCTAATTCATGTTGCACACTTTCAAGCCCTATTCAATGTTGCGAACTTTCAAGCCCTATTCAATACTACAAACATTCAAGCCCTATTCAATACTAAAAACTTTCAAGCCCAATACAATGCTGCAAACTTTGAAGCCCTATTCAATATTACAAACTTTAAAGCCCTATACTATGCTGCTAACTTTCAAGCCATATTAAATACTGCAACCTTTGAAGCCCTATTCAATGTTGCATACTTTCAAGCCTTATTAAATACTGTAAACCTTCAAGCCCTATTCAATACTACAAACTTTCAAGCCCTATTCAATGCTGCAGCTTTTCAAGCCTTATTCAATACTGCAAACTTTCAAGCCCTATTCAATACTGCAGACTTGCAAGCCCTATTAAATGCTGCAAAATTTAAAGCCCTATTCAATGCTACAAACTTTCATACCCTATTAAATACTATGAAATGTCAAGCCCTATTCAATACTACAAACTTTCAAGACCTATTCAATGATTAAACTTTCCAGCCATATTTAACACTACAAACTTTCAAGCCCTATTCAATGCTGCAAACTTTCAAGCCCTATTCAATGCTGCCAACTTTAAAGCCCTATTCAATGCTGCAAACTTTAAAGCCCTATTCAATGCTGCCAACTTTAAAGCCCTATTCAATGCTACAAACTTTCAAGCCTTATTGAATACTAGAAACTTTCAAGCCATATTCAATGCTACAAACTTTCAAGCCCTATTCAATACTGCAAACTTTCAAGCGCTATTAAATGCTACAAATTTTCAAGCCCTATTCAATACTAGAAACTTTCAAGCCCTATCCAATGCTACAAACTTTCCAGCCCTATTAAATACTACAAACTTTCAAGCCCTATTCAATGCTGCAAACTTTCAAGCCCTATTCAATGTTAAAACGTTCAAGCCCTATTAAATGCTGCAAACTTTCAAGTACTATTCAGTACTACAAACTTTCAAGACCTATTTTATACTACAAACTTTCAAGCCCTATACAATGCTGTAAACTTTCAAGCCGTATTAAATACTGCCAATTTTCAAGCCCTATTCAATACTACAAAATTTAAAGCCTTATGCAATGCTAAAACATTCAAGCCTTATTGAATGCTGCAGACTTTAAGGCCCTATTCAATGCTGCAAACTTTCAAGCCATATTCAATGCTGCAAACTTTCAAGCCCTATTCAATACTGCAAACTTTCAAGCCCTATTCAATACTGCAGACTTGCATGCCCTATTGAATGCTGCAAAATTTAAAGCCCTATTCAATGCTACAAACTTTCATACCCTATTAAATACTACGAAATGTCAAGCCCTATTCAATACCACAAACTTTCAAGCCTTATTCAATGCTAAAACTTTCCAGCCCTATTTAATACTACAAACTTTCCAGCCCTATTCAATGCTACAAACTTTCAAGCCCTATTCAATGCTACAAACTTTTAAGCCCTATTGAATACTAGAAACTTCTAAGCTCTATTCAATGCTACAAACTTTCAAGCCCTATTCAATACTGCAAACTTTCAAGCCCTATTAAATGCTACAAACTTTCAAGCCCTATCTAATACTAGAAACTTTCAAGCCTTATCCAATGCTACAAACTTGCCAGCCCTATTCAATACTACAAACTTTCAAGCCCTATTCAATGCTGCAAACTTTCAGGCCCTATTCAATGCTAAAACATTCAAGCCCTATTAAATGCTGCAAACTTTCAAGTACTATTCAATGTTGCAAACCTTTAAGCCCTATTTTACACTACAAACTTTCAAGCACTATTCAATGCTAGAAACTTTCAAGCCCTATTTAATACTACAAACTTTCAAGCCCTATTCAATGCTGCAAACTTTGAAGCCCTATTCAATGCTGTCAACTTTAAAGCCCTATTCCATGCTAAAAACTTTCAAGCCCTATTCAATGCTACAAACTTTCAAGCCTTATTCAATACTAGAAACTTTCAAGACCTATTCAATGCTACAAACTTTCAAGCCCTATTCAATACTGCAAACTTTCAAGGCCTATTAAATGCTACAAACTTTCAAGCCCTATTCAATACTAGAAACTTTCAAGCCCTATTAAATGCTACAAACTTTCAAGCCCTATTCAATACTAAAAACTTTCAAGCCCTATTCAATGCTAAAACATTCAAGCCCTATTAAATGCTGCAAACATTCAAGCTCTATTCAATACTACAAACTTTCAAGCCCTATTCAATGCTACAAACTTTCAAGCCCTATACAATGCTACAAACTTTCATGCCCTATTCAATACTAGAAACTTTCAAGACCTATTCAATGCTACAAACTTTCAAGCCCTATTCAATACTGCAAACTTTCAAGCCCTATTAAATGCTACAAACTTTCAAGCCCTATTCAATGCTCCAAACTTTCAAGCTCTTTTCAATGCTACAAACTTTCAAGCCCTATTCAATACTACAAAATTTAAAGCCTTATGCAATGCTAAAACATTCAAGCCTTATTGAATGCTGCAGACTTTAAAGCCCTATTCAATGCTGCAAACTTTCAAGCCATATTCAATGCTACAAACTTTCATGCCTTATTCAATGCTGCAAACTTTCAAACCTTATTCAATACTACAAACTTTCAAGCCCTAGTCAATGCTGCAAACCTTTAAGCCCTATTCAATGTTGCAAACTTTCAAGCCTTATTCAATGCTACAAACTTTCAAGCACTATTCAATGCTAAAACATTCAAGCCCTATTCAATATTACAATCTTTCAAGCCCTATTCAATGCTACAAACTTTCAAGCCCTATTCAATGCTATAAACCTTCATGCCCTATTCAAAGCTGCAAGCTTTCAAGCCCTATTCAATGCTGCGCACTTTCACGCCCTATTCAATGCTACAAACTTTCCAGCTCTATTCAATGCTACAAAATGTTAGGCCCTATTGAATGCTGCAAACTTTCAAGCCCTATTCAATGCTACAAACTTTCAAGCTCTAAACAATGTTGCAGACTTTCAAGCCCTATTGAATGCTGCAAAATCTCAAGCCCTATTCAATTCTACAAACTTTCATACCTTATTCAATGCTACAAAATTTCAAGCCCTATTCAATACTACCAACCTACAAGCCCTATGCAATGCTAGAAACTTTCAATTCCTAATCAATGCTAAAACTTTCCAGCCCTATTAAATACTACATACTTTACAGCCCTATTGAATGCTGCAAACTTTCAAGCCTTACTGAATACTGCCAACTTTCAAGCTCTATTCAATACTACCAACTTTCAAGCCCTATTCAATGCTACAAAATATGAAGCCCTATTCAATGTTGTAAACTTTTAAGCCCTATTTAATGTGGAAAACTTTCAAGCCTTATTCTATACTACAAACTTTCAAGCCCTATGCAATGCTAGAAACTTTCAAGCTCTATTCAATGCTGCAAACTTTCAAGCTCTATTCAATACTACACACTTTCAAGCCCTATTCAATACTACAAACTTTCTAGCCTATACAAATCTTCAAACTTTCAAGTCCTATTCAATGCTGCAAACTTGCAAGCCCTATTCAATGCTGCAAACTTTCAAGCCCTATTTAATGCTGCAAACTTTAAAGCCCTATTCAATGTGGAAACGTTCAACCCTAATTAATGTTGCACACTTTCAAGCCCTATTCAATGTTGCGAACATTCAAGCCCTATTCAATACTACAAACATTCAAGCCCTATTCAATACTAAAAACTTTCAAGCCCTATACAATGCTGCAAACTTTAGAGGCTTATTCAATGTTACAAACTTTAAAGCCCTTTACTATGCTGCTAACTTTCAAGCCATATTCAATACTGCAAACTTTTAAGCCCTATTCAATGTTGCATACTTTCAAGCCCTATTAAATGCTGTAAACCTTCAAGCCCTATTCAATACTACAAACTTTCAAGCCCTATTCAATGCTGCAGCTTTTCAAGCACTATTCAATACTGCAAACTTTCAAGCCCTATTCAATACTGCAGACTTGCAAGCCCTATTGAATGCTGCAAAATTTAAAGCCCTATTCAATGCTACAAACTTTCATACCCTATTAAATACTATGAAATGTCAAGCCCTATTCAATACTACAAACTTTCAAGCCCTATTCAATGCTAAAACTTTCCAGCCCTATTTAATACTACAAACTTTCAAGCCCTATTCAATGCTGCAAACTTTCAAGCCCTATTCAATGCTGCCAACTTTAAAGCCCTATTCAATGCTGCAAACTTTAAAGCCCTATTCAATGCTGCCAACTTTAAAGCCCTATTTAATGCGACAAACTTTCAAGCCCTATTGAATACTAGAAACTTTCAAGCCATATTCAATGCTACAAGCTTTCAAGCCCTATTCAATACTGCAAACTTTCAAGCGCTATTAAATGCTACAAACTTTCAAGCCCTATTCAATACTAGAAACTTTCAAGCACTATCTAATGCTACAAACTTTCCAGCCATATTAAATACTACAAACTTTCTAGCCCTATTCAATGCTGCAAACTTTCAAGCCCTATTCAATGTTAAAACGTTCAAGCCCTATTAAATGCTGCAAACTTTCAAGTACTATTCAGTACTACGAACTTTCAAGACCTATTTAATACTACAAACTTTCAAGCCCTATTCAATACTAGAAACTTTCATAACCTATTCAATGCTACAAACTTTCAAGCCCTATTCAATACTGCAAAATTTCAAGCCTTATTAAATGCTACAAACTTTCAAGCCCTATTCAATACTAGAAACTTTCAAGCCCTATTCAATGCTACAAACTTTCAAGCCCTATTCAATACTACAAACTTTCAAGCCCTATTCAATGCTAAAACATTCAAGCCCTATTAAATGCTACAAACATTCAAGCCCTATTCAATACTTCAAACTTTCAAACCCTATTCAATGCTACAAACTTGCAAGCCCTATTCAATACTAGAAACTTTCAAGACCTATTCAATACTACAAACTGTCAAGCCCTATTCAATACTGCAAACTTTCAAGACCTATTAAATGCTACAAACTTTCAAGCCCTATTCAATACTAGATTCTTTCAAGCCGTATTAAATACTACAAACTTTCAAGCCCTATTCAATGCTACAAACTTTCATACCCTATTCAATACTACAAAATTAAAAGCCCTATTCAATACTACAAACTTTAAAGCCCTATTCAATGCTAAAACTTTCCAGCCCTATTTAATACTACAAACTTTCCAGCCCTATTCAATGCTGCAAACTTACAAGCCTTATTCAATGCTGCAAACTTTAAAGCCCTATTCAATGCTTCCAACTTTAAAGCCCTATTCAATGCTACAAACCTTCAAGCACTATTGAATACTAGAAACCTTAAAGCCATATTCAATGCTACAAACCTTCAAGCCCTATTCAATACTGCAAACTTTCAAGCCTCATAAAATGCTACAAACTTTCAAGCCACATTCAATACTAGAAACTTTCAAGCATAATTCAATGCTAAAAACTTTCAAGCTTTATTCAATGCTGCAAACTTTCAAGCCGTATTTAAAGCTGCAAACCTTCAAGCCTTATTGAATACTACAAACTTTCAAGCCCTATTCATTGCTGCAAACTGTCAAGCCCTATTCAATGCTACAAACTTTCAATCTATATTAAATGCTACAGACTTTCAAGCCCTATTCAATGCTAAAACATTCAAGCCCTATTAAATGCTGCAAACTTGCAAGTACTATTCAATACTTCAAACTTTCAAGCCCTATTCAATGCTACTAACTTTCAAGCCCTATTCAATACTACAAACTCTCAAGCCCAATTCAGTGCTGCAAACTTTCAGGCACTATTGAATGTTGCAAAATTTGAAGCCCTTTTCAATGCTACAAACTTTCAGGCGCTATTGAATGCTGCAAACTTTAAAGCCCTATTCAATGCTACTAACTTTCAAGCCTTATTCAATGCTACTAACTTTCAAGTCCTATTCAATGCTACAAACTTGCAAGCCCTATTCAATGCTATAAACCTTCATGCCCTATTCAAAGCTGCAAGCTTTCAAGCCCTATTCAATGCTGCAAACTTTCACGCCCTATTCAATGCTACAAACTTTCCAGCTCTATTCAATGCTACAAAATGTTAGGCCCTATTGAATGCTGCAAACTTTCAAGCCCTATTTAATGCTACAAACTTTCAAGCTCTAATCAATGTTGCAGACTTTCAAGCCCTATTGAATGCTGCAAAATCTCAAGCCCTATTCAATTCAACAAACTTTCATACCTTATTCAATGCTACAAAATTTCAAGCCCTATTCAATGCTACCAACCTACAAGCCCTATTCAATGCTAGAAACTTTCAATTCCTATTCAATGCTAAAACTTTCCAGCCCTTTTAAATACTACATACTTTAAAGCCCTATTGAATGCTGCAAGCTTTCAAGCTATACTGAATACTGCAAACTTTCAAGCTCTATTCAATACTACAAACTTTCAAGCCCTATTCAATGCTACAAAATATGAAGCCCTATTCAATGTTGTAAACTTTTAAGCCCTATTTAATGTTGAAAACTTTCAAGCCCTATTCTATACTACAAACTTTCAAGGCCTGTGCAATGCTAGAAACTTTCAAGCCCTATTCAATGCTGCAAACTTTCAAGCCCTATTCAATGCTGCAAAGTTTCAAGCCCGATTTAATGCTGCAAACTTTCAAGACCTATTCAATGTTGAAACGTTCAAGACCTAATTAATGTTGCACACTTTCAAGCCCTATTCAATACTACAAACATTCAAGCCCTATTCAATACTAAAAACTTTCAAGCCATATACAATGCTGCAAACTTTGAAGCCCTATTCAATATTACAAACTTTAAAGCCCTATACAATGCTGCTAACTTTCAAGCCATATTCAATACTGCAAACTTTCAAGCCCTATTCAATGTTGCATACTTTCAAGCCCTATTAAATGCTGGTAACCTTCAAGCCCTATTCAATACTACAAACTTTCAAGCCCTATACAATGCTGCAGCTTTTCAAGCCCTATTCAATACTGCAAACTTTCAAGCCCTATTCAATACTGCAGACTTGCAAGCCCTATTGAATGCTGCAAAATTTAAAGCCCTATTCAATGCTACAAACTTTCATACCCTATTAAATAGTATGAAATGTCAAGCCCTATTCAATACTACCAACTTTCAAGCCCTATTCAATGCTAAAACTTTCCAGCCCTATTTATTACTACAAACTTTCAAGCCCTATTGCATGCTGCAAACTTTCAAGCCCTATTCAATGCTGCCAACTTTAAAGCCCTATTCAATGCTGCAAACTTTAAAGCCCTATTCAATGCTGCCAACTTTAAAGCCCTATTTAATGCTACAAACTTTCAAGCCCTAGTTAATACTAGAAACTTTCAAGCCATATTCAATGCTACAAACTTTCAAGCCCTATTCAATACTGCAAACTTTCAAGCGCTATTAAATGCTACAAACTTTCAAACCCTATTCAATACTAGAAACTTTCAAGCCCTATCCAATGCTACAAACTTTCCCGCCCTATTAAATACTACAAACTTTCAAGCCCTATTCAATGCTGCAAACTTTCAAGCCCTATTCAATGCTAAAACGTTCAAGCCCTATTAAATGCTGCAAACTTTCAAGTACTATTCAGTACTACAAACTTTCAAAACCTATTTTATACTACAAACTTTCAAGCCATATTCAATACTAGAAACTTTCATAACCTATTCAATGCTACAAACTTTCAAGCCCTATTCAATACTGCAAACTTTCAAGCTCTATTAAATGCTATAAACTTTCAAGCCCTATTCAATACTAGAAACTTTCAAGCCCTATTCAATGCTACAAACTTTCAAGCCCTATTCAATACTACAAACTTTCAAGCCCTATTCAATGCTAAAATATTCAAGCCCTATTAAATGCTACAAACATTCAAGCCCTATTCAATACTTCAAACTTTCAAACCCTATTCAATGCTACAAACTTTCAAGCCCTATTCAATACTAGAAACTTTCAAGACCTATTCAATGCTACAAACTTTCAAGCCCTATTCAATACTAGATTCTTTCAAGCCCTATTAAATACTACAAACTTTCAAGCCCTATTCAATGCTACAAACTTTCATACCCTATTCAATACTACAAAATTAAAAGCCCTATTCAATACTACAAACTTTAAAGCCCAATTCAATGCTAAAACTTTCCAGCCCTATTTCATACTACAAACTTTCAAGCCTTATTCAATGCTGCAAACTCACAAGCCTTATTCAATGCTGCAAACTTTAAAGCCCTATTCAATGCTTCCAACTTTAAAGCCCTATTCAATGCTACAAACCTACAAGCCCTATTGAATACTAGAAACTTTAAAGCCATATTCAATGCTACAAACCTTCAAGCCCTATTCAATACTGCAAACTTTCAAGCCTCATAAAATGCTACAAACTTTCAAGCCATATTCAATACTAGAAACTTTCAAGCATTATTCAATGCTAAAAGCTTTCAAGCTTTATTCAATGCTGCAAACTTTCAAGCCGTATTTAATGCTGCAAACCTTCAAGCCTTATTGAATACTACAAACTTTCAAGCCCTATTCATTGCTGCAAACTTTCAAGCCCTATTCAATGCTACAAACTTTCAATCCCTATTAAATGCAACAGACTTTCAATCCCTATTCAATGCTAAAACATTCAAGCCCTATTAAATGCTGCAAACTTGCAAGTACTATTCAATACTACAAACTGTCAAGCCCTATTCAATGCTGCAAACTTTCAGGCACTATTAGATGCTGCAAACTTTGAAGCGCTTTTCAATGCTACAAACTTTCAGGCGCTATTGAATGCTGCAAACTTTAAAGCCCTATTTAATGCTACTAACTTTCAAGTCTTATTCAATGCTACAAACTTTCAAGTCTTATTTAATGCTACAAACTTTCAAGCCCTATTCAATGCTACTAATTTTCAAGCCCTATTACATACTACAAACTTTAAAGCCCTATTCAATGCTAAAAACTTTCAGGCGCTATTGAATGCTGAAAACTTCTAAGCCTTATTCAATGCTACAAACTTTCCAGCCCTATTCAATGATGCAAACTTTCAAGCCCTATTCAATGTTGCTAACTTTCAAGCCCTTTTCAATACTACAGACTTTCAAGCACTATTCAATGCTGCAAACTTTCAAGCCCTTTTCAATACTGCAAACTTTCAAGCCCTATAAAATGCTACAAACTTTCAAGCCATATTCAATACTACAAACTTTCAAGCCCTATTTAATGCTACAAACTTTCATACCCTATTCAATACTACAAAATTTCAAGCCCTATTCAATACTACAAACTTTCAAGCTCTATTCTAATGCTAGAAACTTTCAAGCCCTATGCAATGCTAAAACTTTCGAGACTTATTTAATACTACAAACTTTCAAGCCTTATTCAATGCTGCAAACTTTCAAGCCTTATTCAATGCTACAAACATTCAAGCCCTATTAAATGCTACAAACTTTCAAGCCGTATTTAATGCTGCAAACATTCAAGCCCTATTAAATGCTACAAACTTTCAAGCCGTATTTAATGCTGCAAACCTTCAAGCCTTATTCAATACTACAAACTTTCAAGCCCTATTTAATGCTGCAAACTTTCAAGCCCTATTCAATGCTACAAACTTTCAAGCCCTATTCAATGCTGCAAACTTTCAAGCCCTATTCAATGCTTCAAACTTTTAAGCCCTATTCAATGTAGCAAACATTCAAGCTCTATTCAATACTACAAACTTTCAAGCCTTATTCAATACTACAAACTTGCAAGCCCTATTCAATACTGCAAACTTTCAAGCCCTATTCAATACTACAAACTTTGAAGCCTTATTCAATACTGCAAACTTTCAACCCTATTAAATGCTACAAACTTTCAAGCCCTATTCAATACTAGAAACTTTTACCCCTATTCAATGCTACAAACTTCCAAGCCCTATTAAATGCTAAAATATTCAAGCCCTATTAAATGCTGTCAAACTTTCAAGTACTGTTCAATACTACAAACTTTCAAGCCCTATTCAATGCTACAAACTTTCCAGCCCTATTTAATACTACAAACTTTAAAGACCTATTCAATGCTGCCAACTTTTAAGTCTTATTCAATGCTACAAACTTTCAAGCCCTATTCAATGCTACAAATTTTTAAGCCCTATTAAATGCTACAAACTTTCAAGCCCTATTCAATACTAGAAACTTTCAACCCCTATTCAATACTACAAACTTTCAAGCCCTATTCAATATTACAAACTTTAAAGCCCTATTCAATGCTGCAAACTATCAAGCCCTATTCAATGCTGCAAACCTTCAAACCTTATTCAATACTACACACTTTCAAGCCCTATTCAATGCTGCAAACATTCAAGCCCTATTCAATGCTAAAAACTTTCAAGCCCTATTCAATGCTTAAAACTTTCAAGCCCTATTAAATGTAGCAAACATTCAAGCTCTATTCAATACTACAAACTTTCAAGCCCTATTCAATACGTCAAACATTCAAGCCCTATTCAATACTGCAAACTTTCAAGCCCTATTCAATACTACAAACTTTCAAGCCCTATTAAATGTTGCAAACATTCAAGCCCTATTCAATACTACAAACTTTCAAGCTCTATTAATAACTACAAACTTTCAAGCCCTATTTAATGCTGCAAACTTTCAAGCCCTATTCAATATTACAAACTTTCAAGCCCTATTCAATGCTACAAACTTTCAAGCCCTATTAAATGCTAAAATATTCAAGCCCTATTAAATGCTGTCAGACTTTCAAGTACTATTCAATACTACAAACTTTCAAGCCCTATTCAATGCTACAAACTTTCCAGCCCTATTCAATACTACAAACTTTAAAGCCCTATTCAATGCTGTCAACTTTAAAGTCCTATTCAATGCTACAAACTTTCAAGCCCTATTCAATGCTACAAACTTTCAAGCCCTATGCAATACTAGAAACTTTCAAGCCCTATTCAATGCTACAAACTTTCAAGCCCTATTCAATGCTGCAAACTTTCAAGCCCTATTCAATGCTACAAACTTTCAAGCCCTATTCAATGTAGCAAACATTCAAGCTCTATTCAATACTACAAACTTTTAAGCCCTATTCAATACATCAAACTTTCAAGCCCTATACAATGCTGCAAAATTTCCAGCCCTATTCAATACTGTCAAACTTTCAAGCCCTATACAATGCTGCAAACTTTCTAGCCTTATTCAATACTGAAAACTTTCAAGCCCTATTCAATGTTGCAAACTTTCAAGCCCTATTAAATACTGCAAACTGTCAAGCCCTATACAATGCTGCAAACTTTCTAAGCCCTATTCAATATTACAAACTTCCAAGTATTATTCAATGCTACAAACTTTCCAGCACTATTTAATACTACAAACGCTCAGCCCTATTCTATGCTGCAAACTGTAAAGCCCTATTCAATGCTGCCAACTTTAAAGCCCTATTCAATGCTGCAAACTTTCAAGCCCTATGCAATTCCAGAAACTTTCAAGCTCTATTCAATACTAGAAACGTTCAAGACCTATTACATGCTACAAACTTTCAAGCCTTATTCAATACTGCAAACTTTCAAGCCCTATTAAATGCTACAAACTTTCAGGCCCTATTCAATACTAGAACATTTCAAGCCCTATTAAATGCTACAAACTTTCAAGCCCTATTCAATACTACAAACTTTCAAGCCCTATTCAATGCTAAAACATTCAAGCCTCATTAAATGCTGCAAACATTCAAGCCATATTCAATACTACAAACTTTCAAGCGCTATTTAATGCTACAAACTTTTATACCCTATTCAATACTACAAAATTTCAAGCCCTATTCAATACTACAAACTTTCAAGCCCTATTCAATACTACAAACTTTCAAGCCCTATTCTAATGCTAGAAACTTTCATGCCCTATTCAATGCTAAAACTTTCCAAACCTATTTAATACTACAAACTTTCAAGCCTTATTCAATGCTGCAAACTTTCAAGCCTTATTCAATGCTACAAACATTCAAGCCCTATTAAATGCTACACACTTTCAAGCCCTATTCAATACTAGAACATTTCAAGCCCAATTAAATGCTACAAACTTTCAAGCCCTATTCAATACTACAAACTTTCAAGCCCTATTCAATGCTAAAACATTCAAGCCTCATTAAATGCTGCAAACATTCAAGCCATATTCAATACTACAAACTTTCAAGCGCTATTTAATGCTACAAACTTTTATACCCTATTCAATACTACAAAATTTCAAGCCCTATTCAATACTACAAACTTTCAAGCCCTATTCTAATGCTAGAAACTTTCACGCCCTATTCAATGCTAAAACTTTCCAAACCTATTTAATACTACAAACTTTCAAGCCTTATTCAATGCTGCAAACTTTCAAGCCTTATTCAATGCTACAAACATTCAAGCCCTATTAAATGCTACAAACTTTCAAGCCGTATTTAATGCTGCAAACCTTCAAGCCTTATTCAATACTACAAACTTTCAAGCCCTATTCAATGCTGCAAACTTTCAAGCCCTATTCAATGCTTCAAAATTTAAGCCCTATTCAATGTAGCAAACATTCAAGCTCTATTCAATACTACAAACTTTCAAGCCGTATTCAATACTACAAATATTCAAGCCCTATTCAATACTGCAAACAGTCAAGCCCTATTCAATACTACAAACTTTGAAGCCTTATTCAATACTGCAAACTTTCAACCCTATTAAATGCTACAAACTTTCAAGCCATATTCAATACTAGAAACTTTCACCCCTATTCAATGCTACAAACTTCCAAGCCCTATTAAATGCTAAAATATTCAAGCCCTATTAAATGCTGTCAAACTTTCAAGTACTGTTAAATACTACAAACTTTCAAGCCCTATTCAATGCTACAAACTTTCCAGCCCTATTTAATACTACAAACTTTAAAGACCTATTCAATGCTGCCAACTTTTAAGTCTTATTCAATGCTACAAACTTTCAAGCCCTATTCAATGCTACAAATTTTTAAGCCTTATTAAATGCTACAAACTTTCAAGCCCTATTCAATACTAGAAACCTTCAACCCCTATTCAATACTACAAACTTTCAAGCACTATTCAATATTAAAAACTTTCAAGCCCTATTCAATGCTGCAAACTATCAAGCCCTATTCCATGCTGCAAACTTTCAAGCCTTATTTAATACTACAAACTTTCAAGCCCTATTCAATGCTGCAAACATTCAAGCCCTATTCAATGCTAAAAACTTTCAAGCCCTATTCAATGCTTCAAACTTTAAAGCCCTATTAAATGTAGCAGACATACAAGCTCTATTCAATACTACAAACTTTCAAGCCCTATTCAATACATCCAACATTCAAGCCCTATTCAATACTGCAAACTTTTAAGCCCTATTCAATACTACAAACTTTCAAGCCCTATTAAATGTTGCAAACATTCAAGCCCTATTCAATACTACAAACTTTCAAGCCCTATTCAATACTACAAACTTTCAAGCCCTATTCAATGCTGCAAACTTTCAAGCCGTATTTAATGCTGCAAATCTTCAAGCCTTATTCAATACTACAAACTTTCAAGCCCGATTCAATGCTGCAAACTTTCAAGCCCTATTCAATGCTACAAACTTTCAAGCCCTATTCAATGCTGCAAACTTTCAAGCCCTATTCAATGCTCCAAACTTTTAAGCCCTATTCAATGTAGCAAACATTCAAGCTCTATTCAATACTACAAACTTTCAAGCCCTATTCAATACTACAAACTTTCAAGCCCTATTCAATACTGCAAACTTTCAAGCCCTATTCAATAGTACAAACTTTTAAGCCTTATTCAATACTGCAAACTTTCAAGCCCTATTCAATACTAGAAACTTTTAACCCCTTTTTAATGCTACAAACTTTCAAGCCCTATTAAATGCTAAAATATTCAAGCCCTATTAAATGCTGTCAAACTTTCAAGTACTATTCAATACTACTAACTTTCAAGCCCTATTCAATGCTACAAACTTTCCAGCCCTATTTAATACTACAAACTTTAAAGCCCTATTCAATGCTGCCAACTTTAAAGTCCTATTCAATGCTACAAACTTTCAAGCCCTATTCAATGCTACAAACTTTCAAGCCCTATGCAATACTAGAAACTTTCAAGCCCTATTCAATACTACAAACTTTCAAGCCTTATTCAATGCTGCAAACTTTCAAGCCCTATTCAATGGTGCAAACTTTCAAGCCCTATTCAATGCTACAAACTTTCAAGCCCTATTCAATGCTACAAAATTTAAAGCCCTATGCAATACTACAAACTTTCAAGCCCTATTCAATACATCAAACTTTCAAGCCCTATACAATGCTGCAAAATTACCAGCCCTATTCAATACTGTCAAACTTTCAAGCCCTATACAATGCTGCAAACTTTCTAGCCTTATTCAATACTGCAAACTTTCAAGCCCTATTCAATGTTGCAAACTTTCAAGCCCTATTCAATACTGCAAACTGTCAAGCCCTATACAATGCTGCAAACTTTCTAAGCCTTTTCAATATTACAAACTTTCAAGTATTATTCAATACTACAAACTTTCAAGCCCTATTCAATGCTACAAACTTTCCAGCACTATTTAATACTACAAACTCTCAGCTATATTCAATGCTGCAAACTTTCAAGCCCTATACAATGCTGCCAACTTTAAAGCCCGATTCAATGCTGCAAACTTTCAAGCCCTATTCAATGCTACAAACTTTCAAGCCCTATTCAATACTAGAACCTTTCAAGCCCTATTAAATGCTACAAACTTTCAAGCCATATTCAATACTAAAAACTTTCAAGCCCTATTCAATGCTCAAACATTCAAGCCTAATTAAATGCTGCAAACATTCAAGCCATATTCAATACTACAAACTTTCAAGCCCTATTTAATGCTACAAACTTTCATACCCTATTCAATACTACAAAATTTCCAGCCCTATTCAATACTACAAATTTTCAAGCCCTATTCTAATGCTAGAAACTTTCAAGCCCTATTCAATGCTAAAACTTTCCAGACCTACTTAATACGACAAACTTTCAAGCCTTATTCAATGCTGCAAACTTTCAAGCCTTATTCAATTCTACAAACATTCAAGCCCAATTAAATGCTACAAACTTTAAAGCCCTATTCAATACTAGAAACTTTCAACCCCTATTCAATGCTACAAACTTTCAAGCCCTATTCAATGCTGCAAACTTTCAAGCCGTATTTAATGCTGCAAACCTTCAAGCCTTATTCAATACTACCAACTTTCAAGCCCTATTCAATGCTGCAAACTTTCAAGCCCTAATAAATGCTTCAAACTTTGAAGCCCTATTCAATGCTGCAAACTTTCAAGCCCTATTCAATACTACAAACTTTCAAGCCTTATTCAATTCTGCAAACTTTCAAGCCCTATTAAATGGTACAAACTTTCAAGCCCTATTCAATACTAGAAACTTTCAACCCCTATTCAATGCTACAAACTTTCAAACCATATTAAATGCTAAAATATTCAAGCCCTTTTAAATGCTGTCAAACTTTCAAGTACTTTTCAATACTACAAACTTTCAAGCCCTATTCAATGTTACAAACTTTCCAACCCTATTTAATACTACAAACTTTAAAGCCCTATTCAATGCTGCCAACTTTAAAGTCCTATTATATGCTACAAACTTTCATACCCCATTCAATGCTACAAAATTTCAAGCCCTATGCAATACTAGAAACTTTCAAGACTTATTCAATGCTACAAACTTTCAAGCCCAATTCAATACTGCAAAGTTTCAAGCCCTATTAAATGCTACAAACTTTCAAGCCCTATTCAATACTAGAAACTTTTAAGCCCTATTCAATACTACAAACTTTCAAGCCCTATTCAATGCTACAAACTTTCATACCTTATTCAATACTACAAAATTAAAAGCCCTATTCAATACTACAAACTTTAAAGCCCTATTCAATGCTAAAACTTTCCAGCCATATTTAATACTACAAACTTTCAAGCCCTATTCAATGCTGCAAACTTACAAGCCTTATTCAATGCTGCAAACTTTAAAGCCCTATTCAATGCTGCCAACTTTAAAGCCCTATTCAATGCTACAAACCTTCAAGCCCTATTGAATACTAGAAACTTTAAAGCCATATAAAATGCTACAAACTTTCAAGCCCTATTCAATACTGCAAACTTTAAAGCCATATAAAATGCTACAAACTTTCAACCCCTATTCAATGCTACAAACTTTCAAGCCCTATTAAATGCTAAAATATTCAAGCCCTATTAAATGGTGTCAAACTTTCAAGTACAATTAAATACTACAAACTTTCAAGCCCTATTCAATGCTACAAACTTTCCAGCCTTATTTAATACTACAAACTTTCAAGACCTATTCAATGCTACAAACTTTCAAGCCCAATTCAATGCTACAAACTTTCAAGCCCTATTACATGCTACAAACTTTCAAGCCCTATGCAATACTAGAAACTTTCAAGCCCTATTTAATGCTGCAAACATTCAAGCCCTATTCAATGCTAAAAACTTTCAAGCCCTATTCAATGCTTCAAACTTTAAAGCCCTATTAAATGTAGCAGACATACAAGCTCTATTCAATACTACAAACTTTCAAGCCCTATTCAATACATCCAACATTCAAGCCCTATTCAATACTGCAAACTTTTAAGCCCTATTCAATACTACAAACTTTCAAGCCCTATTAAATGTTGCAAACATTCAAGCCCTATTCAATACTACAAACATTCAAGCCCTATTCAATACTACAAACTTTCAAGCCCTATTCAATGCTAAAACATTCATGCCCTATTAAATGCTGCAAACATTCAAGCTCTATTCAATACTACAAACTTTCAAGCCCTATTCAATGCTACAAAGTTTCATACCCTATTCAATACTACAAAATTTCAAGCCCTATTCAATACTACAAACTTTCAAGCCCTATTCAATGCTACAAACTTTCAAGCCCTATTCAATACTACAAATTTTCAAGCCCTATTAAATGCTACAAACTATCAAGCCCTAGTAAATACTAGAACTTTCAAGCCTTATTCAATGCTACAAACTTTCAAGCCCTATTCAATATTACAAACTTTCAAGCCCTATTCAATGCTGCAAACTATCAAGCCCTATTTAATGCTGCAAACCTTCAAGCCTTATTCAATACTACAAACTTTCAAGCCCTATTCAATGCTGCAAACATTCAAGCCCTATTCAATGCTAAAAACTGTCAAGCCCTATTCAATGCTTCAAACTTTCAAGCCCTATTCAATGTAGCAAATTTTAAGCCCTATTCAGTACTAAAAACTTTCAAGCCCGATTCAATACATCAAACTTTCAAGCCCTATTCAATACTGCAAACTTTCAAGCCCTATTCAATACTACAAACTTTCAAGCCCTATTAAATGTTGCAAACTTTCAAGCCCTATTCAATACTACAAACTTTCAAGCTCTATTCAATACTGCAAACTTTCAAGCCCTATTAAATTCTAGAAACTTTCAACCCCTATTCAATGCTACACACCTTCAAGCCATATTAAATGCTAAAATATTCAAGCCATTTTAAATACTGTCAAACTTTCAAGTACTATTCAATACTACAAAATTTCAAGCCCTATTTAATACTACAAACTTTCCAGCACTATTTAATACTACAAACTTTAAAGCCCTATTCAATGCTACCAACTTTAAAGTCCTATTCAATGCTACAAACTTTCAAGCCCTATGCAATACTAGAAACTTTCAAGACCTATTCAATGCTACAAACTTTCAAGCCCAATTCAATACTGCAAAGTTTCAAGCCCTATTAAATGCTACAAACTTTCAAGCCCTATTCAATACTAGAAACTTTGAAGCCTTATTAAATACTACAAACTTTCAAGCCCTATTTAATGCTACAAACTTTCATACCTTATTCAATACTACAAAATTAAAAGCCCTATTCAATACTACAAACTTTCAAGCCCTATTCAATACTACAAACTTTCAAGCCCTATTAAATGTTGCAAACTTTCCAGCCCTATTCAATACTACAAACTTTCAAGCTCTATTCAATACTACAAACTTTCAAGCCCTATTCAATGCTGCAAACTTTCAAGCCCTATTCAATGCTACAAACTTTCAAGCCCTATTCAATGCTGCAAACTTTCAAGCCCTATTCAATGCTGCAAACTTTCAAGCCCTATTCAATGCTACAAACTTTCAAGACCTATTCAATGTAGCAAACATTCAAGCTCTATTCAATGCTGCAAACTTTCAAGCCCTATTCAATGCTGCAAACTTTCAAGTACTATTCAATACTGCAAACTTTCAAGCCCTATTCAATACTACAAACTTTCAAGCCCTATTAAATGCTAAAATATTCAAGCCCTTTTAAATGCTGTCAGACTTTCAAGTACTATTCAATACTACAAACTTTCAAGCCTTATTCAATACTGCAAACTTTCAAGCCCTATTCAATACTAGAAACTTTAAAGCCCTATTCAATGCTGCTAACTTTAAAGTCCTATCCAATGCTACAAACTTTCAAGCCCTATTAAATGCTACAAACTTTCAAGCCCTATGCAATACTAGAAACTTTCAAGACCTATTCAATGCTACAAACTTTCAAGCCCTATTCAATACTACAAACTTTCAAGCCCTATTCAATGCTGCAAACTATCAAGCCGTATTTAATGCTGCAAACCTTCAAGCCTTATTCAATACTACAAACTTTCAAGCCCTATTCAATGCTGCAAACTTTCAAGCCCTATTCAATGCTACAAACTTTCAAGCCCTATTCAATGCTGCAAACTTTCAAGCCCTATTCAATACTACAAACTTTCAAGCCTTATTCAATAGTACAAACTTTCAAGCCTTATTCAATACTGCAAACTTTCAAGCCCTATTAAATTCTACAAACTTTCAAGCCCTATTCAATACTAGAAACTTTCAACCCCTATTCAATGCTACAAACTTTCAAGCCCTATTAAATGCTAAAATATTCAAGCCCTTTTAAATGCTGTCAGACTTTCAAGTACTATTTAATACTACAAACTTTCAAGCCCTATTCAATGCTACAAACTTTCCAGCCCTATTTAATACTACAAACTTTAAAGCCCTATTCAATGCTGCCAACTTTAAAGTCCTATTCAATGCTACAAACTTTCAAGCCCCATTCAATGCTACAAAATTTCAAGCCCTATGCAATACTAGAAACTTTCAAGACCTATTCAATGCTACAAACTTTCAAGCCCAATTCAATACTGCAAAGTTTCAAGCCTTATTAAATGCTACAAACTTACAAGCCCTATTCAATACTAGAAATTTTCAAGCCCTATTAAATACTACAAACTTTCATGCCCTATTCAATGCTACAAACTTTCATACCTTATTCAATACTACAAAATTAAAAGCCCTATTCAATACTACAAACTTTAAAGCCCTATTCAATGCTAAAACTTTCCAGCCATATTTAATACTACAAACTTTCAAGCCCTATTCAATGCTGCAAACTTACAAGCCTTATTCAATGCTGCAAACTTTACAGCCCTATTCAATGCTGCCAACTTTAAAGCCCTATTCAATGCTACAAACCTTCAAGCCCTATTGAATACTAGAAACTTTAAAGCCCTATTCAATGCTACAAACTTTCAAGCCCTATTCAATACTGCAAACTTTAAAGCCATATAAAATGCTACAAACTTTCAACCCCTATTCAATGCTACAAACTTTACAGCCCTGTTAAATGCTAAAATATTCAAGCCCTATTAAATGCTGTCAAACTTTAAAGTCCTATTCAATGCTACAAACTTTCAAGCCCTATTCAATGCTACAAACTTTCAAGCCCTATGCAATACTAGAAACTTTCAAGACCTATTCAATGCTACAAACTTTCAAGCCCTATTCAATACTACAAACTTTCAAGCCCTATTCAATGCTGCAAACTTTCAAGCCGTATTTAATGCTGCAAACCTTCAAGCCTTATTCAATACTACAAACTTTCAAGCCCTATTCAATGCTGCAAACTTTCAAGACCTATTCAATGCTACAAACTTTTAAGCCCTATTCAATGCTGCAAACTTTCAAGCCCTATTCAATACTACAAACTTTCAAGCCCTATTCAATAGTACAAACTTTCAAGCCTTATTCAATACTGCAAACTTTCAAGCCCTATTAAATTCTACAAACTTTCAAGCCCTATTCAATACTAGAAACTTTCAACCCCTATTCAATGCTACAAACTTTCAAGCCCTATTAAATGCTAAAATATTCAAGCCCTTTTAAATGCTGTCAGACTTTCAAGTACTATTTAATACTACAAACTTTCAAGCCCTATTCAATGCTACAAACTTTCCAGCCCTATTTAATACTACAAACTTTAAAGCCCTATTCAATGCTGCCAACTTTAAAGTCTTATTCAATGCTACAAACTTTCAAGCCCCATTCAATGCTACAAAATTTCAAGCCCTATGCAATACTAGAAACTTTCAAGACCTATTCAATGCTACAAACTTTCAAGCCCAATTCAATACTGCAAAGTTTCAAGCCCTATTAAATGCTACAAACTTACAAGCCCTATTCAATACTAGAAACTTTCAAGCCCTATTAAATACTACAAACTTTCATGCCCTATTCAATGCTACAAACTTTCATACCTTATTCAATACTACAAAATTAAAAGCCCTATTCAATACTACAAACTTTAAAGCCCTATTCAATGCTAAAACTTTCCAGCCATATTTAATACTACAAACTTTCAAGCCCTATTCAATGCTGCAAACTTACAAGCCTTATTCAATGCTGCAAACTTTACAGCCCTATTCAATGCTGCCAACTTTAAAGCCCTATTCAATGCTACAAACCTTCAAGCCCTATTGAATACTAGAAACTTTAAAGCCCTATTCAATGCTACAAACTTTCAAGCCTTATTCAATACTGCAAACTTTAAAGCCATATAAAATGCTACAAACTTTCAACCCCTATTCAATGCTACAAACTTTACAGCTCTGTTAAATGCTAAAATATTCAAGCCCTATTAAATGCTGTCAAACTTTCAAGTACTATTCAATACTACAAACTTTCAAGCCCTATTCAATGCTACAAACTTTCCAGCCCTATTTAATACTACAAACTTTAAAGCCCTATTCAATGCTGCTAACTTTAAAGTCCTATTCAATGCTACAAACTTTCAAGCCCTATTCAATGCTACAAACTTTCAAGCCCTATGCAATACTAGAAACTTTCAAGACCTATTCAATGCTACAAACTTTCAAGCCCAATTCAATACTGCAAACTTTCAAGCCCTATTAAATGCTACAAACTTTCAAGCCCTATTCAATACTAGAAACTTTCAAGCCCTATAAAATGCTACAAACTTTCAAGCCCTATTCAATACTAGAAACTTTCAAGCCCTATTAAATACTACAAACTTTTAAGACCTACTCAATGCTACAAACTTTCATACCCTATTCAATACTACAAAATTAAAAGCCCTATTCAATACTACAAACTTTCAAGCCCTATTCAATGCTAAAACATTCAAGCCCTATTAAATGCTGCAAACATTCAAGCCCTATTCAATACTACAAACTTTCAAGCCTTATTCAATGGTACAAAGTTTCATACACTATTCAATACTACAAAATTTAAAGCCCTATTCAATACTACAAACTTTCAAGCCCTATTCAATGCTACAAACTTTCAAGCCATATTCAATACTACAAACTTTCAAGCCCTATTTAAGGCTACAAACTTTAATACCCTATTCAATACTACAAAATTTCAAGCCCTATTCAATACTACAAACTTTCAAGCCCTATTCTATTGCTAGAAACTTTCAACCCTATTCAATGCTAAAACTTTCACGACCTACATAATACTACAAACTTTCAAGCCTTATTCAGTGCTGCAAACTTTCAAGCCTTATTCAATGCTACAAACATTCAAGCCCAATTAATCGCTAAAAACTTTCAAGCCCTATTCAATACTAGAAACTTTCAACCCCTATTCAATGCTACAAACTTTCAAGCCCTATTCAATGCTGGAAACTTTCAAGCCGTATTTAATGCTGCAAACCTTCAAGCCTTATTCAATACTACAAACTTTCAAGCCCTATTCAATGCTGCAAACTTTCAAGCCCTATTCAATGCTACAAACTTTCAAGCCCTATTCAACGCTGCAAACTTTCAAGCCGTATTCAATACTACAAACTTTCAAGCCCTAGTCAATACTACAAACTTTCAAGCCCTATTCAATGCTGCAAACTTTCAAGCCGTATTTAATGCTGCAAACTTTCAAGCCTTATTCAATACTACAAACTTTCAAGCCCTATTCAATGCTGCAAACTTTCAAGCCCTATTCAATGCAACCAACTTTCAAGCCCTATTCAATGCTGCAAACTTTCAAGCCCTATTCAATACTACAAACTTTCAAGCCTTATTCAATACTGCAAACTTTCAAGCCCTATTAAATTCTACAAACGTTTAAGCCCTATTAAATGCTAAAATATTCAAGCCATTTTAAATGCTGTCAAACTTTCAAGTACTATTCAATACTACAAATTTTCAAGCCCTATTTAATGCTACAAACTTTCCAGCCCTATTTAATACTACAAACTTTAAAGCCCTATTCAATGCTGCCAACTTTAAAGTCCTATTCAATGCTACAAACTTTCAAGCCCCATTCAATGCTACAAAATTTCAAGCCCTATGCAATACTAGAAACTTTCAAGCCCTATTCAATGCTACAAACTTTAAAGCCCAATTCAATACTGCAAAGTTTCAAGCCCTATTAAATGCTACAAACTTTCAAGCCCTATTCAATACTAGAAACTTTCAAGCCCTATTAAATGCTACAAACTTTCAAGCCCTATTCAATACTAGAAACTTTGAAGCCCTATTAAATACTACAAACTTTCAAGCCCTATTCAATGCTACAAACTTTCATACCTTATTCAATACTACAAAATTAAAAGCCCTATTCAATACTACAAACTTTAAAGCCCTATTCAATGCTAAAACTTTCCAGCCATATTTAATACTACAAACTTTCAAGCCCTATTCAATGCTGCAAACTTACAAGCCCTATTAAATGCTGCAAACTTTAAAGCCCTATTCAATGCTGCCAACTTTAAAGCCCTATTCAATGCTACAAACCTTCAAGCCCTATTGAATACTAGAAACTTTAAAGCCATATAAAATGCTACAAACTTTCAAGCCCTATTCAATACTGCAAACTTTAAAGCCATATAAAATGCTACAAACTTTCAACACCTATTCAATGCTACAAACTTTCAAGCCCTATTAAATGCTAAAATATTATAGCCCTATTAAATGCTGTCAAACTTTCAAGTACTATTCAATACTACAAACTTTCAAGCCCTATTCAATGCTACAAACTTTCCAGCCCTATTTAATACTACAAACTTTAAAGCCCTATTCAATGCTGCTAACTTTAAAGTCCTATTCAATGCTACAAACTTTCAAGCCCTATTCAATGCTACAAACTTTCAAGCCCTATGCAATACTAGAAACTTTCAAGACCTATTCAATGCTACAAACTTTCAAGCCCTATTCAATGCTGCAAACTTACAAGCCTTATTCAATGCTGCAAACTTTAAAGCCCTATTCAATGCTACAAACCTTCAAGCCTTATTGAATACTAGAAACTTTAAAGCCCTATTCAATGCTACAAAATTTCAAGCCCTATTCAATACTGCAAACTTTAAAGCCATATAAAATGCTACAAACTTTCAACCCATATTCAATGCTACAAACTTTCAAGCCCTATTAAATGCTAAAATATTCAAGCCCTATTAAATGCTGTCAAACTTTCAAGTACTATTCAATACTACAAACTTTCAAGCCCTATTCAATGCTACAAACTTTCCAGCCCTATTTAATACTACAAACTTTAAAGCCCTATTCAATGCTGGTAACTTTAAAGTCCTATTCAATGCTACAAACTTTCAAGCCCTATTCAATGCTACAAACTTTCAAGCCCTATGCAATACTAGAAACTTTCAAGACCTATTCAATGCTACAAACTTTCAAGCCCAATTCAATACTGCAAACTTTTAAGCCCTATTAAATGCTACAAACTTTCAAGCCCTATTCAATACTAGAAACTTTCAAGCCATATTAAATGCTACAAACTTTCAAGCCCTATTCAATACTAGAAACTTTCAAGCCCTATTAAATACTACAAACTTTCAAGCCCTACTCAATGCTACAAACTTTCATACCCTATTCAATACTACAAAATTAAAAGCCCTATTCAATACTACAAACTTTCAAGCCCTATTCAATGCTAAAACTTTCCAGCCCTATTTAATACTACAAACTTTCAAGCCCTATTCAATGCTGCAAACTTTCAAGCCCTATAAAATGCAACAAACTTTCAAGCTCTATTCAATACTACCAACTTTCAAGCCCTATTCAATGCTAAAACATTCAAGCCCTATTAAATGCTGCAAACATTCAAGCCCTATTCAATACTACAAACTTTCACGCCTTATTCAATGCTACAAAGTTTCATACACTATTCAATACTACAAAATTTCAAGCCCTATTCAATACTACAAACTTTCAAGCCCTATTCAATGCTACAAACTTTCAAGCCATATTCAATACTACAAACTTTCAAGCCCTATTTAATGCTACAAACTTTCATACCCTATTCAATACTACAAAATTTCAAGCCCTATTCAATACTACAAACTTTCAAGCCCTATTCTATTGCTAGAAACTTTCAACCCTATTCAATGCTAAAACTTTCACGACCTACATAATACTACAAACTTTCAAGCCTTATTCAGTGCTGCAAACTTTCAAGCCTTATTCAATGCTACAAACATTCAAGCCCAATTAATCGCTAAAAACTTTCAAGCCCTATTCAATACTAGAAACTTTCAACCCCTATTCAATGCTACAAACTTTCAAGCCCTATTCAATGCTGCAAACTTTCAAGCCGTATTTAATGCTGCAAACCTTCAAGCCTTATTCAATACTACAAACTTTCAAGCCCTATTCAATGCTGCAAACTTTCAAGCCCTATTCAATGCTACAAACTTTCAAGCCCTATTCAATGCTGCAAACTTTCAAGCCGTATTCAATACTACAAACTTTCAAGCCCTAGTCAATACTACAAACTTTCAAGCCCTATTCAATGCTGCAAACTTTCAAGCCGTATTTAATGCTGCAAACCTTCAAGCCTTATTCAATACTACAAACTTTCAAGCCCTATTCAATGCTGCAAACTTTCTAAGCCCTATTCAATGCTACCAACTTTCAAGCCCTATTCAATGCTGCAAACTTTCAAGCCGTATTCAATACTACAAACTTTCAAGCCCTATTCAATACTCCAAACTTTCAAGCCCTATTCAATACTACAAACTTTCAAGCCTTATTCAATACTGCAAACTTTCAAGCCCTATTAAATTCTACAGACTTTGAAGCCCTATTCAATACTAGAAACTTTCAACCCCTATTCAATGCTACAAACGTTCAAGCCCTATTAAATGCTAAAATATTCAAGCCATTTTAAATGCTGTCAAACTTTCAAGTACTATTCAATACTACAAATTTTCAAGCCCTATTTAATGCTACAAACTTTCCAGCCCTATTTAATACTACAAACTTTAAAGCCCTATTCAATGCTGCCAACTTTAAAGTCCTATTCAATGCTACAAACTTTCAAGCCCCATTCAATGCTACAAAATTTCAAGCCCTATGCAATACTAGAAACTTTCAAGCCCTATTCAATGCTACAAACTTTAAAGCCCAATTCAATACTGCAAAGTTTCAAGCCCTATTAAATGCTACAAACTTTCAAGCCCTATTCAATACTAGAAACTTTCAAGCCCTATTAAATGCTACAAACTTTCAAGCCCTATTCAATACTAGAAACTTTGAAGCCCTATTAAATACTACAAACTTTCAAGCCCTATTCAATGCTACAAACTTTCATACCTTATTCAATACTACAAAATTAAAAGCCCTATTCAATACTACAAACTTTAAAGCCCTATTCAATGCTAAAACTTTCCAGCCATATTTAATACTACAAACTTTCAAGCCCTATTCAATGCTGCAAACTTACAAGCCCTATTAAATGCTGCAAACTTTAAAGCCCTATTCAATGCTGCCAACTTTAAAGCCCTATTCAATGCTACAAACCTTCAAGCCCTATTGAATACTAGAAACTTTAAAGCCATATAAAATGCTACAAACTTTCAAGCCCTATTCAATACTGCAAACTTTAAAGCCATATAAAATGCTACAAACTTTCAACACCTATTCAATGCTACAAACTTTCAAGCCCTATTAAATGCTAAAATATTCAAGCCCTATTAAATGCTGTCAAACTTTCAAGTACTATTCAATACTACAAATTTCAAGCCCTATTCAATGCTACAAACTTTCCAGCCCTATTTAATACTACAAACTTTAAAGCCTTATTCAATGCTGCTAACTTTAAAGTCCTATTCAATGCTACAAACTTTCAAGCCCTATTCAATGCTACAAACTTTCAAGTCCTATGCAATACTAGAAACTTTCAAGACCTATTCAATGCTACAAACTTTCAAGCCCAATTCAATACTGCAAACTTTCAAGCCCTATTAAATGCTACAAACTTTCAAGCCCTATTCAATACTAGAAACTTTCAAGCCATATTAAATGCTACAAACTTTCAAGCCCTATTCAATACTAGAAACTTTCAAGCCCTATTAAATACTACAAACTTTCAAGCCCTACTCAATGCTACAAACTTTCATACCCTATTCAATACTACAAAATTAAAAGCCCTATTCAATACTACAAACTTGAAAGCCCTATTCAATGCTAAAACTTTCCAGCCCTATTTAATACTACAAACTTTCAAGCCCTATTCAATGCTGCAAACTTTCAAGCCCTATAAAATGCTACAAACTTTCAAGCTCTATTCAATACTACCAACTTTCAAACCCTATTCAATGCTAAAACATTCAAGCCCTATTAAATGCTGCAAACATTCAAGCCCTATTCAATACTACAAACTTTCAAGCCTTATTCAATGCTACAAAGTTTCATACACTATTCAATACTACAAAATTTCAAGCCCTATTCAATACTACAAACTTTCAAGCCCTATTCAATGCTACAAACTTTCAAGCCATATTCAATACTACAAACTTTCAAGCCCTATTTAATGCTACAAACTTTCATACCCTATTCAATACTACAAAATTTCAAGCCCTATTCAATACTACAAACTTTCAAGTCCTATTCTAATGCTAGAAACTTTCAACCCTATTCAATGCTAAAACTTTCACGACCTACATAATACTACAAATTTTCAAGCCTTATTCAATGCTGCAAACTTTCAAGCCTTATTCAATGCTACAAACATTCAAGCCCAATTAAATGCTACAAACTTTCAAGCCCTATTCAATACTAGAAACTTTCAACCCCTATTCAATGCTACAAACATTCAAGCCCTATTCAATACTACAAACTTTCAAGCCCTATTCAATGCTGCAAACTTTCAAGCAGTATTTAATGCTGCAAACCTTCAAGCCTTATTCAATACTACAAACTTTCAAGCCCTATTCAATGCTGCAAACTTTCAAGCCCTATTCAATGCTACAAACTTTCAAGCCCTATTCAATGCTGCAAACTTTCAAGCCGTATTCAATACTACAAACTTTCAAGCCCTATTCAATACTGCAAACTTTCAAGCCGTATTCAATACTGCAAATTTTCAAGCCCTATTAAATTCTACAAACTTTCAAGCCCTATTCAATACTAGAAACTTTCAACCCCTATTCAATGCTACAAACGTTCAAGCCCTATTAAATGCTAAAACATTCAAGCCCTATTCAATACTAGAAACTTTCAACCCCTATTCAATACTACAAACTTTCAAGCCCTATTTAATGCTACAAACTTTCCAGCCCTATTTAATACTACAAACTTTAAAGCCCTATTCAATACTGCCAACTTTAAAGTCCTATTCAATGCTACAAACTTTCAAGCCCCATTCAATGCTACAAAATTTCAAGCCTTATGCAATACTAGAAACTTTCAAGAACTATTCAATGCTACAAACTTTCAAGGCCATTCTAATACTGCAAAGTTTCAAGCCCTATTAAATGCTACAAACTTTCAAGCGCTATTCAATGCTACAAACTTTCATACCTTATTCAATACTACAAAATTAAAAGCCTTATTCAATACTACAAACTTTAAAGCCCTATTCAATGCTAAAACTTTCCAGCCATATTTAATACTACAAACTTTCAAGCCCTATTCAATGCTGCAAACTTACAAGCCCTATTAAATGCTGCAAACTTTAAAGCCCTATTCAATGCTGCCAACTTTAAAGCCGTATTCAATGCTACAAACCTTCAAGCCCTATTGAATACTAGAAACTTTAACGCCATATAAAATGCTACAAACTTTCAAGCCCTATTCAATACTGCATACTTTAAAGCCATATAAAATGCTACAAACTTTCAACCCCTATTCAATGCTACAAACTTTCAAGCCCTATTAAATGCTAAAATATTCAAGCCCTATTAAATGCTGTCAAACTTTCAAGTACTATTCAATACTACAAACTTTCAAGCCCTATTCAATGCTACAAACTTTCCAGCCCTATTTAATACTACAAACTTTAAAGCCCTATTCAATGCTGCTAACTTTAAAGTCCTATTCAATGCTACAAACTTTCAAGCCCTATTCAATGCTACAAACTTTCAAGCCCTATGCAATACTAGAAACTTTCAAGACCTATTCAATGCTACAAACTTTCAAGCCCAATTCAATACTTCAAACTTTCAAACCCTATTCAATGCTACAAACTTTCAAGCCCTATTCAATACTAGAAACTTTCAAGACCTATTCAATGCTACAAACTTTCAAGCCCTATTCAATACTGCAAACTTTCAAGCCCTATTAAATGCTACAAACTTTCAAGCCCTATTCAATACTAGATTCTTTCAAGCCCTATTAAATACTACAAACTTTCAAGCCCTATTCAATGCTACAAACTTTCATACCCTATTCAATACTACAAAATTAAAAGCCCTATTCAATACTACAAACTTTAAAGCCCAATTCAATGCTAAAACTTTCCAGCCCTATTTCATACTACAAACTTTCAAGCCTTATTCAATGCTGCAAACTCACAAGCCTTATTCAATGCTGCAAACTTTAAAGCCCTATTCAATGCTTCCAACTTTAAAGCCCTATTCAATGCTACAAACCTACAAGCCCTATTGAATACTAGAAACTTTAAAGCGATATTCAATGCTACAAACCTTCAAGCCCTATTCAATACTGCAAACTTTCAAGCCTCATAAAATGCTACAAACTTTCAAGCCATATTCAATACTAGAAACTTTCAAGCATTATTCAATGCTAAAAGCTTTCAAGCTTTATTCAATGCTGCAAACTTTCAAGCCGTATTTAATGCTGCAAACCTTCAAGCCTTATTGAATACTACAAACTTTCAAGCCCTATTCATTGCTGCAAACTTTCAAGCCCTATTCAATGCTACAAACTTTCAATCCCTATTAAATGCTACAGACTTTCAATCCCTATTCAATGCTAAAACATTCAAGCCCTATTAAATGCTGCAAACTTGCAAGTACTATTCAATACTACAAACTGTCAAGCCCTATTCAATGCTGCAAACTTTCAGGCACTATTAGATGCTGCAAACTTTGAAGCGCTTTTCAATGCTACAAACTTTCAGGCGCTATTGAATGCTGCAAACTTTAAAGCCCTATTTAATGCTACTAACTTTCAAGTCTTATTCAATGCTAAAAACTTTCAAGTCTTATTTAATGCTACAAACTTTCAAGCCCTATTCAATGCTACTAATTTTCAAGCCCTATTACATACTACAAACTTTAAAGCCCTATTCAATGCTAAAAACTTTCAGGCGCTATTGAATGCTGAAAACTTCTAAGCCTTATTCAATGCTACAAACTTTCCAGCCCTATTCAATGATGCAAACTTTCAAGCCCTATTCAATGTTGCTAACTTTCAAGCCCTTTTCAATACTACAGACTTTCAAGCACTATTCAATGCTGCAAACTTTCAAGCCCTTTTCAATACTGCAAACTTTCAAGCCCTATAAAATGCTACAAACTTTCAAGCCATATTCAATACTACAAACTTTCAAGCCCTATTTAATGCTACAAACTTTCATACCCTATTCAATACTACAAAATTTCAAGCCCTATTCAATACTACAAACTTTCAAGCTCTATTCTAATGCTAGAAACTTTCAAGCCCTATGCAATGCTAAAACTTTCGAGACTTATTTAATACTACAAACTTTCAAGCCTTATTCAATGCTGCAAACTTTTAAGCCTTATTCAATGCTACAAACATTCAAGCCCTATTAAATGCTACAAACTTTCAAGCCGTATTTAATGCTGCAAACATTCAAGCCCTATTAAATGCTACAAACTTTCAAGCCGTATTTAATGCTGCAAACCTTCAAGCCTTATTCAATACTACAAACTTTCAAGCCCTATTTAATGCTGCAAACTTTCAAGCCCTATTCAATGCTACAAACTTTCAAGCCCTATTCAATGCTGCAAACTTTCAAGCCCTATTCAATGCTTCAAACTTTTAAGCCCTATTCAATGTAGCAAACATTCAAGCTCTATTCAATACTACAAACTTTCAAGCCTTATTCAATACTACAAACTTGCAAGCCCTATTCAATACTGCAAACTTTCAAGCCCTATTCAATACTACAACCTTTGAAGCCTTATTCAATACTGCAAACTTTCAACCCTATTAAATGCTACAAACTTTCAAGCCCTATTCAATACTAGAAACTTTTACCCCTATTCAATGCTACAAACTTCCAAGCCCTATTAAATGCTAAAATATTCAAGCCCTATTAAATGCTGTCAAACTTTCAAGTACTGTTCAATACTACAAACTTTCAAGCCCTATTCAATGCTACAAACTTTCCAGCCCTATTTAATACTACAAACTTTAAAGACCTATTCAATGCTGCCAACTTTTAAGTCTTTTTCAATGCTACAAACTTTCAAGCCCTATTCAATGCTACAAATTTTTAAGCCCTATTAAATGCTACAAACTTTCAAGCCCTATTCAATACTACAAACTTTCAAGCCCTATTCAATATTACAAACTTTAAAGCCCTATTCAATGCTGCAAACTATCAAGCCCTATTCAATGCTGCGAACCTTCAAACCTTATTCAATACTACACACTTTCAAGCCCTATTCAATGCTGCAAACATTCAAGCCCTATTCAATGCTAAAAACTTTCAAGCCCTATTCAATGCTTAAAACTTTCAAGCCCTATTAAATGTAGCAAACATTCAAGCTCTATTCAATACTACAAACTTTCAAGCCCTATTCAATACATCAAACATTCAAGCCCTATTCAATACTGCAAACTTTCAAGCCCTATTCAATACTACAAACTTTCAAGCCCTATTAAATGTTGCAAACATTCAAGCCCTATTCAATACTACAAACTTTCAAGCTCTATTAATAACTACAAACTTTCAAGCCGTATTTAATGCTGCAAACTTTCAAGCCCTATTCAATATTACAAACTTTCAAGCCCTATTCAATGCTACAAACTTTCAAGCCCTATTAAATGCTAAAATATTCAAGCCCTATTAAATGCTGTCAGACTTTCAAGTACTATTCAATACTACAAACTTTCAAGCCTTATTCAATGCTACAAACTTTCCAGCCCTATTCAATACTACAAACTTTAAAGCCCTATTCAATGCTGTCAACTTTAAAGTCCTATTCAATGCTACAAACTTTCAAGCCCTATTCAATGCTACAAACTTTCAAGCCCTATGCAATACTAGAAACTTTCAAGCCCTATTCAATGCTACAAACTTTCAAGCCCTATTCAATGCTGCAAACTTTCAAGCCCTATTCAATGCTACAAACTTTCAAGCCCTATTCAATGTAGCAAACATTCAAGCTCTATTCAATACTACAAACTTTTAAGCCCTATTCAATACATCAAACTTTCAAGCCCTATACAATGCTGCAAAATTTCCAGCCCTATTCAATACTGTCAAACTTTCAAGCCCTATACAATGCTGCAAACTTTCTAGCCTTATTCAATACTGAAAACTTTCAAGCCCTATTCAATGTTGCAAACTTTCAAGCCCTATTAAATACTGCAAACTGTTAAGCCCTATACAATGCTGCAAACTTTCTAAGCCCTATTCAATATTACAAACTTCCAAGTATTATTCAATACTACAAACTTTCAAGCCCTATTCAATGCTACAAACTTTCCAGCACTATTTAATACTACAAACGCTCAGCCCTATTCTATGCTGCAAACTGTAAAGCCCTATTCAATGCTGCCAACTTTAAAGCCCTATTCAATGCTGCAAACTTTCAAGCCCTATGCAATTCCAGAAACTTTCAAGCTCTATTCAATACTAGAAACGTTCAAGACCTATTACATGCTACAAACTTTCAAGCCTTATTCAATACTGCAAACTTTCAAGCCCTATTAAATGCTACAAACTTTCAAGCCCTATTCAATACTAGAACATTTCAAGCCCTATTAAATGCTACAAACTTTCAAGCCCTATTCAATACTACAAACTTTCAAGCCCTATTCAATGCTAAAACATTCAAGCCTCATTAAATGCTGCAAACATTCAAGCCATATTCAATACTACAAACTTTCAAGCGCTATTTAATGCTACAAACTTTCATACCCTATTCAATACTACAAAATTTCAAGCCCTATTCAATACTACAAACTTTCAAGCCCTATTCTAATGCTAGAAACTTTCACGCCCTATTCAATGCTAAAACTTTCCAAACCTATTTAATACTACAAACTTTCAAGCCTTATTCAATGCTGCAAACTTTCAAGCCTTATTCAATGCTACAAACATTCAAGCCCTATTAAATGCTACAAACTTTCAAGCCCTATTCAATACTAGAACATTTCAAGCCCTATTAAATGCTACAAACTTTCAAGCCCTATTCAATACTACAAACTTTCAAGCCCTATTCAATGCTAAAACATTCAAGCCTCATTAAATGCTGCAAACATTCAAGCCATATTCAATACTACAAACTTTCAAGCGCTATTTAATGCTACAAACTTTTATACCCTATTCAATACTACAAAATTTCAAGCCCTATTCAATACTACAAACTTTCAAGCCCTATTCTAATGCTAGAAACTTTCACGCCCTATTCAATGCTAAAACTTTCCAAACCTATTTAATACTACAAACTTTCAAGCCTTATTCAATGCTGCAAACTTTCAAGCCTTATTCAATGCTACAAACATTCAAGCCCTATTAAATGCTACAAACTTTCAAGCCGTATTTAATGCTGCAAACCTTCAAGCCTTATTCAATACTACAAACTTTCAAGCCCTATTCAATGCTGCAAACTTTCAAGCCCTATTCAATGCTTCAAACTTTTAAGCCCTATTCAATGTAGCAAACATTCAAGCTCTATTCAATACTACAAACTTTCAAGCCGTATTCAATACTACAAATATTCAAGCCCTATTCAATACTGCAAACTTTCAAGCCCTATTCAATACTACAAACTTTGAAGCCTTATTCAATACTGCAAACTTTCAACCCTATTAAATGCTACAAACTTTCAAGCCATATTCAATACTAGAAACTTTCACCCCTATTCAATGCTACAAACTTCCAAGCCCTATTAAATGCTAAAATATTCAAGCCCTATTAAATGCTGTCAAACTTTCAAGTACTGTTAAATACTACAAACTTTCAAGCCCTATTCAATGCTACAAACTTTCCAGCCCTATTTAATACTACAAACTTAAAGACCTATTCAATGCTGCCAACTTTTAAGTCCTATTCAATGCTACAAACTTTCAAGCCCTATTCAATGCTACAAATTTTTAAGCCTTATTAAATGCTACAAACTTTCAAGCCCTATTCAATACTAGAAACCTTCAACCCCTATTCAATACTACAAACTTTCAAGCACTATTCAATATTAAAAACTTTCAAGCCCTATTCAATGCTGCAAACTATCAAGCCCTATTCCATGCTGCAAACTTTCAAGCCTTATTCAATACTACAAACTTTCAAGCCCTATTCAATGCTGCAAACATTCAAGCCCTATTCAATGCTAAAAACTTTCAAGCCCTATTCAATGCTTCAAACTTTAAAGCCCTATTAAATGTAGCAGACATACAAGCTCTATTCAATACTACAAACTTTCAAGCCCTATTCAATACATCCAACATTCAAGCCCTATTCAATACTGCAAACTTTCAAGCCCTATTCAATACTACAAACTTTCAAGCCCTATTAAATGTTGCAAACATTCAAGCCCTATTCAATACTACAAACTTTCAAGCCCTATTCAATACTACAAACTTTCAAGCCCTATTCAATGCTGCAAACTTTCAAGCCGTATTTAATGCTGCAAATCTTCAAGCCTTATTCAATACTACAAACTTTCAAGCCCTATTCAATGCTGCAAACTTTCAAGCCCTATTCAATGCTACAAACTTTCAAGCCCTATTCAATGCTGCAAACTTTCAAGCCCTATTCAATGCTCCAAACTTTTAAGCCCTATTCAATGTAGCAAACATTCAAGCTCTATTCAATACTACAAACTTTCAAGCCCTATTCAATACTACAAACTTTCAAGCCCTATTCAATACTGCAAACTTTCAAGCCCTATTCAATAGTACAAACTTTTAAGCCTTATTCAATACTGCAAACTTTCAAGCCCTATTCAATACTAGAAACTTTTAACCCCTTTTTAATGCTACAAACTTTCAAGCCCTATTAAATGCTAAAATATTCAAGCCCTATTAAATGCTGTCAAACTTTCAAGTACTATTCAATACTACTAACTTTCAAGCCCTATTCAGTGCTACAAACTTTCCAGCCCTATTTAATACTACAAACTTTAAAGCCCTATTCAATGCTGCCAACTTTAAAGTCCTATTCAATGCTACAAACTTTCAAGCCCTATTCAATGCTACAAACTTTCAAGCCCTATGCAATACTAGAAACTTTCAAGCCCTATTCAATACTACAAACTTTCAAGCCTTATTCAATGCTGCAAACTTTCAAGCCCTATTCAATGGTGCAAACTTTCAAGCCCTATTCAATGCTACAAACTTTCAAGCCCTATTCAATGCTACAAATTTCAAGCCCTATGCAATACTACAAACTTTCAAGCCCTATTCAATACATCAAACTTTCAAGCCCTATACAATGCTGCAAAATTACCAGCCCTATTCAATACTGTCAAACTTTCAAGCCCTATACAATGCTGCAAACTTTCTAGCCTTATTCAATACTGCAAACTTTCAAGCCCTATTCAATGTTGCAAACTTTCAAGCCCTATTCAATACTGCAAACTGTCAAGCCCTATACAATGCTGCAAACTTTCTAAGCCTTTTCAATATTACAAACTTTCAAGTATTATTCAATACTACAAACTTTCAAGCCCTATTCAATGCTACAAACTTTCCAGCACTATTTAATACTACAAACTCTCAGCTATATTCAATGCTGCAAACTTTCAAGCCCTATACAATGCTGCCAACTTTAAAGCCCGATTCAATGCTGCAAACTTTCAAGCCCTATTCAATGCTACAAACTTTCAAGCCCTATTCAATACTAGAACCTTTCAAGCCCTATTAAATGCTACAAACTTTCAAGCCATATTCAATACTAAAAACTTTCAAGCCCTATTCAATGCTCAAACATTCAAGCCTAATTAAATGCTGCAAACATTCAAGCCATATTCAATACTACAAACTTTCAAGCCCTATTTAATGCTACAAACTTTCATACCCTATTCAATACTACAAAATTTCCAGCCCTATTCAATACTACAAATTTTCAAGCCCTATTCTAATGCTAGAAACTTTCAAGCCCTATTCAATGCTAAAACTTTCCAGACCTACTTAATACGACAAACTTTCAAGCCTTATTCAATGCTGCAAACTTTCAAGCCTTATTCAATGCTACAAACATTCAAGCCCAATTAAATGCTACAAACTTTCAAGCCCTATTCAATACTAGAAACTTTCAACCCCTATTCAATGCTACAAACATTCCAGCCCTATTCAATACTACAAACTTTCAAGCCCTATTCAATGCTGCAAACTTTCAAGCAGTATTTAATGCTGCAAACCTTCAAGCCTTATTCAATACTACAAACTTTCAAGCCCTATTCAATGCTGCAAACTTTCAAGCCCTATTCAATGCTACAAACTTTCAAGCCCTATTCAATGCTGCAAACTTTCAAGCCGTATTCAATACTACAAACTTTCAAGCCCTATTCAATACTGCAAACTTTCAAGCCGTATTCAATACTGCAAATTTTCAAGCCCTATTAAATTCTACAAACTTTCAAGCCCTATTCAATACTAGAAACTTTCAACCCCTATTCAATGCTACAAACGTTCAAGCCCTATTAAATGCTAAAACATTCAAGCCCTATTCAATACTAGAAACTTTCAACCCCTATTCAATACTACAAACTTTCAAGCCCTATTTAATGCTACAAACTTTCCAGCCCTATTTAATACTACAAACTTTAAAGCCCTATTCAATACTGCCAACTTTAAAGTCCTATTCAATGCTACAAACTTTCAAGCCCCATTCAATGCTACAAAATTTCAAGCCTTATGCAATACTAGAAACTTTCAAGAACTATTCAATGCTACAAACTTTCAAGGCCAATTCTAATACTGCAAAGTTTCAAGCCCTATTAAATGCTACAAACTTTCAAGCCCTATTCAATACTAGAATCTTTGAAGCCCTATTAAATACTACAAACTTTCAAGCGCTATTCAATGCTACAAACTTTCATACCTTATTCAATACTACAAAATTAAAAGCCTTATTCAATACTACAAACTTTAAAGCCCTATTCAATGCTAAAACTTTCCAGCCATATTTAATACTACAAACTTTCAAGCCCTATTCAATGCTGCAAACTTACAAGCCCTATTAAATGCTGCAAACTTTAAAGCCCTATTCAATGCTGCCAACTTTAAAGCCGTATTCAATGCTACAAACCTTCAAGCCCTATTGAATACTAGAAACTTTAACGCCATATAAAATGCTACAAACTTTCAAGCCCTATTCAATACTGCATACTTTAAAGCCATATAAAATGCTACAAACTTTCAACCCCTATTCAATGCTACAAACTTTCAAGCCCTATTAAATGCTAAAATATTCAAGCCCTATTAAATGCTGTCAAACTTTCAAGTACTATTCAATACTACAAACTTTCAAGCCCTATTCAATGCTACAAACTTTCCAGCCCTATTTAATACTACAAACTTTAAAGCCCTATTCAATGCTGCTAACTTTAAAGTCCTATTCAATGCTACAAACTTTCAAGCCCTATTCAATGCTACAAACTTTCAAGCCCTATGCAATACTAGAAACTTTCAAGACCTATTCAATGCTACAAACTTTCAAGCCCAATTCAATACTGCAAACTTTCAAGCCCTATTAAATGCTACAAACTTTCAAGCCCTATTCAATACTAGAAACTTTCAAGCCCTATTAAATGCTACAAACTTTCAAGCCCTATTCAATACTAGAAACTTTCAAGCCCTATTAAATACTACAAACTTTCAAGCCCTACTCAATGCTACAAACTTTCATACCCTATTCAATACTACAAAATTAAAAGCCTTATTCAATGCTGCAAACTTTAAAGCCCTATTCAATGCTAAAACTTTCCAGCCATATTTAATACTACAAACTTTCAAGCCCTATTCAATGCTGCAAACTTTCACGCCCTATAAAATGCTACAAACTTTCAAGCCCTATTCAATACTACAAACTTTCAAGCCCTATTCAATGCTAAAACATTCAAGCCCTATTAAATGCTGCAAACATTCAAGCTCTATCCAATACTACAAACTTTCAAGCCCTATTCAATGCTACAAAGTTTCATACCCTATTCAATACTACAAAATTTCAAGCCCTATTCAATACTACAAACTTTCAAGCCCTATTCAATGCTACAAACTTTCAAGCCCTATTCAATACTACAAATTTTCAAGCCCTATTAAATGCTACAAACTATCAAGCCCTAGTAAATACTAGAACTTTCAAGCCTCATTCAATGCTACAAACTTTCAAGCCCTATTCAATATTACAAACTTTCAAGCCCTATTCAATGCTGCAAACTATCAAGCCCTATTTAATGCTGCAAACCTTCAAGCCTTATTAAATACAACAAACTTTCAAGCCCTATTCAATGCTGCAAACATTCAAGCCCTATTCAATGCTAAAAACTTTCAAGCCCTATTCAATGCTTCAAACTTTCAAGCCCTATTCAATGTAGCAAACATTCAAGCTCTATTCAATACTACAAACTTTGAAGCCCGATTCAATACATCAAACTTTCAAGCCCTATTCAATACTGCAAACTTTCAAGCCCTATTCAATACTACAAACTTTCAAGCATTATTAAATGTTGCAAACTTTCAAGCCCTATTCAATACTACAAACTTTCAAGCTCTATTCAATACTACAAACTTTCAAGCCCTATTCAATGCTGCAAACTTTCAAGCCCTATTCAATGCTACAAACTTTCAAGCCCTATTCAATGCTGCAAACTTTCAAGCCGTATTCAATACTACAAACTTTCAAGCCCTATTCAATACTGCAAACTTTCAAGCCCTATTCAATACTACAAACTTTGAAGCCTTATTCGATACTGCAAACTTTCAAGCCCTATTAAATTCTACAAACTTTCAAGCCCTATTCAATACTAGAAACTTTCAACCCCTATTCAATGCTACAAACGTTCAAGCCCTATTAAATGCTAAAATATTCAAGCCCTTTTAAATGCTGTCAAACTTTCAAGTACTATTCAATACTACAAACTTTCAAGCCCTATTTAATGCTACAAACTTTCCAGCCCTATTTAATACTACAAACTTTAAAGCCCTATTCAATACTGCCAACTTTAAAGTCCTATTCAATGCTACAAACTTTCAAGCCCCATTCAATGCTACAAAATTTCAAGCCTTATGCAATACTAGAAACTTTCAAGACCTATTCAATGCTACAAACTTTCAAGCCCAATTCTAATACTGCAAAGTTTCAAGCCCTATTAGATGCTACAAATTTTCAAGTCCTATTCAATACTAGAAACTTTCAAGCCCTATTAAATGCTACAAACTTTCAAGCCCTATTCAATACTAGAATCTTTGAAGCCCTATTAAATACTACAAACTTTCAAGCGCTATTCAATGCTACAAACTTTCATACCTTATTCAATACTACAAAATTAAAAGCCTTATTCAATACTACAAACTTTAAAGCCCTATTCAATGCTAAATCTTTCCAGCCATATTTAATACTACAAACTTTCAAGCCCTATTCAATGCTGCAAACTTACAAGCCCTATTAAATGCTGCAAGCTTTAAAGCCCTATTCAATGCTGCCAACTTTAAAGCCGTATTCAATGCTACAAACCTTCAAGCCCTATTGAATACTAGAAACTTTAACGCCATATAAAATGCTACAAACTTTCAAGCCCTATTCAATACTGCAAACTTTAAAGCCATATAAAATGCTACAAACTTTCAACCCCTATTCAATGCTACAAACTTTCAAGCCCTATTAAATGCTAAAATATTCAAGCCCTATTAAATGCTGTCAAACTTTCAAGTACTATTCAATACTACAAACTTTCAAGCCCTATTCAATGCTACAAACTTTCCAGCCCTATTTAATACTACAAACTTTAAAGCCCTATTCAATGCTGCTAACTTTAAAGTCCTATTCAATGCTACAAACTTTCAAGCCCTATTCAATGCTACCAACTTTCAAGCCCTATGCAATACTAGAAACTTTCAAGACCTATTCAATGCTACAAACTTTCAAGCCCAATTCAATACTGCAAACTTTCAAGCCCTATTAAATGCTACAAACTTTCAAGCCCTATTCAATACTAGAAACTTTCAAGCCCTATTAAATGCTACAAACTTTCAAGCCCTATTCAATACTAGAAACTTTAAGCCCTATTAAATACTACAAACTTTCAAGCCCTACTCAATGCTACAAACTTTCATACCCTATTCAATACTACAAAATTAAAAGCCTTATTCAATGCTGCAAACTTTAAAGCCCTATTCAATGCTAAAACTTTCCAGCCCTATTTAATACTACAAACTTTCAAGCCCTATTCAATGCTGCAAACTTTCAAGCCCTATAAAATGCTACAAACTTTCAAGCCCTATTCAATACTACAAACTTTCAAGCCCTATTCAATGCTAAAACATTCAAGCCCTATTAAATGCTGCAAACATTCAAGCTCTATCCAATACTACAAACTTTCAAGTCCTATTCAATGCTACAAAGTTTCATACCCTATTCAATACTACAAAATTTCAAGCCCTATTCAATACTGTAAACTGTCAAGCCCTATACAATGCTGCACACTTTCTAAGCCTTATTCAATGCTGCAAACTTTCAAGCCCTATTCAATACTACAAACTTTCAAGCCCTATTCAATACTACAAACTTTCAAGCCCTATTCAATACTGTCAAACATTCAAGCCCTATACAATGCTGCAAACTTTCAAGCTTTATTCAATACTGCAAATTTTCAAGCCCTATTCAATGTTGCAAACTTTCAAGCCCTATACAATGCTGCAAACTTTCAAGCCTTATTCAATACTGCAAACTTTCATGCCCTATTCAATACTGCAAACTTTTAAGCCCTGTACACCGCTGCAAACTTTCTAAGCCTTATTCAATGCTTCAAACTTTCAAGCCCTATTCAATGCTGCAAACTTTCAAGCCCTATTCAATGCTGCAAACTTTCAAGCCCTATTTAATGCTGCAAACTTTCAAGCCCTATTCAATGTTGCAAACGTTCAAACCCGATGTCTTGTCCAAAATCGGAGATGCCCCACTGTTCTTTAGAGAAACTTAACCGATGCACAACTTTGTTATCTCGCAAGACAATGTTCTGTGCGTTTTTCGATCACTTAATAGAAATAAAAGCCTTGGTCCAGACGGTCTTCATCCATAAAAATACTCTATGCACTTTCTCTATTAATTGCTTGTCCCCTCACCCGGCTCTTTAACCTATCCCTTCAAACTAGTGACATCTCTAGAGATTAGCGAACAGCGACTATTTGTCCTATCTTCAAGAAATGTGACAAAGAGGATCCCGTCAACTACAGGCCAGTCTCACTCGCTTCTGTCGTCTGCAAAGACTTTGAGACTCTTCTCATATCAGCTATGATGTCCCATCTCCTTACCACATCATCAATATCATGTCCAACATGGCTTCATACCGAAGTGATCCTGCTTAACAAATCTTTTGATTATGGAGGAGTGGATCACTAAAATCATGAATTGTGGTGATGCAGCAGACATTATCTTTCTTGATTTTGCTAGGGCCTTTGATATGGTGAATCATAGACTTCTGCTCTACAAGCTCCAGACCTATGGCTTTCAACCACTTGCTGGCCGTACCTTTCGTGTTCAAGTAAATGACACTCAGTCTGGTGTTTCTAATGCGTTAGTGACGTTCCCCAAAGCTCGGTACTGGGTCCTTTGGTGTTCCTCGTGTTCGTCAATGATCTGCCAGAGAGCATTTCCCAGAAGGTTCTTCTTTTTGCCGATGACATCAAGATAATTGCTACGAGAAGTGACTTTGAAGATCTCCGTAGATGACTCCATCAAGTTTGGAAATGGTCAAACCAATTGGATTTATCTCTCAATGTCAACAAATGCAACCACCTTGCAGTCGGTTTTTCACCCAATATGCCACTAGATTGCGAACCTGGTCGATTGATGCTGGCCGAGACAACGTGGTCCAAGGACTTGGATGTTGTGGTCGACTCTTACTGCCCAATGCATTCAGACGTCAAATAAGGCCCGCAGTGTGCTCTTTCTTATCTACCACTCCTTTCCCAGTGAACGCTGACATCTTCCTACTGCTATACATATCTCTGCTGCGACCCATTCTGGAACATGTAATCAAAACTATATCCTCCTATTTCTTCAGGATACCCAGTACCTGGAGCGGTTTCAGAAACTTTCGACGCGAATGATCCTATGAACAACAATTGGGGAATTTCAATTTGTAGAACAGGCTGCCAGAATCAGTCGTCAGCCTACAGACAACCAAGGTAGCGCTGGATGCATCATAGCCGATAATTACCCCTCACTTGAGCAGCGGGGGATGCGTGGGGACGCGTTTCTGACATAAAACATCAACCAGAATTTTAATATACCTTTCGAGAAGTTTTTCACCCCAGAGCCAAGTCATGGTTTCCACGGAATCTATCTAAGGATATACCATAGTCGCTTTCGTCTCATTAGAAGAACGGCAGCATTCTCTGTCCGTGATTCAGCTTCATGAAACAGCCTACCAGAGATAGTGACGATGTCTATTAATTGGATTAAAGTCGCCTTGGACAAAACATTCAAATGGTATATAGATGTGCACATCTTGTAGCTGTCCTTTTACATGGTTTTTGCACTTTGCTATTTTTTGCCAATGAATTTGATTTGATTTGATTTGATTTATCGGATAAAGATGCCAGAAGAATCTGTTTTATAAGTCCTATGTTTTTATAAGGCCTATGTACAGACAGTATGTCAGTGACTTGAAATAAAACATTAACACTTTCGTGCATACTCCAGAGAGCTTCTTATCACGGTCTTGGCTTAGCTTTTGAGCTGTCGGGGGTGGTATACCGGGCTCAACCCTTATCAGGTCGGCCAACTTCTTTGATGGTCGGCCTCTTGATCTTTCTTCAATAAAATTTTCTTTATATGATTTATTTACATAGCTGGAGTCTGGTAGCTGGGAAATATGTCCAAATTCACGTTATTCTCTTTTGTCAAATGTAATTGATGGATCTTTCACATCATCTTTACATTTTTAGTATTTCATTGTCGCTAATGTTAGAGCCTCAAGCTCTCAAACCTTCTTAGCTGAGACTGTCATACTACACAAAGCATAAATCACCGACTTTCAGTTTTTTAAGGTAAATGGCCCAGCTAACATTTTTTAATTGGTCTTTGCATTTCCTAGAATTGGCGCTAGCTACACCTAATATTCTATTAGTTGTGCATATGTATGTTGTGATTGACTTTTTCCAAATGCGTTGAGTTCCAGATCAGAACGACTTTTCCTGGTGCAGTAATTCACTCTGGGCGAGTTTGGCCGCTTTCTCCTTCATGGATAAGTTTCTAGGGAATATTAAATTCACAAGCGGTCCCCAGTCGCTTGTATATCCTAGGCAGGAGAAAATGATTTTGACGGTGTTAATTTTTGCAGTTTGGCAGAGAGGTGTCGCCTTCTTTTCCACATAGAGCACCTAACGAAAACCGATGTATCAACGTAGTTATGCCGTACTACGATTGGGCAGTTAATCATTGGTTGATTTAGCCACGTGGGCACACATATAAAAGGTGTTACTCAGAAGTTCACTTCATCTTTTCTCCCTTTTTGCTCTGATTGTCGAGGTGGCAAGATGGTTGCCAAATCCACCTCTCTTTTCACCTTTTCGGTTTAATCAGCTCGACGACCACATTCGTTTGTCCACTGTTCCTATTTGTCCCAACCAGTTCTGTGATATGCGGTCAATCATCTCCTCACCACCAGATCCGTTCTGTCGTGGTACCTTTGAGACAACATGCGGCCAGTTATTGTTACGTCCATACCATTTATGACTAATGTACCTCTACCCACATTGATAAGTTCGCCTTAGGATGATTGACATGCGTACATATTCTTGGTGTATTATTTGTAAGCGTAAATAAATTCTGTTATATTTTATACGTAAGGGTTTTAGTTCTTCTTTGTTTATCTTTTTTGTTTATGTGTGAGAACAATTGGGAAACCGATAGTTCTTGTAAGGATATGAATACGAATTGCCAGACTATCCAGAAAATATACCTCAAGTACATATCGTTAAATACAACATAAATTCATGACTACTAACGTTTGTAGAAGAACTAGAAAAAAATGTGACCCGTTGGGTCACTCATTGATCTCGATTCGATAGTTTGAATCAGAAAAAAGTAAGTTTGAAAAGCCAGTTAATTTTAAAAAATTAAAAACAAAATCCAAAATTAGTTTTTCTGTTCGCTATATCGCCTCCTCATTCCCTTCTCTCGATATCTATCTATCTATCTCTATCTCTATCTCTCTTTTCATCTCTCTTTTTATCTCCAACTATAGCTTAAATTAATACTCATGGTGATATTCCTATTTACTGTTTATAATGGAATATTCCAATCTTCTGTTTTATAATTAGTTTTATTACCTTTGACTGTTAATAGAGAGAGGGGCGAGATAGAAACTATATAAAATAATAGATCAAGCAACATGGAGTAATAGAGGAAGAAAGTAATAGACTGAAACCTAGTAAGCGATGAGTGACTTGATGAGAAAATTGAATAATTAGTACAATTAAATTGATTCTTTCAAACATAACTGGTTCACAAAACTAAGGACTATTTTGACATGTATTTTGTGTGATTAAAATATATAGGAGAAAAGCCTTAGTGCTACAAACGTTGACTATCTCAGCTTTAGTATAATAATAGAATTGATTTTGAGTCTTGGTATAGTACAAGTCACGAAAGTAAGAACCTGTGTACTCAACAACCATAGCCACGTGCAAGAGTACAATTGTCTTCTTGAAATATGGTGTCCAGCGGTAAATACATTCACACTAAACAGTACGCACACAAACACACCAATTTTCAGTCGAAGATACGTACGGGGTGTTAAGCAATATGACACGCGCACGCACGTACGTACGCACACACACGCATGGCAATTCATAAGCACATGTGTAACGGCAGGAATCTATTCTATCGTTATTTGTAGAAATCATTTGTGTCACCCTGTTATTAAGACAATAATCGTTTTTGGCAATGGGCAGCCTGTTTGGAAAAGAAGGGGGTCAAAAGGGAACGCGGTGTAAAAACGGTACAATAATAATGGGAAAAAATAGAGAAATTATTGAATGGAAAGAAGTAGGAGGAGGACGAGAAGAAGAAGAAGAAGAAGAAGAAGAAGAAGAAGAAGAAGAAGAAGAAGAAGAAGAAGAAGAAGAAGAAACATAATAACAAGTAGAAATGAAGAAGAAGAGAATAATAGGCAAAGAAGAGGAAGAAGAAAATGAAAAATAATAACGCAAATAAGAAGAAGACTATAAGAGGAACAGAATACAAGAAGTAACAACAGAGAGGATGAAAGAGAAGATGAGGGAGAAGGGGAAAAGCCAATATAAATGAAGGCGTGCGTAGCGAAAGAAGAGGAGGAGAGGTGGAGTTGAAAGATGAATGAAAGCCTGTGAAAAGGAATTTGGAAAATGTAATAATAATAATAATAATAATAATAATAATAATAATAATAATAATAATAATAATAATAATAATAATCTCTATATTAATAAAGTAAACTCTATTTCCCCCTGCAACTTCAGTCACTATAGAATTTTGAACAAATAGCTATATAGAATTCCAATATGGTCACGCTTTATGCAATAATTGATGCTTGTTTTTGAAAATTATCAGTCAGTTTCATTCGATTTTATAATTTCCTACATTAATTCCTGCATATCTGACTCTCTCTCTCTCTTTCTCTTTCTCTTTTTCTTTCTCTCTCTCTCTCTCTCTCTCTCTCTCTCTCTCTCTCTCTCTCTCAAACAAGTCATACATACATGAAGTCGGAGTAACTTTTACTCACACGCAAAAATCTATCACAACCATCTTACACTGACTTCTTCATAGTATAAATTTTCCAGCTACGACCGTCATTGCTTCATTTTTTTCATTCTGTGCTATTGTCTTTCACCCATTATAACTACACTAATTAAATACGAATCGCTCCATAAAGCTTATTCTTCACACTTTTACGGCACTTTGATTGGCTGGCTACAATCCTATTCTGGAATAATCGAATATAATTGCTGAACACTAAACAAAAAACAATTGAAATTAAAACATGGCATCTTCTATTCCTCCATTCAGTAAAACGCCTTCATTTACAAAATTATTTTTTTTACTGCAATAATTATCTTTTTGCAAAAATATTATTAACAGTGGATTCCTTTTCTGATTTTTTTTTGAGTGATACTCTAATAGTTATTTTTAAGTTAAATCATTCAAATCAAGCAACGCCGGAGTACGGGTCCTGCTAGTTGTTAATAATAATAATAATAATAATAATAATAATAATAATAATAATAATAATAATAATAATAATAATAATAAAAAAACATTTAAAGTCTCGAGCGTATGAATTGAAGACGTCTTTTGGGTAGATATACAAATGTTATATTTATTGTGAATTTTAATTTTAACAAATAAGAAGCTTCTGAGATTTCAATTCGGGGGTCGGGAGATAATATTCTTTTGCGTTTTGTTTGAGTTGAACGTTATTGAACCCCCCCCCCCCCCTCTCCAAAAAGTAGCTTGTCACGT
>OY744515.1:71683898-71703898 GCA_963556195.1 Sepiola atlantica
AGATTCCTGAACTCTCCTTCCTTCCAGCGATACATGAAGTTTTCGTTGCTATTAGGCAAATGTCGTCAGGCAAAAGGTCAGGGAAAGACACCTTACCTCCTGAGGTGTTTAAGTACGGTGGCCAGACACTAGTGAAGAAGCTGCACAGTCTCTTTGTGAAGATCTGGCAAGGTGGAAAGGTCCCTCAGGATTTCAAAGATGCATTAATTCAACACTTGTATAAGAATAAAGGCAATAGAAACATCTGTGACAACCATCGAGGCATCTCACTTTTGTCAATTGCAGGGAAGGTCTTGGCAAGGCTTATTCTCAACAGAATAATTAAACACCTTGTTGATGATATCTATCCCGAATCTCAGTGCGGTTTCCGTGCTGGTCGGGGTACTGTCGATATGATCTTTTCCCTCCGCCAGGTTGCCGAGAAAGTTCGGGAAAAGAACGAGGAGTTGTATATGGTTTTCATTGACCTTACAAAGGCCTTTGACACAGTAAACCGCGAAGCCCTCTGGAAAGTGTTGGACAAGCTGGGAATACCTGACAACATGCTGAATGTAATTATTTCTTTCCATGATGGAATGAAGGCATCGGTTGTTTCAAATGGAGAGTCTTCAGAACCTTTCAATGTGACAAATGGTACCAAACAGGATTGCGTAATGGCACCTGTGCTATTTGCTTTGTTCTTTTCAGTTATGCTGAGATATGCTTTCGCTGATATAGATACTGGGGTGAAGTTTAAATTTAGAACGAGTGGTGGTCTCTTCAACCAGCAACGTTTCAAAGCTAAGACCCTTCTTCGACAAACTGTCATCAGGGATCTTTTGTTTGCAGATGACGCTGCACTTTGTGCAACATCTCGGGAGGAAGCGCAACTGCTTGTGGACAGGTTTTCGGCTGCTTGCAAGGCTTTTGGTCTGACAATCAGCATCAAGAAAACAGAAGTGATTCACCAACCTCGCCTCATACCTAAACAAGTTCAGGGTGTGAAGCAACGGCCATCAGTAAAGCAACGACCACCAGTACACTGTTTTCCAGATATTCCAATCCAGGTGGACGGTAAAGATCTGAAATATGTGAAAAACTTCACTTATCTTGGGAGTAAGATAAATTGGAGTGCCTCCCTTGATGACGAAATCTTTAACCGAATTGCGAAAGCAACTACTGCCTTTGGAAAACTGCGTCATCGGTTATGGAAGGACAGGGGGATAGGTTTGAGAACAAAAGTACTTGTGTATAGAGCAGTTGTGCTAACATCCCTGCTTTATGGATCGGAATCATGGACAGTCTATCGCAGCCACATTCAGAAGCTTGATGTCTTTCACAAAAATTGCCTTAGAACGATTTGTGGTGTCACCCTAAGAAATCGGATGTCTAATGCGGATCTATTTACATGCTGCGGTATTGGCGGAATTGAAAGCTTTTTGATGCAATCACAACTGCGTTGGGCAGGACATGTCTTACGTATGGAAGATGATAGAATACCAAAGCAACTGATGTACGGCGAGCTCAACAGTGGAAGGCGAAATGTGGGTCGACCGCTGCTTCGCTTTAAGGACAAGTTGAAGATGAATTTGACATCTATCAATATTGCTTATCGTGATTTTGAACAGCTTGCTTCTCGACGGAAGGAATGGCGATCTGACTGCCAGAGGGGCATCAGGCGGTTCTCTGTAACTGCCATTGATCAACAGCGCGAAAGACGCGAAAGAACAAAAACATCTACAAGTATCCCAGCCGATTTTTCTCAAGATCTTCCTTCTTGCATCCATTGCGGGCTGGTTTGCAAATCTCTCGCAGGACTCAAATGCCATTTACGATTGAGTAAATGTAAGCATGCTACATCCATCGTAGACTAAACAAATTTTGAGTTGTCTAGACCTCATACGTCGAAATCGACGGGAGAGTCCATGATATATATATATATATATAATTGTTTAATATAGACTGAACGTTTGATAACTTCGCATCAATTTATTAGACAAACATAGGAGGGGAATCTATCATCGTTTTTATTTTTTTATTTAAGAGTATTCTAGAAAACTTATACTATGTAATTAGGTAACATATATATATATATATATATATATATATATAATAATGGTAATAATCCAGGTGAAAAATATCCACAGGGTAGTAATCCAGAGAATTTTAACCGGGTTTATAAAAAGTGCTCAATATCAAAATAGAGCTTTATATATGATAATTTTATTTACACAGACATGTACAAAATCTGCGACACTGGCATGTAGATGTTATCGATCAACAGTTACTATAAACTGAGATCTCATCAGGCAGAGTTAGAATCCGATCTTAACCTCAGATCATATTTGGAGAGAATGAAGTGGAGGGATAGAGAAAGAGAAGAAGAAGGAAAGAAATTTAACATTTCAAAAATTAAAGCCGTTAAAATCGAAAACAAAAATCTAAAATCTAGAATCTGAAACAAACAGGGCAAATAAATAAATAAATAAATAAATAAATAAATAAAAATATAAGGTGGAAAGAGGAACAAGTAATGATGAGGGGAGAGGTGGTGGGGAGGTAGACACATAGAGGAAAAAGAAGGAGAGAGAGAGGGCGTCTGTTGATTCAGATCGAGATGGAAGGAGGGGGGGTAGACATGCACGAATCAAGTGTCAAAAACCGTCGAGTTTATAAATGTATTTTTCCAAGTGAACTGTAATATTGTGTATATGTGTGTATGTGTGCGGGCAAACTGGTCTGATTGTTGTGGTGGTGGGGCGGTGATCAAATGTGTCGCGATTCTGGGTTTATATTGTCTTTATAATTTGTCTGGAGTTAATTTGAATAAATAAGTATATTCGTTAAATGTAGTAGTAGTAGTAGTAGTAGTAGTAGTAGTAGTAGTAGTAGTAGTAGTAGTAATAATAATAATAATAATAATAATAATAATAATAATAATAATAATAATAATAATAATAATGATGATGATGATGATGATGATGATGATGCCACCTCAATAAACCGAACCTACACGAAAGATGTTACAGCTTCCCCTTCAAAGCTCAGTCCTTTTCATGTTTCGCCATTTTACATGTATTTAGCATTTTACTAATCTCAAACAATGCTAGTATTTTTCACCATGTAATCCAAGGCCTTTTCTTCTTTTTTTGGTTTGTTTTAATTTTTTATCTTCTTTTAAGTGTTATTTCTATCCTTTTTAATATTTATTTTTATTCAATTTTATCCTAGTCCTTTTTATCCCTCACTCAGGTTTCCAACTATCTCTTAGCGATGAATCTATAAATATCTCGTGGCTCTTAATAGGCTGCAAATCTTCGATGCCCCCCCCCCCCCCCGGTTTTGTTAAAAGCCCCTTCGACCGTTCCTTTAGACCCAATATGAATCCGTTTGAGAAGGTCACTATAGCGGCCACCTCAATAAACCGAACCTACAAGAAAGATGTTACAGCTTCCCCTTCAAAGCTCAGTCCGTTTCATGTTTCGCCATTTTAAATGTATTTAGCATTTTACTAATCTCAAACAATGCTAGTATTTTTCACCCTGTAATCCAAGACCTTTTCTTCTTTTTTTGGTTTGTTTTAATTTTTTATCTTCTTTTAAGTGTTATTTCTATCCTTTTTAATATTTATTTTTATTCAATTTTATCCTAGTCCTTTTTATCCCTCACTCAGGTTTCCAACTATCTCTTAGCGATGAATCTATAAATATCTCGTGGCTCTTAATAGGCTGCAAATCTTCGATGCCCCCCCCCCCGGTTTTGTTAAAAGCTTTCCTCGACAGCTCCGATGGTAATAATAATAATAATAATAATAATAAAGAGATTTGTTGCTCAAACCTCTGGATAAAAACCGGCCCCTATTTAACATAATGTAGTCTTAATTAACAAAGAATCCGCAGAAGCGGAAATCGAACCCCCCATCTCCTCGCACTACAATCGAGAATACATCGGTAATGCACAAGCAGAAAAATGGAGGGGAACCTATGGTCTCCCTGCATCATCTACCATGGGGTAGCCAAGAAAACTTATAACTATGTCCTTGTATAACATATATATATATATATATATATACATATATATATATAAAAAAAATTTTTTTTTTTTTTTTTTTTGTGTGGTAGTGCACAATATCACTCATTAAAATGAATGTGACAATCACTATCCCTGTGACAGGACCACTGGCAAAATAAGCCTGGGCCTGGTGTGGCCACACACACCAAAATTATGAATAATGCACAATAATAACAATACAAGCCGTGGGACTCAGGAGAAAGACCTGAGTGTCATGATGGGCAGGTGCTCCCTCGTTAGCCAACATGGGGGACCCGGTCCGCATCCTGCGAATGTTGGCCCTTCTCATTTCAGAAACAAGACAACGGACAAGAACCAGGTAAGTAACCTCTCTGATTCCAGGTATGACAAGGACACAGACCAGAGACAAGAAAACCAGGGCGAAAACAGCAAACTGGAAAGATATAGAAAGAAATGGACCATGAAAGAGAACAGACTGGTGATGGAGTGCTACTATAAAAGTTGCTACCCTATAGAAAGAGGCTACCGAAAACGAATGAAACATCTCTGGGACATTGCTAGTGACTACCATACAACGGAACAAAGGATAGCAGATCAAGCAAGACAGATCCTCAAGCGAGGATGGTTCTCGGAGATGGAACTGACGGAAATCAGACAGAAGGCTAATGGCGAAACGAAGCAAGAAATACCACCAAAGGAGAGACCACAGGAAGAGGACGGGCAAAACATACACACTGAAACTGAAGAGATTGAAGACTACGGAATCACAGAACCAGGGGAGATAGAAGACTGCGGAACCACAGAACCTGCTGAGATAGAACTCAACGAAAAAGAAGCAAGTGAAGTGGAGAACATAAGACGATACATGTTAGAAAACAAAACAAAACTCCCATCTCTCAGGAATGAAGTAGCTAAGAAGTTACAAGCAGAAACAGACAGAGTAAACAGACTCCTCACACACATCCCAACAGAAACTATTACAGACCTAAACAACCTGATATATGCAGGGGCAAAATCGGTAAGTATGAAACTAAGAAACGAAGAGAATGGACAAAAGAGAGGACCGACAAAACCTGGATGGGAAATCAGACTGGAAACCCAGATCACCAAAATTCGGAAAGAAGCTAAAACTGTGAACAGAAGGAAGGAGGACATGAAACGATTAAGAAGCAAAAATCAGAAACGCAAGGTAAAACTAAATGAGAAACATGAAGAAATAAAACAAAGGATAGCAGCAATAGAAGGAAGACTGAGACGATACAGGTACAAATCAGAACAGAGCAAACAGAACAGGACCTTTGAAAACAATGAAAGCCAGTTTTACAAAAACGTAAATGGAGAAAAAACAACGACAGAGCAACCGACCCCAACAGAAACAAAACAATTCTGGAGCAAGATATGGGAAGTACCAAAAAAGCACAACAAGAATGCCCAATGGTTGAAAAACATGAAAGATGAACTGCAAGAAATCGAAGAAGGAACCGAAACAGAAATCAACAAAGAAACGATCAAGAAAACCCTAAGAAAAATGGCAAACTGGAGAGCACCAGGCCACGATGGAATACATGCATACTGGTTTCAAAAATTCACGACCCTGCATGAAAGAATAGCGCAGAAACTGAGCGGATGTATCCGCAAAACAGACATACCAGAATGGATGACGGAAGGAAGAACAACACTAATACAAAAAGACCCCAAAAAGGGAACGACCCCCAGCAACTACAGACCGATAACATGTCTACCAATAATGTGGAAAATTCTCACAGCACAACTGAGAGAACAAATCTACCAATCCCTGGACAAACGTAGACTGCTCCCCGAGGAACAAAAAGGATGCCGGAAAAGAACAAAGAGGGGCACATGATCTACTATACATTGATCAAAAGACCCTGAAGGAGGTGAAGAGCAGACAAAAGAACATAACCATGGCATGGATTGACTATAAGAAAGCCTACGACAGAATCCCCCAAACATGGATAATTGAATGCTTAAAAATATACAAGATACCAGACAGGATTATTAATCTCATCCAGAAAGCAATGGAAACATGGAGACTAAAACTGACAGCCGGAGGACAATACCTGTCTGAGATAAAAATAGAGAGAGGCATTTTTCAAGGCGACTCTCTATCACCACTACTGTTTATAATAGCCATGATGCCACTCAACTACATACTCAGAAAGTGTGATGCCGGATACAGGTTTACGGATACAGAACAAAGAATAAACCACCTGATGTACATGGATGACCTTAAACTGTTTGCAAAAAAAAAAAAAGAACTGGAAAAGCTGATAAACACAACCAGGATATTCAGCCAGGATATCCAAATGGAGTTTGGAATAGAAAAATGTGCACTGCTAGAGATCAAAAGAGGAAAACTGGAGACGACAGAAGGTATAGAACTCCCCAACCAAGAGGAGATGAGGGCGCTAGGAGAACAAGATAGTTATAAATACCTGGGAGTTCTGGAAGCAGACACAATTAAATATACAGAAATGAAAGAGAAGATTGGAAAAGAATATCTACGAAGAACAAGGAAACTCTTAGAAACTGAACTATATAGCAGAAACCTAGTAAAAGGAATAAACACATGGGCTGTATCACTAATAGGATACTCTGGACCATTCATAGGCTGGACCAAAGAAGAACTCAGGCACCTTGACCAAAGAACTAGAAAACTAATGACTATGCACAATGCACTGCACCCAAAAGACGACACGGACAGACTCTACGTGAAAAGAAATGAAGGAGGTAGAGGACTGGTAAGTATAGAAGACTGTGTGGAAGACACCAAAAAAGAGCTGGAGAAATATGTAACCCAGAACACGGAAAGACTGATCACCACAGCAAGAGACACCAGCCCAACAAACGACCCCGGAAGCACTGAACCCAGAAACAAAAAGACAAGAAAGGAAAAGTGGGAAGAAAAACAACTACATGTACGCTTTATAAGACTCACAAGCGATGAAGCCAATGAAAACAGCTGGGCATGGCTAAGAAAAGGACACCTGAACAGAGAAACGGAATCTCTGCTAACGGCCGCACAGAACAATGCGATTAGGACAAACTTTATTAAAGCAAAGATAGATAAAACCCAGGAAAACAGCAAATGCAGATTGTGTGGACAAAGAGACGAAACGATAAATCATATAATAAGTGAATGCAGCAAGCTAGCACAAAGGGAATACAAGAACAGACATGACAGCATGGGGAAAGAAGTACACCAGGAAATGTGCAAACAACTGAATTTCGAATATGCAAAAAAACGGTACAAACACAAACCAGAAACTGTACTAGAAAACGAAAAACACAAAATCATATGGGATATGAATGTACAAACAGACAAACCCATAACAGCAAGGAGACCGGATATGATAATAATCAACAAGAAAGAAAAATCCTGCAAAATCGTGGACTTTGCCGTTCCAGCAGACCACAGAGTGAAGATCAAAGAGACGGAAAAGAGAAGCAAATATACTGAACTTGCCAGAGAATTGAAAGGAATATGGAACATGAAGAAAGTCAGTATAACACCAATAATCATAGGAGCACTAGGAACAGTCCCCAAAAACATGGAGAAAAGACTAGGAGAAATAGGAATCAAAGGGATAACTGAGACCATACAAAGGACAGTAATGATCAAAACAGCTACAATCCTGAGAAATGTCCTCGAATGCGGAAACCAACCCACATAAGCAACGAATGGAGAACAAACACATGGAAGCACAAGACAACAGAACCGGGGAAAATACAACCGCACGAGAGAGGCGCAAGCATAGGCTGACGCCACGAAAATTATGGACAGAGGGTCGAGGAGGGAAAGCGCAAAACCAGACCTCCACTGGAAGAGCGCGGACAGCTCTGGGACCTTGGGAAGGCTTGTTGCCACTCGGGCCCCAGAGGGGACCAATGGCCCTTATCAGCAGGAAATCGTTGGTAGGTGGCTGTTGCGATTACCGCAAGGTCATCAGCGGTGATGAACGAAAAAAGGTGGAGCATACTGGAGGCCTGAGGAGACTTGTTGTCACTCGAACTCCAGGGAATACCACAGGTTGTCGGCAGTGGGTGACCACTGACGATGACCAGTGTGATAACTCCTAGTGAGTAAATAATAATAATAGATACCCCTAATAATTGAGGTGAAATAATGAAAATAATAATAAATGAAGTATAATAAAGATACTAAAAAATACTAAAAAATATTAAAAAATATTAAAAAATATATAACTAAAAGAATAACTGGAAAATGCCGGCGTTATTATTTATTAATAATAATAATAATAATAATAATAATAATAATAATAATAATAATAATAATAATAATAATAATAATAATAATCATGATAATAATAATGGTAATAATAATAATAAAAATAGTAATAATAATAGTGATCAATAATATTTAAGAGTTTATAAAAATAATAGTTTAGGAAAGAAATAGAATAATTAAGAAATATTAGGAATCCTAGGAGGTAGTGATTATCATAATAATATTAAATAATGATAAGATAATGTTTGCCGATATTATGATATGGGTTAATGGTTGCAATAATGCTGATCATATAAAAATAGTGGTTTAACAGACAACAGTAATCAGAGTGGTAATCCCAGTAATCTTAACAATAGTAATGATGATAGTGAAAAATTATAGAAGTAGTCATAATGGTGGCAATAATAATAATAATAATAATAATAATAATAATAATAATAATAATAATAATAATAATAATAATAAAAATGGCAGTGGAAGCAAAAGGTAGGTAACGGTAAAACATGACAATATCAATATTATTAATAATAATAGTGATACTGTTAATTTCATTGCTGCAAATAACAATAACTATGATAGTAACGTCAGACATGATGTCACCACTGATAACAATAATTATCTTGATAAAAAGTACAGAAATGAAAAAATGAAAAAAAATGAAAAAAATAATTCAATGTCAAATAGTTAAGTTTAAGATATTTATAATAGTAGTAATAAATAATTGATAATGATAATCTAAAAATAATCTAAAAAATATAATCTAAAAAATAATCTAAGAAATATAGAAATATTAATCAATAAATGGATAAGCATAAAAGGGGGTATTTTAGAGTAAAGAAAAATACAGAAGATGACAATTAGTGTTAATCGTTGTGGGTATGATAATAATAATAATAATAATAATAATAATAATAATAATAATAATAATAATAATAATAATACCAACCAATACTACCGCTTACAGTACTACTACAAATAATACTACAAACAAAAATGCTACTACTAATAAAAATAATAATAATTAATAAAAGATATAAGATGATAGTTGTGTTGACAAAATTTTCAGTTGATGGGGAGGTGTTTTTTTTTTTTTTTTTTATATAGTAACAGCCTAAGGGGTTATGAGTGGATTACTAAGAAGGTGTAATCTATTATGCCTACAGTTAATTGATGTTTCTTGTTTTTTGTTTAGAAGTTTGCCCCTATCACTAAATTTAATTATTTCAAGTTTTTCTGTTAGGCAAAGGTAGCAAGGTGAGTTTAGGGAACCACAGGTGCTAGTTCTTCTAATTGTGTTCCAGGTTACTGTTGGTGATAGGTTATTGTTGTATAGTTCCCAGTAATATATAGAAAGTGAGGTTCTTTTTTGATATGTAGGGTTATTAAAATAACACTTATGTCCAGTATATCTTTCTTTGAAGGTATTACCAGCCATACCTATGTAGAATTTTTTCAGGGTTGGGTTTTCTTTAGTAGAGATGGTTGCTTGATATACTGATTGGGTTATTTGGCAATTATGTTGTAATGGGCATTCTTTTTTGTTTGTGCAGTTACAAGCCTTGGTATTTGCTGTTTTCGTTGCGGTAGTTTTTTCATTTAGAATTTTGTTGTTATGTTTTTTTATTATTTTTTCTAAATTTTCACCACAGCTATAGCTTAATTTGAGGGTGTTTTTATTAAAGATTTTATGCAGTATATTGTTGGGAGGGAAGTGTAGATTATTTAAGTAAGAATCTTTTACCGAGTTTGGTTTTAACCATGTTGTTATATGGGGGTGTGAACCAGATAATTTTTCTACCCCTATTTTTGCGTCTGTTGTTGGGAGGTGTAGGTTTGGTGAATTTAATTTGGGTGTTTTTGTATCCACTTTGCTTTAACGCTTTATTGTAAAAGTCCTTATGTTTGTTAAAAATTTCTTCATTAGAGGAGTTATCACTAATTCTTTTTTCGATTGATCTGGGGATGTGTTGAATAATGGTTTTTGGGTGGTTAGAGAGTGGGTGGACATAGATCGGGTTGGCATTGTCTTTAGTATACGGTTCATAAGTTTCTTTATCTAAGTTGAATGTTACGTCTAGAAAATTAACTATTTTAATGTTAGATGTTATTTCTACTTTGAGATCTAATCTTTTCATTTCTCTAAGGATAATTTTTTTACTCTTTCACATTTTTGTCCATTTGAGTTCTTTACTATTAGCTATAGCTGTGGTGAAAATTTAGAAAAAATAATAAAAAAACATAACAACAAAATTCTAAATGAAAAAACTACCGCAACGAAAACAGCAAATACCAAGGCCTGTAACTGCACAAACAAAAAAGAATGCCCATTACAACATAATTGCCAAATAACCCAATCAGTATATCAAGCAACCATCTCTACTAAAGAAAACCCAACCCTGAAAAAATTCTACATAGGTATGGCTGGTAATACCTTCAAAGAAAGATATACTGGACATAAGTGTTATTTTAATAACCCTACATATCAAAAAAGAACCTCACTTTCTATATATTACTGGGAACTATACAACAATAACCTATCACCAACAGTAACCTGGAACACAATTAGAAGAACTAGCACCTGTGGTTCCCTAAACTCACCTTGCTACCTTTGCCTAACAGAAAAACTTGAAATAATTAAATTTAGTGATAGGGGCAAACTTCTAAACAAAAAACAAGAAACATCAATTAACTGTAGGCATAATAGATTACACCTTCTTAGTAATCCACTCATAACCCCTTAGGCTGTTACTATATAAAAAAAAAAAAAAAAACACCTCCCCATCAACTGAAAATTTTGTCAACACAACTATCATCTTATATCTTTTATTAATTATTATTATTTTTATTAGTAGTAGCATTTTTGTTTGTAGTATTATTTGTAGTAGTACTGTAAGCGGTAGTATTGGTTGGTATTATTATTATTATTATTATTATTATTATTATTATTATTATTATTATTATCATACCCACAACGATTAACACTAATTGTCATCTTCTGTATTTTTCTTTACTCTAAAATACCCCCTTTTATGCTTATCCATTTATTGATTAATATTTCTATATTTCTTAGATTATTTTTTAGATTATATTTTTTAGATTATTTTTAGATTATCATTATCAATTATTTATTACTACTATTATTAATATCTTAAACTTAACTATTTGACATTGAATTATTTTTTTCGTTTTTTTTCATTTTTTCATTTCTGTACTTTTTATCAAGATAATTATTGTTATCAGTGGTGACATCATGTCTGACGTTACTATCATAGTTATTGTTATTTGCAGCAATGAAATTAACAGTATCACTATTATTATTAATAATATTGATATTGTCATGTTTTACCGTTACCTTACTTTTGCTTCCACTGCCATTTTTATTATTATTATTATTATTATTATTATTATTATTATTATTATTATTATTATTATTATTATTGCCACCATTTTGACTACTTCTATAATTTTTCACTATCATCATTACTATTGTTAAGATTACTGGGATTACCACTCTGATTACTGTTGTCTGTTAAACCACTATTTTTATATGATCAGCATTATTGCAACCATTAACCCATATCATAATATCGGCAAACATTATCTTATCATTATTTAATATTATTATGATAATCACTACCTCCTAGGATTCCTAATATTTCTTAATTATTCTATTTCTTTCCTAAACTATTATTTTTATAAACTCTTAAATATTATTGACCACTATTATTATTACTATTTTTATTATTATTATTACCATTATAATTATCATGATTATTATTATTATTATTATTATTATTATTATTATTATTATTATTATTATTAATAATAATTAATAACGCCGGCATTTTCCAGTTATTCTTTTAGTTATATATTTTTTAATATTTTTTAATATTTTTTAGTATTTTTTAGTATCTTTATTATACTTCATTTATTATTATTTTCATTATTTCACCTCAATTATTAGGGGTATCTATTATTATTATTATTATTATTATTATTATTATTATTATTATTATTATTATTATTATTATTATTATTATCATTATTATTATTATTAATAACTAATAACGCCGGCATTTTCTAGTTATTCTTTAGTTATATTTTTTTAGTATTTTTATTATAATTTTTTATTATCATTCATTTATTATTTCAATTACTTTACCTCAATTATTAGGGGTATCTATTATTATTATTATTTACTCACTAGGAGTTATCACACTGGTCATCGTCAGTGGTCGCCCACTGCCGACAACCTGTGGTATTCCCTGGAGTCCGAGTGACAACAAGTCTCCTCAGGCCTCCAGTATGCTCCACCTCTTTTCGTTCATCACCGCTGATGACCTTGCGGTAATCGCAACAGCCACCTACCAACGATTTCCCGCTGATAAGGGCCATTGGTCCCCTCTGGGGCCCGAGTGGCAACAAGCCTTCCCAAGGTCCCAGAGCTGTCCGCGCTCTTCCAGTGGAGGTCTGGTTTGCGCTTTCCCTCCTCGACCCTCTGTCCATAATTTTTGTGGCGTCAGCCTATGCTTGCGCCTCATTCGTGCGGTTGTATTTTCCCCGGTTCTGTTGTTTTGTTCTCCACTCGTTGCTTATGTGGGTTGGTTTCCGCATTCGAGGACATTTCTCAGGATTGTAGCTGTTTTGATCATTTATTTTCTTTTGTATGGTCTCAGTTATCCCTTTGATTCCGATTTCTCCTAGTCTTTTCTCCATGTTTTTGGGGACTGTTCCTAGTGCTCCTATGATTATTGGTGTTATACTGACTTTCTTCATGTTCCATATTCCTTTCAATTCTCTGGCAAGTTCAGTATATTTGCTTCTCTTTTCCGTCTCTTTGATCTTCACTCTGTGGTCTGCTGGAACGGCAAAGTCCACGATTTTGCAGGATTTTTCTTTCTTGTTGATTATTATCATATCCGGTCTCCTTGCTGTTATGGGTTTGTCTGTTTGTACATTCATATCCCATATGATTTTGTGTTTTTCGTTTTCTAGTACAGTTTCTGGTTTGTGTTTGTACCGTTTTTTTGCATATTCGAAATTCAGTTGTTTGCACATTTCCCGGTGTACTTCTTTCCCCATGCTGTCATGTCTGTTCTTGTATTCCCTTTGTGCTAGCTTGCTGCATTCACTTATTATATGATTTATCGTTTCGTCTCTTTGTCCACACAGTCGGCATTTGCTGTTTTCCTGGGTTTTATCTATCTTTGCTTTAATAAAGTTCGTCCTCATCGCATTGTTCTGTGCGGCCGTCAGCAGAGATTCCGTTTCTCTGTTCAGGTGTCCTTTTCTTAGCCATGCCCAGCTGTTTTCATTGGCTTCATCGCTTGTGAGTCTTATAAAGCGTACATGTAGTTGTTTTTCTTCCCACTTTTCCTTTCTTGTCTTTTTGTTTCTGGGTTCAGTACTTCCGGGGTTGTTTGTTGGGCTGGTGTCTCTTGCTGTGGTGATCAGTCTTTCCGTGTTCTGGGTTAAATATTTCTCCAGCTCTTTTTTGGTGTCTTCCACACAGTCTTCTATACTTACCAGTCCTCTACCTCCTTCATTTCTTTTCACGTAGAGTCTGTCCGTGTCGTTTTTTGGGTGCAATGCATTGTGCATAGTCATTAGTTTTCTAGTTCTTTGGTCAAGGTGCCTGAGTTCTTCTTTGGTCCAGCCTATGAATGGTCCAGAGTATCTTATTAGTGATACAGCCCATGTGTTTATCCCTTTTATTATTATTATTATTATTATTATTATTATTATTATTATTATTATTATTATTATTATTATTATTACTACTATTCCTGTTACATTTAACGAATATACTTATTTATTCAAATTAACTCCAGACAAATTATAAAGACAATATAAACCCAGAATTGCGACACATTTGATCACCGCCCCACCACAACAACAATCAGACCAGTTTGCCCGCACACATACACACATATACACAATATTACAGTTTACTTGGAAAAATACATTTATAAACTCGACGGTTTTTTGACACTTGATTCGTGCATGTCTACCCCCCCCCTCCTTCCCTCTCAATCTGAATCAACAGACGCCCTCTCTCTCTCCTTCTTTTTCCTCTATGTGTCTACCTCCCCACCACCTCTCCCCTCATCATTACTTGTTCCTTTTTCCACCTTATATTTTTATTTATTTATTTATTTATTTGCCCTGTTTGTTTCAGATTCTTGATTTTAGATTTTTGTTTTCTGTTTTTTGTTTTTTTGTTTCTTAGATTTTTAGATTTTTTAATTTTTAATTTTTAATTTTTAACGGCTTTAATTTTTGAAATGTTAAATTTCTTTTCTTTCTTCTTCTCTTTCTCTATCCCTCCACTTCATTCTCTCCAAATATGATCTGAGGTTAAGATCGGATTCTAACTCTGCCTGATGAGATCTCAGTTTATAGTAACTGTTGATCGATAACATCTACATGCCAGTGTCGCAGATTTTGTACATGTCTGTGTAAATAAAATTATCATATATATATATATATATATATATATATATATATATATATATATATGTATGTATGTATATATATATGTATGTGTGTTGTGTACGTGACAAAATCAAGGGCGGATTCCCAAAATGTAAAAACATTTTTACCCCCCCCCCTTTACTTAAAAATTCACATTAATTCAGGAAATCAACCAGATTTTATGAAATTTTCAATATTTATTAATCCACAGTCACGAAATATAATGAAATCATTTTTTTCTTTTAAATCTTGGTGAAAATATAGTATTTTTAACACAAAATACACCTTTACTAAAGTTATATTTTTATATATTTATTAAAAAAATGCATTAATTTTTTTATATAAAAATAAAGCATTGTAGAGTTAAAAATTCAAAAAAAAAATTTTTTTAATATTTTTATATATTACGAAAAAGGCCCTTAAATACCGTGTTAACAAAATCACTATAACTCGAAGAAAAATTATTTTTTGTAATTAGTGATATTATTATTGAATAAAGCATTGTTTAATCAATATTTTCACCAAAAAATAATATAATTGCAAAAAATATTTCATGTGATTTTAATGATTAGAGTTTCTGGGAAAATAAAAAATGCAATATAATTATATTTCCCTTTCATACATGAACGTGGCATCATCAGCTCAAGAATTTTTTTTTTTTTCAATGAATAAATTGTCAGTGTAGTCATTGACTTTTTCACACTTAAAATAAAAAATACACTTTATTTTAAAAAGAATCAATGTAATTCATCGTTACGACACGTAAAGAATAAATCGAGTAACTAAAGTTTTAAATCATGTAAAAAAAATGATAAAATTGACGCAGTTCGTAACGTAAAAATAATTTTTAACATTTAAAAAAGATTTATTTCAAATTCTAAGAAAAAACATTGGTAAACAGACGTCATAAATAATTAAAAACAAATACCAAGTTAAATATGAAGCTTTTTAGTTAAAAATAAAATACGATGTTAATTGCGTACACTCACAAATATTTTAATTAAATAAGCATTTCCCTTTTTATTATAACAAAATAAGGGTACTTAAATTTGTTTGTAGCGTTAAAAAGAATAAAGAAATTAATGGATAATAATTTTTCAACTTCTATAAACTATTACAAAACCATTTTTATAAATGAAGTTAAAAATGATAAATTATGACATTTTTGTCTTCCATATATTTTGCATAGCGATAGTCAATTGGTAAACAAAGTTGTTTGCCGATTATGTGACGCCGGATTTTACTCATTTATGACTTTTTGGGGATAATTTTCCTAATTTTTGGGTTTTTCAGCCGCCGTGATTACATATTTTATTATAATTTATTTTTCACACGTAAATATGCAGTTTTTTTTCGTTTAGATATTACGTTTAGGCTTTTATCTTTCAAACACAATCAAAGTTTACACGGAAACTAATTAAATAATTAATGATAAGCCCTTTTTAATAAGTATAGTCCGCACAAGAGGCGGCCATTTTTGCACATACCTAGTATATATATATATGTGTATATATGTGTGTATATATGTATGTATATGTGTATATATATATATATATATATATATATATATATATATATATATATATATATATATAATTATTATCTTTTTATTTATTTATTTTATTTATTTTTTATTTATTTATTAATTATTCATTATTATTATTATTAATATTATTATTTTTTTTTTTTTTTTTTTCGTAAATGTTTCTTTATGTATGTGTGATAGTGCACCTTGAACCTCATGAAAATGAGAGAAACACTATCCCTGTGGCAGGATCACAGGTAAACTAAGCCTGGGCCTGATGTTGCCACAAACACCAAACCATGATAAATGTCTATAAATACAAATAAACGCCGTGGGACTCAGAAGAAAGATCTGAGTGTCATGATGGGCAGGTGCTCCCTCGATGGCCAACATGGGGGACCCGGTCCGCATCCTGCGAATGTTGGCTCCTTTAATTTCAGGAACAAGACCATGGACAAAAAACAGGTAGGTAATCCATCAAATTCAAAATATGATAATAGCACTGACCAAACACAAGAATTCAAGAATGAAAATAACAGACAAAAAAGCCATAGAAAAAAATGTACCACAAAAGAGAACAGACTGGTAATGGAATGCTACTACAAAAGCCGCTACCCCACAGAAAGAGGATATCGGAAACGAATGAAAGATCTATGGGACATTTCTACTGACTACCATACAATGGCACAAAGGATAGCAGATCAAGCAAGACAGATACTCAAGAAAGGATGGTTCTCGGAGATGGAATTAACGGAAATTAAACAAAAGATAAATGGCGTGACAGATCAAGACACACCACTTGACGAAAACTCCCAGGAAGAAGACGGGAAAAACATAAACACAGAAACTGAAGAAGGCGAAGACGACGAAACTATAGAACTATCTGAGGAAGAAGCAAGAGAAGTGGAAAACATCAAACGATTAATGTCCGAGAACAAAACAAAACTTCCATCCCTAAGGAACGAAGACTGGAAGAAGTTAAAAGTTGAAACAGAGAAAGTTAAAAGAGTACTCACATACATCCCAACAGACACTATCACAGATCTAAACAACCTGATATATGCGGGGGCAAAATCAATAAGTATGAAATTAAAAAGGGAAAAGAAGACTGACCAAAAGAATGGACAGACGAAATCTGGATGGGAGAACAGACTGGAAATCCAGATCACCAAACTTCAAAAGGAAGCTAAAACCGTGAATAGGATGAAGGAGAACAGTAAACGATGGAAGAGCAGAAATCTGAATCGCAAGGAAAGACTAAATAAGAAACACGAAGAACTAAAACAAAAGATAGCAGCAAAAGAAGGAAGATTGAGACGATACAGATACAAATCGGAACAGTACAAACAGAACAGGACCTTTCAAAACAATGAAAGCCAGTTTTACAAAAACGTAAACTGAGAAAGAACAACAACAGAACAACCGGATCCGACACAAACAAAACATTTCTGGAGCAAGCTATGGGAAAATGCTGAAGATCATAACAAAAATGCTAAATGGCTGAAAGACATGAAAGATAAACTTCTAGAAATTGAAGAAGGAACGGAAACAGACATTAATAAAGAAACTATTAAGACAACACTAAAGAAAATGGCAAACTGGAAAGCACCAGGTCACGATGGAATCCATGCGTACTGGTTCAAAAAATTCACGACCCTACATGAAAGGCTAGCACAGAAACTGAGAGTATGTATCCATAAAACTGACGTACCAGAGTGGATGACCAAAGGAAGGACAACGCTCATACAAAAAGACACCAAGAAGGGAACAACCCTAAGCAATTACATACCAATAACTTGTTTACCAACAATGTGGAAAATCCTAACTGCACAACTGAGAGAGCAAATTTACCATTCTCTGAACAGCCGTGGGCTACTTCCCGAGGAACAAAAAGAATGCCAGAAAGGGAAAAGAGGGATGCATGATCGGTTATACATAGATCAAAAGATCCTGAAAGAAGTTAAAAGCAAGAAAAAGAACATATCTATGGCGTGGATTGACTACAAGAAAGCGTACGACAGAATCCCTCAAGCATGGATAATGATTAATAATGTACAAGATACCCGACAGGATGATTAATCTCATCAATAAAGCAATGTGAACATGGAGATTAGAACTGACAGCTGGGGGACAACACTTGACAGAGATCAAAATACAGAGAGAAATTTTCAAAGAAAACTACTGTTTATCATAGCCATGATGCCACTCAACTACATACTCAGAAAATGTGATGCCGGATATAAGTTTACAGGCAGAGAACAAAGAATAAACCATCTCATGTACATGGACGACCTGAAGCTATTAGCAAAAAGGAACTGGAAAAGCTGATAAATACGACCAGAATCTTCAGTCAGGACATTCAAATGGAATTCGGAATAGAAAAGTGTGCATTGCTAGAGATTAAAAAGGGAAAGCTGGAAACGACTGAGGGCATAGAACTACCCAACTAAGAGCAGATGAGGGCGCTAGGCGAACAAAACAGCTATAAATATTTGGTAGTTTTGGAAGCAGACACAATCAAATCTACAGAAATGAAAGAGAAGATTAGAAAAGAATATCTGAAAAGAACAAGAAAGCTCTTAGAAACAAAATTATATAGCAGAAACCTAATCAAAGGAATAAATACCTAGACAGTATCACTAATAAGATAATCTGGACCATTCATAAGCTGGACTAAAGAAGAACTCAGGCACCTTGACCAGAGGACTAGAAAATTAATGACCATGCACAATGCACTACATCCAAAAGACGATACAGACAGACTCTATGAGAAGAGAAACGAAGGGGGAGAGGACTAGTAAATATAGAAGACTGTGTGGATGACACTAAAAAAGAGCTGGAGAAATACATAAACCAGAATGGTGATCACTGCAGCAAGAGACACCGTCCCAAAGAACAATGCAGGAAGCATCAAAATCAGACACAAACAGACAAGAAAAGAAAAGTGGGAAGAAAAACAACTACATGGAAGCTTCATAAGACTCACAAGAGAAGAAACCAACGAAAATAGCTGGACATGGCTAAGAAAAGAAAACTTGAACAGAGAAACGGAATCTTTACTGATGGCTGCACAGAACAATGTGATTAGGACAAACTACATTAAAGCTAAAATAGATAAAACCCAGGAAAACAGTAAATACAGACTGTGTGGACAAATAAACGAAACAATCAATCATAAGTGAATGTAGCAAACTTGCCCAAAAAGAATATAAGAACAGACATGACTGTGTGGGGAAAGCAATACACTGAGAACTGTGCAAACAATTGAATTTCGAATACACAGACAAATGGTGCAAACATAAACCAGAAACACTACTGGAAAACGAAAAACACAAAATCCTCTGGGATATTGATATACAAACAGATAAACTCATACAAGCAAGGAGACCTGATGTTATTATAATCGACAAGAATGAAAAGATCTTGTAAAATCGTAGACTTCACCGTTCCAGCAGACCACAAAGTGAAGATCAAAGACACAGAAAAACGAAGCAAATACACAGAACTAGCCAGAGAACTGAAAGGCATATGGAGCATGAAGAAAGTTAATATAATACCAATAATCGTAGGAGCACTAAGAACAATCTAAAAAAAACTGGAGCAAAGACTGGGAGAAATTGGAATCAAAGGGACCATCGAAACCATACAAAGGACGGCAATGATAAAAACAGCTGCCATCTAAAGGAAAATCCTCGAATGCAGAAACCAATTTGCATAAGC
>OY744515.1:71718898-71901398 GCA_963556195.1 Sepiola atlantica
GCCACACACACCAAAAATATGAATAATGCACAATAATATCAATACAAGCCGTGGGACTCAGGAGAAAGACCTGAGTGTCATGATGGGCAGGTGCTCCCTCGTTAGCCAACATGGGGGACCCAGTCCGCATCCTGCGAATGTTGGCTCTTCTCATTTCAGAAACAAGACAACGGACAAGAACCAGGTAAGTAACCTCTCTGATTCCAGGTATGACAAGGACACAGACCAGAGACAAGAAAACCAGAGCGAAAACAGCAAACTGAAAAGATATAGAAAGAAATGGACCATGAAAGAGAACAGACTGGTGATGGAGTGCTATTATGAAAGCCGCTACCCTACAGAAAGAGGCTACCGAAAACGAATGAAACATCTCTGGGACATTGCTAGTGACTACCATACAACGGAACAAAGGATAGCAGATCAAGCAAGACAGATCCTCAAGCGAGGATGGTTCTCGGAGATGGAACTGACGAAAATCAGACAGAAGGCTAATGGCGAAACGGAGCAAGTAACACCACCAGAGGAGAAACCACAGGAAGAGGACGGGCAAAACATATTGAAACTGAAGAGATTGAAGACTACGGAATCACAGAACCAGGTGAGATAGAAGACTGCAGAACCACAGAACCTGCTGAGATAGAACTCAACGAAAAAGAAGCAAGTGAAGTGGAGAACATTAGACGATACATGTTAGAAAACAAAACAAAACTCCCATCTCTCAGGAATGAAGTAGCGAAGCAGTTACAAGCAGAAACAGAAAGAGTAAACAGACTCCTCACACACATCCCAACAGAAACTATTACAGACCTAAACAACCTGATATATGCAGGGGCAAAATCGGTAAGTATGAAACTAAGAAACGAAGAGAATGGACAAAAGAAAGGACCGACAAAACCTGGATGGGAAATCAGACTGGAAACCCAGATCACCAAAATTCGGAAAGAAGCTAAAACCGTGAACAGAAGGAAGGAGGACATGAAACGATTAAGAAGCAAAAATCAGAAACGCAAGGAAAAACTAAATGAGAAACATGAAGAAATAAAACAACGGATAGCAGCAATAGAAGGAAGACTGAGACGATACAGGTACAAATCAGAACAGAGCAAACAGAACAGGACCTTTGAAAACAATGAAAGCCAGTTTTACAAAAACGTAAATGGAGAAAAAACAACGACAGAGCAACCGAATCCAACAGAAACAAAACAATTCTGGAGCAAGATATGGGAAGTACCAAAAAAGCACAACAAGAATGCCCAATGGTTGAAAAACATGAAAGATGAACTGCAGGAAATCGAAGAAGGAACCGAAACAGAAATCAACAAAGAAACGATCAAGAAAACCCTAAGAAAAATGGCAAACTGGAGAGCACCAGGCCACGATGGAATACATGCATACTGGTTTTTAAAATTCACGACCCTGCATGAAAGACTAGCGCAGAAACTGAGTGGATGTATCCGCAAAACAGACGTACCAGAATGGATGACGGAAGGAAAAACAACATTAATACAAAAAGACCCCAAAAAAGGAACGACCCCCAGCAACTACAGACCGATAACATGTCTACCAATAATGTGGAAAATTCTCACAGCACAACTGAGAGAACAAATCTACCAATCCCTAGACAAACGTGGACTGCTCCCCGAGGAACAAAAAGAATGCCGGAAAGGACAAAGAGGGGCACATGATCTACTATACATTGATCAAAAGACCCTGAAGAAGGTGAAGAGCAGACAAAAGAACATAACCATGGCATGGATTGACTACAAGAAAGCCTACGACAGGATCCCCCAAACATGGATAATTGAATGCTTAAAAATATACAAGATACCAGACAGGATTATTAATCTCATCCAGAAAGCAATGGAAACATGGAAACTAAAACTGACAGCCGGAGGACAATACCTATCTGAGATAAAAATACAGAGAGGCATTTTTCAAGGAGACTCTCTATCACCACTACTGTTTATAATAGCCATGATGCCACTCAACTACATACTCAGAAAGTGTGATGCCGGATACAGGTTTACGGATACAGAACAAAGAATAAACCACAAGATGTACATGGATGACCTGAAACTGTTTGCAAAAAACAAAAAAGAACTGGAAAAGCTGATAAATACAACCAGGATATTCAGCCAGGATATCCAAATGGAGTTTGGAATAGAAAAATGTGCACTGCTAGAGATCAAAAGAGGAAAACTGGAGACGACAGAAGGTATAGAACTCCCCAACCAAGAGGAGATGAGGGTGCTAGGAGAACAAGATAGTTATAAATACCTGGGAGTTCTGGAAGCAGACACAATCAAATATACAGAAATGAAAGAGAAGATTGGAAAAGAATATCTACGAAGAACAAGGAAACTCTTAGAAACTAAACAATATAGCAGAAACCTAGTAAAAGGGATAAACACATGGGCTGTATCACTAATAAGATACTCTGGACCATTCATAGGCTGGACCAAAGAAGAACTCAGGCACCTTGACCAGAGGACTAGAAAACTAATGACTATGCACAATGCATTGCACCCAAAAGACGATACGGACAGACTCTACATGAAAAGAAATGAAGGAGGTAGAGGACTGGTAAGTATAGAAGACTGTGTGGAAGACACCAAAAAAGAGCTGGAGAAATATGTAACCCAGAACACGGAAAGACTGATCACCACAGCAAGAGACACCAGCCCAACAAACGACCCCGAAAGCACTGAAACCAGAAACAAAAAGACAAGAAAGGAAAAGTGGGAAGAAAAACAACTACATGTACGCTTTATAAGACTCACAAGCGATGAAATTAATGAAAATAGCTGGGCATGGCTAAGAAAAGGACACTTGAACAGAGAAACGGAATCTCTGCTGACGGCCACACAGAACAATGCGATTAGGACAAACTTTATTAAAGCAAAGATAGATAAAACCCAGGAAAACAGCAAATGCCGATTATGTGGACAAAGAGACGAAACGATAAATCATATAATAAGTGAATGCAGCAAGCTAGCCCAAAAGGAATACAAGAACAGACATGACAGCGTGGGGAAAGAAGTACACCGGGAAATGTGCAAACAACTGAATTTCGAATATGCAAAAAAACGGTACAGACACAAACCAGAAACTGTACTAGAAAACGAAAAACACAAAATCATATGGGATATGAATGTACAAACAGACAAACCCATAACAGCAAGGAGACCGGATATGATAATAATCAACAAGAAAGAAAAATCCTGCAAAATCGTAGACTTTGCTGTTCCAGCGGACCACAGAGTGAGGATCAAAGAGACGGAAAAACGAAACAAATATACTGAACTTGCCAGAGAACTGAAAGGAATATGGAACATGAAGAAAGTCAGTATAACACCAATAATCATAGGAGCACTAGGAACAGTCCCCAAAAACATGGAGAAAAGACTAGGAGAAATAGGAATCAAAGGGATAACTGAGACCATACAAAGGACAGTAATGATCAAAACAGCTACAATCCTGAGAAATGTCCTCGAATGCGGAAACCAACCCACATAAGAAACGAATGGAGAACAAACACATGGAAGCACAAGAAAACAGAACCGGGGAAAATACAACCACACAAGAGAAGCGCAAGCATAGGCTGACACCACGAAAATTATGGACAGAGGGTCAAGGAGGGAAAGCGCAAACCAGACCTCCACTGGAAGAGCGCGGAAAGCTCTGGGACCTTGGGGAGGCTTGTTGCCACTCGGGCTCCAGAGGGGACCAATGGCCCTTATCAGCGGGAAATCGATGGTAGGTGGCTGTTGCGATACCACAAGGTCATCAGCGGTGATGAGCGAAAAGAAGTGGAGCATACTGGGAAGTCTGAGGAGACTTGTTGTCACTCAGACTCCAGGGAATACCACAGGTTGTTGGCAGTGGGCGATCACTGACGATGACCAGTGTGATAACTCCTAGTGAGTAAATAATAATGATAATAACAGAATAAAACAGGAGGTAATTTCCTCATGGTATTAGCTAATTATATTAGTTAAATTTAAATATGCTTCACCAATGCTGACAATTAAACAGATTCTGGCAGCGATTTACAATTTTTATGTATTGGTAACAAACAAAACAAAATTGCAATGTTTATCTGAAATGATCGACTTACTGTAGGAAATAATTTATCAGAATAAGTATTTTAATAAAATAAAATAAATGGAATTAAATTATCTTTCTACCAATAACATAGTGGAAGAAAAAAACGAACAAATAGGCTAGTCCGAATCAAATATTGATATGTCAGATAGATTGCTATTTCTGTCTGACTAAAAAAAACGAACAAATAGCCTAGTCTGTATCAAATATTGATATGTCAGATAGATTGCCATTTCTGTCTGACTTAAATATCTGTCAAGATAACGTTATATGTTAGATTAAAGATCTTTTTAAGGTCTATTCCCTCTATGTCTACATGGAAGAAAAAACAAATAGGTTAGTCTGAATCAAATATCGATAAGTCACACAGATTGCTATTTGGGTCTGACTTTCAATATCCAGCAAGATAATATTATATTGTTAGATAATGTTAGATTAAAGTCTATTTCCTCTATGTCTATATTTATTAAATTTGCACAATAGAAGTCACGATTTGAATTCTGATTATAAAACATGTTTTTGTGAATGTTTCTCTCATTTTCAAAGATTACTTTCCTAAACTTGTTTTTAATATTTTCCTTAATGGTTTAATTTTCATTTCAGATTCATTTCTGGGACTAAACAAATATCGTTAAGAGGTCAGTGTAGTGACGAACTTAATAACTAAAATGCCGGAATTTGTATATAACAGCCAATTATTCTTCATCTTTCTCAGGTTTTCCTGAGAGATCGTGTATGCTGATGATTTAGTACTTGCCTGGTAAACAATGGTAGGTCTACTTGTTAAGTTTAAGGAGGAATGCTATGGAAAGTAAAGTGAATGTTACCAAGACAAAAAAAAATGATGATCAGTGGTTGTAGTGTTTGAAAACCCTCAGAAAGAGAAACGTTCCACCACTCAATTTGTGGACAGAGAGTGGGATGCAACTCTTTTTTTGTGATATTTGTAAGCATTATATACACAAGAAGTGCAGTGAGATTGCAGGTAGGATGATAATCAGTTTGTGTGCAAGAAATATAAAACAATGGAGATGGATGAGAACTCAGATTTTGAGAAAGTATATTTAGATGGCTGTTCAGATATTTTGTTATCTTAGTGAAACTATTGGAGCATAGGAAGAAGCAGATACTAGCGTGATTGCAAGAGTTAGGAGTAGATTGAGTAAGTTCTGGGAACTTCTGCTATTACAAACCTTCAGCAGAGCATTACTATTGTCGACCAAAGAAAAAGTCTATCAGGCATGTGATGATGTATGGAAGTGAAACCTGGCCAGTGAGGGTTGAGGATATGTGTTGCATGGAGAGAAATAATATGAGAATGATACGATAGATGTGTAATGTTAGTCTTGAAGACAGGCTTAGATCTGATGAGCTTAGAGGCAGATTAAATCTGGACAGTATAAGGAGATATGTGCAGAACAAGAGACTTCCTTGGTATGGTCACATTGAAAGAATGACTGACAGTTCTTGGGTAAGTAGATGTAGCACAGTTGGGGTACCAGGGTCAGTTGACAGGGAAAGCCAAGAAAAACATGAGTGGAAGTGATAAAGATGGACTTGAGAGAAAGAGGTATAAATAAAGGACACAGATCGGTTAGTTTGGAAGTCAATTTCTGAAAGCCGTCCAATACATGCCAGCATATAAATCAGACGTTAAACTGAAGATAACGATGATTTCTGCATTACAAGATCAATTCACCATTTGTGTTTATTCTATACAAGCAACGTCATCAAATATGGCAAAGAAAATTTGGTACTATATTGTCAGTCTTAAACTAATCGTATTTTCATTCATGAACTTCACTGAAAAAAAAAATATTCAGTCAGTACTTATTTATTTATAAAACATGTATACAGATTTTTTTTCTAAGGCAATAGAAACATTCGGCAAAAAGAACAATATTTTAAGAGATTTTTATATTTTAGAAGACTGTGACAATGCGAGAAGTTGTGAGCACCAGGAAAACTTACATATCCGACTGTACACACGTTTGATAAAGAGGTGATACCTCGAAATATTACGACTGTAACGGTCTCTATAAATTGAGGAAGAAATAAGAAGTGATAAAAGAAAATGATTACCCACAGATGCGAAAACACCATATATTGTTTTACTGTCGTTTTTTTTTGTTTTTTTTCCTTTTTTCAGTTTTCCCTGTGTCCATACTTCCTTTTATTTATTGTTACAGATTCTAAAATATAAAAGTCTCTTAATACACAATGCACAATGCACAATGCTTCAAACAAACTATAATACTCTCTTATAATATTTTAGGTTTATTTTTATTTTTATATTTTAATCTCACAAATAATTGATTTTTTACATAATTTTTATCCAATTATATTTTATGAAGAAATTAAAATTTTGATATCATTTTCTTTTTTTTTTATTGTTAACTACTGCCAAGTAGAGGCGTCCCGTGAATGAAAGTGGTCATTGTTACATAATAAAATGTCGGCTGTGTCTCAACTGCTGTTCTCTGCCAACATCTCAACCTGAAGTCTCTGCAGTCTGTTTTGTTGCAGCGACGTTTTCATTAGTTTCGGACATGCAACTCGTTGCCTAGACGCAGAATTAATTTGCAACATATCTCTCTGTTTGTGTGGTGCAAGCACATCAAGAAGGACTTGGCTGAGCTCTCAGCTCAACAGATTGTCGCCCTTCGATGGTGGAATCGTGATTGGCTAATTATCTTGTGTAACCTTGCTCAGAACCGTGACCTGTATTTGTACCTGGTACGGCATTCACCCTATCAAATTCAAAAGCGGTCCCAAGTCGCATGTATATCCCAGTTAGCGAAGATGATGGCATTAGGTTTTTGCAGTTCTTGCAAGGATGTATCGACCAATCTGGTACTGACCAGGCTCAACATTGCTTAACTTCGGTGATCTAACGAGAACTGGCATGTCAATGTGCTCAGGACTGCCATGTATGGGTTGCCATGGTTTGAGATGTGACGCAGACATGGGAAGAAGCCAGCGCAGTCCAACCACGGTGAATGCCATTGCAACACACAACACACAATCAACTAATACATTAACTAATTATTTTTCCTTGTCTTGTAAACACTTTTTGTTAGTTAATAAAATCTTCTAATGTTCCTAAACTATTGTTCATAGCCCCTGTTAATAAATGAGCCTAATCAACATCCAATAAAATTCACCTACAAAAATGAAGATAAAAGTTTTTTCATATTAAAATACAAAAGCAAAACATTTTTTTTAAATAGTTAAAGTGAAAAAGTTAAAAACACTTTATACTCCATTACCACTCAATTATTCTATCGCAAATTCCCGAAAATCAAAGCACTCAAATAGAATAATTATTACCATCGCTGAATGCCTCGTAGATTTGTGTTTAATCCCTATTTACTGGCTTCCCCACAAGGGAAAAGTTAGATTAGACACGATGTCGGCTTTTAATCTGAGGAAAATCCAGCTCTCCTGTGAGCCTTCTTCAATCAGCAAAGGAAGATTTTTTTGTAAAAAAAAGAATCAACTGTTGATTAGATAAAAATCTTAATACAGAAATTTAATTTCAACCAATCAAAAGCTCAAGAAATATACACTTTCACATCTTTTAAAAAATAGACGTTGCAATATTGGTCTACGCTGACTTCTTCTCCTCCTTCGACTGAGGACAAAACAGATACTACACTTTGATCCTAGCCTGTAATAATTTTGTTACATGGCTTTGTTTTAAAAAAATTAAGTAAAACATCATTTTGATGGCTGGAGTGAACGCAGACCCCACTAAAAATAATTGTGAAAAGTCTAATACAAAATTATTGCTACCATTGGATTATTCATAAAATGTTACTCAAGAAAGTTGTATCTGATCTTGGTATAGGGTTTTGTTTTCAATTGCATCCCCGGACAAAGAAACAGAGATATCATATGAGATATGACACACTACTATCGCATTAAAGGGAGGTAAACAAAGACGCCAAATGTCCAATTCTATACCAAATAGAAGTGGTATAGGGCGAGCTCCTAGCGCCTTAAAACCAGTTCCCTCAGGGTAGTCAGAGCTCTTTAGCCTTGATTGGTAGTCTGCCTAGAAGAGGGCTGACTCTGATTTTCAAAATGCCAAAGCGATGGGATTGTAGGTAGATGGCAGAGGAAGGCGGATGAATCATCAAAGATCAACAGTTTGCTATACCTGATATTGGGAGGAAAAACTTCCTAAAGTCAATGGCCAGGATCAACGATTGAATGAATGATCAATCTCGCTAGTAGGAGTCGTGACCACTAGCATGTATTTACTTTCTAGAGTACTTTCTGCCCCTGTCCAATACTTAGCAGCAAAAATACTTCAAGATTAGACAAGGCTCTATAGCTGTTTAGTAACCTTCCTATAGATGGTGTCTAGACAACAACACCCTCTTCCACTTTGTCCTAAGCCAGCAGGGAAGAGTAGGCTGTTAAAACTAACATGAAATGATGTCCAATAAAAATTTTACCGACCAGAGGGAGACACTTCTGGACCCTCACCATGTGATCAGGAGGGCATATCAGCAGCCTCAGACTGTTGTGACAGCAATTAGAAGGGGTTCATGTCAGCAGTCTCGAATTGGTATGAAAAGTGCGAGCAGAGGAAAATAAAACTCACAATGCTTACATATTTGTACTATAACCCAAAAACTATAAACGATCTTAAGTCTGGTGCTCTGGAGATCATGCTACATGAGATTTGTGATATTAAATTAAAGAATCCAGGATAGAACCACTTGCTTCTGGACACAAACTCTTTATGTCATCTAATGAACTTGTTGCGGGGGCCTATCACCTGGGGAGTTTTGGCCGACGCCGCTACTCTGGTCACTGGGGTGATCGGTCTTACAACTAAGAAAGTAGACACAGGCAAAAATATGGCAAAGAAGAAAGGACAAACACAAAGGAATAGTGTAAAAAAGAGGTTGTATTTATTTACACCAACGGCAGAGGAGTAAATAACAAAGAACAACTGGAGGAAGAGGATTGGTGACGTCACTAGAAGCAAGAAGGCTGGAAGAACAGGAATGATGTATCTGGACAGCAGTAGAGGCTGGATCGACAGGAATGAGGAAACTGAAACCTGAACTGCAGAAAAACTGGATCAACAGGAAAGAGGTATCTGGGACCTGGACAGCATGGGATGACGTAACACAGAGATTGAAGTGAACGTCTTTGAGGTGTAGTCAGGTGCCTCAAGTAGGTCCGGTCCATTATAGACGTTGCCAAGGACTGGATCGACAAGAAAAAGAATGGGCACTGGAAAAGGAGCTGGAGCAGGCTCTGCAGGAAAGAGCTGGAGCAGGAACCGCTGGAAGGAGCTGTGCAAGCATTGCAGGAAGTAGCTAAAGCAGGTGCAAGAACAGGTGAGGCAGGCTGGAGTGAATGAGCTGAAGCAGGTGCTGCATGAAGTAAGTTGGAGCAGGAAGGCTGGACCAGGAGCTGGAGAAAAGAGGTTGCACAGGAGTCGTAGATGGAGAAAGGGTGCCATAATGTCTGACAAAGGTCTATGGGGCGAGGTGCAGTTAGCAGCGATGGAGGAGACGGCAAAGGCCCCAAATAGGCCCAAAGAGAAGATGAGAACTCCTATTATAGTGTATTGGTGACTGCTGCTGGTGCAATGCTTTGATGAGATCTGATTGGTTGGGTTGAGTGACGATATGTGCAGAAAGAAAGAAATTGTGTTGAGTTCTGTCACACTGGTTAAGGCACTCAAGGATTAAACATCTGGTGTTATTATGAATGTAGAGTCATAAAGAGAGTCAGCATGACGAGGACTAAGATGTTCAATAATTAAACATCCGATTTTGTTAAGTGTGCCGAGTCATAAAACGGGTGTCAACATGACAAACTATCCAGATTCAATGAAGTTGGTTTCTTAGTCAACAAATCTCTTGTGCATGCGATACAGCACTATCCTGACTGGTTCTTTTAATCCTTAAAGGGAAATTTACCAAATTTATTTTCAGACAATGCTACTTTCCAACTTCTTATTAGCCTGAAGAAGAAATTTATAAAATATATGACCAAATTTAAGAAATCCTAAATGAAACACCAAAAACAAGGTCATGTTTTTGTCATGGAAGACTTCAATTATCCAGATGTTATTGGGAAGCACAACAGTGGAAATGCAAATCCGCAGGGCGAAATTCTTACAAAATTCTGCTTCAGAAATGATCTCATTGTGACCAATACCTTGTACCAAAAGAAGAGACTCTTCACTTGGACATCCTTTAATGGAAGGACAAAAAATCAGATAGATTTTATTTTAACCCACAAGTCCGAAGTCCGGTAGAAGGTTCTTGATAGTGGGACCATCAGCAAGCCGGACATGTCTGAGCACAAACTTGTTCGAACAAGAGTAAGGTTCTCCTTTTCATGGCCACAAAAACAATCTGGGACCCAAAGATACAACCTTTAAAAGAACAACATATCAAAGATGCTTTTCAACTCAAGTTTCAAAACCATTTTTCTCCTCTTTCTGAAGTCTCAGATCGAGAATTGCTGTTTTAAAGTACTACCAAAAGCATCAAAGATTCTGCAAATGAAGTTGTTCCTGCAGCTAAGCCTTTATCTCCTTTCTGGATGGCAAACAATACGAAACAAGCTATTGAGACCAAGCATAAGATAAGAAGAGAGAAAGGATGTTCTTCCAAAGAATACAAGATAGCAACAGCTGAGTCAAAGAAGCTCATAAGGAAAGACAAAATATTTGAAATAGATAAAAAGGTAGACTTTATCAGTAACTACCACATCACAAACAGTATTATGCTGATTTAAAAAGACTAAAAGCGAAGCCAAGAAACATAAGCTGGGGAATTAAAGATAAACACAGCAAAATCCTATGTGACAAAGATGAGATTTTGGAATGGTGGGCACAATTTTATGAAGAGCTATATATGTATGACTCAACTGAAACCCTAAAGTTGATGAGGATGTGGTACACACAATACCACCTATTTTAAAAGGCGAAATAGAACATACTGATCATAAACTATCTGATCACATCAGTATCGCAGAGTTGCGAAAACTCACTGGCATCCCATCAATATCCTCTGTCATCAAATTTAAAGTCTTAAGATGACTTGGTCACATTAAGCGTTCCAGTGTAGGGCTATGCAAAATATGTGTTGAAAGCATAATACAAGGAAGCCGGTCGAAAGGTAGACAAAAAAAAGATGGATAGACAACATTTGTAAATGGACGAACATGAACATAAACCAAGTGAACACCTTGGCCCAAGATCGTAGAGCTTAGAGGGCACTCAACCATGTTAGTGCGTATTGTGCAGATAGCGGAGAAAAAGTTTTAAAATAAATACCTACCACAAATATAGTACGTGTGTATGGGCAGCAGGTCGTAATATCAGAAAAATAGAGTAGAGCCAATGGAATGGAGAAGCGTGTACACATGACCGGTGTGTACTCACAGGTCACACACATGACCAACATTCTACTGGTTGTTGTCTATCCACTTCCCACAATTTTGACACCTATCTGCAAAGGAAGTATCAGAGACATCTTCAAAAACGAGCTTAAAAGGATAAATATTTAAAATAATTGATAATATATAAAAACAAAATATAAACATTCTGTTATATCCTAAATTACATAGGACATACTAAATTAAGAATACGCCGAGTGGTTTGCGTTTAACAGGGATCCGGTAGGAAGTAGAGATGTTGACTCTTCACTGCCGTCCAGATATCACTGCCCGTCTTATATACGTACTTTCGTATATAGTCAATACCTGATTACTTCCCTTTATGTTAGTTTCGTATTTATGCTAAATCATGACCTTTACAACACATTCATTAGGAGGTTGATTCCTGTTTACATACTTGAAAGTGTTGCAGGGTCTGGTCAAGCTTCAGCCGATGTAACCTCCGACTTTCTTCAGGTGTATCTTTTCAAACTTTGGAACCATCTAGTCAAACTTAGTCATCTTTATGTCAAACTCACAGACCTGGACAGAATTTCGAACTGAACCTTTTATTTAATCTATGGGGGTAGATTGTTCTCATTTCGTCAGCCATTGCCAGATAGAGGTGTTAATTTATGTTATTCTTGGTTATTATAAATAAAATAAATTAACACTTCTATCCTATCATATGTGACGAAATGCGAACAATCCATATGAATAAATGGTTCAGTTCTAAATGATACAGGTCCACGAGTTCAATTAAAAAATTCCCAAGTTTCAAAAGCGGCACCTGAAGAAGGTCGGAGGTTACAAATATTATTAATATAACAACTAAAGTGAGAATAGGTTTTCAGTCAATAGATCTATTATTCGACAAATATTATAGCAAGTTTACTTCAACTAGCAAAAATATGCAACTTCATGAAATAAAAACAATAACGCTTACTTTGGGGATTCTTTCGAAAGCCTCATAACTCTCGCTTCTCTTCTTTTGACCTTCAGTCCTCACATTCCATGAACGATATTTCTGACAAAGGGGGAAGAATTGTTGTTTTCTGGGTCGGAATCTTTTCTATATAACACGTATCGTTGGCTAGTTTTTTTTACCTTGAAGTGATATTTGCTTAGCTGCTTACATCAAGTGACTTCATGTCTTGCCTGGAGCGATTTTCATTAAAACAAAAATCTAAACCGGAATCAAGTTCTTAATGAATGTTTATATTTTGTTTTAATCTATTATTCATTATTTTAAATATCTAGTATATATGACGAACGAACATATACTACACTACTCCCTAAAAGAGGAGGTGTGGTGGTCGTCATGCCTTTTTTTGGTGATAACTTCCTCCACAAATAAAAATAAGAAGAAGAAGACTTACATGCAAAACCAACGGAAGTTTATTCACTGAAATAAACCATTAACAAATATAACATATTTCCTTTTGTAATGAGTTCAGAAGTCCTTTCTTTAGTTTCAGGGTAAGTAAAAAGGAGAATATCTTTTGTTTTGTTGAAATGCTCATATGTTAATAAAATGTTAAGAGAGGCAATAGGTAATGTTCGCCTGTGTAATTGTATGAAGCGTGCGAAAGGTGAAATGGAAGAGTGATAGTAAGACGCGTGTAACCTCCGAATGAAGAGTCAGTTGAGAGAGAGGGTTTGATGTTTGTGTGTGCTTAAATACTATTTGGATAGGCTCCAGCGAGCTTAAGGAGAAAAGTTTAGAAAAATGTCTTTGGAGAAATCCCATTGGACAGAAATATCACGTGGTGTGCTCCCTACTACGTCCGCTCGTTTTGAGTTGATTTAATATATATTAATATATATATAAGGCCACGCCGGAATTTGCGTGGGCGTTATTTTTTATTTTTCACGCGCCAATACAATTATATTCACACTGCGCGCCTAAATTGTATTTATCCCAAACAACAATTTTTATCCGAATCTTAACCGTGTCAACTGGCACAGAGGCGATGCCTGGCAACAAAACTGATACTATACAACAGGAGGGGTAATGTTTGGGAGGATTGCCTCATGACAACATAACATATGCTATACTCCCCCCCCCCCCACAAAAAATGGAGTTAATGCCTGGGAAAATGATAGCATGACAATAGAATATGTACTACACTACGACTACCTCTGAATTAAGCATTCAAATATAGTACATAAGTCAGAAATAGTATAGTAAAAGATAGTAGAGTTTTGACTTCAGATATAGTAGTAATAGTATAATTTCAGCTTCAGACGGACAGATACCAAATCTCCATTAATAATAGATATGTTTATTTACCTCCTCTGCAGTAGGTTAGGGGCAAGGTCTGGTGAGGCACTCTGGCATTCTCCGGTAGCGGCCCCTCAGGCGATTAACAATAAAATGATCCTTTCTCAAAGAGAGAAGGTAAAGCCTGGGAGGGTGCATATCTTAGGACTGAATAGAACCATACCTCACCTCGACAGAAGCAAGGTCTGAGACTGAGATATGGCACAAGGTCTTGTGGGGGTCGTCGTACCCTTTTGGTCGGGGTTACCAACTTCCTCCACAAATAAAAATAATAAGAAGAATATTTACATGCACAATTAACGGAAGTTTATTTACTGAAATAAGCATATTAACAAGTAGAATATATTACTTTGTGTAATGAGTTCATGAGTCCTTTCTTTAGTTTCATGTAAGTAAAAAGAAGAATGTCTTTTCTTTGTTGAAGTGTTCATTTGTTCACAAAATGTTAAAAGAGGCAATAGTGAATGTTCGCCTGTGAAATTGTATGAAAACGCGCGAAATGGTGAACTAGAAGAGTGATAGAGATGCGTGTAAGCTCCTGATGAAAGTCCGTTGAAGAAAGAGAAAGTTTTATGTTTGTGTGTGCTTATATACTATTGGGTCGGCTCCAGCGAGCTTATTGAGAAAAGTTTAGAAAAATATGTTTTTGGAGAAATCTCATTGGACAAAAATATCACGTGGTGTGCTTGCTAATACGTCCGCTCGTTTTAAGTTGATTTGGTATAAAAAGGCACATCGGAATGTGCGTGGGCGTTATTTTATATTTGTCACGCGCCAATACAACAATTTTCACTCTGCGCGCCTAAATTGTATTTATTTCAAAAAACATTTTTTTATTCGAAACTTAACCGTGTCAACTGGCACAATACTCCCCCCAGATTGAAAAAAAGGAAAAAAATATATATTTTTTTTTTTTTTTTTTTAATATGTAATGTATTCCTTGAAATGTTTCGGCCAGTGGACTTTTCTACCGGTTTTTGTCGTAGGTTTGACGTTTCGGTCACTTTCTGCTGGACTCCCATGTTCTAAGGGAATTTGTTCTGGTGGGGAAAATGTCTGAGGGTGTTCCTCAATGTATGCTGGTTTAATTCGGTCGATCGCGATGTTGTCTTTCTTGTTTTTCCTTTGGACAGTGAAATATTTTTCACTTCTGTCCAAAACTTGGTATGGTCCTGTGTAATTTGGACAAAATGGCTTTTTGACTGTATCATTCCTAATAAATACATATTTGCATGTGTGAAGGTCATTTGGCATGTGTGTTTGTTTGTCAGCCCTCCTGGTGGGGGTAAATTTGAGAGAAGACATTTTGTTCTTTAATTCCGTCACAAATGTATTTGTGGGTGAAATGTCTGTGTATGCATCAAAATATTGTCCAGGTAGTGTGACTGCTGATCCAAAAACTACCTCCGCTGGCGTGCTTTGTAAATCCTCTTTCATCGTGTTTCGGATCATTAATAGGATTAATGGTAAATTATCTGACCAGTCTGCGTTGTTATGACTCATAGCCAAAGAAGTTTTTAGCTGTCTGTGGAAGCGTTCGACGAGGCCATTCGAGCAAGGGTGATAAGCCGTTGTCTTTATGTGGGATGTTCCCAACAATTGGTTGAATTCTGCGAAGAGTTTCGATTGAAATTGCGAGCCTCTGTCCGTTGTGAGTACTGACGGTACTCCAAAAATCGCTATCCAGTCTTTTAATATTGTGACAGCTACTGTCGCCGCCGATGTGTCCTTCACGGGTATGGCTGTTGGCCATCTGCTGAACCTGTCGACTATGGTGAGAATGTGGGTGTGTCCTTTCGAAGGGGGTAATGGCCCCACCAAGTCAACATGGATATTGGTAAACCTGGCATCTGGCGTACTGAAAGTACCCAGTGGTGACTTTGTATGCCTGTGTATTTTATTCTTTTGACAGGATACACAAGTCTTGGTCCAATTTCGAATATCTGTATTCATTTTCGGCCAAACGAAACGGTCTGCTATTATTCTTACCGTGGCTCGCTTGCCTGGATGAGATAAATTGTGGAAATGTTGAAAAACATGTCGTCTGATGCTTGGCGGTATGTATGGACGTGGTTGTTTTTTTGTTGTATCACAATAAAATGTTGTTGTACTAAAAGGTACAGGCATTTCCTTCAACTGCAAAGACGTTTTCTGTTGTACGTCAGTGAGTGTCTCGTCCGTTTTTTGTTCTTGTGCAATTAATTCCATACTCAGCGAACTGGAATTTATCGAAGTTATTGCAGCTCGTGATAATGCGTCAGCCACAATGTTTTCTTGTCCTTTGACGTATCTGATGTCTGTAGAATATTGAGCAATATAATCAAGATGTCTGATTTCTCTTGGGCCATACTTATCTATGTGTGTATGCAGTGCATACGTTAACGGTTTATGGTCAGTGTAAATACAAAAGTCTCTTCCTTCCAACAGATGTCTAAAATGTTTAATTGCCAAATAAATTGCTAATAATTCCCTTGAAAAGGTACTGTATTTTGTCTGTGTCTTGCTCAGTTTGGCTGAAAAAAACGAAATAGGGGTCATTGTACTCCCTGTCAGTTGGTGTATAACTGCTCCTACAGCTATGTCTGATGCATCTGTTGTAAGTGTAAGTTTCGATTCCTCACTGTCCTTAATATTATTCAATTTTGTGAAATTGACTAAGGCAGTTTTAGCTTGATGGAAAGCTTTCAAAGCTGATCCTTCCAGTTTTAATTGTTGGTTTTTTGTTTTGTTCTTCAATAATGACGTTAACGGTGCAAGGATTGTGGAACAGTTGGGTAAAAATCGTCTGTAATAATTAATTACACCTATGAAGCGACGAATTTGTCTAACAGACGTAGGTTGTGGAAAATTCGTAATAGCACTTACTTTTTCGGGTAATGGTGATATTCCATCCTTATCAATTGAATGTCCGAGGAAATTTACTTCTTGCTGACCGAAAATACATTTGTCCAAGTTTATTTTTAAACCGTAATGGGACAGTCTTTGGAAAACTTGTTCCAAGTGTTGTTTATGATCGTCGAGGTTTCTACTAGAAATTAGGACATCGTCCACGTATGCGAATACGAATGGAAGGTCCCTAAAAACCTCGTCTATCAACCTTTGGAAGGTTTGACAGGCGTTCCTAAGTCCGAATGGCATTCTGACAAATTCGTAAAGTCCAAATGGTGTGGTCAGTGCTGTTTTATGGATATCTTCTTCCGCCACCGGTATTTGGTGATATGCTTTCACTAAATCCAGTTTAGAAAATATCGTGGCGTTTTGCAGTCCGATTGCGAAATCGTGAATGTGTGGGATAGGGTATCTATCCGGTACAGTTTGTGCATTTAATCTCCTGAAATCGCCGCAAGGACGCCATGTTGTCGCGTCTGATTTCTGTACCATATGTAGAGGAGATGACCAGGCACTTTTGGAAGGTCGAATAATTCCTTGTTGTAACATGCGTTGGAATTCGTCCTTTGCGATCCTGTACTTATCCGGCTTCAAACGTCTGGGGGTAGCGTAGACGGGTTGTCCACTCGTTTTAATATAATGCCTTGCATTATGTTTTATATTATCCGCGACTGTGAATGGCTGAGTAAGTTGTGGGTATTTTTGAAACAGCCGACGAATGTACGTCTCTTCAGGAAAGGCAGAACTAATCCCAGTAGACTGGTATCTTGTGGTGATACCTTTTATTACGATTTTTGTTTGGTTATCAGTCAGTGTGCGATTAGTCATGTCTACCGATAGATTATATCGTGCTAGGAAATCTGCTCCTAATATTGGTGTCGTCACGTTGGCTATGGTAAATATCCATGAAAATGTGCGACGCAAGCCGAGATTGATGCTTAAGTACTTCTCACCGTATGTCGGTATTTGTGTGCCATTAGCTGCCTGGAGGTGGTAAGGCTGTGGAGTAGCTTTCTGTTTACTTAGCGCTGGTATCACGCTTATTTCGGCTCCGGTATCTATTAAAAAGTTATATCCGTGATTCCTGTCACGAATAAAAAATAGACGACCTTTAGTAGAAAATCCAGCAACAGTTGTCGTCTCTACTGGCTGGAATGACCGTTTCCCTCATTCTTGTTAAAGGTACAAGGATACGTGCATCGCCTTGCTTGTGTGCCGAATTTTTTGTGGTAAAAACAGATTTCGTTCGCTCGTTCTCGTGTGTTGCTTCGACCTCTGCTAAAACTTCGTTTTCGGTAGTTAGGTCGATTATTAAATGAATAACGACGGTCTATTTGCATTAATTCCTGCAATTTACGAGCGAGATTTTCGACCGTGGTTTTTAGTTCAGCCACTTCGACGTCTCTCGTCTGTTTTGGCTGTGCTTGTGTTGAGTTTAATCTGCGGCCCCTCAGATTTTCATGTATCCGGTCCGCCATGTCGGCTAGTTTTACCGTGCTTGTCTCTTCCGTTGTGGGTGCCAGGATTTGTACTGTTGTGTCTGGGAGTTTATCCAGCCACAAACTTCTCATAATAGTTTCGGACATCTTGTTGTCTCCTAGCAATGATCGCATGTATCGTAAGAGTTGTGACGGTGTACGATCTCCCAATTCTACTTGGGTGAAGAGATTGCGTAACATTGTCTCGTTTGATAAGCCAGTCCGTCTCAAAATAGCCTCCTTAAGTTCGTCGTATGGATTATGTTCTGGAACGTTCTCCAACAAATCAGTTACTTCCTCGACGACGTCTGCCGGGAGTTTTTCAACCAAATAACAATACTTGGTTCGCTGAGACGTAATCCGTTTTGCGTCGAAAAGGGCCTGGATCTGAATAAACCACGTCTTTATATTGGTGGGATTAAAAGGTGGAATATTTAGCGTTAACGTAGCTAGAGGTGTTTCAACGCGGGGAGCGTCCATTTTGTGTTTTTTTTGTTTGAAAGTGATTTTGGAGCCTTTAAACTGTCGGTTGATTTTTTTTTTATCTTTCGACTTAATAGCGACTACCGGCGTAACTCGCTAATTTGTTGCTACATTGTACTGAGATCCACGCTTCGTTTGACGGCTTGTATCATCCCTTGAGATTCGCATCGTCTTTTTCTTCCTTTGAGTGTTACCGCACGCATGATATCGCCAGTATGTTAGGAACCGCGTGTAGCTTAAAAAGATTCCGTTGTATATGCAATTCTAAGTCGTGGTCACCAATTTGTGGGGGTCGTCGTACCCTTTTGGTCGGGGTTACCAACTTCCTCCACAAATAAAAATAATAAGAAGAATATTTACATGCACAATTAACGGAAGTTTATTTACTGAAATAAGCATATTAACAAGTAGAATATATTACTTTGTGTAATGAGTTCATGAGTCCTTTCTTTAGTTTCATGTAAGTAAAAAGAAGAATGTCTTTTCTTTGTTGAAGTGTTCATTTGTTCACAAAATGTTAAAAGAGGCAATAGTGAATGTTCGCCTGTGAAATTGTATGAAAACGCGCGAAATGGTGAACTAGAAGAGTGATAGAGATGCGTGTAAGCTCCTGATGAAAGTCCGTTGAAGAAAGAGAAAGTTTTATGTTTGTGTGTGCTTATATACTATTGGGTCGGCTCCAGCGAGCTTATTGAGAAAAGTTTAGAAAAATATGTTTTTGGAGAAATCTCATTGGACAAAAATATCACGTGGTGTGCTTGCTAATACGTCCGCTCGTTTTAAGTTGATTTGGTATAAAAAGGCACATCGGAATGTGCGTGGGCGTTATTTTATATTTGTCACGCGCCAATACAACAATTTTCACTCTGCGCGCCTAAATTGTATTTATTTCAAAAAACATTTTTTTATTCGAAACTTAACCGTGTCAACTGGCACAGTCTCGAAAACAAATCATTTTTAGGGTAGTGGCTTTAGAAGACAAGGGAGATAACTCCGAGTATGAGACAAGGGAGATAACTACGAGAATAAAGTCGCGTTATAAACGATTTGTTTTGTTATTATTTCACGTGATACCGACAAACAAGATGGCGCCGCCCGTGGCACCTCCTCCCATAGATGGGAATAGTGATGCAGGTTCCATCTCGGCACAGGCCATCTCCCCTGCCGTAAGTACACGCTTCCTAATAATTAAACAACTTACTAAAAGATTAATGCATTTTAAAGCGCTCCCCAGACAATGGAAATCGCTCCTCAGATCTTTCTAATTCTACTTCCTCGGCTGTTCGTATCTCTTGCATTATCATTCTAGTAACATCTAACGAGTTGTTTTGGTTTGATGGGAACCGCCTCCCTTTATTTTGTTAGTGTTGTTTATCTGATTGCTAAGCCTAATTAATTTATTAAAACTGAATATGATTTAATATATTGGAATCTTTTCAAATTAGTCTCACACCGGTATTGGGTTTTCGTATTTTTAACTTGATATTTTTTTGTTTTAATTTCACTTTTCACAAAGGTAAGAAATAACAGGTAGTCTAGGATGTTGAAATTTAACCGTAATGTTATTTTTTTATTTTACTTTTAATTTAAATAACATTTTGTACGCAATTTTGTTCAATAACTTAGGTGAATATAGTTAATTCCTATTTCAATCACTTAAATTATTTAGAGTGAAATGGGTTTCGGCATTACTCTCAAACATAAACTATATACTACTAAAACACAGAGGATGTCTGTTATTTTTCTTGCTTGTCACCGTGCACATTTTTCATTTGTACATGAATGTTTTAGAAGGTGGGAGGAAGAGGCAAGTACTATTATGAAATCACAATGTATCATTTACCCTGTAATAACCATGATTATCAACCCACGTAAAGGTTAAGAAATTATTATACTTCTATAGGATGGAGACCCATATCGGCTCCAATGTTCTCGATTGCGATTTACGGAACAAACCGGAAGTGGCCAAAGCAGCTTACGATTTGAAAGTCGCGAAAAATGTGGTACTTCTGCAGTTTACGGATCGTGGTGAAATGATAACGTTATTTAGAACCCCATTCTTAACATGGAGGGGGTAACTATTTTGTACTTTCACCTAACAATTTAATAAACAAAAGATACGTTAAAAATTGAATTTAACTTGAAAATCTTATCTAAAAAAATATCACGGTCCGTAAACTGCAGAAGTACCAAAAATTTCATTAAAATTGTGTGATCACTTTTCGTGTATCTGTGCTTCTCGCAACTACGTGATTTACACATTATTTTAATTTTTTTTGTTACTATTATTAATCGAATATTTATTAATTGAACCATCTTGTTATAAAGTTGTAACTAATTTTGTTATTAAGGTAATCTTGTTTTAATCTCTATAAAATTATTGGATGTAAATAGCTTCCCAAACAAACATTCAATCGTTTAATACATGGGGTACTAATAATTTAAAAGCCGGTTTAAATGACTTTTTATTCGACAGTTTAAATGCTTCCAAATTCATTTTAAATTTCGAAAAGTCACGAAGTAATTTTTTTTAATCATAAATACAAAATCAAAATGGATGACTTGTTTGCAAAGAAACAAACATGTATTCTGCTCGATTTAATTTCGTAATTAAATTATTTTTAAGTAGGATTTTGCTGCTTGTGCAGAATAACCATCTAAGATTTTAGTACGGAGATTCCCGAGTCGTGGCATACTCTAACGCTCGGTGAACAATTGTTTGGAAATACCATTGTTTATTATTTATTTATTTTGTGAGCGAAGGAAGGCATATAAATTGGAGAACGGAGGAGGCATATAAATCGTTTCATTTTATTTTATTTTTTTATTTAATTATTATTCGTTCAGTCTTTTTTAGGGGGGGGGGCACCTGTACTTAAGATTGGGGGCACTTGTGCATTTTAACATCCCCGGCAAATTGTTTTCATTTTAGGAGAGTTCCGTCCGCAACAAGGGCAGAGTTACTAAAGCCCACCTCCTCCCTCCCCATGTTAAGAATGGCTTTCTAAATTTGCCGGGTTGGGTTAGTGGTAGGGTTCCAGTGCTTTGGAGGGAGGGTGGACTGGAAACGGAAGGCGGAGACCGATAAATTGGAATTAGGCATATTTACGAAATATTAAAAGTAATAGAACGCGATTTTGCCGAAATAGAAGAAAATGGGTGTTCGTTCTCCAAAAATGGATACAAATCAAATCTTCAAAAGTAAATTAGCGAAAGGGTTCAGTTTTCCAAATAGTTGTGACTATTCGGCATTTGTATAAAGATTTTTTTAAATTCATTATTACTTTACCCTATTGCATTTTTGATTTCAATAAATACTCGCTAAATAAATTTTTAAAAATCTTAATTCAATTCTCGTAGTGAAAGCAAAAACAAATAGCATTCTCTCTCTTTCTCTCTTCTCCTCTCTCTCTCTCTCTCTCATTAAGAACAGAACTTTCACTAGAGTGTGGATTAGCATGTTATTTGTTAAAGGCATCTTCAGGGTTGTTCTTTTTGTTTTGTTTTTTAGAGAGGTGTCGCCGTCCTCTCACATACAGTGCTTGGTATTCCCAAATTGTTACCCATCTCGTACTGATCATGCTCAACGTCCCTTAACTTCGGTGATCTGATGAGAATCAGTGTTAATGGATTATGCCGTATATTCTTGTAGTCGCGAGAGAAAAATACAGATAGACGAAGTCGTCTTATGATTTTATTAAGTTATGGTATTTTAAAGCCAATCCGTATTGATTTTTTTTTTTTTATAACATTTCAACGAAACAAATTATTGACTGACCATCGATCTGATGACATCCCTGAACAGCCAGTTTGAGTTTGGATGTTAAGTCAACAACAAAATAAATCAATTGTTTCAAGCAGTGTTATTTGATTCTTGAATTAACAAAAGGAAACACAGTAATTCCCCATAAATAATAAAAAATAAATTCCTTTTTGTTTTTTTCAGCTTGAATTTGCTGTTTATTTTTGGTACTTGTAGAAATCATGAGTCATAGATGCAACATTGATTCTGTAATATTATGTAATAAGTTACGACAACAGCCGAAAGGCAGTCACACAAAATGAAAATAGCGTGCAAGAAACGAAACAAATGTTGCATTTTATTTTTTATTGTAATTAGTATTTTATTTTTTATTTATTTATATATATATATATATTAATGGTTCACCACTTTCCAAAAGCCACGCGAGGATAAGGATTGGTGAGATTTTCAGTTGGATGATGGAACAGTACTAAGAAGAGATTAAGAACTATGATTAATTTACAGGACGACTCAATAGATATTTGTTGGCATTGAACTTGAAAACAACCCTGTTGTAATGTGTAGAGAAAAATTCCCGCAGTAACATGCTCCACAGGTGGGAAGTTCTTGGAGAGAAATCCGCTCATGGAAGTTATTTGATTTTAGGTACAGTGTTGGAAGAAAGACAAGTTTTTGTGTAGAAGGTCGGACCAGGGCTTGACGCACAATCGAGCACTTACAATGGAAATACTGATAGAGTAGGGAAAGACTAGCAACATCTATTCTGTGCAGGGAAGAAAAAAAGATATCTCCCATTAGGTTGTGAAGTCGATTTTGTACTCTCTCAAGGCAAGTAAGAGTGCTCTGGGCTGCAGATATGGCAGCATTGGATCTGCATTTTTTGTTGTTGTTTTTTATTTTTAGTAATCGATAGGTATTGGTTATCCAGTGCAAAAGCTAACTAATACCTTAAGTACTAAAAACAATTGCAAATTTAATAGAGCAATAGCTTTTGACATATCAAAGGCCTTCAAGATAGGGTCTGGCAGAAAGGCTTGCTTCACAAACTTGCCAATTATGGAATTGTAGAAGTCATAAACGTTGTTATTTCTTTCCTCTGGTGGAGACCAGCCCTAGTGAGTTTGTTTGGTCACACAATAACCAATCAGACTCCTGAGTGTACTAATTTTAACTGGACTTTTTAAGGACTCCATCCGGAGACATTTAAAGATTTGCAGGGCAGATAGCTTCTAGGCAGCCATGAAGAAAGACGTTTACACTCTCTCTTGCCCCATGTCGACTAGATACTCTGAGCACAGCTGTTTTCACTTGAAGGTATACTACTCCAAGAAAAGACTTTCAGCAGCCGACATTAATTAATATTTAATTCCTTTCTATTCACTATCTAAACTTCTGGCAACCTACACACAGTTGTGTATGCCATATAAATAAATATTTATTATTTGATCTTTATAGAAGGGCCTTATTTTCCTTTCTTTGGCAATTTTTGTTTTCAGATCATTATAGAAGTTTTACAGTGTATCTGAAGATTAGCTCCTATAGAATAGCTGGCAATGTTTTCACAATCATCAAATTCTACTTTTATTATTAGAAAGGATAGGTTAATAAAAGTAGTTTTTGATAGACAGAGGTTGGAAACATATGAAATCAATGTCTGCATACTCGGGAATCTATTCTGGGGCCAACACTCTTCTTGATCTGCCAAATCACATCCTAAGATAATTTGCTGACATGTGCGCAAATGACACAACTGGTCTATTGCTGTACCTCTAAGCCCTGATGATCAAGTTCTCGCTGATTCTCTTCAGACCTGAACTATGTGGTGCAGTAAAGATGAAAAAAGTGGCTTGTTACTTTTAACACTTATAAAACCAAGCTTCTCTCCTTTCACCACCAATGCTCGGATCCCTATTTTTCTCTAGTCAAAATGAATGGCTCTCTCCTTGAAGAACATCCTCGTTTTGATAAGCTCTTAAGAATGACTTTCATTCCAGATCTGTAGCAGTCATAGATCTACTTTGTAATGCGTATCAGTGTCTCTGTGAGATAATTTGGCCAATCAGCTCGCAGGGCGCATTGATATCATTAGTTCCCTAAGGGACTACTTGAGCTCCCTTACTATATGCGGACAATCACCAGACGCTACCCTGGCACCAGCCAGTAAAGATCGCCTCAGCCTCTCTCCTGCCTCCTCGTCCACTGGACGCTCACGGCGCCTGCTATCTTCGCCTGAAGATATTTGAACTTATTCTTCTTTCGGACACTGTCATAAGTTCCTTTCTACCTATACCAAATGGTATAGGTAACCTCAAATATACGAATAAACCCCTTTCGTTTGTTGTTGTGAAAAAGGTTTCGTTTATTTCTTTAATTCATTTTGTGTGTTAAATTAAGATAGGGGATAACAAATCCTCTATGCTTACAAATAGTGACTCCCGACTGAAAAACAGCACGAAACTGAATTTAAAAAAGAAAAAAAAAAAAAAAACTAGCCTCGTAAAGTTATTTCAGCAGTGACAGGGTTTGTAACTATTGTAAAAGTGGCTACCAAAAGAAGAAAAATTTCACTCAACACAGCATCGAACGACGACCAAAAACTCTGCCGTTTACAACAAATAAAAAGAAAGAAAACAGTTTTGAATTTGGAAACTTCCGAAATACTTTTTGTTTCTCTTTAAAAGCTAAGAAAATAAAATTAAAAACAAGACATTTTTTTAAACACAAAAAATATATATATTGAAACTCTTTCTATTTTCTTTAAATAAAAAAGGGAATGAAATGAAAAAAACTGTTTTCTTCTACAAAGTATTTTTTCTCTTTCGTTGAAAGAGAAAGACTTGAAAAAACTATATGATATTATAAAAGAAGAAAGGAAAAACTTTTAAATGTAAATCATTTTTCAGCAATTTTAGTCTACCAGACTTTGAGACGCCACTGAGACTTAGAGATGGCATGTGCAAATATGGAAGCCGGCGTTTTTATTCAATAGTAGACTTCAACAAGTCAATTTAATTGATGAAGAGAAGAAACCACTTTTTTTTCCTCACATTATATAAAAATAAAAAGAAAAACTTTTAGAATTTTTTTCAAATGCCTCTGCAAAAACTTGAGTACATTCACTTACATAAACAAACTCAGAAAAATTCATTCACTTTTCTTATCTATTCTCTGTCTGCTAAATATATATATATATATATTTATTATTTATTCTTTTTTGGCTCTTAAAACATACATATTTTCTATTCGTTTTTCTCTTTTAAATGTGCTTCCATGACAATGTTTTTTCCCACTTTATTGACTTTTTCCCACTTTATTGACTGTAGATTTTATTTTGGTCTGTTGTCCACATGTATATAAATGGGTGCAATTACGGTAACTATGTTACAGGCTGAAGCCTACCTACCTCCTATAATGGATGTTACACAACCACTAATTGGTACGACTATAGTGAACGCCATAGAAAGCCTCACCAATGAGGTGATAAAAATGAGCAGGCCGCAGCTGCACATGCGCCGACTCCAGAACCCCTCCTCACCCCCACGCTCCCCTCATCGTCGTAGCCGCCACCGCCACTCTAACAAGCGAGCTCTGTGTTACTACCACAGGTGCTTTGGCATTCATGCACGGCGGTGCAAAACCCCCTGTTCATTTATGAACCAGGGAAACTAATATCTGGAGACCTGAGCACGACACAGTCTTCACTGAAGCTACACAATCGTGCACTCTTTCTTACTGACTCCATTTCCCAAGCATGTTGCTTGGTTGATACTGGGGCCACTTGAAACTCCTTACCGAGAAGCCACCAGTGTCGCCCATTTCACTGCAAGCCGTAAATCACTCTCCTATTCCCACGTAAAGTCAATTTACGGCTGATAGACGCTAATCCAAAACTTTCCGTTCTGGGTTTGAAATCGAATACCCATCTATCAGCCTGGTATACTGTATTGCCGCAATCAATGACCATACCAGATCCTACTACACTCCTACCCGGAGTTAACTAACTTAAATTTTGTTGTGAGCAAACCAACTTACTCAACAAAACATTATATTGAGACCACAGGAGCTCCTGTGTTCTCACGCCCTCGTCGCTTACCTGCAGAGAAACTAAAAGCGGAAAAGGCGGAGTTTAACCATATGCTGCAACTGGGAATTATACGCCCCTCGTCCAGTCCATGGGCTTCCCCTTTGCATATGGTCCCGAAGCGCTCAGGAGATTGGAAACTATCGACGACTCAATGCCATGACGGTACCTGATTGTTTTCCAATCCCACACATACAGGACTTTGCTTCATCTCTGCACAGTTGTAAGACCTTCTCCAAACTGGACTTAGTTAAGGCTTACCATTAAATTCCACTGAATCCTGCCGATATACACTGTGCAGATCTCCTGTCTTCTCTTTTCCACCTGTTACGTAAAAGGAAGAAGAAAAATGAGCCTATTTCACTGAATGATATTCAGCTGAAAACATTCAGTGAAGTGAAGGAAAAACTAGCGACGACATCCTTGCTTGCACATCCTGTGTCCAATGCCCAGTTTCCACTGGTCGTTGATGCATCGGGCACAGCTGTAGATGCAGTGTTCCAACAGCAGCATCAAGGTCAACTATAACCTCTCGAATACTTTTTGAGACAACTGAAACCGGCAGAACAACAATACAGCACATTTGGCCGTGAACTATTGGCAATGTACCTTGCAGAGAAACACTTTCAGTATTCACTCGAGGGCCATCAATTTGTGATCTACACTGATCACCGTCCACTTACATATGCACTGCGTGCTAAGCCAGACAAATATTCTCCTCGTGAAACTCATCACTTGGACTTTGTTTCGCAGTTTACTAACGGTATCCAACATATCTCTGGTGAACAGAATGCTGCCTTGTTCCGCCTTCCTATATATTCTCTGTCTTCACCCTCGGATATTGATATACAAGAGATGGCTTTAGACCAGCCACAACTGGACACTCTGGATCTGTCGTCACCTGAGTTTGCAACTTGCAAATTCAAATACCTGCTTGTGCCCACTTCGAACACACAGATCATCTGTAACACCTCAACAGATTCACCTCGCCCTTTTGTTCCATTGACTCATCATAGGGTTGTCTTTGATACACTTCACAACTTAACACACCCCGGACTCAAAGCCACAGTGAAGCTGATTTCAGCTAGATTTTTCTGGCCGAATATGAGGCGCAACATCACTGCCTGGACACGTTCCTGCATATCCGGCCAAAAGTCAAAGATGCGCAAGCATATCATTGCACCGCTTGGAACATTCAGCACCCCAGACACTCGGTTCAGCTATGTTCATATTGATCTGGTTGGACCATGGCCGGTCAGTCCTGGATTTACTTATCTTCTGACCTGTATAGACCACTTAACACGGTGGCCTGAAGCCATTCCCCTAAAAGACATTTCGGCTGAATCTGTAGCGCAAGCCGTTATATCGGGCTGGATATCGCGTCACGGGGTTCCCACTACTATTACCACCGATCGTGGTGGACAGTTTGAATCCCACCTATTCCAGCATATTTCCAGGATGTTAGGGATTAAACGTATCCGTACTACTAGCTATCATTCAGCTTCTAACCGATTAATAGAATGCTTCCATCGTCAATTGAAAGCCGCGTTGCGTGCTTATCCTGACCAGCAGCGATGGAGTGAGTACGTACCTATTGTCCTTCTTGGTTGTTGTGCTGCGATCAAAGAGGCCATCAGATACTCTCCAGCCGAACTTGTTTATCGACTACCTCTATTGTTGCCGGGTCAGATGCTGACCCTGATAGATTTAATGGCAACAGATACAGCTCTGTACATAAACAGACTACGAGCTTACTTTAATGAGCTCCCACCTATGCACCCTAGGCGACACACCATTAAATCTTCGGTTCTGAAAGACATTTCGTCATGGACTCATGTTTTTGCTGGAAAAGACTCTGTGAAAGCCCCTCTTACTCCTCCTTATACTGGTCCTTATCACGTGCTTTCACGCACTGAAAAACTTTTCACCCCTGACATTGGTGGCAAAAAAGACACTGTATCCATTGACTGAGTGAATGAGCCTTTCTAAACACAGAAACACCTGAGCCCCATATTCACCCTACTGTGCATCAAAGTACACCCCCAAATATATTTTTTTTAAAGTGCCATTTCAATTTATTCCTGCTAATGGCTGGGAGCCGCTCGAATACATATATAAACAAATGCGGCGATTGGAAAAATCAGTCTCACCAAAAACATTGTCTGCTTAGCATAGACGATCCATTGCTAATGGCAACCGCATTGGATCTGTTAAACTGCTACTATCTTGCCACAAGTAAGATGACTAATTGTTAAGACAAAAGAGAGACAGACACTTATGACTGAATGCATGCGTGCAACGCAGATTAGTGCTACTACAATGATTTTCTTTATAAGTGTCCAACATGAGACTCATCCCCTTCTTTTCCTCCACCATTGAACTTTTAAATTATTTCAAAGTTGTTAACTTGTAAATAAAAGTCATATATTTTTATATAGATTGCTTTTGTCATTTATTTGATTATTGGGCATCTCTCTACAAAATAAAACAAGTTAAAAATAATTGAATAAATACTTTCATGAATAAAACATAGTTCCCATCGCTAAATAAAGCATAACATTAATTACAATTAATAGAAAAAAATGCATATTTTTGCACAGAAAACAGTTTTAGAAGTTTTAATAATTTTATTCAATTTTGAATATTTATTTCTCAATTTTCCGACATTATCAACATTGTCAACCAAAACCTTATTTCTGAGTTTAAAACTCTCACCCAAATAAATGAATCTAAATAGAAGATATTTATTTAACAAAATTGTTTGAGTTAATTGTTAATTCAATAAATTTAATGAAAAAATGACTGCTTATCTCGAAGGATAAAGAAAATACATCAATTGGGTGTTACGTGGTTGTCATTTAAGCCTCAAGCTACCAAAAAAAAAGAACCGAATGACAATTTATTTATTGAAAGTATACGTTTTTTTATGTAAATGTCGATAACCAAAACCAACAGTAAATACGTTTATTTCATTATTTTTTGCATTTACAACTTATTCTTTCTTTATTTGTTTAAGGGATTTGTATGATTAAATAATGATAGATGACACAAAAATAAAAATTTTCCAAATCAAGAAGGATTTGTCACCCTGGATGAAGACAGAACAAATAATACACTTTGATCCTAGCCCGTAGGAAGGGAAGTTATTTTTCAAGTTATTTTTTTAAACATAATAACGAATTTTAACAAATTAAAAAAAAAAAATAATCTTTTAATTTTTCAATTTATTAAAAAGTAAAAATAAATAATTTTTATTTTATTTTTAAAATATTTAAATAGTATTAAAAAAAATATTTTTTTATAATTTCTCAAATTACATATTACTATTAAATGTTGACAAAGTTGTTTGAATATTTATTAATTCTGTTGAAAAAAACTAAATTAAAAAATAAAATAAATCAAAATTAGACAATTTATCATGAATAACAAATTTCACGTGTGTCAGTAATATCACCTAAAAGAAAGAATAATGATTAAAAGCAAGTTTTTGTAGGGATCGGAAATAAGTAATGCAAGACAAATGATTTCACTTATGAAACTCCATAGTTTAAATGCAACAATCTTCATAATTTTTTTTTTTTTTTTAGAATGTTCAAAATTATATTTTTAAAAATGGCTCTGCTTTAATTTTTTTTTTTTTTTACTTGTTATAACAATTTTAAAAACTAGTTTAAATATTTTTTAAAAATATTTTTAGAAGTGATTGATTAAAAAAAATAATTCATTCAAAAATGTTTTCATCATTTTAAAATTCTTTTTCATATTTCTAAATTTGACAGTATATTTTAATAAAATAAATACCTAAAATGATTAAATAATTTTTCACATATTTGATTTTAATTTTTTACTTTATATCAATCTAAAAAATGTATATACTCTTTGGAATTGTTACATGATCTCTCTTTACAGGAATGTAAATTAGTTCTCAAAGAAAAGAGGCCATTTTTAAATTTAAAAAAAAAAATGATTGGGTGTGGGGTATTTATTCTTTGGGAGTCAACTGACCCGGGTTTTGTTAGAGGGGGCTTGGTTTTTCAGCTATTTTATTCAGCCATTTTATGTATTAAAGGGAAATACCTCTGATTTTTCTATCAACACCGGGTAACCCTTCTAGTTTATAAATGAATAAGTAGCGAAAAATTTATTAAAATTGAACTGATTTTAGATAGATTGTTTGTTTTTTATCATACTTTTGGTGTAAAATTCTTATTTTAATTTTTTAATAACAATTATTACTTCCTCTCCTTTTTTAGCAGTCAAAATTCAACATAAACATTTTTTGTTTCTGAAATTTTGAGATGAGGATTGATAATTTGTATTATTTGGACTACTGTTCTCATCTCTTGAGTATAATTCTCAATAATTTAATAAAGGGTTCCATTCGAAATTCCATACAGATTCCCGAGTTTGACAAAAAGATTCCCCAGTTCGACAAGATACACCTGAAGAAGGTTGGAGGTTACATCGATCAAAACATTGTGAGAACAGTAGTTCGAATGATACAAATAAACATTTTTTTCAAAACACAATTTTTTGGATTCAATATAAAAAAATTATTTTTACTATATTGAAGTTTTTACAATCTTAGTTCTTTCAACTGATGAAAACATTTTACAATACAATTATTTTTATGTTTTATAACTATTTCCATCACATATTCCTATATTTTGCAAAATTGATAATGCCAAACGATGTCTGGTGGGCTTTGCATAAATTAGGGGTAAGCGAGTGGTTTGTGAAGGCTGTTTAAGCAATGTACAGAAATGCTCAAAGTCATGTTAGAATTAACATCATATTTAGTGACAGATTTAATGTTTAAGTGGGAGTACATCAGGGATCTCTATAGTATCCGTTGCTTTTTATTTTGTTTTAGAAGCACTGTCCAGAGAGTTGCATACGGGTTGTCCGGAAAAATTGTTTTATGCTGATGATTTAGTGCTTGCCTGTGAAAAAAATGGAAGACCTACACTTTAAGTTGGAAACTTGCAGGAAGTAAAGATCTGAGGGTGAATTTTTTTTTTTGTAGAAAAAGGATTTTTTTTTTTCACCTATTTTTAAAATGACTGTAAGCTTAACCTTTCATTGTATGCCCAAACAATGCATATGACATTTGTAGCATATAAGTAGGTCTATCAAATATAAATGGTAAAATTTGACTAATTTGCATATTGTGATGGTGGTCATCTTGAATTTATGAGCTCGACCATCTGTCTATGGAAAATTGTCATTTTTTTCATGCACAATTGCTGAATTTATTTTGTATATTTGTGCTGTTGTGTTTTATATTGCAAATAAAACCAGTTTTGTATGTAGTATCGTTTGCTACTAGAGGTGGTAGACTTGTCGCAATTTTGTGACAGCTGCGCTAAGAGGGTTAATCATCTATGTACATTAACCAATCACATTGCTGCATTAAGTAAAATGCAAATGGCCGCCAATATCTCATCACCTATTCAACGTTGTGTAAGTAACAGTGATTTCATTATTAATTATTCTACAATTCAGTTTGATGGAAAAATATTTATGCTTCATCATCATCTTCATTTTTCATGACGTAAACTTATTTTTATTAGATTCTAGAACTCTGTAATTTTTCAAATTAAATTTTTTTTTTAACATGATATGGCACATCGAAACCGACATAAATGATAGTTTGAAAATCACTTCCCGATATGGAAGAGACACGTTAAATGAAAAAAAAGAAGTGCGCCCGCAGAAATGTAATATCAATTAACAATTCCATCAGATTTATCTGTTATTTAATTATTCCTAACTATTATTTGTTCATTTGAAAAAAAAATACACGGAGAAAATAAAATGTTATATATAATGGGTGTGGGGATAATCCTCACGATATCAGTGAAAATATTAATAACTATCGTTATTGACTAGTCCTTGCAAGGAGAAATAAAATCATTTATACGTTTTCTTTTTTTTTTTAATTCCACATTTCATCTATTGAATCTTTTTAGACTTATAAAATAAAAGGACTAATTAAAAAATACTTCTGATAGAATTGATAATTGGCTTTACATACCTGTTGTTGCATGTTTCGACAAATTTAATAAGATGTTAACCTCGTATATACATACTGGCAAAAATAAATTTATATAAATTATCTTTATTTCTAACACTTTATACAGAACTTTGCTTTTTTTCGATTGATGCAAATAATTCATATCTTTATACAAATTAAAACTTTTTAATGCTAAATTAATATAAATATTTCAAATTTGCTGGCAAATTAATTTAAGACCGTATAAGCATTATTTTAAATTCTGCATAAAGTGTTAAAAGTAAAGATAGTGTAGACCTTCCATTGTTTCGCAGATAAGTACTAAATCATCAGCATACAGAATCTCTTCCGGACAACCCATACGAAACTCCCTGAACAACGTTTCTAAGACACAAATGCAAAGCAACAGACTCAGTAGAGAACCCTGATGTACTCCTACTTTAACATTAAAGCTGTCACTAAATGAGCTGGCATGAGGATTGATATTATTGTCAGGTCAAGAAGTCTAAGCATTTCATAGAGACGAAGGAAATTCTTAAACTTTTATTATTAAACTTATCTATTGGATGCGTTTGGCTAAGCACCCACTATTTGCTAATGATAACCCTTCTCTTCTAAGTGCTTAGCAGAAACTGACTTTTAACTATAACATTTCAAATTATTATACTAAAGGTGTGTTAATGAATGTTTGTTTCCCTAGGGCTTTGTTCTAATATGGTTTAATCACACAAAATACATGCTAAAATATTCCTTGGTTTTGGGATTGAGTTATGTTTGAAAAAAAAATCCATTTGAATTATTGTAATTAGCCTTAATTTGCAATTAACTCACCAAGTGACCCATCTCTTACTAAGTTTCTGTCTATCACTCCCTTTATCACTGTATCTTCTTCACCCCCCCCCCATCCAGACTTATTTTATACCGTTTCTATCACTGTCATTTCCTTCTCTCTCTATCTCTCTCTTCCTTTCTGTTTATTAATAGTTGAAGGTAATAAAGAAAGGAAATAAGATTGAAATAGTTCATTATAAACAAAATAGACTAAAACGTGCAGTAGTAAAACTATTTAACTCACAGCTGAAGGACAATTTTGTCTTTTTAGTTTTTATATTTAACTAGATTTGCAAACTCACTTTTTTCTGATTCAAACAATTTAACTCGAGCTGAATGGGTGGCCAAACGAGTTACAAATAGTTCTATCAAATCACATAACTAAAACCAACCAATCCATTATCTACTCTCGTATATAGGACCACAACTGATCTTAGGATCAAACCTTGTCAATCGCACTCCAGTAACCTTCTACACTTGTGGATTAATGTTTTTAATACAGACAAAAGTTTGGAGTCAGAAATTTTTGAAGAGTTAAAAGATTTATTTATTTGTTTTTATTTATTTGTTTTTATTTCTTTCTTTTTATTTCTTTGTTTTTTCAAGCTATCCCACACACTTTGGCTACAGAGTAACTTTCTAAACATTCACAAATATATATTAAAAATTCAATTGAGTAGAATATATAAAATGATGTAATTAGCAATGATTACGTCGGCGGGGATGTAAGTACAGTGACATTTATAGAAATAAATTTTGGTAACTACACTAAGTGTGCCTTGAGGGCAAAGCACACTTAGCATTTCCTGAAATCCATGCGCTCTCCCTCCTCCTCCCTGTGCACTCCTACTCCAAGCGCTAAATCCCTTTTTTTTATTTCTATAATTTTTAAAGTAAAACGTATTTTCTTTTTAGAGATGTCAAGCATGAAGCTGACCTCACGATAATGTTGTACTGTCTTTAATTAAAATGAAGTATACTTATCCTGAGCAATGTAATTTAAGAATCTATATAGTGGGAGGAAGGGATGAGTCTATCTCCGAAAGCCTAGGGGAGATTTTCATGAACAAACGAACACACGGACAGGAACTAAAACGTTTTGCCACTTATCAAGTCCAAGAGCCAATCGAGGATAAGGATCAATGAGACTGAATGATTGTCAGCTGAAAGATAAAGAATACTATATGAGTACTAGCATTGAACTTATGGGGACAGTTTATAACAAGAATTTGTTGACATTGGATTTGAAGACGACCCAGTTGTAAACAGCAGGGAAGCAGTACCATGGTAATGTGTTTCACAGGTGGGGAGCCTTTGTATAGATTGAAATTTAGATTTTATTTGTAATTGTTTTCGATGTGAGTAAAAGATAGGTATCAAATACTCATGTTTTATTTTTCTATTCCTTTCATATATAATCATTTGTTTTTTATTCTATGTAATTTTAGACGAATGGTCCAGTTCATAGTGATTCCAACGAAGAGATCAAAGTGTGGGAACGTCCATGGACTATTCAAGAGATCAAAGCAGCTGCAGGAAACTGGTCTTTAGCTGGAGATGCTGGAGTAAGTATGGATGCAAATATTTCCTTATATCAAGCCATAATTCTTGCCTTAAATGATATTAGGTACTTTTACGAAATATGCTTGGTCGTATACGGTATTTGTTGTGGCAAAATCGAGTTAGAATGTAGAAAAATGTAGCTGGTATTTACCTCTCTACTACCTTGAGAAGATGTGATACAAAGTCGGAAGCTCGGTATTGAAAAGCCAGCGCACAAGAGACATGTGCACTCTGGTACACAAAAAATGCCTACACAGCCCTGTCGACATTCCCTCAAGCAATTGGCAATAAACTAACCCTTTCTCAAAGCACGAGAAGGTAAAGCTTGGGAGGGTGGATCTCTTAAAACTGCACAGAAAAATATTTCAGCCTTACAGAAAAAAGGCCACCAACTCCAAAATGGGCTCGACTGCCGGACTGATTGTCGAGGACCTATCATCGACTGGTATGAACAACTATATCAGAGTTGCATACAAAAATGTTGCTTATAACATTATCTCTATGGTTTACAAATCCAAATGAGAAGTGGATGGTACATGGTTAGCAAAATGGATACCTTCGTGGGCCTATGGAATAGGCTCTGCTGAGTTCAAATCTAATTGCACTCATTTGCATATTAATATAGGAAATGTATGAACATGCAATTTCCAGCTGTAAGTAAACTACGAATGGTTCTGAATTTTTGAGATGAGGATTGATAATTTGGATTATCCGGACTACTGTTCTCATCTTGAGTGTTATTCTCACAACGTCCAACCTGGGTGTATCTTGTCAAACTCAGGAATCTGCACGGAATTTCGAAGGGAACCCTTTATTTAATCCACAGAGGTAGCATACTCTTGTTCCATCAGCCATGACTGGGTAGAAGTCTTCAGTAATTCGCAATTCCTAGTATCGTCCTCACTGAGGATTGAACCTTCAACTTTCAGAAGACTGCACCTAGAACTCAATTTTACTTTATATGTTACACCATGTGTCCTTGCTGACAAGATACACCTGAAGAAGGGTGGAGGTTACATTGGCCGAAACCTAAGAATACCATTTAAGATGAGAACAGTAGTCTGAATAATCCAAATTATACGAATGGGTTTGTTTTTTTGTGCATCAGTTTGCCACATCTTAAGAATATGAATATTAAATTTCCTTATGTAGCCATTTCTTTGTTTTTTTTACTATTGGGTCACCACTTATCAAGGCCAATAAACACTCTAGGAGGATCTGTGTTAATGGGATGGAATGATTGTCAGCAAAATTATGAAGAACGCTATAGGAGTACTAAATTTAATCAATGGAATGAACTAAATTTGATTACTTATGCAACAGTTTATTACAGGTAATACATCCCGGATCTGACATATAGATAGTGCCATTAATAAAAATTAAATATGATTTTTATAAAGTACTAGCCTTCAAATGGCACATGTCAAAATTTTAGTCCAATCGGATTATTATTTTACAAATTAGTTATTTAAGTGAAGCTACTGTTGCAAATTTTCAAAACGATGGAAAAATCTGAATTTCGTGTGCTGATAAAGCATTGCTTTCTGATGAGAAAATACTGTTCAAGCAAAGCAATGGTTTTATAAGTGTTGTTCGGACTTTGTCCCATCAGAAACAATGGTTAAGAGGTTAAGATATGCTGACCTTAAATGTGACCGTACAGACACAAATGATGTTGAATGCTCAGGTTGCCCTAATTCAGCAGTTGGCCCGAAAAACATTAAAAAGTCCACATACTCGTTTTGGCCGGTCGTAAATTGAAGTTGCGTAAGATAGCAGAGGAGTTACAGATATCAGAACACAGTGTATCCACCATTTAGCATGAACATTTGTTAATGAGAAAGCTGTGTTCCTAGTGGGTGGCACATTTGCTCACAGTCAATCAAAAACAATGCGTCAATGATTCAGATCATTGTTTGCAACTGTTTCAACACAACCAAAAGGAGTTCTTACATTAATGTGACTATGGATAAAACATGGATCAACCACTTTACTCCAAAATCAAATTAGCAGTCAGCTGAGTGGACAGCAGCAGGTGAAAGCCGTCCAAAGTTACCAAAAACACAAACAGACAAGGTTTTGGCCTCCGTATTTTTGGATGCACACAGTATTTTGTTCATCGATTACCTTGAAAAAGGAAGAACCATCAATAGCGAATATTATATAGTATTATTGGTGCGTTTGAAGGAAGAAATCGCCAAAAACGGACACAAAAGAAAAAGTGGCCTTTCACTAAGACAATACACCATATCACAAATCGATCACAACGATGGCAAAACTACATGAATTGCACTTCGAATTGCTTTCACACCAACTCTATTTCCAAGATCTGGTTCCCAGTGACTACTGGCTGTTTACAGATCTCAAAAGAATGCTCCAAGGAAAAAGATTTGGCTCCAGTGAAGAAGAGATATCGGAAACTGAAGCATATTTTGAGGCCAAAGACAAATCATTCTATAAAAAACATTGAATTGTTAGAGAAGCGTTGGAATCCGTATATCACATTAGAAGGAGACTATGTTGATGATTAAAGTCGAATTTTGCCTAAAAGTTGTTTTATTAGTTAGGCCAAGGACTTATTGAGTAATGTTATTAGTTAGGCCAAGGACTTATTGAGTGATTAGATGTTATTTGTTGACATAAGATTTGAAGACGGCTATGTTGTAATCTGTGGAAGTTATAATTTCTATTGGAGTTCTGACTTTTATTACATAACAACTATTAGCGCTATTTTGGATTATTTGAACTATTATTCTGATCTTGTTATTTTCACAACATTTCGGCCAATTTAATCTCCGACTTTCTTCAGGTGCATCTTTTCGAACTTAGAAATTAAACTTCTTTTGTTTTTACTAATTGAACTCTGAAACCTGAACAGAATTTTGAACTGAACCCTTTATTTAATGCACAGGGGTAGCTTGTTCTCCTTCCATCAACCATAACTCGGTAGAAGTGTTAATTTTTTTATGTTATTAGTTATTATCGCCTGTAATAAGGATTGAACCTTCAACTTCAAAAAGACTGTCATTTGGAACTGATTGTTAATCAACGCGTTTAACTGTTCTGCTATGGGGCCACAGTTCTAAGTGAGTCTTCTAAAGATTGATGGTTCAATCCTTACTATAGGCAATAATAACTAAGAATAAAAAACATTGCATAAATATATATAAGTACAATAGTCAGAAGAAAAACAATATCAATAATAACTCCTGACCCCTTAAATTCAAAAAAAATATCAAATTATATAAATATATATATATTCTCATGAGATGTATTCTATCATATCTATCTCTATTTATATATAATTAAAGTTTTACTTATATAAACATATCATGGCTACAAATCCAGAACATGTTTCAATTGTAGCTTTAATAAACTCGATTTCCTCAGGCCAAAAATGTTGTTTTCATATTGAAGAATGGAGTGAAATTTCTATCCATAAGGTTCACGTGGCTAAATCCAAAAAGAAAAAATTAACGGGAAACTTGTTTCAGAGGCAATATTTTGGATTTAGTCACGTGACCCTTATGGATAGAAATTTCACTCCATTCTTCAATATGAAAACATAGAGAATGGGCTCTTATTTTTGGCCTGATGAAATCGAGCTTATCAAAGCTACGATTGAAGCATGTTCTGGATGTGTAGGCGTAATATGTTTGTATAAATAAAACTTATATTTAAATAGAAAAAGTTATCACAAACTGTTCTGTTTGGGGAATTAATTTTACCTGTCCTGGGACGGGTATTCTTCTAGTTTTATCATATCAATTTGTATTTTTTTTCTTAAAATTGAGCTTTTTTTCACATTAATAACATTATACAATTATTGTGTCTTTGTATTTCTCATATCAACATAACTTTGAATTATCAATTTTTTTATTTGCTATTAATCAAATATATATTGAACTCAAAAATGCAATAGCCTAAAATATAATAAAACTTTTAACATTCTATTTCAAAAAATAAAATAATAATTCAAAAATTAAATCCAGTTGGGTTTTTTCATAAATAAGTCAGCCATTTTAATATTTTGTTAATAGTTGAAAAACGAAGGAATTACTTTGATCTTTCTAAATTTGAAAGGAACTTGAAAACCTTTAAGCTGTTGAATTGAAAATCCTTTTTAAAATCTTCAGAAAATTGTCATGTATTAAAACATTGAAAGTGTTGGCAGCTATTTACATCAAATATTATAAAACAACATTACCGTAACAAAATTTGTTATAGTTGTTTAATAATTTGGTTCAGTTAATAATTTAATGACCAAACGGTACCGTAATAATTAAATTTAGTATTAAAAATCCTCTTTAAAAAAGGATAAATAATTTGGTAACCCCCCCCCCAAAAAAAAAACTGCATAATTAGATAAAAAAAGTGAAACAAAAATGAAAGTGAAGCTAGTGTGTAATAAAAAGTATATAGCTAGTTAATCACTATAACAGAATATAATATACTTGGGAAAGATATGAATACATGTAGCCTCTCTTCAGCTAGATTAAATAGTAGAGAAGACTATACTGGTTATGGGTCCATAGGTCTATTGGTCAACATTTGGTAGCAGAGCATAGTTCTTGAGCATGTGACGAAGCTCTCTGGAGTATGCACATGAGTCAAGTAAGTCATTTCTAATTTACTCATCGAAAAAACATGATCTGAATCATTCCATAATATACAATTATAAGTGCAAAGTTTAATTTCAAATTTTAAAAAGAAACAATTTATATTCAAAGTATTTAATTAATGATATTAGAATATTAATAGAAAGTGTGCATTCTATCGGGGATTACTGCATCACTTTCACTACCCTTGCGAAAAATATGAATCCATATATCCTTCCTCCAGCTATGGATCAAATAGTAGGGTGAACTAGACTGTCAAGCCATCATTGTGAACTAGTCTGAGGAGGAAAACTCTGAAATAACACCAGTATTTCTCTGCTTATCCTGGCATTGTTTTGATTCGTACTTGCCAGTGAACTCAGACGCAGTGTGATTGTGGATTGTGCAACCATTGCTTCACTATAGACTTTCCGTGAAGACCCCCTTACAAGGGATACCCATTGTCTCCGGAAACTGAAGGGAGGCGTTAGAATTACAGAAAACAAAACTGATTATTTTTGTTGGCACATAGACAATTGTACAAGTTTTTGATTTTGTTATATTTATATGATACACCTGTGAAGTTCAGATATCTGTAAAGCTAATCCTTAAACAATGATTCGTTGCGGAGAACATAACTTTATAACACTGTAATATGTTAAGATTTAACTTATGCCATGAAATATAGCACATATTGTTTACTTGAGCTTAATGTGATGATTGGGAAATAAGATCTGCAGTTTAATTATCAGAATTGATAATCTATCATAATTGCGATACAGAAATGATTATAATGACATTTGATCTGGCTAAGGCAGTTTGGGTTTCAAAGTTCATAAGTTGTTGTTATCTATATATTATCTACTACAACTCTGGTGTGAGCTTGCTTGTCACTATGCAGACTTCGACTCTACATGAATGATTTAGATGGTCAGAGGAAGAGCGAATAATGCAAATAAAAGGCATATCAGAATGGAAATGGTGAGAGGAATGGAATGATGTAAATCATTAAGTGAAATAGGAAAGAGAAGTTATATTCTGAAATCTTTTGACTTCAGTTTCCAAAGTCAAAAGATTTCAGAATGCATTGTCATAATTAATACCTCCTCTCTCTCTCCTCCCCCTCTCCTCTCTCTCTCCTCTCTCTCTCTCCTCCCCCTCTCTTCCCTCTCTCCTCCCCCTCTCTACCCTCTCTCCTCCCCCTCTCTTCCTCTCTCTCACCCATCCCCTCTCTCACCCTCCCCTCTCTCTCACCCCTCCCCTCTCTCTCACCCTCCCCTCTCTCTCACCCCTCCCCTCTCTCTCACCCTCCCCTCTCTCTCACCCCTCCCCTCTCTCTCACCCCTCCCCTCTCTCTCACCCCTCCCCTCTCTCTCACCCCTCCCCTCTCTCTCCCTCCCTCCCCTCTCTCTCACCCCTCCCCTCTCTCCCTCCCTCCCCTCTCTCCCTCCATCCCTCTCTCTCCCTCCATCCCTCTCTCTCCCTCCCTTCCCTCTCTCTCCCTCCCTTCCCTCTCTCTCCCTCCCTTCCCTCTCTCTCCCTCCCCCCTCTCTCTCCCTCCCCCCTCTCTCTCCCTCCCCCCTCTCTCTCCCTCCCCCCTCTCTCTCCCTCCCCCCTTCTCTCCCCCTCTCTCTCCCTTACCCCCTCTCTCTCCCTTACCCCCTCTCTCTCCCTTACCCCCTCTCTCTCCCCTACCCCCTCTCTCTCCCCTACCCCCTCTCTCTCCCTTACCCCTCTCTCTCTCCCTTACCCCTCTCTCTCTCCCTTACCCCTCTCTCTCTCCCTTACCCCCTCTCTCTCTCCCTTACCCCCTCTCTCTCTCCCTTACCCCCTCTCTCTCTCCCTTACCCCCTCTCTCTCTCCCTTACCCCCTCTCTCTCTCTCCCTTACCCCCTCTCTCTCTCTCCCTTCCCCTCTCTCTCTCTCCCTTCCCCTCTCTCTCTCTCCCTCCCCCCTCTCTCTCTCCCTTCCCCTCTCTCTCTCTCCCTTCCCCTCTCTCTCTCTCCCTTCCCCTCTCTCTCTCCCTTCCCCTCCCTCTCTCCCTCTCTCTCTCTCTCCCTGTCTCTCTCTCCTCCCTCCCATCTCTCTCTCCCCCTCTCTCTATCTCTATCTCTCTCTCTCTATCTCTATCTCTCTCCCTATCTCCCCCCCCCTTCCCCCCTCTCTCTCTATCTCTCCTCCCTCGCGCACTCTCTCTCTATCTCTCCTCCCTCGCGCACTCTCTCTCTATCTCTCCTCCCTCGCGCACTCTCTCTCTATCTCTCCTCCCTCGCGCACTCTCTCTCTATCTCTCCTCCCTCGCGCACTCTCTCTCTATCTCTCCTCCCTCGCGCACTCTCTCTCTATCTCTCCTCCCTCGCGCACTCTCTCTCTATCTCTCCTCCCTCGCGCACTCTCTCTCTATCTCTACTCCCTCGCACACTCTCTCTCTGTCTCTACTCCCTCGCTCGCACTCTCTCTCTGCTTCTACTCCCTCGCGCACTCTCTCTCTCTCTGTCTCTACTCCCTCGCGCACTCTCTCTCTCTCTGTCTCTACTCCCTCGCGCACTCTCTCTCTCTCTGTCTCTACTCCCTCGCGCACTCTCTCTCTCTCTCTGTCTCTACTCCCTCGCGCACTCTCTCTCTCTCTGTCTCTACTCCCTCGCGCACTCTCTCTCTCTCTGTCTCTACTCCCTCGCGCACTCTCTCTCTCTCTGTCTCTACTCCCTCGCGCACTCTCTCTCTCTCTGTCTCTACTCCCTCGCGCACTCTCTCTCTCTCTGTCTCTACTCCCTCGCGCACTCTCTCTCTCTCTGTCTCTACTCCCTCGCGCACTCTCTCTCTATCTGTCTCTACTCCCTCGCGCACTCTCTCTCTATCTGTCTCTACTCCCTCGCGCACTCTCTCCCTCTCTGTCTCTACTCCCTCGCGCACTCTCTCCCTCTCTGTCTCTACTCCCTCGCACACTCTCTCTCTGTCTCTACTCCCTCGCACACTCTCTCTCCCTCGCACACTCTCTCTCTCTCTCTGTCTCTACTCCCTCGCACACTCTCTCTCTCTCTGTCTCTACTCCCTCGCGCACTCTCTCTCTGTCTCTACTTCCTCGCGCACTCTCTCTCTGTCTCTACTCCCTCGCGCACTCTCTCTCTCTCTGTCTCTACTCCCTCGCACACTCTCTCTCCCTGTCTCTATGCCCTCGCGCACTCTCTCTCTTTCTACTCTCACCCCCCCCTTCTTATCTCTTTGTCTCTCGCCCTTCCCCTATTTCTCTGTTTTTCTCTCTCGCCCCCCTCCCGATCTCTCTCTCTCTTACCCCCATCTCTCCCTCTCTTGCCCCTCTCACTCTCTTTCTCCCTTTAATTTTGAATGGAAGCTTCCTCCAAAATTTCGATAGAACAAAGACTATTGGGCATTCATTATTTAAACTTAATGGACAAGTCAGGCATAGTTTATTTTTACCAAATATGGTTGAATTGTAGAAAAGATTGTGAATTTTATTGATGACTCTATGGGTGAATTTTTTTTACTATTTTTTTTTCTATTTAACTTTGTATCAATGTCCGTGTTTACTTTTGCTGGTATTTAATATAAATATTTACATATGAAACATCAAAGATTATGATATATAGAATTGTTCTATAAGATGAAGGGTTTGTCATTTTACATATTTGGTGTAATTAAATGTAGCAATGGCTAAAATTATGTTTATGACTAAAATTTCATTTGTACGTGTAAAGCAAAACAACTCTATTATTATACTAAATGGGAGTTCATCAACGTTTGTTTCCTAAATCTTTTTTCTGATACACTGTACTTTAATAATACAAAATACATGCTAAGATATACTTTAGTTCTGGGATCGAGTTACGGTTGAAAAGAAATTCTGTTTTAATTAGCCGTAATTTATAATTAACTGAACAAATCACCCATCTCTCTCTTAGCTATCTATTTCTCTTGCTACACTCACTCTATGTTGATTCAACCACTCTCTAATATTTTTAATGTCCCTGTCAGCATTTAAAACATTGCCATCTAATTTACATACATGTGTCTGTACATCCCTCCTTCGAACACGTATGTAAATTAGATGGCAAAATAATGTCTCTTTACTTCTTTATCAGAATAGTAATGATAATACTTCTATATCTATTAATAATGGAGTGTTGTTATCTGGCTGAAACCGAAACTATACTATTACTCCTGTTTATTGTACTATCTTTCACTGCTCAATTCAAGGGGGAGTAGTGTAGTATCAGTTCTGATGTCATAATACCATCCTCCCAGGCATTACCTCCTCTTTTTTGAGGGGAGCATAGTGTAGTAACTGTTCTTTTCTCACCCTCCCAGGCATTACCTCTTTTTTTGGGGGGGAGGGGGGGGGGTAGTGTCCTCCCATGGAATCATTTTTTTTTTTTTTTTTTTTTTTTTTTTTTGAAGGGGCCAGGGTAGTGATATACTAGTAAAAATATGCGACCCCTGGTGGCATATTTTTGCTAGTAATAAGAATATAGAAGTAAAGATTTATTTTTAGCTATGCGAGAAGAAGAATATCTTAAAAGATATGTCACAGTTTATGAATTTTTGAATGAAGTCAAAGTAGAATAAATAGTAGTAGTGGTTGTTTATTTTGAACTTCAGTTTTATGTTTAACTTAAAAGAAACAGAAAAATAGGATTTAATTCTATATAATTTTTTCATGAAAGTGTGATTCACTCCCTTTGTTTGCTCCTTTTCATTTGACTTCAGTAGACAATACTCCAGGAAGAATAAACGCAAACCAAAATTTGCTGTGTGTACTTCTTTATTTATACTGGGTTTGTGTTTTGGCAGAGAGTGGACAGGAAGATACAGCCAGCCTGAAAATACCTTCCCTAACTCCTTTTATCTCTGTCAGCACAAGATGATTTGATGTATTAAACACAACTTTTATATAATCAATTGACTGCTTTCTAAAATTTTTCTGCATCCTGAACTAATTATATGTAACAGTTCATTTGGCCGATGGGATACCCAAGTCTATATGACAAAGAATTTTACATTTCTATTCATCAAAGTATTTTGCACTTTTTCCATTGATACAATGTATAATATTTTTAATTATCGGTATACCTATCATCTATTTAAATTTAGGGAAAATAAAATCTCATTGATTTATATTAAGAAATGAGTATTTATGCTAAGAAACTAGTATTATTTTTGTATACTAGCACTGATCGAGCTGAGAATTCATACATTGATTTCTTTTCGTTTTAGTTGTCAATTTGATCATCCATTGATTATGAGTAGGACGGACTGCTGAAGAAGCTGAAAGCTCACTCAAAACAAGTTCTTTCCGGATGTATAAAATTCAACCGTACTTGAAATTAATCAAATCAACTCCAATATTTTTAGTAGTTGAACAGCTGGTATTTTATTTTGGGGTTTACACACAGCAAACACTGTAGGGGGAAGGGGAAAACAAGAACTCCTTATTTTTTAGGAGCCTATATTCATGGATATTCAACTTCACCTCCAGTCGCTAACTCCAATATGATTTAACAAATACCTTCTCCGTTTCCTGATGTGTCATTTCTCATCCAGTTTCTATTTGCTTTACTTGTTCCCACGTTTAGCTGATTAAACCTATAATCCTGTCCAGCAGCATGTTCTGGAGCAATTTTAAAAGTGCAGCTAAATGGGGAAACAACAAGCCTACCGAATTCCTGTCTATTAACTGGAGGGTAGGGGGGACGACTAGGAGATTGTACCATTCATAAGAATATGTTGTTGATTCTTGTTTTAAATTTTATTTTAGTCCGACATATGATATTTAATAATATATAATCTTTTTATTTTAGCTACTACTGCATTTGCAAGATTTTTCTCAACGTATACTATCTAAAACTCACAACATTGAGAAACAAGTGGACAATTTAGTCCATGAAGCAACAGTAAGTATAAACCGATTCATTTTTAAATTTCACATCTTTTTGGAGATTTTTATTATTCAAAATTATCGAAAATTATTAATTCTCTCAATGGATATATTTCATATAAAATTAGAAGCAATAATAAATCAAGACAGTATTGTTAAAGTAATATATTTCTGATATGGTGCCTTCCAATTTGAAAAGATTCATCATCTCCCTAATAATAGACTCTTCCTCTAGAAACTCTATAAATTAGCTTGTGCCCCTTCTCCCATATTAATCTGGCTCTTCTTTTTCTGTCCTTCAAGCGAGGACGAGAGTGTGGTGCTCAGGAGGTCATCCTCTCAGGAATTATCGCCTCCTTTCGAAGATGGTGAAGGGATTACTTGCTTTGTTTCCCACATTATAACCAATTGCTTGAGGTGTTCCTATCGGGAGAATGCAAACATCCGTTTCAGGCAATTTTCTATAAGTACTTAATACCAGCCCTGGGCACCTTGTGTAACATTTGAACCTCGTAGAGAGATTGGTAAATCGTCTGTCAGATTTTTATAGAGAAAATTTATTAAATAAAAGAAAAAATGGAATTCTAAATGCAAGCAGGAAAACAAAAGATGATTAAGCAAAACATCACTACTGTATCCTTATTCTGAGGAGGCCATCCTGCCAGACTGAGGCAATTGCTTACAGATAATTGTTACCAGCCACAAACGCCTATGTAACATTCAGTAATGACTACACCCCACAAAGCCCGAAGGTCACATTTAGCTTTGATCAACCCTAACCTCACTCACGGTTATTTTTAACCTCTCTATCTATCTTTATCTATCTCTCTCTTTCAATTCTAAAAGAATGATTTAGGATTATAATTATTTTATAAAACATTCAAAAGACTTTTGAAAGATATTTACTAAATAATTTGTCTCGTTTTTATTTACTCTTATTGATTATTTTTATTTTTTACAGATGACTGGTGTCCGTGTAAACAACGTTTTTAACGACTTCATCATGCTGGCCAATTCTCAGTTTGTAGAAAATGTAATATATGACTTTTTTCTTTCTTAATCATATATATGTGTCATTTGAATTCATTTAGACTGGAAACAAGCAATAGAATCGGCGGACTAATGTTTTAATTTGGTTTCCTTCCTCACCTGATTGCAGTGCAAGGAAAGTTTCATGATTAGCTGATTCTGCAATATAAAATCTCACCAAACACAAAACATTGGGTCAGAGGATTTACTGAAAGCACTACATTTACCCAGCGTAAAGGTTATCCTAAGGACAAATTGGATGTGCTGGTACAGTTATGTGGAGTATTCGATCTTCTGGATAAACCGTTGTAGAAAGATGGATGTCATGAATTGTAGGAAAGTTGGCTGACCAAGCAAGACTTGGAAGCAAATGATTGGCCGAAACTGTAGAGAGTGGAGTTTGGAGACAGTTGAGCTGTAATGGAAAAGGCTATATCAAAATTGATGACAAAATCTATGCATACATAAATATATCAACTTTAATAAAATTGAAATATAAGCCATTAACAATGCAAGATTAATTTTTTTTTTACATTAATCTTATTAATTTCGGAATAAAATTCCATCATCAGAGGTGACCAGTATTGAGTCATTTTTTTTTTTTCATCAAAAAACAAGAATAACCAAACTTATTTCTTTGTTACTTGATAAACGTCTCTCCACACTGGTGGTGTTGGTGGTTATGATTCAAATTCCGGTGTCGAACAAAGAGCGTGGCTCACTCGTGTAGGTAAAGTAATATGGGTTGGTCATTGTTTTAAAGCATTGCTGGATTTGTTAATAAAATTGAAATATAAGCCATTAACAATGCAAGATTAATTTATTTATTTTTTTACATTAATCTTATTAATTTCGGAATAAAATTCCATCATCAGAGGTGATCAGTATTGAGTCATTTTTTCTTTTTATCAACTTTATTTACAACTTTATAGAACAATAAAAAGTAAAGAGTTCAAAGGGTCTGAACAAAGAAATAGTTGTTTTGTCCGTATGTGGGTGGACCTGTATGTGAGGGAGTTCGTGAGACTGCGTACAAGCTGTCACTATATTTAGTAATCCATGACTGTCTTATGTTGTTTGCCAAGATGTCTGTAGCCAATGGGCGAAGGCTAGATTTAGTTTGCCCGCAAGGAGTCTGTGTAACAGTTGATAACACCATATTGTTGCTGACATCGGTTCATGTGTCATATTGAATCTCTCACTACTGGCTGTGCTTGGATTCTCTCTTATGTCACTAATGCTCTCAGGGTGACTTTCTGATTGGTTGAAGTCTGGTTGGTATCAGTAACCAATAGAAATTGAATATTTTGATAGAATTGACCAATCAGTATTAGGTATTACAACAATAAACATAAAATATTTTACAGAGATCGTTTCTCTGTGACTACTGCTGCCGTTGTTCTTGTTGCTACTACTCCTGGAACAGGGTTCCACATATTCGCTGAACCATGAGCACTGGAGAGTGAACTTGCAAAATATAAGAAGACATCTTATCTCTGAACAAGGAAAAAGTGACATTAAATGGAGAGAAAGAGAACACACCCAAATTTAATTTAGAGAACACTTAGTAGAGTTGCTAGTTGGCTTTGTAGTTTTCATTTTTGGGGGAAAATATGATTAGAATAATAATATCTCCAGTCTGATTTTTTCATCAGACAGCCTATGTATATGGGTAACTAGAAGCGTACTATTCATGTTTATTATTATTTTATTTTTTACTTTTATTCGCCCCCAAACAAGGAATATTGCCACTAAAATTAAGAGGCTACTGTGATAGGGGCCAGGTTTATAGGGAGGGGTCAACCTAAGTGGGGAGTTGGGCAGCAAGATGTTTGTTCACATCACATTTAAATTTCTGCATGGAACTGTTGGAGAAACAGGAAGGAGAGAAGAAATTTCAAAGGTGAGCAGTTCGAGGAAAGAGCTTATTAGAGTAAAAAAATTTCCGGCATCTAGGAACCTCTATAGTGAAGGGGTGGGATTTTGCTGCTAGTCTGGTGGGTCGGAGGTATTTTTGTTTAGGGGGTACTAGAGCAGTAAGTTCATTCCGTGGAAATACTTGTAAAACAAACACATGGATGAAATACTGCAGCGATGTGACAGGGACTGGAGCTTAACAGACAATGCAGGAGCTGTTAGGTTAGAGACTCTTTATTGCACTCTGTCTTAGAGGAAGAGACTAGTGGTTAATGCACCAGCTCAGATGTGGCCACAATACTCCATGCATGGGAGAATGGTGGCTTTATAGAGATATAGGATATTGGCAGGTGTGAGAATTTTTGCAGCAGACCTGGCAGTATCTTCTATGTATTTATTCCAATTCATTTATTTATTTACACTTTATTAAACTGATGACAACCGAATAATTTTCTTATTAATAAACTAGCAAGAATATTTGGCATTGCTTGGGATTGAATGAAGAACCTTACGTTCTTTTACGCCCCGCTCATAACATCATATTGCCTTTTTTATTCCTATTGTTTTATATTTTATAATATTCAATTTTGTACTCAGCATTGATTGGGTGGGGGAGGTTTAAGTAAAGTGACTTATTGGAATAAATTTTGGTAAATTTATAGTCTTTAACCTCTCCTTAAGGCACACCTGGAGATCAATGAAGACGTCTGTGCACTCCTGCTCCAAGCCTTTAACCCCTTATTAACATTTCTATTCTTATTTTTTAATAGTTCAAATATTCATATAAAACACCATATTTTCTTTCTATAGATATCAAGTGCAAGTGCAGGCCACACAGTGATATTGTAGTCCCTTTGATCAAAATGAAATATGCTTATCCAAGTACCCTGTGTGTGGTAGTTTTAGAATATATATTGTCATTGGGGTATATCTCCATTTTCAAGTTATAAAATCAATAAAATAAAGCTGTCTGCCGTGAATGTAGACTCCACGATAATGTTGCATCCTTTTTGATCAAAATGAAATATATTTATCCAAGTACTCTGGGTAATGTAGTTTCAGAATATATATTATTTCGAGTGTCTATCTTCAAAACCTTAGGAGTTTGTGAATAAATAACCAAATAAATTAATAGGACAGGAACTACAATTTAATTTACAGGGTGCAGACGATATTTGTTCAAAAGTTTTAACTGCTAATTTTATGCATATTTTTTTTTACATTCATTGTCAATCTTGTCTTCATGAAAACATGGACTAAATTTCCATTCTTTTTTTTTTTTTTTTTTTTTTTTTTTTTTTTTCAAAACAATTGATTATGAACAATTTTGAACCTCCATATATTTGTGAAAGAGACATAAAGTTCTCTTTGGAATCCACACCGGATTCATCATTTATATTTTTATATTTGTTCACTTTTAACAGGGCTATTGTTTGGTGGATTTGTGGTGTATGTCTTGATGACCATGTTAGTTCTGACTATTGAGGCTGAAGGTGCCAGACTGGAGTCAGCTCTACATTGCAACCGCTTATGGGGGTATGGACATGTTAAACAAAGTTCTGGATGAATAAACAGATGAACACTTAATTGAGGGTAAACAAGAAAAAGGCAAGCCAAAAAAGATTTGGAATGACTAGGTCAAAGATGGACTCAAGCAATGACACATCAAAACCAACATAAATGATAGAATATCATGGATAAAATCACTTACCACCATGGCCAACGTGCAACCTGCATCTGATGTTAAATGAAAAAGTTAACGTTTCAGCTGACAAAAACACATAATGAAAATTAAATATGGTGACCCGATAGCACATGGAAAGGATACGGAGGCCATTGAACAATTGGTTGCATCATACATTTCTAAGAAGTTTTATGAACACCTGTATGCTAGCTTTCTATCACACCAACTGACTTGACTGTTTCAAAATCCCTTTTCCTTATCACATGATCTGCTCAGCCAACCAAGGCTTAGTATCTCTCACAACAGAATCTGGGATATTTTAAAACATATATTTTGGGCTTGTTATTTAAAGATAATCATTCGTTTTTAATATTTATTGTAATTTATGAGTTTATTAAAGTTTATTCTTTTTGTCATATTTCTTTTTCCAGCGTGTCTATGATGAGGATATTAGCCAGAAAGAAAATCTTCTCCAAGAGAATAAAACTGAAGTAAGAATAAAATCATTTTTATTTTTGTAACTATGGAATACTTTCAGTCTTTTTACCTTCTAATATAGATAGACAATCTTTACTAGATGTACTCATGATCTAGTGGGTCACAACCACTACCATATTTATTCTACTTGGATTTAATTCCAAAAATTCATAAATTGTGACATATATCTTAAGACATTCTTCTTGCATAACTAAAAATAATCTTTTTACTTTTATATTATCCTTATTATTATATAGAAGTATTATTATTATTTATTATTCTTATATAAAAGTAAAAAGACTTATTTTTTCATCTAATTTACATACATGTTTTATTGGTGCGTACAAACACGTATATAAATTAGATGCCGATACTGAAAAAATCACTCTCTCTCTAAATGCTCACAGAGACATTAAGAAATATATATTAGAGTGGTTGAATCAGCATCCGGATATTTTTATTTGGTCCATTAAGTTGAAAAACTTTTTGTCATTAAGTTATTGGTACTATTTATGAAAAACTTTGACTGGGCACATCAGTGCAAATTGAAAAAGTATGAAGATTTAAGAGGACAATGTGTCAGAAATGGCTGGATAACCAATTTATCAATTTAGCAAATGCGATCTAGGTTGGATGTTGAGGTTTCATTGCTAACTCAGCCTCTGCATTTTTGACAAATTATTAACTTTCTCCATCAGACTAGAGGAAATACATAACAAAATCCAAGATAAAGCCCTAACTGCATCAGCATGCATATGATAATCCTATAGAATGACTACAATCCAACAAAGTCTGGTAGTACTCTGGACTAATGGTAATAATGCTTCGACCCGAAAACCATGCCTGAACCCAGATTGCCCTGTCAGCGGGGCCGCGAATTCTCCGACTGCAACCCTATGCAGAGGGGTAAACCCCCCCCCCCCCCCCCGAAAACGGGGCCACCTGTTTGCCGTGGGTGGCGACCCGTGATGTCTTAGGACGGGATCCTGGTGGCTGAGCGGTCCGTGGCCTGGTTGCATAAATGGTCATGTGACTTGCAACACTCTACTTCGGCCCTTACTTCAGCTAAACGGGAGGTCGGAGAGGCCTGATCCGATCAATCGGCTAGTTACGTCTTGCCCTAGCACTTATTTTTTTTCAGCTTCCCCGATCGTTTACAATAATAAAATTGATCAACTGCATAGTTATCAATACCCACTCCAGTTTATAAGTGCTAGAAGGCGGTGGCAAGGGTCAATCAACTTGTGAGATACATGACCGCAACATGGATGTGTGCCCCGGATGTTTCGCTATTAGTGGGTAGAGAAATCAATGGAACACAGGTGCTTGTGATCAGGATCGGGTTGAGTATACCGTTCCTATAGCCCTGTCTTGTCAAGGCGATTGGGTTTCCCCCCTGGCAATTCCCATAGTGGGTGGGGAGCAGGAATGGTCAATAAAAACCAAACAATTTATGGCTCCTAACAGAACCACAAAATGAGCCCATAAAGACACTAGTTCAGAATGTGAAGAAGAAAAAAGTGACCAGAATAAATTCCCGAGATTTATTGTATTGGAAGCTTTGGAGGAACCGAAACTCACAACATTATCTCCCTTTGTAATTGAAAAGATAATCTCAGCCTATATGATGCCTAAAAACGTAAAAAAACTGGCCAATGGAAACATCCTGGTCGAAGTAGAAAAGAAAAGATATGCTGATTTTCTGCTGGGCATGAGAATGTTCCATAACAAAAAAATAAAATCCTATCCGCACCAATATCTGAATATCTCAAAAGGAGTGATAAGGAGCCAAGAACTCTCCTTATGCACTTTAGATGAAATTAAAGAGGGTCCCAGGGGGTAATGGAAGTTAAAAGAATCTCTATAAAAAGAGATAATAAAACCATACAGACCAACACATATGTGATGACATTCAATATGCCAACAATACCTCAAAAGATAAAGATAGGGTATATGGTTGAAAAAGTTAAGCAGTACATTCCTAATCCTCTTCGGTGTTACAGGTGCCAGAAGTATGGACAACATGAAGCAAAATGTAACGGCAGACAGACATGTGGGAAATGTGGAGAGAAAGACCCTGATCAATCTATGGATGAATGTAAGGGAACTCACACATGTGCAAACTGTGGTGGTGACCATCCAGTTTATGCAAAAATCTGTGAAAAATGGAAGAGAGAGAAGGAACTATTAACTGTCAAATATACCAGAAACATTTCCTTTCAGGAGGCAAGGAAGATGGTTGATATAACTAGAGGAAAAACATATTCTCAGGTTGTGTCCCCAGTAGTAAATAAAGAAGAGAATAAATATAAAAAGCTAATAGAACGGTTACTTCAGCTTGGACCGGGAGACTGGCAAGCTTTCCAAAATGCAATCAGGAAAGAGTATGAGGAACCAAAAGTCAGAGTTAAAAAACAACAAGTGGAACCCAGAGAAGAAAACATTTGGAATAAACCTCCTACTCAACCGGTTGCCGTTCAAATGCAACAGGCGGAACCAAGTGAGGAAAACATTTGGAATATACCTCCTACTCAACCGGTTGCCGTTCAAAAGCAACAGGTGGAATCAAGTAAGGAAAACATCTGGAATTTACCTTCTCAATTGGGTACCCCCATTCAAGATACACCACCACAGACCAAAACAAATGAGACAGCTGAACCTACTGTGAAAGAGAAAGGGATCTGAAAAGATCCAAAAAAAAAGTCTCCAGGTAAAAATCCTGAACCGGAAAAAAAAGAAAAATCACCTGAAGCCAAAGCCAAAAATCAGAGTCAACTTGACTCAAAACCGATTTGAGGCTCTAGACATGATGAAAACACGGAAAAAAAGAAACAAACTAAACAAAAAGTACCCCAATCAAAATCTAAATCATGGGAGAAAAAATAATTCAATGGAATATAAGAGGCGTTAAAGCGAATTATGAAGAGCTGGTTCTTCTTATGAGAATGTGCCCAGCAGTTGTTTGCCTACAGGAAACATTCCTCAGGCAAGATAGTGTATTTAAAATAAAAAACTACAATATGTACAATCATATAAAAGAAGAAACCGATAGAGCCTCTGGCGGAGCAACTATAGTTGTTAAAAATACAGTTCCGCAGAGTCAGGTGCTGCTTGACACAAACATGCAGGCGTTTGCTGTATCAGTGACATTACATAAGACCATCACAATTTGTTCCATTTATCTGCCACCAGGTGAGAACATAGTTGAATCCAAGCTGAATGATTTAATAAACCAACTACCCAAACCAATGATACTGTTGGGTGATTTTAATAGTCACAATGAAATGTGGGGCAGTAAAATCACAGATAAAAAAGGCCGAATTGTTGGGAAAATTTTAGATCAGAATGGCCTTTGCCTCTACAATAATAAAGCCAGCACGTATCTACACCCAGCAACGGGGACATATTCAGCACTGGATTTGACTATGTGTGATCCAACAATTTTCATGGATTATACATGGAAAGTACATGAAGATGGAATCTGCAGAAAGCAGACTGGAAGAGATTCCAAGAAATATGCCAAGAAAAATTAACAGCTAATACCAATGTCAGTGAAACAGATCACACCACCTACTTTACAGAGACACTGGTAGAAGTAGCCGAGGACTGTGTACCAAAGTTATCTGCAAATCACAGTAAACAAAAACCTTGGTTTAACAAAGAATGTCAGAAGGCTGTCCGGGCACGCTGCTCTGCCCTGAGAAGGTTCAAGTCTAATCCCACTTGAGAGAATTTAGACTTGTTTAAAATAAAAAGAGCCAAAGCTCGGTGGACGATTAAAGAGTCCAAGAGAAATTCCTGGAGGCAGTATATATCAAAAATAAATTCAAACACAAAATCTAAAGCAATATGGACCATGATGAGAAAAATAGCTGGAAAGAATAGCAGTGCGCCAATTAAACATCTGATCTCAGGTGGTGTAAAGATCACAAAAAAGAAATTTCTAACGCCTTGGCAAACAACTTTGCAGAAATTTCTGGCTCCAAGGGTCAGATTGAAAAATTCAAAAGAATTAAGAAAGAAAATTCTCAATTTCAGTTCCAAAAATACTGAAAATTATAATCAACCCTTCACGGCATCAGAGCTCAGTGAGTCACTCGCTAAAACCCACAATACAGCAGTCGGTCCAGACGATATATGTTATGAATTTCTAAAAAACTTACCACAAGTGTCCACCAGATACCTTCTAGACATTTATAACGAGGTGTGGATGAGCGGGAAAATCCCAGATCTCTGGAAACCAACCACAGTGATTCCCATACCCAAGACGGGAAAAAATTCTGATAGGCCTTCAGGCCATCGACCAATTGCCTTAACCAGTTGTCTCTGTAAGGTAATGGAAAGAATGATAAACGACAGATTGACATGGTACCTTGAATCAAACAATCTGATATCAGATCTATAATCCGGTTTCAGGAAGAAAAGTACCACTGACCATTTGATCAGATTGGAAACTTTTATCAGAGAAGCTTCCATCAAAAAAGAACACCTGATTGCTATCTTCTTTGATATAGAGAAGGCGTACGATACCACCTGGAAGTACGGTATATTGAAAGACCTTCGTGATCTTGGATTAAGAGGCAGAATGGTTCTCTTTATACAAAATTTCTTGGCAAACCGAAATTTCTGAGTGAGAGTTGGAACTACACTCTCCGACGTAAAAGAGCAGGAGAATGGGGTACCCCAAGGAAATATCCTATCAGTGACACTCTTTAATGTCAAGATAAATAATATCGTTAAAAACCTTGACACTGCAGTTAAAGGGGATGATTTTTTGATTTGCTGCCGAGCAAAACATGCGTCTGGTAGATGTAAGTTGCAACTCACTCTAAATAAAATCAGCAAATGGACTAAAGAGAACGGTTTCAGATTCTCTGAATCAAAGACGAGGTGTGTCCATTTTTGCAACTTACACAAAATGCATAACGAGCCATGCCTTAAACTGGCTGGCAAGAAAATACAATTGGTAGACGAATATAAGTTCCTTGGAGTTATTTTTGACAAAAAACTGTTGTTTATTCCTCACATAAAGTATCTCTGGCAAAAATGCAACAAGGCAATTAACCTATTGAGAGTGATAGCTCACACTGACTGGGGAGCAGACAAAAAATCCTTACTTAAACTGTACCAAACAATTGTAGGGTCGAAACTTGATTATGGGAGTTTCATTTACGGTGTAGCAAGACTATCATACCTGAAACAATTAGAAACTATACATCACCAGGGACTAAGACTTGCATTGGGAGCATTTCGCACGTCTCCAGTGGAAAGTCTATATATTGAAGCTAATGAAGGTCCTTTACATCTAAAGCGAGAAAAATTGGCACTACAATATGTGACCAAATTATTGTTATGCTCAGCAAATCCTGCCTACGACTGCACATTTTCTCCTCAATATAAGACTCTGTTTGAGAGAAAAATCAATACCATCAGACCTTTCAGTTACCGCATCGAGGAGTTAAGAAATAAACTGGAATTCGACTCAAGTCTCATCCACGAATCAATAATTTCTAAAATTCCACAATGGGAATTAGAACAACCTACTTACATCCTCGATTTAGCAACAGCTTCAAAGAGCCAAACGAATCCCATTGTATTTCAGGAGGAATTTGAATATATAAAACATGATCATTCCCACTACAAATACATCTATACAGATGGATCCAAAGAATCGAATAGAGTTGGGTGTGCGGTTGTCTTAAATAAGACAGAAAGGCAATACAGAATAACTGACAGTGCATCAATTTTCAGCGCAGAAGCTGCAGCCATATACTTGGCTTTAAAGATAATAGAAGGTAGTAGCACTGATAGATTTATCATCTTCTCTGACTCCCTATCTGTGATCACAGCAATGAAAAATAAAAATTTAGATAATCCGTTGATTGTAAAAATTTTAAATAAGATCACTAATATTTACAACAAAAAGAAATGTAAAATTAAACTATGTTGGATACCGAGCCATGTCGGCATTCGTGGCAATGAAAGAGCGGATAAAGCCGCAAAAAAGTTCTTAAATATGACACCAACAAATACTAGGATCCCATACACTGATCTCCAGCCTTCTATTAACAAGATAACCAAACAAAAATGGCAAGAATGTTGAGATGAGTGTCAAAATAACAAATCGTATAAGATTTGGCCAACTATAGATGAGTGGCCCCTGGAATATAGAAAAGTAAGGAGAGAAGAGGTTATAATAACCAGACTTCGAATAGGACACACGCAGATCACTCATACGCATTTATTGGAAGGAGAGGAGTCTCCAATGTGCATAGCGTGTCAACAAACTTACACAGTCAAACATGTATGTCAAGATCTGCAGCAAACCCGAAACAAGTATTACGACTCCCCAAATTTAAAACACTTGTTTGAAAACATAAATGTGACAAAAATTTTAGACTTATGCAAGGAAGTTGGACTACCAAAAAATTTGATTGCAAGTTCTACATTTTCACCTTTCATTGTCTTTCAAGACAATGTGAAATAATTTGAATTGTATTGAGAACTCTATTCGGCATTACATAACCCATAGTTGGTTGCTATGCCGTAAAACAAACCAAACCTGAACCCAGATTCTGATTAGGGCTTTGTTGGAAGCAATGCTGCTGCACAAACAACAGTTTCTGCCACCCGTTCTTTGTTGGGGAGAGGTAAGGAGACCTCTGAAATACATCTGTTATGTTCCACAGATAAAACACAAGAGGCTTGACTCCTCTTTTCTTTTCACTATGTTCTTCCTTTTTACGTCACTATCAGAAAGTTATTTTCCCATTATTTTACATTCGGTCAGTGACTCGTTAGGAAATTTGATTAACTTACCTCTGCTAGGAAAAAGGAGTTCACTCTGCCCGGCGTCCAATATTTTTTTTCAGGTTATTTGAAAAACTGGCAAAACATTAGTCTATTTGCGCTGATATATGGACAATTTTAATTCAGAAAAGGGAACAGAAATTTGTTCCATTTTATTCAGAGATGCCAAATAAATCGAGGAAGAAAAAATGAGATTCACGTAAGTCTGCGATTGTTAAAAACAAATTAGTATTCCGAGAACTAATGTAATTTACTAGTAGTTTATTGTAAGTAACAAATGAACAAAATGCCAAATATATTTACTTTCTCTTATTCATCTAGATCAGAATATTATCTTTTAGCTTAATTTTTATTTACTTTTTCTTTCTCTTCAGGAAATTTCAAAAGAACAAAAAGAAGCCCAGCTTTTAACTATGGTTGTCCAAGCAGTCAATTTTGGCCTCGATGTGATAGACCATGCATTTGAAAAATTAGATACAAATGTTGATAACTCAGATTCTGAAGATGAAGAGAATAGTTATGGAGTTGGCCCACTTTTTGAAGCAAAAGTAAGTTATGACGTTTTGTATTTGTATGCCTCTCATCATTTATCTTAATCAATAATCTCATTTCAACTTTTTAAAAATCTTGCAGAATATATAATAGAAATCAAAGTCTCCTAAATATTTCATCAGATAGACCACAAAAATGTCCTTGTTAATTCATTCTTTTACCATTATTTTTGAATTCATCCTATTTATTTTTAAAATGTTCTCTATTAGAACTATTTTTAACAGGATCAGACAATTTGTTACAAAAGTATATTTTGATCATCATCATATTCAGTTTAATGTCCATTTTTACATGCTGGCATGTGTTGGTTGGCTTTCATAAATTTACTTCCAAACTGATCTATCTCTGACCCGGTTTTTATTTATCTCTTTCTCTCAAGTCCATCCATATCACTTCCTCCCATGTTCTCCTTGGCCTTCCCCTGTTAACTGACCCTACTACCTCGATTGTTCTACATCTTAAAAACCAAGAACTCTCGTTGATTTTTTCAACATGACCATACCAACAAAATCCCATGTTTTGCACACATCTCCCTATACTATCCAGATTTAATTCTTTGGGGTCATCAGATCTAAGTTTGTCTTTAAGTAGCAATACACATCGACCAGAAAACTGTTTGGATAATCGCAGATTTGAGGGTAGTTCTATTAAAATAGTCATATCTTAAAAACTAAAGCACTTTAAGTGCTTAAAATACCATCATTTTGTTAGGAAATGAATATCCTTTCACGTGCATTCATGAATAATAATATACATTATATATTTTTAAGAGTTTTGAGCAAATAAAGGCAAAAAAATGTTAACGCTATTTTCGGCAATTTACGTCCAAATTTTTTTAAACCCCCCCCTTCGTTTAAAAGTCTCGTACCATTGCTGTATGTGGAATTTCGTCCTAAAATTTGGAGACTAATCAGGTAAAGTATCACTTTTAATGTTTGTCGGTGTACAAAGTAATTCGGCTCATTCATTTTTTTGAAATTTTAAAAATAAGACTTCAACTCGCCGTCAGTCGAACATTTTTGAAAAATGCATTTTCTGTCGCCCAATTAGTAAGTAAATCAATCATTTTACTTTTTTATGCATTAAAATTATAATTGTATATATGTGTTCTCTTTTGGTAGTCCTGATATTTAATTACCCTATCCAGAAAAAAAAGGCGTTTTCTATTTATAGTTTGAAAAACATTGTAGCAGCAGTAATAGCAGTTATAAACACGAGGCGATTTTTGTTTATTTTCATTCTAGAACGAATTTGAAAAATTTTAAAATATGAATATAAAAAATGTTGTTACATTTTTCGTACCCAACTAGTAAATAAATTAATCTTTTATCTTTTTTTATGCATTAAAATTATAATTGTATGTTGTTTTGTCTTTCCGTAGTAGTAATTTTAAATTACCTTATCCGAAAAAATAGTGTCCATTTTTTGAGCGAAAGTCAACAATGGCTGCTAGTATTGCTGATATAACATCAGCAGCAGTAGTCTTGTAAAGCTTTGTAAAAAAAGACAAAAATATTTTTGTGCTTAAAAAAGTTAATCCTATTTGGTTCTTTTATAAAAAATACTTTAAAAAATACTGGTTTTCACTCAACTTTCGAACTTCTAGTAGTAATGACTTTCTAGTCGCCAATTTAAAAAAAAATTAAGATTCTACTTTTTTAGGCGATTACGTGTGAACACCCTTAAAGTCTTGGCGAAAAAAAGAAAACAAAACAACAAAAAATAATTTATAATTTAGAGTGGGGGATCAGTTTTGCATATAAATTTAATGTAAAATGATCTCCGATTTCCCGGCCATTCTTGCCTTTTAGTTAAATTTATAAAATAATTAATTACTCTACCATTAACTCTAGGTACGACTAACAAGCCCACCTCCTAAAAATGCCTTCTTGAACGTATCGTACCATTAACCTTAAATATGAGTGGCAAGCCACCCCCTAAAAAACTCCCTTAACCCTAACACTAAGTCCGAATGGCAACCTCCATCCAAAACAAAACCCCTTCCTTAACCTTATCAATAACCCTAAGTCCGAGTAGGAAGCCCTAATCCTACAAAAAAGCCCATTAAAACCAAACATAATCGTCTAAAAAAAAAAAATTTTTTTTTTAAATAAAAAAGCAGACCCCCATAAAAAAAACGCACAGGATTTATTTGCCATAGAAAAAAATTCATTAATGCCCTAAAACGCTAGAATGGCCCGGAAATGGTGAATTATTCTACATTAAATATATGTGAAACTAATCCCCCACTCGAAATTCTAAATGAATTAGTTTTTTTTCTTTCTGCTAAGTTTTCAGGGTGTTCACACTTAATTGCCCCTAGCCCTACCACTAACCTGAAGTTCAAGTGGTAAGCTCCCCCCTCCTCCCACAAAGACCCTCATAATCGTCTAAAAAAAAAAAAAAAACAAGAAAAACGCACAGGATTTATCTCCCATAGAAAAAATAATTAATGTCCTAAAACGCTAGAATGGCCTTGAAATGGGGGATTATTTTATGTGAAACTGATCCCCACTCTGAATTCTAAAATAATTGTTTTTGTTTCTTTCTTTCTGCCAAGTTTTTCAGGGTGTTAACATGTAATTGCCTAAATAAAAAAAGTAGAATCTCAATATTTTGGGGAGGTAAGGGGTGAGTTAGCGGAAGGTGTTAATCTACAATAATGCCAAAGAAATCTTGCAATATATTCATTTTTAAACAGTCCTAGTATTAGATTTAGTTTCTTGTACATAAAATGTATTACAATTCAACTTTGAGTGTTCTAACTTCTTTCTTTTAATGGATACATGGTATTTTTAAAGAATTGCAGCATATTTATGTGCACTTAGTGCAGATTACTTGGAAACCATTAATTTCTGGAGATTTTCAGTGGCACATTCTGATTCCTTGTACAAAAATACATTTATATGGTAAATTTCATTGCTTAATCTTGTATTTTAACAAAGATATAACATTTTTACTGAAAAATTAGTGTAAAAAATGTGACGAAACGCATATGGTCTTAAAGAGGGGAAAATATCTAATCGTGTGAGGCACAAAAATAGTCATAACTTTCTTATTTTTAATCAGATTTAAAAAGATTCTTTCTTAGATCATCAAGCTCTTTCTATATATGCCATTATTGAGATATTTTAAGCAATTTAAATTTTTTCATGTGTATTGCTACTTTAAGGCTTGCATTACACATCCATATCATTTCTCTTCATGCAACACGTGTTTCACTTTCATACATCATCACACGTTTCATAGAACTCTTCCTTCGGTCGATAGCGATAATGCTCTGCATTCACTCTTAACTTTTGCAATCACACTAGCATCTGCTCCTCCCTGTGTTCTAATGGTTTCACCAACATAACAAAACCTCTGAATAGCTTCTCCATCCAAATATACTCTCTTCACATCTGAGTTCTTATCCATCTACATTGTCTTACACTTGTTGCATACAAACTGTAATGTACTTGATCATTGGTAATATTTTATTTTTTGGTGCATCGATCTATGTTTTTGCTTTGTGTTATTCCCTTGAAGAGGCATAAAAACATGTTTAAAAGACCAATAAAGTTATATTACAGTAATTCAATGTCGCCAGTGTAGCTTCTGCTACTTGACTACCTGAGTGGATTACAGTCGATGTATTATATACTTATTGGAAGAGTCTATTTGTATCTAAATAGGGATGATACCATAATACTTTCGCTTGTATAATCACAATTGCATTGGATTCTATTGTGTTATATGTATTACTAGTTGACTTGACCAGCGTTGTATGGGAGTAGATAGCATTGTTTATATTTTAAACCAAGTATTATTATTTGTAAATATATCGGACGCCTTTGGAAGATTAAGTGCGAACCGTTATTTTCAACTCATTCATTTCGTATGAATTAGATGATTCTGATATCTTTCTAGTTAGAATTATTTCTAGAAAGACCTACTTATGAGAGGGATCTCATGAAGGTTGCCAACATCCTAAGTGAAAGTGTTTCTGTGGAACGAACTGGATTCGAACTTGGCACAGCCAGGTTGTTAGTCCATGTCGTTAACCATTTAGCTACCATCACCTTTCTATTTTTAATTAAAAAACATAATAAATAAAAATAGAATGGTTGAAATATAATTGTAGGCATTTTTGCAAAATTACGTTCAAAGCTGTTATTTTTAATTGAAAGAATGTAAATTGACCTTCAAAATGCAAGCCAAGAAAAAAGAAAAAAATGAGGTAAAGAAGGCGGAAAGAAACCTATTATTTGTTTGCTTGACAATTTTTTTTTCATAGATTGTAACTTTTTTTCTCCATTATTTAGGATCCATATCTTCAGCGTCCACTTCCATATTTAATAGGAAGCTCCAATTTCATGCAGGATGACAATGTTGGATTATTGGAAATCTTTTCAGGTGAATGGGACATTCTCTTTTTATTTTCAAAGTAGATATTTTATTAATGTTTATTTTATTATACAATTCTTGTGAATCCTTTAATGTAAGAAACTTTTAGAAACACTTTCTCTTTGTTTGATCTTGATAAACCTTGTTTGTATACTGTTAGATGGGAAATCATATTCCATCTAAACACATTCTATATACAATACAGAATTTTACAGACAATTTGAATACAATATATGGTTAGTATTATTTGGATTATCCGGACTACTATTCTGACCTTGATTGTAATTTTTAACAACATTTCGACCATGGTAACCTTCAATTTTCTTCAGATATGCATCTGAAGAAACTTTAAGTCAAACTTAAGTTCGAAAAGATGCACCTGAAGAAGGTTGGAGGTTACATTGACTGAAACGTTGTGAAAATTACAACAAAGATGAGAATAGTAGTTCGAATAATCTAAATTAACAATCCCCATTTCAAAAATTCCAAAACAGAAATATATGGTTACATTTCTTTTACAAATAGAAATATGATAATAATTTTCTTTTATTAATGAGATACAACTTATTAAGTCCTAAATCCAATTGATAATAAGGGTTAATGAGATGGATAGATTAACAGTTGAATGATAGTGAATATTATGAGAGGATTAAAAATAATGAAAGGAATAAACAAAATTTGATGACTTATGAGAATGATTCATGAGACGTATTTGAAGACGACCATGTTGTAGCATGCAGTGAAACAATCACATGATAATGTGTTTCACAGATGGAAAGTTTTTGGAAAGAAACTCTGTTCATCAAAATTCCGTTTGAAAAGAGTAAGGAGAGTTCTTTGTAGTGGTGGTAGAAGACAAGTTCTTGCTGTGAATGTCCTTATTTACTTGGAAGGTATGAATCCATTTCTTCTCTGGGTAAAACACTAGTGTAAACTAGTGTCTCAAGATCTGCTATAACAACTAGTTTAAGAGAAAGAAAATTTTGATATGACACATGAAAAATATAGAAATATATATATATATATATATATATATATGATTATTTTTATTTACACAGACATGTACAAAATCTGCGACACTGGTATGTCGATGTTATCGATCAACAGTTATTATAAACTGAGATCTCATCAAGCAGAGTTAGAATCCGATCTTAACCTCAGATCATATTTGGAGAGAAAAAGAAGTAGAAGAAAAGAAATTTAGAATTTCAAAATTTAGGGAGTCACGTGATTTAGGGCTGTTAAAATTTAAAAAGTTAAAAACTAAAATCTAAAACAAACAAACAAAACAAATAAATAAATGAAATAAAATAAAATAAAATAAAGGGGAAAGAGAGACATATAATGAAGAGAGTAGATAGGTAGATAGACAGATAGAGAAGTGAAAACGTCTGTTGATTCAGACCGAGAGAGGAAAGAGGTGGGGGAGGAAAGAGACATGCAAGGTAATATGTCAAAAAATCGACAGTTATTATGTGTGCCCCTAGATCAGCCATGATGGGGGGGGGAGTAAGGGGGGGTTACACAAATGTGTTACTAATTCTAAATTTATAGTTTTTAAATTTTTTTTTTGTCTAGAGTTTACCAACTTATCATTAATAAATTGAACAAATATTTTAGTAAATTAGTTAAGTTTAACAGAATTATTAGTAGTAATAATAATAATAATAATAGACACCAATAATAATTGAAATGATATAAAATGATAATAATAGTGATAATGTTAATGAAAAATAACAGTGATAATTTAATTTAATTTGAAAGTACTAAAATGCCTTAATTATTAATAGTAATAATAATAATGATAATAATAGTAATAATAATAATAATAGTAATAATAACGACAACAACAACAATAATAGCGGTCAGCAATAATTAAGAATTAACAAAAAAGTAATGGTCGGGAAAAACATAGAATAATTAAGAAATATTGGAAATACTAGAAGGTAATAATAATAATAATAATAATAATAATAATAAGATTAATAATAATAATAATAAGATTAATAATAAAAATAAAAATATAGAAGTAGGTAGCAATATAATGGTTGTAAATATGGTAATATAAATATAAATCAGTGGTTGCAATAATGCTGATCATGTTAAAATGGTGATAATAGTAGTTATACTAACAGCAACAATCGCAATAGTAACCCCAATAATCCTAACAATAGTCATAATGATATTAAAGATAATAAATAATCATAAAACAATGCAAATAGTTGTATTAGTGATAATAATAATAATAATAATAATTAAAAAATAATAGAATTATAGATAATGGCAATATCATTAATGGAGGTATCAACATTGTTACTAAACCACATAATGACAATGGAAGTAAAAGTCAGGTAGCGGTAACCATGGCAATATCAATGTTATTAATATTATTATTAACAATAATAGTAAAATGGTGATATTGCTAATGCCACTGATACAGATAGTGCTAATTATGATAATAATAGCGAACGGAGCATTAGCATTAATAATAATAATAATCTTGATAACAGTACAGAAATGATAAATAATTAAATGTCTGATAATTAAATTTAAAATATTAATAATGATAATGATAATCAATAATGATAATTAAAAATAGTAAGCAATAGATGGACAAAAATATATGGGAATATTAGAGGATGAAGAAAAAACAGAGGATGACAATTAATATTCATCATAGTAGTAGTAAATATGATAATAGAGATAAAAATAAAATATTTAATAATAGGGAAATTTTCTGTTGTGATAATACTAATAATATTAATGATAGTAGAAATAATTGTGATAGCTATAATAATGGTAACAAACTAATTTACTAAAATATTTGTTCAATTTATTAATTTATTAATGATAAGTTGGTAAACTCTAGACAAAAAAAAATTTAAAAACTATAAATTTAGAATTAGTAACACATTTGTGTAACCACCCCTTACTCCCCCTCCCCCCATCACGGCTGATCTAGGGCACACACGCACGCATACACACTTATATTACAGTTGACTTGAAAATTCACCTATGCGCTCTGAGTTTATAATAACTGTCGATTTTTTGACATATTACCTTGCATGTCTCTTTCCTCCCCCACCTCTTTCCTCTCTCGGTCTGAATCAACAGACGTTTTCACTTCTCTATCGGTCTATCTACCTATCTACTCTCTTCATTATATCTCTCTCTTTCCACTTTATTTTATTTTATTTCATTTACTTATTTGTTTTGTTTGTTTTAGATTTTAGTTTTAAACTTTTTAAATTTTAACGGCCCTAAATCACGTGACTCCCTAAATTTTGAAATTCTAAATTTCTTTTCTTCTACTTCTTTTTCTCTCCAAATATGATCTGAGGTTAAGATCGGATTCTAACTCTGCTTGATGAGATCTCAGTTTATAATAACTGTTGATCGATAACATCGACATACCAGTGTCGCAGATTTTGTACATGTTTGTGTAAATAAAAATAATCATATATAAAGCTCTATTTGATATTGAGCACTTTTTATAAACCCGGTTGAAATTCTTTGGATTACTATCCTGTGGATGTTTTTATCTGGATTATTACCATTATTATATATATATATATATATATATATATATATATATATATATATAGAAATGGATGAACTTGCTCTAAACAGATCATGAAATAGAAAACCCTCTGAAAACTCAGTAGCCCAAACATTTCGGATATAACTATTCAATATCTACAGGACACGCATATGCATTATTTCATATTAATTAAATTATATATCTATTTGCAGAAGAAGATGAAGGTGAAACTGACCATGGAAGTCTTAGTGATGATTCTGAACCAGAGAAAGGCAAACTTGACCAAAACCAATCTGAAGTAAGTAAAAGAAGATACTGTATCCAGAATTCTTTTTTCTGAAAACCATTAACAGGTTCTTATGTTCACTATAATTTAGTATACATAAGTAGAATCAATGATAAAAGATTAACACCACTTTATTAGAATAAGCTTATGTTTTTCTTTTCTATGGTATTGCATCATATGCTTTTGCATAATTCAATAACTCATTGTTGTTGCACAAGTCATTATCATCACATGGTTTAGAGTTGTCTTTTCTTTTATTGTCAATTTAAGATGATTAAGTTGTAAGAATTAAATAATTTTACAAAATAGGTAAAGCATCCTTACTTTTATTGGCATGAAGGATTAAAATTGAAGTTCTACGCACTGAAGACTATTTAAGAGTGAAATTTATATTAAACTAGAAGAATACCCATCTCAGAATGGGTAAAATTAATTCCCGAAGCAGAATAGTTTTGCTCCACTTTTATGTCCCCTTATCAAGTTTAAAATTAAGATATAATGCTACTAAACCTTATGTGTAGAATCTTTATTCAAATTGTAATAAAAAATATATTACATGATTTTGATTCTAGAAAATGTCTCAAATTTAAGGCTTAAGCTTAAGAGGTCTTAAGAAGAAATTGAAATTCAATGAATCTTGCTTAATTGGTGTCTAATCAAATTCAATGCAAATCTGATATATTTGAATTTTCAAATGGGAGGTTGTGCTCATATTATGCCCCTAAAGACCCTTTAAAATACTCCAAAGAAAATGACATTTGATGAATATTTATTAATTGTTAATACCTATTGTTAAAATTTCACAAAAATCGAAGGTATCTGAATTATTATGAAGGGTTTCCATTTCATTTTTGCTCCCATCGCATGAAACTTAATTAAACTAAATATAGCCCACATTACCCACATTTATGCCTAGCAGCTGTGTTTCAAAATGCGTAACAATCGGTTAATTAGTTTAGGAGTGAATCCTATGCATAGGAATATATAAACATATAATGTTACACATATTTCTATTTATATAAATAGAGATTATATTCTAGCAAAATGACTGCACCAAACTGTCATTGTACACTTATATAAAGGAAAGCTGTGTATGTGTGTGTATTCAGCTAAAAGTAAAAAAAACTACACAAGATACACCCACAAAGCTAATACATTTTTTTTTTACTATTGCCTCAGGCAAAATATAGGTACATTTTATTTATTTTTTATATTTATATATTATATTTTATATTTATTCTTTTGAGGTCAACAGGAACAGAATTATAATCAGGAGGGGGTCAACATTTACAGCAATGATTTTTTTTTTTTTTTTTTACAGTTGCCAGAGAAAGCAAGAGAAGGGAGGGAGAGAGGCAGGGAATATAGAGAGAAAAAAGTTTTAAAAGAAAGATGTTGCACACACGTTTTAACTTTTCTATTTTGTTGTTCATGTTCCCGGGCAATGCTGGGTTACCATGCTTGTTTTTGAATAAAGGAAGCTTTTAAAGCCAAGAAAAAATTGTCCATCCAAGGAAAACCATTTATAGAGATGACTGTTTTATTAACCCTATTGCTACAAGTTCCCCAATAATTTCTTGCTAGAAGATATGTGTCTCTGCTTGAAAATGGTATAAACATTAATTTTAGAACTGTTTAATTGAAGATTAGTCTTAAATCATGTAAACCGACTCACAACACCAGGTTAACAAGTGTTATGAAATCCAAATGTCTGACATTTTTTTCTTTTTACTAATGAGTCACCACTTATCAACGCCAAAAGCCACTAGAAGATATGGGTTAATGAGATGGATGGATTGTCACTTGAATGATGAATAATATTACGAGATGGATTGAACAAAGTTTGATTACTTATGGGGATTGTTTGACAAGTATTTGTTGACATTGGATTTGAAGATGATCCTGTTGTAGTCTGTAGGGAAACATTCTTGTAGTAATGTGTTCCACAGACGGTAAGTTCTTGAAAAGAAACTGTATTCATGAGATTTCCACCTGACACTGCTAAATGGTATGACACATGGGCATCTGCAGTTTGCGTAAAGTGTGGGGAGGTAGAGATGCAATGCGAACGAACGTAAAAGGTTACTGACTTGTATAAGCTACTCTTTCTTTCTCTGTTTGTTTAGCTTACTCTTTCCTTTTTGCTGTTTCTAAAATAAAAAAAATGATTTCACATAAATGTGCTAAACAGCTAGACATTTGCCAACCATAATGAAAATGGTTCACGCTCCTTCAAACCATTTAAGTTAGCGATCCAGTGTATAATACTAATTCCTAATAAAAACAAAAAAACTCAACAACCAAAAACCCAGAAGCATGGATCCTGACTTTCATAGGATATAGACAATGAAAAGGTACGAAGAGCCAGGCTGGCAATGGTTCTGATTGAGAAGAATGGAAAGGGTTAAAACTTCTCTGAAATATTTTTCATTAAAAACCATGCTATTCAACTAAATATTGAAATGTGCAATCAGTTTATGCAAAACAAAATGCTGTTTTTTCCAACCTCCATTTTGTTGGGTTTTTTTTTTAATTTTATTCTGCATTTTACATTTACACATCATATACCCACCTCCAAGTTAATCAGATCCCAAATGCCTAGCTACTTTTATTCTATGGCTCTACTCTTTTGCACCATTTTAGTAGTATTGTAGATGCCTCTCCTCTTCTCAATAGTTTTAGCTAATGAACAAGCCACACATCCTTTGCATCCAACCATCACTAGAAAACTCCTTGCTCTCCATCCAGCCAAACGATAATTTCCAACTAGTCCCACATATAAAGTACATATATAGCATCATCACGTTAATATACGGGTTCTCGTTAGATCACTAAAGTTAAGCGACGTTTAACTTGGTCAGTACGTACCAGGTGCTGTATATCTTGCAAAACCTAACACATTTAAAATCATCTCACTTGAGTGGGATACACATGAGGACCGCTTGTAAATTTAATATTCCGTGGAAACTTTTTCGTTTGGAGGAAGCCGGCTAAACCCACCCAGCGTGCATAGTGCACCAGAATCCGGAAGGGTATATAAAGAACATTTTTTTGAAGGCTTCTCTCAAGCATTCTTGCCATGGAGCCATTGGCTCCAGCAGCACAACCTCCTTGATGCATTTGAATGAAAGGGCAATTACTATCGATGTTTAATTTGTTTCATTTTTATATTTTTGTCTTTATAGCACTATGTCTTTCTGTTTTTTTATATAATATCATTTTACTTCTTTCAAACTGATATTTTTACATTTTTATTTATAGTATACAGATGAGGATTTTTCATCAGATGCTGATGATTTCTTAAATCAAAAAAGCAGCGGAACTGCTCAGCAATCTAAGGTAGGTGGTCATATTTTATTCTTCGGACGTGAATTAAATTATCGGTTAAAGGAGATGCAGATCCTTAGTCGAAACTCTGCACATGTAGAACTCTTAGATCGGTATCACAAGTCCAGTTTCAAGAGTCTAAAGAGATGTTGGTCCAAATATAAAAAAAGTCGGTATCACAAGTTTGTTGCTTCATGTTAAAGGTTCTAAGTATGACCATATAGTTTATTGGGAGCTTTGAGAAGTGTGGAGTTACCCCCAAGTCTACTCTGACCAGGAATGGTAGTACGTGTCAGGGGTGAAATACTTTTGTCTCCTGGCACAACACTAACCCACTACAGTCAACCTTGGGTAAGATGTTCGCCTTTATCCCACCTTACCACCCCGAAATCCATCTTTCCACTTTTATACTTTATTTTTATGTCTACCCTATTTCCCAACCCTATAAACTATGCAAGCTTCTCCTATGCAACCGTTCTGGGAATGACACAAAACTGCATTCAGCTAGATCAGAGGTTTGCATTGTGTATTTACATAGTTGAGTTTTTAGACTTGTAATATTCTGGTCCTAGAAATGACCTTAAAGTGTATCCGGTGGTTAGGCCCCAATTTGAGAACTTTGGGGTGTATGCAGTTGCCCATTAGTTATCATTACTCCAGGGTTCTCATCTATGAGTTAAATAAACGGTATAGTTTACAGATTATTTGTTTACAAAATATACACTTACAAAACAAATTAATCGACAGACCAATCGTAGACAAAATGTTTATTGGTTTCAGTATAAAATGACCACACATATGCCATAAAACTCGCCAGACAACCATATTTTGTAAAGCCAGTTCTGTGGAGAATTGCCAATAATTCGTTTGATAAATCCTTAGAAATTTCCAGATGATTAGTAAAATCTAAAAATATTGTTGAACCAGTTTGAGATATTTTATTGGGTTTTATGATATAGGTGAATAGAAATTGTTTTATTTTGAAACTTTATGCATTTTGGCTACTAAATTCTAATTTCAAGAAAACATCTATATTCAACAATTAGTTTTATAAAATCAAATGACAAGCCATTCAAAAAGTTTCTCATTTAATATTACATCCAAATTCTGTTTTTATTTGCTGATCTTGAAGTGATAAACGTTGCTCACATTTTTAGTATTTGATTATAATTTTAGATAAATGAAATGATTTTGCGAAATGACTTGTTTTTTATCTTAATATAGGATGAAAAATGAACTGTTATCAAAATAATTACAATTCTTATGATTTCTTCTTTTATAATGTTCCTTGGGTCAGTATTTGTTGTATATATTATTAGATATCTCTCTTCTCCTCACACACACTCTCTATTCCCCTCACACACACTCTCTCTTCCCCTCACACACACTCTCTCTTCCCCTCACACACACTCTCTCTCTTCCCCCCACACACACTCTCTCTCTTCCCCCCACACACACTCTCTCTCTTCCCCCCACACACACTCTCTCTCTTCCCCCCACACACACTCTCTCTCTTCCCCCCACACACACTCTCTCTCTTCCCCCCACACACACTCTCTCTCTTCCCCCCACACACACTCTCTCTCTTCCCCCCACACACACTCTCTCTCTTCCCCCCACACACACTCTCTCTCTTCCCCCCCAGACACACTCTCTCTTCCCCCCCAGACACACTCTCTCTTCCCCCCCACACACACTCTCTCTTCTCCCCCACACACACTCTCTCTCTTCCCCCCCCCACACACACTCTCTCTTCCCCCCCACACACACACTCTCTCTTCCCCCCCACACACACACTCTCTCTTCCCCCCCTCACACACACTCTCTCTTCCCCCCCACACACACTCTCTCTTCCCCCCCACACACACTCTCTCTTCCCCCCCACACACACTCTCTCTTCTCCCCCACACACACTCTCTCTTCCCCCCACACACACTCTCTCTCTCTTCCCCCCCCACACACACTCTCTCTTCCCCCCCCACACACACTCTCTCTTCCCCCCACACACACACTCTCTCTTCCCCCCTCCCCCACTCTCTCTCTCTCTTCCCCCCTCCCCCTCCCCCACTCTCTCTCTCTCTCTCTTCCCCCCTCCCCCACTCTCTCTCTCTCTTCCCCCCTCCCCCACTCTCTCTCACTCTCTTCCCCCCTCCCCCACTCTCTCTCTCTCTTCCCCCCTCCCCCACTCTCTCTCTCTCTTCCCCCCTCCCCCACTCTCTCTCTTCCCCCCTCCCCACTCTCTCTCTCTCTTTTCCCCCCTCCCCCACTCTCTCTCTCTCTTCCCCCCTCCCCCACTCTCTCTCTCTCTTCCCCCCTCCCCCACTCTCTCTCTTCCCCCCTCCCCCACTCTCTCTCTCTCTTCCCCCCTCCCCCACTTTCTCTCTCTTCCCCCCTCCCCCCATTCTCTCTGTTATATTACTCGTTATTACTGGCTATTAAGTTCACCAACTCTTTTTGTTCTCGTCGGACTTAACTGTTGACCCGAAGGGAATGATATGTCGTATTTACTTAGATCCGATTCTCAAATCGTTGTCGTCCTATACTGACTACTCGTGCGAGCTTTTCAGTCGCTGGTCGCTAATATTCGTACTGCCTTTTCTCGCCTGCAAACCATTGTCACATCGCTTGTTCCTGCCGCTGTGACTATTTGCGCTCCCTTTTCTTCTGCAACTTTTTGTCGTCGGGACTGCTATAGTTCGTCGTTCCTTGTTCCTTGTCTCATTCTTTAGGGGCTGTTGTCCTCGCTCTCTGAAATCAATTCTTAAAGTATAACAAGCCTTTTTTCTGTTTTAAAGAGCCGCTTTTATTTAATTACTTTAATTGGCCGATCTGAATGAGTCGTTGATTGAGAGGGAGTTCACATTAACTAACTTCACTAGTTAATATTCTTAATTAACTGAGAGAGAGGAGTATTGAGATTTTCTAATTGGCTCTTAGATTTCTGTCATTCGGAATCTTTCCTGTACAGTTACATTTTTGGTGATCTTGACTCTCTCGCTTCCAAGTCAAATCTGATTCAATCCCGATCCAATTCTCCCACGGTCCGAACTCTCGTCCCAAATCTCCAGGTGCAACCTGAACTCCCTTACCTCACGTAACCTTAAGGTCAGATCAGTTGTCACCGTGAGCCTGGGAACGCATCGGACCGAACTTGCACGAGATGACTTCACTACAACCGCGTAAGTCAAACCCGTCTCAACAGATGCGTCCAAGCCATTATCTAACACTCTCCCCCCTCCCCCACTCTCTCTCTCTTCCCCTCCCCCACTCTCTCTCTCTTCCCCCTCCCCCACTCTCTCTCTCTTCCCCCTCCCCCACTCTCTCTCTCTCTTCCCCCTCCCCCACTCTCTCTCTCTCTTCCCCCTCCCCCACTCTCTCTCTCTCTTCCCCCTCCCCCACTCTCTCTCTCTCTCTTCCCCCTCCCCCACTCTCTCTCTCTTCCCCCTCCCCCACTCTCTCTCTCTTCCCCCTCCCCCACTCTCTCTCTTCCCCCTCCCCCACTCTCTCTCTCTCTTCCCCCTCCCCCACTCTCTCTCTCTCTTCCCCCTCCCCCACTCTCTCTCTCTTCCCCCTCCCCCACTCTCTCTCTCTTCCCCCTCCCCCACTCTCTCTCTCTTCCCCCTCCCCCACTCTCTCTTTCTCTTCCCCCTCCCCCACTCTCTCTTTCTCTTCCCCCTCCCCCACTCTCTCTCTCTCTTCCCCCTCCCCCACTCTCTCTCTCTCTCTTCCCCCTCCCCCACTCTCTCTCTCTCTCTTCCCCCTCCCCCACTCTCTCTCTCTCTTCCCCCTCCCCCACTCTCTCTCTCTCTTCCCCCTCCCCCACTCTCTCTCTCTTCCCCCTCCCCCACTCTCTCTCTCTTCCCCCTCCCCCACTCTCTCTCTCTTCCCCCTCCCCCACTCTCTCTCTCTTCCCCCTCCCCCACTCTCTCTCTCTTCCCCCTCCCCCACTCTCTCTTCCCCCTCCCCCACTCTCTCTCTCTTCCCCCTCTCCCACTCTCTCTCTCTCTTCCCCCTCTCCCACTCTCTCTCTCTCTTCCCCCTCTCCCACTCTCTCTCTCTCTTCCCCCTCTCCCACTCTCTCTCTCTCTTCCCCCTCTCCCACTCTTTCTCTCTCTTCCCCCTCTCCCACTCTTTCTCTCTCTTCCCCCTCCTCACTCTCTCTCTTTCTCTCTCTTCCCCCTACTATCTCTTTCTCTCTCTTCCCCCTACTATCTCTTTCTCTCTCTCTCTCTCTTCCGCCCTACTATCTCTTTCTCTCTCTTCCCTCCACTATCTCTCTCTTCCCTCCACTATCTCTCTCTTCCTTCCACTATCTCTCTCTTCCCTCCACTATCTCTCTCTTCCCTCCACTATCTCTCTCTTCCCTCCACTATCTCTCTCTTCCCCCACTATCTCTCTCTCCTTTCCCCCCACTATCTCTCTCTCCTTTCCCCCCACATTACTCTCTCTCTCTTCCCCCCCACATTACTCTCACTCTCTTCCCCCCACATTACTCTCTCTCTCTTCCCCCCACATTACTCTCTCTCTCTTCCCCCCACATTTCTCTCTCTCTCTTCCCCCCACATTTCTCTCTCTCTCTTCCCCCCACATTTCTCTCTCTCTCTTCCCCCCACATTTCTCTCTCTCTCTTCCCCCCACATTTCTCTCTTTTTTACCTACACTCTCTCTCTTATCCCTCCACTTCTCTTTTCGTGAATGTCACGAAAAATTCTCTATAGCAATCCTAGCAAGTTTTATTTTTCTAGGTTTATTAGCCTAAACATAATCATATTAATGAAGATTAAAAACTCATCTAATAAATTACTGATTATTCTTTTATGCAAAAACTTCAAACTCTGATATTATTTTTTATTTGCACTTTCAATTTTTAATGATATTCATTTTTAGTACAATGATGAAGAAGAGGACAGTGATGAAGACTTATTTGGCAGCAAACAGTCTGAAAATGAAGATGACAATTATTATTCTGAAAAGAGTGAAGGCGAAACCTCAAAGACTGAAGAAAGTGATGCAGAAAGTGATGATAAAGGAAACACACCAGAGGTTTGAACATCTTTTAAATCCTCTCTTGCTTGACTTTTAACCTTTTTTTTGCTTTGGTTTGGTTTGCATGGTTAACCACAAATCCGCCCTTTTGGGAGTTATCTAATGCTGAAGCACTACATGAAAACGATTCATTATATACAATTAACTTTCTTCCTTCATTCTGTTCGACTTTACAGTGTACCTACCTGGTGTTCCTCTGGTGCAATGAAGTCATTTTAGTTTTTAAGTTTTATTTGTTTGCACATTTTATACAGGAAAAGAAATAAAATTTTAGTTGTAAGGGAGATAACTATTATTATATTTAGTTAAAATTATGCGTTATCCCCCTTGTGGATTTTGATTTTTAGGTGATTATTTTAAAATGTTTCGTATTATCAGTCGTCATTTTTTTAAATAAATTGTAGTAAAGTACGTTCTTATATTGCCAATAACATGGTACAACAATAACAAATAAAAATTGGCTAATCAGAAGCAAAGTTTGATTTGTCAGCGTAAATGCTATTTGAGTCTGACTTTGAAAATCCAACATAATAACTTTATATGTTAAAAGATAGAACAAAAGTTGTTATTTTTCCTATAGCTGACTGATACGATTTACTGTAAAACTGTATACATTATTCATGTATTTATTCTACTTTTTTTCTTAATTTTCTACTTCATTATTTCATCATTCCTGTTTGAGGTTTGAAAATGTGGTGCTTGTGCAGAATAGTTCTCTAAGAATTTTAGTACGCTTAGAGATTTTCTAGCTGTAATATATGTAGCTATCTGAACGCTCAGCGAACATAACAATTTTTCTTTCTTTTTTCAAAATATTTATTATCTATTTTTTCTTGATTGCCAAGAAGATCGTAATGTTTTTAATTGTTTAGTGTGGGAGGTTTATTTTATTATTATTTTCTTCTTTTTTTTTGGGGGGGGGGGGGGGGGGCTGTTGCCACCTGGACTTAGGGTTGGATTTAGTGGTAGGGTTCCAGTGCTTTTTTTTTAGGGGTGGGGGGACTGAAAATAGAGAATGGTGGCCAACAAATTGAAATTAGGCATATTTACAAAATATTAGAAGAAAAAGATATTCTTTATCCGAAAACGGATATAAATCAGAAATCTGCAAAAGTAAACTGGAAAAAGGGTTGGGTCTCTACAATTTATCATCTGCATGTCTCTGCAAAGTCCGTAATTTGTCAGCAAAACTCTGGAATCGTCATTAAATTCTTAGATGACTATTTTGTATTTGTACCGAAAAATCTTCTTCCATTGAATTAAAAAAGGATTGCTGAACTATTTCCGATTTCTTTTCTATGCACAATGAAAAGATTGCAGTAAGCAATACAGATGATTACAGACATGATTCACAGACAGAGGTTAAATCAGCTGAAACGTTGTGAGAATTACATCCAAGATTAGAACAGTAGTCCAAATTATCAATCCTCATCTCAAAAATTCCAAAACACCTACCATTCTCTTTAGGATCAATAATCGGCATCATGTTCACGAGTACCAATTATTCTGTTTTTATTTTTGATCGAATTTTTTTAATGAAAACCAACCCAAAAATTGTGTGCTAATTCTTTGGAGTTTTGTTTGGTCCCTTTTAACAGAAGCCGCAAACTTTGACCGGATTCCAAGCCGAACTGTCAGCTAAATTGGGTGTTCCTCCAAAGGAATCCACTGCTGCTCCTGAAAAAATCTCAAAAAAAACAGAAAGAAAAGGTTAGATGATTAATCTTTCTGAACTTATCATTCACTTTGTTTCCTTCCCTTTATGTTTCCTTCCCTTTATGTTTACTTCCCTTTATGTTTACTTCCCTTTATGTTTACTTCCCTTTATGTTTACTTCCCTTTATGTTTACTTCCCTTTATTTTTCCTTTAGTTTACATACTTTATAACTTTAACCTTAAACCCTTCCATTCAGGTTTCCTTTCCTATCCTTCACTTAACGTTTCCTTCACTTAACGTTTCCTCCTGTCGGCGGGGCTTAAAATTCACCCACTGCAACCCCATGCAGAGGAGTAAGACCTCCCCTAAAAACGGGGTCACCTGTTAGCTGTGAGTGGCGACCTGTGATGTCTTAGGATGGGATCCTGCTGACTGAGAGGGCCGTGGCTTGGTCACTTCAGGTTCTTACTTTGGCTAAACGGGAGGTCAGAGAGGCCCGATCCAATCAATCAGCTGGTCATGTCACCCCTAGTATCTGTAAGTTTATCTCCAATCATATTATTCCATCGGATTCTTCAAAAAATCCAAACCTTATTTCTTATTTTTATTTTTCTCCACAAATAGATACTAGAAAGCGGTAGCTAAAGGTCAAGCAAAGAAGATTATTAGTGCCAAAAAGTAATGTTTCCAAAGATTAATGTTTCTAAAGAAATAATGTTTTTCTTGGAATGGTGTTTTCTGGGAGTAATGCTGATCTCTCTCAGTAAAGTTCCCTCCTAAGAGTAATATTTCCATTTTCACTGTGAAATTTCCTTTTGAGATCAAGGTATTTTTGAGATCAAGGTATTTTTGAGATCAAGGTATTTCTGAGAGGATTGTCTAAGAGCATTGTATTCTGGTTATCTAAGATCATTTTATTCTGGTTATCTAAGATCATTTTATTCTGGTTATCTAAGATCATTTTATTCTGGTTATCTAAGATCATTTTATTCTGGTTATCTAAGATCATTTTATTCTGGTTATCTGAGATCATTTTATTCTGGTTATCTGAGAGCATTGTATTCTGGTTATCTAAGAGCATTGTATTCTGGTTATCTAAGAGCATTGTATTCTGGTTATCTAAGAGCATTGTATTCTGGTTATTTAAGAGCATTGTATTCTGGTTATCTAAGAGCATTGTATTCTGGTTATCTAAGAGCATTGTATTCTGGTTATCTAAGAGCATTGTATTCTAAGAATATTAATAATTACCTTTGTTATAGGATTATATTTAACAACTATATTTTAAACAACACAAAACTAGTAATATAGGTCTGTCGCTTGTAGGATTGTCGGAGTCTTTTGCAGCTTGTGTGTGGTTATTCTCAAAGAATAATGTCTTCAAAGAATAATATATTCTAGGAATATAAATAATTATCCTACCTATAGAATTATATTTGACAACTTTATTCGACATTAAATAGCTCACAGATGGTTGATATGCCATAAAACAAACCAATCCATGAATAAATATTTAAAGATATAAAGAACTTGAAGCATAAAAACTTTTACTAAAATGATCGGTCCTGGGTATGACCTTAAAAGACATCCAGTGGTGAGGCCCTCACTTGGGAGATGTAGGGAGTGTGGAGTTGCCCCTTAATTAGCATTGCTCCCAGGTCCACTCTGGCCCGGAGTGGTAGTACCTGTAAGTGCCCCATCTATAGGTCAAATAGAACCTACTGGCGTTACCATTTCAGGCTGTATAAAGTTACTGACTTCCTGACTCAAAATACACCAAAAATTGACGTTTTTGTTTTTTTTTCCTTTTCTTTTTGCAAAACTCAATTACAAGAAACAAAAACTACACACACACACCTAAATGGGGCTACCTGTTGGTCGTGGGTAGCGACCTGTGTCGTCTTAGGACTGGATCCTAGTAGCTGAGCTAGACCTGGTTACATAAATGGTCACGTGCCTTGCAACACTACTTTGGCCCTTACTTCGGCTAGACGGGAGGTCGGAGAGGCCTGATCCGATCAATCGGCTAGTCATGTCAAGCCCTAACTCTTACACATACAAATTTCAATCTCCCCTCCAAGTAATAAGACCTAAAAATATTGCATTACCTTTACCATAAATACAGGTAAACTATGTAAATATCAGAAGGCGATGGCAAGGGTCAATCAATCTTTTGAGATGAAATCACATATCTGTTCCTTACCTGATGTTTCTGTAAAACTGGGTAGACGAAACAGAAAGGAAAATCGGTAAATGATGGTGGAAACTCAAGAAAGTTAGTATACCTTTCTTGTATCCTTAGGATAAAAGGGCGAATGGGCTTCCTCTCTAACATCTCCCACTTTTGGGCTCCGAGGAGGGTGAGGAGCAATAGAAATGAATAAATAAAGCACAGCCACATGGAAACTATAAAAGCCAATAAAAACAGAAACAATAAAACCAAAAGAACTAATTCAGATGTGTCTGACAACTCCAACTCAGACAGCGAACGAGAAACCAAGCCAGAGAAAAGCAATTCGGTTGAACAAATAGATAGAAAAAACTTTCCAAAATTCTTAGTCATTGAAAGCTTAGAAGGAAAAAGAATCAGCAAACTATTTCTCTTTCTGATCGAAAAAAATTTTATCACAAAATAACCCTAAAACAGTTAAAAACAAATTAAAACGGAAATGTACTTATCGAATTAGATAACTACAAAAATGCACAAAATCTTTTAGGATTGAAAAATTTCACACCTACAAATGGATAGTATTTGCTCATGAAAAACTTAATACTTCAAAAGGTATCATAAGAAGTCATGAGCTAACCTTGGCAACATCCAAAGAAATTAAAACGGCTTTAAGAATACAAGAAGTAATAGATCACGTCCATATCAACCTAAAAAAAAAAACGGTCAATCTCTTACATCCTTACTTTTAACACCCCTACCATACCAAAAGAAATCAAAATTGGATATTTAATTGAAAAGGTCGACAAATATATACCACCTCTCTTGAGATGCTTTAAGTGCCATAAATTTGGGCACAACAGAGAAATGTGCAGACGGCATGAAATATGCGGGAAATGTGCTGAAAACGAACTTAATCATACCGAAGAAGAATGCTCAAACAAAGCAAAATGCTCTAACCGCCATGAAAATCATCCAGTGTAAAATATGTAAAACCTTTAAAGAAGAAAAAGAAATCACAAGTAAAATACAAGATAAACATATCCTTCTCAGAGGCAAGGAAAATAGAATCCTATCAAAAAGCAAATACTCATGCAGAATTCATTCAAAAACCAAACCAATACTTCCCTTTCACGTTTCCTTCCCTTTCACGTTTCCTTCCCTTTCACATTTCCTTTTCTTTCACGTTTCCTTTTCTTTCACGTTTCCTTTTCTTTCACGTTTCCTTTTCTTTCACGTTTCCTTTTCTTTCACGTTTCCTTTTCTTTCACATTTTCTTTTCTTTCACGTTTCCTTCACACTCTTTTCTTTTACGTACTTTATAACTTTAACCCTAAACCCTAACCCTTCTCTTCACGTTTCCTTTCTCCTCTCTTCACGTTTTCTTTCTATTCCCTTCATGTATTCTTCCTATTTGTTTATTTTCTTATAATAATCTCTATAATTATTATCGATCATTTTCCTTTCTCTATTAGAAATCTAGATTAGTTAGATTCTTTAACTTTATGTTGTTTTTTTGTATGTTTTATTTTGTTTTTATTTTTGGTTTCAAAATCACTCCTATTTATTCCTTTTCATTTCTGTCTTTACTCAAGCGAACAATATTTGTCTGGAATTTTTTCTTTTCTTTTTTCTTTTTTTGTGAGTTCATACCTTTCCTTTTAATGCTTAATTGAACCCAATAAATGCTTGAGGATTTGAAGTATGCATAGCCAATCCACAGTCTGTGTTGGTATCCATTAGGCCAATCATACACCCCTTCCCCGAGTTCTACATTATTGTTATGCTATAAAAAAATCATTCTTTTACTGGAAGAAGTTATTGTTCTTACAAAAGAGTGCCATATGTATTTTCTGTTTATATATATTTTCTATGATACTGATAACCAAAGAGAAATCTATTCTTTATAGAAGATTATTGCTTTACACTAATATATATATATATATATATAGCATTGAAGAGACAATATTTATTATTCATAATGAATTTAAGAAATTAAAAAGATGAAAGGGCAGCTGACCGGTTTCGTACCTCGCTCAACAGAGCCAAATATCGAGGTAATGTATAAAAAATATAAAAAGATGCTATGAGAATTATAGCGAGGGAAAGGGGTAAAAAAAAAAAAAAAAAAAAAAGTTCAGTCAAATAGAAACAACATTAAGCCCGAGGAGATTTTCTCTTTGTTTGCAAAGAGAAGGTCTCAAGGACTTAATATAAATTGTTTCTAAGATCTTGAGATGATAAGGGGAGTGCGACTTACTAAGAATGGAGAATAAGTCGACACTGAATTTAGAGGCACAGGTGCGATTATTTATGAGATGTTGACCTATCGACGAGCCATAAGTATTATTCAAATCATCAGTTGGTAAATAATTTCCATTGCGAATTTTTGTGGGCACGTGTTGTTTGACCCGGATGTCCAATCTCTGTGACGTCATCCCGACGTAGTGCATACAGCAACTACATTTAAATAAATAAATAATGGAATTATTATGATGAGGGGGAAGGACATCTTTTCGAATAGAAGTTAAGATTGGACGAGAGGAAAAAACAACACGCGTATTCGCAGCAAAATAACATTGTTGTACAGACAAAGAGATTTGTTTGGCGAATCTATCACTAATATTACCAAGCCAAGGTAGGCGAAGGTAAATAGGGCATCTGTCTACAGAAGCTGGTTTGCTTTTGTAAAAATGTAATATTTTTGTTTTAATCGTAGATTGTACAATGTCTAAAGGGTAGCCATTGTTACAGAGGGTCTTAGTAATAAATTTAATTTCTTCATCCAGCTCGGTCTTCGAACAAATCTTTAAGGCCCTATGGGTAAGGGTCTTAATAAGATTAATTTTTTGTTTTGTGGGACAAAATGAGTCCCAACGAGTATAAAGACCAGTGAAGGTAGGTTTCCGATATACTGATGTTAAGAAACCACAGGAAGTTTTATTAACTAATACATCAAGGAATGGCAGTGAAGAATTAGGTTCCTTATCAATAGTGAATTTAAGAGCTGGATGAATATTGTTAAGGGACGTAAAAAAAACGTCCGCTTCCGTTTCATTGTTGAACAGACAAAAGGTGTCGTCAACATAACGAAAGTAGATATCTGGTCTATTTGGACCAGATAGGAGACCTTCTTCATGGAAACCAACAAAAATATTGGCCAATGCTGGTCCTAAGGGAGAGCCCATAGATACACCATCAATTTGTCTGTACATAACGTCGTCAAAACTGAATTCAACCGACATCGTAGCAAATTTCATCAACTCCACGAAAACATTTTCAGGAATAGGAGGAATGGGCAGTTGACCACGATATAAGGCATTAGCACATATATTAATCGTTTCAAGAAGGGGAACACAGGTAAACAGGCTAGATATGTCAAAAGAACACATAAATTTATCAGTATCTGAATAATTTTGCATAAAGTTGGAAAATGAAAAAGAATCTTTAATGCAAAATGAACTATAGTGTTTCAACACTGGTTCCAAAATAGTGGCAAGCTATTTGGCTACCTTGTGTTGGGAAGACGCTATCATCGATAATATTGGTCTTAATGGTACCCCAGTTTTGTGGGTTTTTGGTAAACCATACAAACGGGGTCGAATAGAACCCGTGGGTCTAATTATTTTAGAAATATTAGTGGGAAGAGCTCCACTCTTTACCTTTTTTGAATAATACTTATGGCTCGTCGATAGGTCAACATCTCATAAATAATCGCACCTGTGCCTCTAAATTCAGTGTCGACTTATTCTCCATTCTTAGTAAGTCGCACTCCCCTTATCATCTCAAGATCTTAGAAACAATTTATATTAAGTCCTTGAGACCTTCTCTTTGCAAACAAAGAGAAAATCTCCTCGGGCTTAATGTTGTTTCTATTTGACTGAACTTTTTTTTTTTTTTTTTTTTTTTTTTACCCCTTTCCCTCGCTATAATTCTCATAGCATCTTTTTATATTTTTTATACATTACCTCGATATTTGGCTCTGTTGAGCGAGGTACGAAACCGGTCAGCTGCCCTTTCATCTTTTTAATTTCTTAAATTCATTATGAATAATAAATATTGTCTCTTCAATGCTATTTTAAAGTTTTGTACGACAAAGAAAATATTTAAATATATATATATATATATATATATATATATATATATATTGTGTGTATTTAGGCAGCATATTTTCTTTTAGGCGAACATTATTAAATAACACGGAGTGGTTTTGTTTGATGCGACTTTTTTTTATTTTTTCAATTTTCCGAATTGTCCATCTAATGTTTCGGTCAAATTGATGTAAATATGATCCATGGCTTTCTTGTTCCATTCTTATATATATATATATATATATATATATATATATATATGTATATATCTATATTCTCCACTTTATAATAAAGATTAATGTGTATTTATTTTGTATAAATGAATATATGTATTTCCATGCTATCATGCAAAAGTGAGCTAGTAAAGCACATAACTTTTTCTAGCCTCCATAGATTTAACCATTTCAAGTGGTGAAGGGAAGCGAAAAAGCAAATTGAAAGTCAGAAAACCACTTCAGACTTATCACGCCACCTGCAATGAATTCCAAAAGAAATCCTCCACTCTATAATAAAAAGTCAACAGTGGTTGTTGTTTTTTATTTAGGTCATCAGAAATGATAATAATAATTTATATATGAAAGAATTAAATTACTGACGTAATTTTATGATTTTTGTATGAATATTTTAGTAATATATCTAGATAAGTGAGTGAACACTGGTGAATCTTATTTTTTTCGTCCGTTTTGATGGAGGGTGTACTTTTAATTATTGTTATAAAGCTCTGAAAGAATATAGAGCCTTTTATTTGTGCAATATATATCTTAATTTGGCTCTTTTCTGATTTTGAGACGTTTATTTTCATGTTTTATTTATATATATATATATATATATAGTACATGTATTAGTTTCTGTAGATGTAAATCCGTTGAAACTCAAGTGTTAATAAAAAGTGCTCAATAACAAGTAGACCTGTTCTTAAGTATATTTTTTTATTTATACAAACATTATTGGTTACATATGTGCATACATGTTTTGGTTGTACTCTTCGCAGAGAGTGAACCTTTTCAGGCCAAAGATGACTGAGAAGTAGGATGGATTTGGAAAACTTTCCCTTTAAATAAATCTTTTTGGGAGATAGGCTATTTTTTATGAATTAGTATCGGATTACATACTTTACTTGTTAACTCTTTCAATTAGTTTCTATCTTTTTTATTCTTTTTTATTAACTGCCTTTTCCCTTTTTCATTGTTTTATTACCTACTTAGCCTGGATTCTAGACTAGACTGATCAACCCAACCCAACCAGAAATTGGAAGGATTAGTAAAAGAATTCTAGAAAGAATCAATCTAAAATCAAACATAAATACTAACTGAATCAATGGATTAACACCATGGATACTATAAATTGGTTTTCAGAGATTAACGGCAAGAGTAGATGTACCTTTATCCAATTCGACATCATGGAATATTACCCGTCCATTACTAAAATCCTTTTCGAACATGCAATTGAATTTGCAAAGAATTCCACAGATATCTCGGAAAAGGATATCAATATTATACAAAGCTACCGTACAACAGTTCTCATTAGCGACGGTGAGCAATGGACTAAAAACAGAGAAAACAGATCTTTCGATGTTTCTATGGGTTGTTAGACTCTGCAGAGGCATCTAATCTAGTTGGCCTATATATATTAAGAAATATTACCATGAATAATAACATAGATGTAGAAGATATAGGTTTATATAGCGATGACGGTCTAATGGTAGTCAGGGAATCTACTAACGCGAAATGCGACAAGATAAGAAAGATAATTAATAAAGAAATGAATAAACTAGGGCCTTAAGGATGAAATTACCGGCAATGTCAAACAAGTTAACTTCCTTGATGTTACGTTTAACCTAACTGATAACAAATATAAACCCTTCATGAAAGAAAACTCCAGCCCCATATACATACATCCACAATCAAACCACCCTCCTTCAATAATTAAACACATACTCAAGTCAATAGAAAGTAGAATTAGTAATAACTCATTAGACGAGACAACGTTTAACAACTATAAAAATATTTACAACACTGCCTTAAAGAATAGTGGGTACGTAAATGCTGATATAAAATATAAAAATATAACTACAAATGCTAACAACCCTAGAAATCGAGGCAGGAAAATAATCTGGTTTACACCCCCATTTAATATGATATTAAAAACAAATTGGTAACAAATTTCTACAACTTATAAACAAACACTTCCCACCTGGTAACGCACTTCATAAACTATTTAATAAGAATACATTAAAATTAAGTTATAGTTGCACAGATAACCTAGAAAGAATAATTAAAATACATAACAATAAAATACTTAAAAGGAATGATACTAATAGTGACATTGAAGGTAATCCAACTACTAACAATTGTAACTTTCAGAAACAGGATGAATGTCCCTTACAAAAAAATTGCGTCACCACACAGTAATATATCGTGCTAAAATCTACACTGCTGAAAATCCAGACGATAATAAGTTCTATATAGGAAGCACGTCAAGAAGTTTTAAGGATAGGTATTACATGCATAAATTATCTTTTAGAAATAAAAAATACAGTAACACTTCGCTGTCCCAATACTTCTGGAAATTGATAGACGAGAAAAAAAAAAGAAGAATTAGATGAAGCATAATAAGAAGGGCGAAAACATGTAGATCACTCACCCTGTTTCTTATGCTTAGGTGAGAAACTTGAAATTGTTAAATTTAAAGATAGGGAAAAATAACTCAACATCAGACATGAAACAAGTTTAAATGCAAACATTTCAAGGAACACCCACTAAGCAGACTTTAGATTACGAATAACTACTATTACTTTATTGACTTTTACTTCATTGTTAGTATAAGACATACTCAATTTTTATTCTTTTTTTATTTTTTCGTTTTTTTATTTTTTTTAATTATTTTATTATTATATTAATTAAAAATTCTGATGTCTTTATATTTTTGAACTTAAGTAATCTATATTATCCCAAATCACTACACATAACCCTATAATAATGATTTTGGCACATCCTCATAGTTATCACTTGTTTATATATATATATATATATATAACTATTGTAATTATATACGTTATATTTTATTAGTTTGTTTGTCTTTATGGTACTTGTAAGCTCCTTGTATTAATACTAGAGCAGGTATAAATATAAGCAAATTGAACTGAGATAGATAGGAGCAATAATGAATGATATAAGCACCTTAGTTTTAATTATAGAAATATCGATGTTTGTGTACATGTGTACGTGTTTGTGTGCATGCATACAAATGTCTGTATACACATGAGTATGTGTGTGTACGTTGTCTGCGTGCATATATAATGATTTTATTTATGTTATATGTATATGTAAATGTATCTGTAATGGAGTATATGTATATAATTGTATGGTTTATGTATGTTATATATGTATATATAATGCATATGAAGTGATGTATTTATTTATGTGTATATGTGTTCATGGATTGGTATTTGTATGTGTTTATATATTTATATGTATGTGCATATGTGTATGTGTATAATTGGATCCAGATATATGTGTATGTATGGGTATGGATTCTTGAACTAATATCTTATATGTATGGATATGTTTATACAGGTGTAAAAGTTGTATATTTTTATTTTTATATTTATTTCGTGTGTACGTATGCGTAGGTTAATGGACATATTTATATGCCTATGTGTCTATTTATATTTGTACAGTACGTTTATGTGTGAGTAGGTATGTTATATAAAGATATGAATAGATATATGCGTATATATTTGTGTTTGTTATTTTTTATATATGTATATATATATGTGTGTTTATATATTTTATGTGTGTACTTGTGTATATATTAATTTGGGTGCACATTGTATTTTTTTATATTAAGACCAGATATTTATGCTTGAAAATGTGTATATATATATATATGTATATCTGTGTATGGATATATGCGTGTGTGTATATATATATATGTGTATATATATGTGTTTATGTATTTACTTGTGTATCTATTAATTTGTGTGCACGTGTGTATTTTATATATTGAACATATATTTATGCTTGAAAATGGATATATCTGTATATCCATGTATAGATATTTATGTCTATATGTGTGTCTGTTTATTTATATATGTACTTGTGTATCTATTAATTTGTGCACACGTGTGTATTTTCTATAAAGATCAGATATTTATGCTTGAATAGGTTTGTAAATAGATTAAAACTTTGAAGTGTTAAATAGAGATGAAAGGAATCCAGGCTAAGTAGGTAATAAAACAATGAAAAAGAGAAAGAATAAGAAGGCAGGTAATAAAAAAGAATAAAAAAGATAGAAACTAATTGAAAGAATTAACAAGTAAAGTATTTAATCCGATACTGATTCATAAAAAATAGCCTATCCCCAAAAAAGATTTATTTAAAGGGAAAGTTTTCCAAATCCATCCCATTTCTTTGTCTTTGGTCTGAAGAGGTTCACTCTCTGCGAAGAGTACAACCGAAACATGTATGCACATATTTAACCAATAATGTTTGTATAAATAAAAAAATTATACTATATATATATATATATATACATATATACACACATATTGACTAACGTAGAATGATCACCCACTTAACCTGATAGCATCAGAACGAAACGAATATCTATATATATATATATATATATATATATATGTGTGTATAGAAATACGTTTCGTCATCTATGACTCCTCATTATGGCTAAACATAGTGAGATTCGAAACACCCAAGTGGTTAGTTTTTTTGTGCTCTACCGACTGAGCAAACGAAACTACTACTGGGAGGTATTTAAATGAAACTATTTATTTATTTATTTTTATTTTTTACAATACTGATAACCAAAAGTACTCAATTTTTTTTTTATGCAATAGTATTGCTTTTACGCTGTGGAAACCAATCATTTCCTTCACCAGAGTGCTCCACCCGTCAGAGAGCATATATATATATATATATATATATATATATATATATATATGTGTGTGTCATATACAGACAGCTGTTTCATCTTTTCAAGACTGCTCAGTGTGGCTAAATGTAGCAAAATTCGAAATCAGGACACCGGTGGTTGGCATCCAGTGCTCTATTAACTGAGCTACTATACCTGCTACTGGAAGTGGAAGAAAGTATAAATTTTTTTATTAAATTCGTTATTTTGTTTACGTTTTCTTTTACAATGCTAACTGAAAGTATTCAATTTCTTTTTATGGAAGAATCTTGCTTTACACGAAGTGGAAACCATAGTGCATTAGCATTTTACTATAAAAATATTTCATGTTTTATAATTAATTCTCAGAATGATGATGATGCGGCTACAGAGAAATAGAGAAACTGTTATGTTCTTATTTTGTTTTAAATGTTGATTTCTATTATTTTCAGAGTCGGTCACCTCTGTGAAAAGTTCAAAGAACAAAAAAAAACCTGAAAATAATCAAAAGAATAGTCATCCACCAAAAGGTTTGTTATATTCAACTCAATTCTGACTTAAAGCACTTTACACGATTAAAGTATGTAATACGTTTATGCAATTTCATGTTCGTACGTGCGTTATCACTATCCACCCCTTTTTTTTAAATATGGGATCACCCGATCGCCGAAGATGCAATGCAAAGAAAATATTTTTTTTTAATTTCATCTGATATCGTTATTGTGTCGAACATGAAGCTGAAACTAAAAGACACTTTGTTTGCCTTCGAGCTAGAATCAAAGTGAGGCATTGATTCTGTCTAAAGATGGTAGAATAATATTGTGGAATCTGCATTTGTGCCAAACATCTATAGAATGGAAATATATCATAAGCTTCTACAAGGGTTTTGGAGATAGACCCCCCCCCCTCCCTAAATGACCAAATATATTGTGGAACTACATTAACCAGAATACTTAAATAAGTGTGTTTAAACAAAAGTGGTACAATAAAATTGTGAGATCTGCGTTCACACCAGATATCCATAGAATGGAAAATTTTTAAGCACAACAGCAATATACAACAAATGAAAGATACAACTGTCGAATTTCCATGGGTCCCGCTAGTTAAAGAATATTTCCAGTATTTTAAATACTTTTTTAATCTATATAATACTAACATTTACTTTGTTTATATATTTATTGACTAGCTGTCCCTACCCGGCATTGTCCAGGATGAAATGAAATCATCTTAGTTTTTAATTTTTATTTGTTTGCACATATTTCAAACTTATACAGAAAAAGTAAAATTTGAGTTCTAAGGGAGACAACCTTTTTTTATATTCTTCAATGAAAAATATGAGTTATTCCCCTGGACGATTTATATTTTCTATTTATTACCATGTAGAGATTTTTCCTTTTTCACCTTCGACTATTATTTTATGTAACATGGAGGCTCTGAGCCCCCCCTTCCGAATGAGAGCAGGCGCTAATGGCATCCGCGTAATTCTGTCACAAAATCTGCTCTGACATTTTTTATTCCTCCAATAACATCTCCAATGTGTTTGTTTTCATGCATACTTTAACTAACCATACAAATGACTTTAGTTTATTTTTCAAATCGACCCCCAACTCACAATATTGTATTTGAATTTTATTAACGCATTCTTTACTTAGTTCCAAATTTAACCTAGCACAACTTTCGTTACGATTAGTTTCACCACCACCTACCCCAACCCTCTAGGGGCAATTTCGTTATAACATGCCTCACCAGTGATATTGCAATCTTGCACCTTAAGCCCTTAACCTCTACTAGAAATAATTCCAATCCAACTTATACGTCACCAGGCTCACACTGTATGCCCTCAAAAGTCTCTTGGATTTTATTTCTACTAACAGAGCAAGCCTTAGGGAACTGTTCACTCCTCACAGAACTTTGACTGCATCGAAGGGTAAAAAGAGGAGGGAGGGAGAGAGGTACGATTAAGTGAGACAACTCATAACATGATGAAGGAATGGTCTCCCTTTTGTCAGCATCGATAACAAATCTTGAGATATCTGTGAACAAAAACACAGATGGCTGCCATCGGTAATGAATGTACGCAACGACGAAAACGTATAGTCTATGTAACATTATTTTGTTTAAAAATAAACAATAGATTATGATCTATATAAGGTATTTCGTGTTATCACTTTTCACACACACTTTTTTAATATGAGAGCGTCAAATGAGCTAAGATGGTAATTGGTGATTAATCTGATGTTGCTATGGTATAAATTCCGATTTTAAATTGAACTGTTTCAAAATCAAAGTATGTTGTCTAAAAGAGAAGAATTTTAAATAGATTTCTAAAGTGACATTTGTTTTATTGATTTGAAAAATATTTAACTGACAATTATTTTTACTCTAAGAAGACAGAAAATATCTATTGTTTTAAAAAGAATTAAATTGCTACAATTTTAAATAAATAAAGAAGAAACATATTTGTTTTATTTATTTAAAGGATATTTAGCTGACCATGACAATTATTTTTATGGAAGAAGTCATTTTTATTTCTTAACTGTATTTACACTGACAGACATTTATTATTTGAAAAGGAATATTATTATTAACAGTAAATTATAAGAATGTAAAAAGCACCATAGAATTTCCACGGAGTCCCACTTGTTAATTATTATTTCGATTGTAAATCTTCCATATACAAATTAAAAAATATGTTCGACTTTATTATGATAAAAAATTTTAATTTAGAAAATGTTCTTTTACAGAATCCATTTTACCATTTGGTGCTTCAGAAGAAGAGGAAAATGAAGATTCACCATTTGGTAGGACTGGTATTTTTTCAAACAGCAAAAAAAGTCTATTTAATGACAACAATGAGGAAGGAGTTAGTACTTATTTTTCTTTATTTTTATGGCATGACTTTTTTGTAAAAATTTATTCTTATGGCCACCAAAAAAGGTCTGTAGTGTTCTATCCTTTTCATGATAACCCTAAAGGAATAAAAAATTTGTATATTTATCTAAAATTGTTTGCAAGCTTGATTACTGTAAGATGAAACTCCACTCCTATTTCTATACTGGATATTTTTCAAAATAAATTAAAATCAATTAAAAAATCAAATTAACTAAAGTCAACATCTTTGTAGTATGAATGTTATTTTAAATTTTTATTTACAAAATGTTAATGTAGCCTGGCCTACATTAGATGTAGCCCCTGTCCCATTGCCACACTATTGCATCTTCATGTTTGTTTTACAAGTACTTCCACAGAATGTGCTCTGATGAACTTATTGCACTTGTACCCTCTCAATGTAAATACCCCCAACTAACTTGACTAGCAGAAAAATCCCACTCCTTCATTGTAGAGGTCCCCAGATGCCGGAATAGGTAATAATAAATCTCTGAAATCTGTGTTTGCAAATGAAAAAAAAAAAGAAATACGAAATGACATCCAATGTCGTAGGAAATGTGTTTCAGTTTGAGAATCCTCTAGGGAGTTTATGCAAATATATTTTCAAAGAAAAGATGTAGATGAACACCATATGTATACATACATTACATTTTTATTTTAAACAAAGTCCTTCAAGCTTATTTCAGAGTGGAGTTGGGTTCCAGTTCGGTCCTATGAAGCCATCTTCTCAGACATTACCTCTTCCTTCAGGAAAGGGGATTGGTTTATTGTCGGCTGCATTAGGGCAATTTTTATTTCTGTCCCATTCAGAATGCTTATTTTGGGGGAGCTGGATACCCACACACATTAAAATTCGATCTTGTCTCTAACTTTTCCTTCATGAGAGGCAAATAAATAGATGGATATATATTAATAGTTTATAATTTCTTTCATATTTTACCAAATTGTTAATAAATGGTATTTCTTTTAGTTGACAATTTATTCAAATGTTTCATGATTAAATTTCAATCCAAGTCATGAAATATTAATCACTACATGCCAATTGACAGAACTTAGACAACAAAATCTGAAAAAGTATACTGTATGTTTATTTGACATGACAGGACAGGCAGTCTTGCAAATGTCATGTTTCCAAACATATTTTCATTTTATTTCACTTACTTTATAGTTTTTTTTTTTTTGTGTTCATCATGTCCAAGAGTGTGAAATTTTGCAGTAATATCAAGGCTACATAAACCTTACTTTAAACACATTTCCTTCTCTAACATTGCATACTCTTTACATGAGCTTTTAAATCGTGAAAATAATTTCATTAGCTTTTTTAATTATGGTAAAATCTCTAAAAGCAAGACAACATAAATTATATTGTTAAAATTTTCAATATTTAAATAAAGTTTAAACTCAAACTTTAAAACAAAGAATACCTTACACTTATTTTATAATACAACTAGAAGACTACCCGTCCCAGGACGGATACATTTAATTCCCCAAACAGAATAGTTTTGTACCACTTTTATGTCCCTTACGAAGGTTAAAGTCAAGATATAATGCTACTAAATCTTATGTCTAGTATCCTTATTCCAATTTTGATCAAAATACATGAGATGATTTTAATTCTGGAAAATGTCTAAAATTTCAGGCTTAAGCTTAATTGGTCTTAAGAAGAAATTGAAATTCAGGGAATCTTTCTTATTTGAATTTTCAAATGAGAGGTATGCCCATATTATGCCCCTTAAAAAACCATTAAAGAAACTGAAATTTGAGGAATATTTATTAATTGATGTCTAATACCTATTGTTAAAATTTGGAACTATTTGAATTTCACAAAGGGCTACCACACCCTCTTTGCCCTCTTTGCATGAAACTAAATTAAACTAAATATGCACCCTTATGCATAGCAGCTGTGATCAAAAATTCATAATGATCGGTTAATTACTTTAGAAGTGAATACTTTACATATAAATATATTAACATACCTAACGTTACATAAATGGAGATATAACTTTACTAATGATAATTTTATTTTTAGCATTGCTTCATTCAATTAATTTTCTTTATATTTAAAAAATCTTACATTTTATTGTCATTCTAAAGTAAATTGTACCATAATTAAAACAAAAATATTAATAATTATTTCACAAAAAAAGCGTATCAAACAAGCGCAGTTTGAACCTCTCGTTAATTGCTGCTGATTAGATTTGTGCTGTTCTCACAAAAAAAGATACCAAAATAAGGGAATTAAAGAATTAGAACAGCAGAAAGATTCTAAGTTTTATTCATAATAAAACCTTTCATAAAATCTGTCATCATAGTCACTATTTTTAAGGAGTTAACTGTCAAAAATGAAATAAATGAATCATAGAAGGTTGTGTTTCAACTGTTAATTCCTTAAATAAAAAAATGATTGAATCACAAATTGACTAATTCCTTATTGAAATGGTGGGATAATTCAACAATATGTAGAATAATACCTCAGAGAATGAATGGCTTTGTTATGAAGAAAAAATAAAAAAACCAAAAACCAAACCGGAAACTGAGGTATGAAGGGGGGGGGGAATGAAACTGCTGCCGAAACTAAACTTGTCATACTGCCCAACTCTACCAAATTGTTACTGTGTCTGACTACCATTCTACTTAATATAGGTTCAAAATAGATTTTGTTGTAAAGTAAATTGTTTAAGTATGTTATTTTCTTGATAAAGATTCTTGCTTTGGTTGTGAAAGTTCTCAGATTCGGCTGCCTGATAAGCCCTAAATTTACACTTTGGTAACTGGTTTAACAAAAGCCCACAGGATTCCAAAATTAACCCTCCACAACTCCACTTAGCCAATAAAATTAGCTTTTATAATAAAACTAATTTTTCTTGTAAAAATCAAAAAATGACAGTTATAATATTTTTAACAGAACAGAAAAAGTGGTGCGGAATACTTTTTAGTTTAATCTCCATAACATTGGGGGGGGGGGGGGGGGGGGTTAATCAATCCCTAGCATTAGATTCATATAAATCTTCACTCGAATTTGTCAATTTTGTAAACTAATAATCTCACCATCAACGCTCAGATCTTTGTTTTGCCTCAATCTAAATGAATGGCTCTCTTCTTTGGGGAGCTCCTTGGTTTGATAAGTTCATAGGACTGACTTTCACTGAAGATCTAAAACAGAAGACTTACATCCAATCTGTTGCTAAGGATGTTTGATCAGTCTCTCTCTACAGAAAGTATCCGACTCCTGATGCAATCCCCTACCTATATAAGAGTTAGATAGGTCCTAAGATGGAGTACTGCTACCACATCTGGGGAGATGTCACTTTGGTGCTACCAGATCAGGCTGTCTGAAGATATCGGCTTCCTAACTAAAAATGCAACAAACATTAATGTTATTATTTTTTTCCTTTGAAAAATTCAATCATGTTCTGCAAAGACAAAAGCAAAAACAACCATCCCTTGGAGCATAACATTTTTTACTAAAATGACCAAATTCGGCATTATAAATTATAAATAAGTTGATATGCCATAAAACAACCAAACCTCAGAGTACTCTTTTTTACCTTGACACTACAAAACCTATTTTGCAATCTAGTGAGAGATGATCTCTTCTGTTCTCTAAAGCCTCTTTCTCACAGAAGAGACATTGCTAGTCTTTCTCTATTCTATCGTTATTTCTATGGAAGGTGCTCGACTGAGCTCCAATCTCTTCTCTTCTCTACACCCCCTTTCTCACAGAAGAGACATTACTAGTCTTTTTCTACTTAATCGTGATTTCCATGGAAGGTGCTCGACTGAGCTCCAATCTCTTCTCTTCTCTACACCCCTTTCTCATAGAAGAGATTGCTAGTCTTTCTCTATTCTATCGTTATTTCTATGGAAGGTGCTCGACTGAGCTCCAATCTCTTCTCTTCTCTACACCCCCTTTCTCACAGAAGAGACATTACTAGTCTTTCTCTACTTAATCGTGATTTCCATGGAAGGTGCTCGACTGAGCTCCAATCTCTTCTCTTCTCTACACCCCCTTTCTCACAGAAGAGACATTACTAGTCTTTCTCTACTTAATCGTGATTTCCATGGAAGGTGCTCGACTGAGCTCCAATCTCTTCTCTTCTCTCCCTTTCTCATAGAAGAGATTGCTAGTCTTTCTCTATTCTATCGTTATTTCTATGGAAGGTGCTCGACTGAGCTCCATCTCTAGTTCCTCCTTGTACGACTTGTATTTCTACCACAGCAGCAAAGAACCTTCCTACATGTAACTAACATCAAATAGAATTTCCATGAACAGAGTTTGTTTTGAAGAGGTTTCCATCTTTGGAAGACATTAGCACGGGACTATTTCCCTGTAGACTACAACATGGTCATCTTCAAATACATGTCAAACCGTCTTAAGTAATCAAATTTTGTTTATTGCATTTATCATTTTCAATCTTCGCATAATGTGATAATCTCAGGGATGAGATCTTTGCTTTTTAACGAAATTCTGCTTTTCTTTAAATTCAGAAACGGATGATTTATGCTTAAATTTGTTGGGTTTTTTTCGACAGCTTGGTTCGATTTTCTTTTTCTTTTTCTTTCTTCACACCATACTTCAAACGATTTATGATGTGGGTAGGAAGAGGTAAAAAGCTTTTGTTTCCTCAATAAATGACTTCTTGTCTCCTACCCTCCCCCCCCCCCCAACATATACACCTGGGGTCTTTCACTTGCTAATGGTCATGTTTTTTTCTTATTTCTTGGATCAAACATATTTTTTATGTTTTAAACTTTTATTATATACAAAAAAACTTTGAACATTCTTTTTATGCAAAAAGCTTATTTTAACAGTATTTCTTGAATTTAAAAGCAAAATTTAAGTTAAAAGATAAGTCGATACTTTCAGTATAAAAAAGGTATAGTAGATTAAGATTCTTTGCTAGCTCCCATCCACCTCCAAAAAAGTGGAATTCTACTTTTTTAGTTGATTATGTGAGAACACCCTGAAAAGCTTGATAGAAAGAAGGAAAAAAGATTATTTTAGAATTTAGAGTGGGAGATAAGTTTCACATATGAATTTAATGTAAAATTATCCCTCATTTCCAAGACATTCCAGCATTTTAGGGCAGTTAACAAATTTTTTGCTATAAGAAATAAATTCTGTGCATGTTTTTTTAGGAGAGGGGGTCATGCCACTTAAACTTGGCATTAGTGGTAGAGTTAAGGAAGATTTTTTGGGAGGGATCTTGCAGGGTTAAGGAAAGCTTTTGTTTTTATTGGGGGGGGGGCTTATACCACTCGGATCTATGATTAGTGGTAGGGTAAATAATTTTTTTTTTTACTAACCTTTCAGCATGACCCCCCCCCCCCCCCAAAAAAAAAAAACGCACAGAATTTATCTCCCATAGCAAAAAGCTTTTTTGGTTTATTGCTCTAAAAAGCTAGAATGACCCAGGAACGAGGGATCGTTTTACATTAAATTTCACAAGTTGATGGCATGGTTGGGAAATTCATCTTGACATCAGATTTTTTTTGCCATTGGCCACTCACATCCCTGTATTCTTTTTCATTCAACTGACAATCCATCTCATTAACCCTTATCCTTGAGTGGCTTTTGGCCTTGATAAGTGACTCATTAGTAAAAAAAAAAGTAACTACAGTTACTTCATCAATTTATGTAGTCATAACCTATAATGCACCTAGTATTGAAAAAATATTTTATTCATTAAACTGCTTGTTTTAATACATTTTTGCTGTGGTAATATTTATTTTGTCTTATTTTTTTTTTTTTTAGGGCGGTCTTTTTGGTGGTTTACCGAGGAAGGCATCTGTAAAGCAGTCTACTATAGTCAAGAAGACTGAGGCGGATCAGTATGATGGTAAATATTTGATTATATTCCACCCGCAGTTGACTGAAAAAAAAAGAAAAGCTGACTCTCAACTCCAGAGTTCTGACTGCTTCAAAAATAGCTTGCTGTTGACTTTCAGACCTTTCTATGCTTGTTTGTACATTTTTACAGTTATACACAAAAAGAATTAAAATTTAAGTTTTTATTGTTTGTTTCTTTAAATAAATATTAGATTAATAATGCTAAATTTGAAAAAATATTAATATGTCTATCATAGGCAAGAAACATAGAAACATACAAAGTTGTCACATAATTGTACTAATATAGAGATGGGGAAAAGGTTATTTTGTAAGGAAGCTAATTCCCTTTTTAACATCCTTTAACGTATGAGGTTGTAATCTTGAATATTCTCAGGGACCCGTGTCTCCTTTGATCTCTTTTTCATGAGTGATTAAGATCTAACTTAATTTTATCCATAAGTCTCTTCTTGCGATTCAAGATCATGTTCTTCCATACACAGCTCTAATTCACTGTCAAATTCATGGGTCTCCTTCTTATTTCTGCTCTCCATTTTTCAACTCTTCCTCCACTTCTACATCTACAGGTTCCATTCTGATTCTGAATTGGTGTGTATGGGCTAATATTGCTGCCCATTTGTTTCTAATATCGCTATACCCTTGTAGAATAGAAAGACATTTTAACATTTATAACAACTTTATTAGGCCATCTTTGTTAACATATAAATATAGATGAGGAGAGAACATGTTGGTAGAAGAATATCAGTCCAGAAGTCTGAACAAGGAAAAAGGTTGGAGAGTTCATAGGTAGGATAAATGTCCCATTTGTAGGGAACGGAGAAGAGTTCATATAGGAAGAATGATCTTAGGAGAAAGTCTGTATGTACATATTAGTTGTTTAAAGGTAGGCCGAGTTCATGCATGGTTTGTACTTACAAATGTGTTCATTGCAATGGTATAAGTCCACGTGCGTGCGCTGGTAGCCATGTTGAATATGGGAGTCTTTTTGTCGATGCCGAAGCGGCGGGTTTGGTTTGCATCCGAAGAGAAAAGTTTAGTGGTTGAACGGAGTGACGTGAATGAGTCAGACAGCTGTACTTTCTCGTGGCTAAAAGAGGAAGAATAGCGGTTAGCACTATAAACTCCGGGACCTATCTCTATCCCCATAAGAGATTGTTTGTGATTGGGCAAATCAGAATCAAAGTTAAATGTTTGCTCCAATCAGCGCCCAGCTTAGAAGTCAAGCAGATCTTTCAAACATCGTTAATGGCAGCTTTTGCTCATGTTTGTAGTACTACTGCTACACTTTATGCACATAATACATTTTGTTCATGGATATAGCTTCTCAGCACAACATTCTGCTGCATTGTCTATGACTATCATTTTGATTACTCCATTTCTTGAGAATATTTTTCTCATCATCATATTCAGCTTAACATGCTGGCATGCGTTGGATAGTTTTAAGAAATTGACTTCGAAAGTAACCTATCTCTGTCCAGGTCTTTAATTATCCCTCTTTCCTTCAAGTTTATTTTTATCACTTCCTCCCATGTTTTCCTTGGACTTCCCCTGTGAACTGAACCGGCTACCGCAATTGTTCTACATCTACTAACCCAAGATCTCTCATCCGTTCTCAACATGGTCATACTATCAAAGTCTCCTGTTCTGCACACATATCTCTATGCTGTCCAGATTTAATCTTCCTCTGAGGTCATCAGAACCAGTCTTTAAGATTCACATTACACACATCCATTGTATCATTCTCATATCATTTTTCTCCATGTAATGCATGTTTTCAACTCTCACTAGAAAAGTTTCACTTCCATGCATCATCACACTGTGCACACATACCTGATAGATTCTTCCCTTGGTCGACGGTGGTAACACTTTGCTGATTAGTAATGGCAGAAGTTCTGCTCTGTCCATCAGTACTTGTGTCCAAGATCTTGATTACTTTAGGCCATCCAAAAATTGAATCAACTGATATCAATAATAAACCTTTATCTTGTTCATATTTATACATACACACACACACACACACACACACACACACACACACAATATCTGATATGATAATTTTATACTGAGATAAGAAACATTTATGTTTCGGAATGTTTTAGATGAGGATTGATAATTCATTCGTATTATTTGGATTATTCAGACTACTGTTCTCATCTTGGATGTTATTCTCACGACGGTTCAGCCAATGTAACCTCTGACCTTTTGCAGGTCTGTCTTGTTGAACGCTTGAATTTTTATGGAATTTCAAACGTAACTCTTTATTTAATCCATGAAGGTAGCTTGCTCTCATTCTGTCAGCCAGAAGTAGTTCTTAATTATATTCTTAGTATCACTTGTAGTGAGGATTGAACCTTCAATCTCCAGAAGACTGCCACTTATAACTGATTATTACTTACCACTTAGCAGTAGTTTTTAGAGGAGGGAGAAGAATGTTAAGATCACCATTTTGTAGTAGGGGTTGCTGCATCAGTATCCATCCTATTTGCCTTGTTTGATATGAAGTGTTGACTAAAAGAAAAAACTTCATCTCTACAATTTAAATCAATTTTATTCAAACAATTTCATCCACATAAAGAATGGTCTAGAAAGAGCAATATAAAATAAGTTGAATTTGTTGAAATATAACATCTGATCACATTGACATCTCAAACGGAACTGTTTATAAATCGCGGAAAAACGGTTTGGGCAGGAGCAGAAGCAGAAGTTGCCTCCTACACAAACAGTGTTCTTATCAGACAATGCAATATATCACTCCGCGAGTGAGAACATGCAAGTGTGTTCTATTCTACTCTGTTAACATTTGTTCACGATGTTTCCTTCAGTTTCTGTGTGTTTAAAAAGGAGATATTTTCTGCAATATTCAAACCTTTCAGCCTAATCTGGCCCTTTTATAAATACAAATCTGCACAAAATTCATTTACTGGCAACAAGTTATGCACATTTTCCTTTTGTTGTATTTCGACTGTGCTTAAAAGAATGATAACACACTGATATATAAAAATATGATATCTTTATTGTCGGCGACAGTGAGCGATTGCGGTTAATGCGGAAGGAAAACGCACAGAAATCTGACAGGGTGGGATTGCTCTGGCCCATATTGCCAATTGACTGACTATATCAATTTTAGGTTGATATTATATAACAATTTGTGACACCCCCGCCTCCATCTGCAAACGCCTACTGTGGGACTTTGTTGTCAATGTACTCAGACCCCAAGGCATCTATTCGGCAACTAGGTATTTCCCTCTGCTGCTAACTTTTACAGTTGGTTTCAATCAACAATTATTTTATTTCTGACAATCCACCATGTTTGTTTTTCCTCGAACACCTGACTTCAACCAACGATTATTTTATTTTTGACAATTGATCATGTTATGTTTTTTTTCCGGTCAGGTGCTTTTCTGTATCAAGTACGCCTACTCCTGTCAAATGATCAATTCGGTACATGTGGATGGATATTTAACACTTTTACAAATTTGGTTTGTATTGATTTTAATGTTTTCATTTGCATTTATTGCAGATTTATTTTCTGCTCCAGTAGAAAATGTTTCAAGGAAGAAGAGTTTGCAAGATGATAAAAAGAAAACCCCTAAACCCCAAACTTTATTTGATGACGACGACGACGACGATGAGGAGGATGATCTGTTTAGTTCTAGCACTTCATCAAACAAACAAGGTAAGCTTATAACTTCTTCTAGTTTACATTGCTTTGCTTCATTAGTTCTCATCAACGTTCTTAGGTTCTGGGTGAAGCTCCAATTTGCGACCTTTGTGGAGTTGGCCCTTAGTTACCACTACTATAATACCTGTCAGGGTCCCAACTATCAGTTATATAGAATCTCTCCCAGGTATCACCATTAAACTGCTTTGGACATCCTTGAACAAGGTGTTCATTTTTACACCACTCCGAAATTAATCTTTCTCAGCCCTTTCTACCTACCCTATTTCCCAACTCCATCTACAACTTAGCACCGTCACTCCACACACACACAAGTGTTCTGCATATGACATAAAACTTCATCCAATGGTGAGGCCCCAATTTAGGAGCTTGGTTACCATTACTCCAAGTACCTGTCAAAGTTCCAGCTGTGGGTTAAATAGAAATTTCCCTGGGTAAGACGCAAAATTACCCTGAACACCCTTGAGCAAGTTGTTCTCCTCCTTACCTCCACTCAGTCACCCTAAAATCTCTTTCAAAGTGAGTTTTCTGCCTACCTTATATCAAACCCTACAACTATTCAAACTTTCTCTATTCTCAACCCTTCTGAGTATTGGACAAACTGCATCTAAGAACTACATATATTTTGGTACAAATGTCTTATGTTTGATGATTGGTGCTAAAGGCTATCCAGACATACTGATGGAAGATCCTCAGAAATAAGAATCTCCACCAGATATGAGTCCCAAACCAAAAATCCAATGACTGAAAGAAGTATGTCTCTTCATCTAAGATCTTCAAGTCTTCACATCACCACAGAAATCAAACCCACCATGCAACAATTGGATTCAAGCAATGTAAACAAATAATCAACAATAACATATTCAAATATCTGAAAAATGTCATCATAACTGAACAATACACCTGAGGAAGACCGGAGAACACATCTGCCAAAATGTAATAGAAATATAAACATTTTTTTCTTACTTTGTACTCCTTGATCTAACTATAGGAAATTATCAAAACAGTAAACTTGTACATAAACACTTTCCGCTGAATCGCCTTCCCCATTCCCACCCCCCAAAAAATGAGATTATATTTTTCAAGCGAGTACGTGTGAACACCCTGAAAAATTTGTCGGAAAAACGAAAAAAAACAATTATTTCAGAATATAAAGTGGGGGATCAATTTCATATATAAATTTAATCTAAAATGATCTATTTCCAGCCCATTGTAGCTTTTTAGGGCATTAACCAAATTTGGTTACTCCTAAGTCCCAGTAGCAAGGTCATAAAGCTACACATAATCATCTAAAAAAAAAAAGAAGATCCCCCCCCTCAACAAAAAACAACACACAGGATTTATTTCCTATAGCAAAAGAAAAATTGGGTTAATGCCCTAAAACACTAGAATTGCCCAGAAATGGGGAATAATTGTACGTTAAATTTATATGCGAAATTGATCCTCCACTCTAAAATTTCTTTCTTTTTAGGGTGTTCACGCATAATCAACTAAAAAAAACTAGAACATCGTTGGGGAGGTATTGAACATGTTAATCTCCAATACCACTAAAATGGTGATTTTTCTAAAAATTGCTTATATTTGTTATTTTTAATTCAAATATACTTTTTTCTTTTGTTTCAGTTACTTCCAATACTTCAGCTAAATCCAAACCTGCCGTCAGTTTATTTGGTGATGATGAAGAGGAGGAAGATTTATTTGCTCAATACTCCCGAAAGAAAGAAAACATTTCAAGGATTGAAAAAAGGGTAAGTTTTGCTTTTTTGCTTAATCAGGACAAGAAAATAGGGTACTTCTTTACAATAACACCAAGGTTGAATTTGAGAGAAAGAGGGATAAATAAAAACCTGCCAGAGATAGGTTAATTTTGAAGTGAATTTCTAAAAGCCATCCAACACATGCTGTCATGTAAAACAGACATTAAACTGAATATGTTAAGCAAAAAGGAATTTGAATAACAATTTTTTTAAATAATTTTGTATTTCTATCACTATCGATAGATTTAATTTTAATGTTACTATACATTTTTTTAAAATGTTAATGAATAGAAACAGACAATAAAATAACTATTTGCTTTTCTATGATCACTTATTTAGGAGGAAGATGACAAAGGCGATTTATCTGATGGAGATAAATCTTTGAATGGCAGCATCAAATCTATCACCTCTTCTTCATCTGTCAATAAATTACTGGAAGCTAATAAACTACGAGAAGGACGCAGTTCATCTCAATCAAGCAACAGTCTTTTTGCGGATGAACCGGACAGTGATATTCTCTTTACGAAACCTTCAAGTTCAATTGGGTAAGTACATTTCTTTCTCTCTCTGATTTCTATTGGTCTCAAACGAGAAAAGCTTAGACTCAAATGTCAACATTTGACAATTAATAAGAAAGTATAAGTATAAAATGTGTCGGGGGGGGGGGGATGCTCACTTAACTGCTGACTTTGCACTGAGATGAACATGGACGACAACTCTTTCAAAGTGGTGGACTCCTTTTTGTTATTTTGGAAATATGTTGAGTGCTGGAGGTAGTTGCGAGTTTAGCTCTACCATCCGAGTAAAATCGGCATGGCGAAAGTTTCATGAACTGTTGCCAGTCCTGACATTCCAAGATATCCCTCTCACTACCAAGGGTAGGGTATATAGTAGCCGTGTTAAGAGTGTGATACTGTCAGGGCTTTACAGAGCCCTCCAAAAAGGAGCGCGCTCCAGAAGCATGCTCCTTTTTGCTGGAGCGAAGGAGAAGAGGGCTCATTTTATATTCCAGAGCGTGGTTTTATTGCTCCTCGTGTCAAAATTATTTGATTTTTTTTTTTTTAAACATTAGTTTTTTTTTTATTCAGCAAAGAAAAGAAAGTCTCAGCTAAACTCTTTGAGTTATTTTTAAAATTATATATGAGATAGGGAAAGAGAGAGGGAGAGAAAGAACGAGAGAGTTACACATGAAAAAAGAACATTTGAACTTCTCGGGTTTTTTATAGACGCAAGTAGATTTTTACATCTACATGTTACATTTTTGATAGAAGGCAGGAGACAATTTGCCAACAAATGTCTTCAAATGCGCCAATGAGTCTATAGATGTCTTTGAAGTTATTTTCTTAAAGATTTGAACTTTTTTTTGTATTTATGACAAGGATGTTTATTGCTGATTGAATAAATAAGCCAATTTTTCTTTTAATTGAACTTTTATGCCACATTTTTACCTGTCGTCTTTTTGCCAACATTTTTTATTCTTAAATTCACGACTAGTATATTTTAACCTTTTCGTGTTTTCTTTTAAATTCCGTTAAAACTTGCTTTTGTAAATAGAATGTTCAAGGTTTGTTTTTTGTATGTGATAAAGTGTTAAAGCAGTAAAAAATATCTTTAGTCCAAGGAAAAAAATATTTTTAGTCCAAGGGAAAAAAAAAAAACCAACATGGCCGCCAGCGATTAAAATCTGGAATTAAAGTTAGATTCTCAACACTTTAAAAAGTAAATGAGAATTTTATTTCAGGACCAAAAATACAATTAAGACCAACAATCAGTTTCATCCAAAATTTGGGCGAATACCAAGCGAAATGAGCGAAAAAAACAGCGGTCCCTATTCTACAATTAAACCTATGTTTAAACTTAATTAAATTTTTTAAAATGTCTTAAATTTTAATTTAAAAAAGCAAATAATTAGACTTTCTGACTAATTTGTTGTTGGTTTTTAGAACCGAAAGTAGATTAGATATCTTTCTTTATCTTAAAAAAATCTATTATCGAATATTAAAATTGTAAACAGTTTGTTTTTATTATAGATTTAAAATATAGACGTTTTCACCTTTTTTATTCAAATTTTTAATTTTAATAAATGTTTTTGCCCGACCTAGGAAAACTTGCTCCAGTTTATTTTTCGGAGGAGGAAAATTTGAACTGATATTTTTTCAACTCCCAAGATCTAGGCCAGATATTTTGTATGAAATTTTAAGACATTAAATGGATCTCTGAATTGTTTATTGACAATTTATTAATATTTTTTGGCCAACTTATGAAAAATATTTTTTATTCAATCTTTAAAAAGTAAACTTCATTGGGTTTTAAAAATGGATAAATCGATTTGTTTGAAAGTACTTGGATGTTTTTCTGTGGTAAATAATATACATTATACAATATAGTTACATTCGTAAAACAAACAAATATTAAAAAACAACACAACGATTAATGTTGCCCTGGCTGTCTCTCCTCTCCCAGAGAAATGTTTTCTTTAAAAAGAAAATAATCACTTATAATGTTTAAAAGTAAAACTTTATTTAGTTAAAAAAAAATCTAAATTCCCTTAAAAAATAAATAGAAAAAAATATTGAGTCAAATTTTCCTTTCCTGAAAAAATAGGTTGTTAATGTAATGAAAATTAAGTGTTTTAAAATACTTAAGGGATTTTTCTATTTCTATTTTTTACCCCAGGAAACGAAAATTTACGTATAATCCTATGCTTCGTCTGACATGTTCTCCTATAACCCTTAGCACATCTCAAAATATTAGCGATATTTTGTCAAATATTATCTTACGGCGTTACACTTAAAGTGACACCTCCACCCATATTGACGAGATCCTTTAACGCCCACCCCCTATCCTTCGACGACTCATTGGCAGAATAGAACGTTTATGAAAAAAGGTACATTTTCATTATGGAGTGCTGAAAAAGAGCTGCTCCTTTTTTATAGGAGTTTGAGCTGGAGCGGCTCCTTTTTGAAAATGGGGAGCATGAGAGGAGCCAGCTCCAATTTTGGGCGTTTGAACATGAGTTGGAGCAGCTCCAAAAGTAGTAGAGCGCGTAAAGCCCTAGATACTGTTTAGAGGTATGTGCTGGGCCTTCACCAAGTCCTCACTTATTTGTTTTCAATAGGGCAATGATCAGATGGATATGCAATGTAGAGTCAGATCAGAGCAGGCATATCAGCTCTAATACTCTGTTGGTGAGCCTGAATATACCAAAGTTTGATGAACTCTGGATGATCAGTCGGCTACGTTAAGTTGGCCACATTGAGATGATTCTTGAGGTGGAAAGCAGGAGGAAAGTTGGAGGACCCAAGAAAACTTGGATGCAAACCATCAACAAAGATCTTAGACAGTTGAATTTGAAGGGAATCAATCCTCAAGAAGACTACCAAGTTTAGAGGCTGAGAATACAGACTACCAGAAACTGTCAGACTCGTGATCAAGTAAAATAAGGCGATAAAATGATGCAATTATTTCTGCCACATAAAGTAGACTTAATTGTTATGTGTCTTTTTAGTCAGTTCTTCTAACATTAGCAGTTTCGAAGTACCTCGTTTTTATGTTAATATTCTGAGATTTTCTTCCTTCGGAGCACAACGGCAACTATTTTATTTAAAGAGGCTACAATATAGTTGAAATAATTGTATGGAAAATACCAGGAAAAGCTTACTCTATGATTTTAAAACACCGAGTGTGCCTCAATCGAGTTAAAGATTATAAATTTACCGAAATGTATTTCAATTAATGTCACTTTACTTACACTCCTCCCACTAATGCTGGGTACATGCTTCAATCCTACCTTTAAAATTGGATATTATAAAATGTTGGGTACATGCTTCGAGTCTACCTTCAAAATTGGATATTATAAAATGATGGGTACATGCTTCAATCCTACCTTCAAAATTGGATATTATAAAATGTTGGGTACATGCTTCAATCCTACCTTCAAAATTGGATATTATAAAATGTTGGGTACATGCTTCGAGTCTACCTTCAAAATTGCATATTATAAAATGATGGGTACATGCTCCGATCCTACCTTCAAAATTGGATATTATAAAATGCAAAAAATAAGGGTAATTTGGTGTTATGGGCTAAGCACAAAAGGCTTACTCATTTAATTTTGGGCTCTGTTGGGTTTTCCTGCTAGTAGGTTTATAATGAAAGAAAAAAAAACTTTTATACTAATGAGTCACCACTTACCAAGGCCAAAAGCCACTAGATGGTAAGAGTTAATGAGATTGTCAGTTGTATGATGAACAATACTATGAGAGGACTAGCGAAAATAGACTCCCTAACGGTCGTCTATTTTTGCTAGGCTGCCGCGTTCTTGGTGTGTGAGACAAAGAAAAAAAAATTTGTCTCAGAATACTTTTTTTTGTTTAAAAAGGAAAAAAAAAATTTATTTTTTTTTTTAGGCGGAAAAAAATTTGGGGGGGGGGATTTTTTTCGCGGCAAAATTTTTTTTTTTTTTCACGGCAAAAAAAAATGGGGGGGGGCTTTCTCCCCCCGCGACCCCTTCCCTCCCCCCGCGACCCCTTCCCTCCCCCCGCGACCCCTTCCCTCCCCCCGCGACCCCTTCCCCCCCCCCGCGACCCCTTCCCCCCCCCGCGACCCCTTCCCCCCCCCCGCGACCCCTTCCCCCCCCCCGCGACCCCTTCCCCCCCCCCGCGACCCCTTCCCCCCCCCGCGACCCCTTCCCCCCCCGCGACCCCTTCCCCCCCCCGCGACCCCTTCCCCCCCCCGCGACCCCTTCCCCCCCCCGCGACCCCCCCCCGCGACCCCCCCCCCCGCGACCCCTTCCCCCCCCGCGACCCCTTCCCCCCCCCCCCGACCCCTCCCCCCCCGCGACCCCTTCCCCCCCCGCGACCCCTCCCCTCCCCCCCCCCCGCGACCCCTCCCCCCCCCGCGACCCCCCCCGCGACCCCTTCCCCCCCCCCCCCCGCGACCCCTTCCCCCCCCCCGCGACCCCTTCCCCCCCCGCGACCCCTTCCCCTTCCCCCCCGACCCCTTAAAACAATCGAGAGCGAACGCAGACCCCAATGTATTTCAAATGAACAGTTATACGATCATCCATTTGTAACTGGAAGAAGTTGAAAAAAAAATGAATTCTTTATCTATTAAAATTAAATAGGATTTTATCACTTGTCTTGTTGGAGTCGAGGTTAGCGCGTCCGGCAGTTAGCGTCAAGGTTGCGAGTTCGAATCGTAGTCTTGGTGATTAAATTATTTATTGTTTATTTCTGAAATTATGTTTACAAAAATTCTCGACGACGGACAGACAGACAGACAGACAGACATCCTGACAGAGAAGGTGCTCGTTATATTATAAGTGGACTAGTGAAAATAGACTCCCTAACGGTCGTCTATTTTTGCTAGGCTGCCGCGTTCTTGGGTGGTTAGACAAAAGAAATGAAAAAAAATTGTCTCCGAATACTTTTTTTGTTTAAAAAAGAAAAAAAAAAAATTTTTTTTTTTTTTCGCGCCAAAATTTTTTTATTTTTTTTCGCGCCAAAAAAAAAAAATGGGGGGGGGGTGAATTTACCACCCCCCCCCCCCCCCCGTGAAAAAATCGAGAGCGAACGCAGACCCAATCGTATTCTGGAAGAACAGATCGAGCGCGAACGCAGACCCAATCGTATTCTGGAAGAACAGATCGAGCGCGGACGCAGACCCCAAAGCATAAAAAGAACCAATTACTATACGATCATCTATTGCTAAATGAGAGATGTGAAAAAAAAGCGATTTGTTCAAGTATTAGGATTAAGAAACTTTTTCCAACTCTGTTCCTTTAGCTCAGACGGTAGCGCGTTTGGCTGGTAGCGTCAAGGTTGCGAGTTCGAATCGCGACTTTGACGCCGAAAATTATTTATTGTTTATTTAGTCTTTAATATGTGGCCCAATGTGTTTGTTTATGTTTCCGACTTTGAAATTAATTAAATAGTAATTATTTCGCCCCCCCCCCTCTGTTTACAAAAATTCCCCAGGACGGACAGACAGACAGACAGACAGACATCCTGACAGAGAAGTGTTCGTTATATTATAAGTGGACTAGCGAAAATAGACTCCCTAACGGTCGTCTATTTTTGCTAGGCTGCCGCGTTCTTGGGTGGTTAGACAAAAGAAATGAAAAAAAATTGTCTCCGAATACTTTTTTTGTTTAAAAAGGAAAAAAAAAAATTTTTTTTTTTTTTCTTTATTAGGCGGAAAATTTTTTTTTTTTTTTTTTCGCGCCAAAATTTTTTTTTTTTTTCGCGCCAAAAAAAAAAAATGAAAAAAAAAAAATGGGGGGGGGGGGTTAATTTACCCCCCCCCCCCCCCGTGAAAAAATCGAGAGCGAACGCAGACCCAATCGTATTCGGGAAGAACAGATCGAGCGCGAACGCAGACCCAATCGTATTCTGGAAGAACAGATCGAGCGCGGACGCAGACCCCAAAGCATAAAAAGAACCAATTACTATACGATCATCTATTGCTAAATGAGAGATGTGAAAAAAAAGCGATTTGTTCAAGTATTAGGATTAAGAAACTTTTTCCAACTCTGTTCCTTTAGCTCAGGCGGTAGCGCGTTTGGCTGGTAGCGTCAAGGTTGCGAGTTCGAATCGCGACTTTGACGCCGAAAATTATTTATTGTTTATTTAGTCTTTAATATGTAGCCCAATGTGTTTGTTTATGTTTCCGACTTTGAAATTAATTAAATAGTAATTATTTCGCCCCCCCCCCCCCTCTGTTTACAAAAATTCCCCAGGACGGACAGACAGACAGACATCCTGACAGAGAAGTGCTCGTTATATTATAAGTGGATTGAATCCAATGAATGGAATGAACAAAATTTGATTAATTAATCCGGTCGTCTTGAGATCTTGGTGTAGTGTATCCAACCAATTTTGTTTCAGATGTCCTCTCTACCTGTTCCCAGTGGCCGCCATCTTTTAATCCTGTTTTCGCAACAACATTGTCGTTTGCACACAATACATGTCCATACCAGTCCAGATGATTTACCCTCATTTTGTCTGAAATTCTCGAAACAGCGGCAAATATTAACATTTCGGACACGGTCGTGTCTGATCAGACCAGAAGTCCAATGTAATATTTTTCTCTTCACAACCTTCTATCTGTTTCTTCCATCAAGTAGAGTAGAAAGTGGACCTTGGGTTTACTTTTTCGGCAGCCTCGTAACTCTCACTTCTCTTATTTTGTCCTTTAGTCCTCACATTCCATGAGCAATGCTTCTGACAAAGGGGGAAAGATTGCTGTTTTCTGGGTCGGAATATATCCATCTAACACTTATAGTTGGCTAGTTGAAGTAGTATTTTTTTTTTTTTAGCTCATTACATCAAGTAGCTTCATGCCTTGTCTGGAGCGATTTCCATGAACATGACATGATAGTAATATACAACTTAGATGTAATTTAATTCATTATGTTGTGTTGTCATCTCGATTGCTGATCAGCCATCTTTAATTATCTCCCATATAATCAGTATTTGTTTGGGATGAAATAATCACAAGAAAGCTTTATGCTTCAAATCTTTTGATTTCTACTGAGCTCAGGAACCATTCGTGTACATCTTCTATTCATTTAACGTCACTTTTCCCTTTTTCAAGAGTCAGACGTTTTCTAATATTACGCAAGCTCACTCTCGACTTCTATATATTTATATATACCTCCACACCTACCTGATGCCATGTGTTGGTGACTGGTCAGGAGTGACCACTTAACATGCCCTGTTAAAGGGAAAGACTGCCTCAATAACACTTGATATCATTTAGTCTTGCTATACCCGACTCTCACATCCCAACTTAACAAATAAAATCATATCTATTTACAATCTATAAAATTATAATTAAAAAATCTGCATGCTTTTGTTTTTTGTTTTTTTATTCACCCCAAACAAGGCAGTTGCCACTGAGACGTAAGGGGCAACTGTGAATTAGGGGCTATACCTACAGGGGCATCTTAAGTCGGGAGTTGTGCAGCGAGATGTTTATTCACATTAAATTTTAATTTCTGCATGTTAGTACAGTCCAGGGAGCAGGGAGGGAATTCCAAAGGTTAACAGTTTGAGGAAAGAAGCTATTAAAGTAGAACGCTTTCCAGCATCTGGGGACCTCTACAGTGAAGGGGTAAGATTTTACTGATTGTCAAATTTGTCGCAGGTATTTATGTCGAGGGGACACCATTCCACTACTGACTGGAGGTCATTTTCTAAGGATTCAGCCACTGCCTTGGATATGTATGTGTTTGATTTGCCCACATGGTGTCGTCAGCAAATATATCCATCTCGGACACAATTGCATCAGGGAAGTCGTTTATGGAAATCAGGAATAATAAAGGTCCAAGAATCGACCCCTGGGGTACACCCGCATTAATGTCATCTTGTTTAGATGTGCAACCATCAAGGACAACCTGATTCTTTTTTGTGGTCTAAGAAGGATCTGATTATATTAAATATTCATCCAGTAATACTGTACAAATTAATTTTCATGAGAAGACCTTCATGCCAAACCTTGTCAAAGGCTTTGGATATATCGAGTGCTACTACCCTAGCTTCACCAGCCTTGTCTAATGTATAGTATATGTGTTATTTATTTAGCGAATGCAAAGTCCTTCAGCCACGCAGTAGCCTCCTGGTCTGCTGTGTGGAGGGTGACTAATCCTCCTCTCAGTCGTTGGAGAGGGCAGACTTCAATGATGTGCTCCATTGTCTGCTCCTTTCCACAAGCACTCAGTGGGGATGGGCCATGTCCAGTCCTGAATCTATTAATGGTTGACCACTCTCTCCTTGGGAGGTCGGTGCCAGGCACTTGTTGGTTAGGGTCTGACACCATTAGACGCCCAGTCCTTTTTCCAGGCTGATTGGATGGTGAAGTCAGCTGGTGGGATGTTCTTCCAGATGGGGCGTCTGGATGGAAGTCGAGCAGTGGGTGGGTTGAGGATGTCTTGGTGGATTGGTAGATGAGGGGAGTCTTCAACCTTTTGAAGCATCCTTTGAGTGGATGCTGTTCGCCGGATGTGTGGAGGTACAATGTTTGATAGGACGGGGAGCCAGGGTAGTGGTGTTGAGCGGATTGTCCCGGTTATGATTCTCATTGTTGAGTTGAGCTGGGTGTCTACAAGGTGTGTGTGGGATGACCTGGACCAAACAGGAGCACAATATTCTGCTGCAGAGTAGGCAAGGGCCAATGCAGAGGTGCGTAGCGTGAAAAATGATGCACCCCATTTTGCACCAGACAGCTTGCTGAGCAGGTTGTTCCTGGACTTCACTTTAGCCGCCGTTCTTTTGATATGTTCCTTGAAGGATAGGGTCCTGTCAAGGGTCACTCCAAGGTAGGTTGGATTAGGGGCATGCTTAAGTTGGAGACCGCTCATGGGGATGTTGAGTTCTCTGGCAGCTTTTTGCATTGTGGAGATGGAATACACTGGAGACAGTTTTTGCTGGGCTTGGTTTTAAACGCCAGGTTTTGCAGTACTGGTCCAGTTTAGTGAGGTCTTCAGTGAGAACCCGTTCCAGTTGTTCAAAGTCCGGTGCTTGGCATGCCAGACAGATGTCATCCACGTAGATGAATTTGCAGGATTTGGTGCTGGGTAAGTCATTTGTGTATACATTGAATAGTGTTGGAGCTAACACTGAGCCTTGTGGGAGCCCATTTTTCTGTGCTCTCCATGCGCTGGTGTTATGTCCAAGGTGAACTCTGAACCTCCGGTTGGTCAGCAGGGTTTGGATGGCAGTTGTTGCCCAGGCGGGAAGCTCTTTTGTGAGTTTCAGTATGAGGCCTTTGTGCCAGACCGTATCATAGGCGGCTGTGAGGTCGAGGAACACAGTCCCTGTCTTCAGTCTGTTCTTGAAACCATTTTCGATGAAGGTGGTTAGGGCCAATACTTGCTCTCCTGTGCTGGAAACCTGCCTGATCCACGCACAGAATGTCCTCCACTCCTGGGGATATACGTTGGAGTATAAGGCGTTCTAGTATTTTGTAGGGAACACAGAGTAGAGAGATTGGGCGGTAGCTTGCTGGTTGTTTGGGGTCTTTGCCATGTTTTAATATAGCAATGACTTTTGCTGTTCGCCATTTCTTCGGGATCAGGTTAGTCTGTAGGATCTTGGTGTAGAATTGAGTCAGCCAGGTCAGGGCTTGGGGGCCAAGATGTTTCATGAGCTCAGGTGATATGTTGTCATATCCTGCTGCCTTCCAACATTTTAGGCCCTGCAGGACTTTCTCCAGTTCTGCATTCTCAATAGGTTCCGGGTTCCTTTCTTCAGTGTGCGCTTTCCGGTGTAATTTGAGCTCAGCTGTAATTGCCCTTCTGTTTAGAGATGACCGTTAGGATATCTGCAGTAGAACAGGCTTGCTTAAATCCTTACTGTTGGTCAGAAAGAAGGTTAGCATTAACAGGGTGGTGGACTATCACTAGATTGATTCAAAGATTTTAGTGAATAGCGGGAGGAAACTGATGGGGCAGTAATTTTGCAGGTCAGTTCTTTCCCCAGAATTCTTGAACACTGGTACCACAGAAGCAATTTTTCAGCTATCAGGGAAGCAAGATTCGGCAAGGTATTTGTTGAAGAGTTTGTAGAGGACAAGGGCCAGATCAGCAGAGCATTTCTTTATTACTATAGCAGGGATAAGATCATGTTTACACGTCTTTGTTTGTATTTAAAAAAAAAAATTTTGTATTGCTTTTCTGTCATTTGTTCTCACTTGCTACTTTGTCTAATAAAAAAAAATGCTTATTGTATTTACTTTTCTATTTCGATACTTTGCCCATCTATTTCTTGTTGGTGCAAATAATATTTTTTTGTCAGTAATCCTCCACTCTATAATAAAGACCAGTGTGTATTTATTCAGCAAAAATAAATACACAAAAAGACCTTTTACATGCATCTTACATAGAACCCAATTCGTCAAGGTTAAAAGTCTTTTCTGTGTATTTTGTTTTTTTGTTTGAGAGTTTTCTTCTGGGAACGATCCTTGGTCTTCTGATAAGCTGCATAAATGAAAGATCCTGGTAATTACATGTTTATTCCCGGTTGTTTGTTTGTATGTGAAATGATTGTCAAATTACAGTGAATTGTTTTGAATTTCGGTAAGAAAAAAAGAATAAAGACTTGGTGATTAGAATTTAACATACCATTGTTTACTTATATATGCTCTGTTGTTAAATATTAACAGTCATCAAACTTTTATCTTAAATAGTTTGGGTCAATTTTTACAAATATATACTCAAATATATATTTTCTTATACATCAGGCCTTTACTCGCTCTGTTAATTTTGGGACTGTTTACTCTGCCCCCCCCCCCCTTGGAGGTGGTGCTCCATGTTATTTTTTTTAAAAACTTACTCCATTTTCAGCTCTTTTAAAACAGAGCTGCTCTTTCCCCCACTCAGTCCATCTGTACCTTCAAAAACCTGTTTCCAACAGCATTTTCAAATAAGTCATACATGTCATGTCACCATATCATTATCGGCCAAAGAAAACCGTCGTTAAATTTGTTTATTTGCTCATAAACACTTGTAGCAAGATTGTAAGTGGGATATATGGATTATGTAGGAAGGAAATTTCCGTTTCGAATTTAAGGTTAGAAAGTAATTTAACGTGTTGAAGGAAGTGACGTAAGAAAACAGGAAGTCGAGGTAGGACCCATGGCAGATGGGAAGCTAGACACTTTCTTGGGTCCTTGGTCTTGAATAAAAATGTTTTGGCAGTCTTTTCTCTCCCCCTATGGGGTATGTACCAGGGGAGAAACTAACTAACTACTACTACTACTACTACTAACCAGGACTGCGGAATAGAAAGGTATAAAGTCCAACTCCGACGATTCCGAAAATTCCAACTCCAACTGTTAGTATTCCAAAATATCTGACTCCCACTCCTTATTTTAAATTCTTGCAATATTCAGACCGTCTGGAGAGATAGCACGTTTTTCTTCTTTTTCTTTTTTTTTTTTTGTCATTTGACTCAAAATGTTCTTCTAGACAGTTGTTCTAATCATATTTATGTTTGTTTTATCCAATTTTCTTTGTCTTTCTAGCGGCTTTGTTTTCCTTTCTCTTGCAATTTCCAGGCTCATTAGCAACAGAATTACAGCCATAAAATGATCTAAATGCCAGGAATAACCTTTAGCTGTTTTTATATTAAAACTAGCTCTATTTACTCTGTGTTGCCAGTCTGACTCTGACTCTAACTCCTTCTCCCCAACTCTGCTCCTAACGTTACAACAACACACAACTGTTTACGCACACAACCCTATTTGTTACAAATATTCACGTTTCAGCTATTCTACACATAGATGGAGGTTAAAAAAAATTATAAAATTTAATAATCTATTAAAATTTAACTTAATGAAAAATATAATTAATGAAATTTGAATGATTATAATTTTATTTACCTAAAGTTTGCAAAAAATAAAGTATGCATGTGCATGTTAATACTGTAGCCATGTACATGCGCATATTTGTTAGGCATATGATGGAAAGTATGTCCTAAAACTTATACAGAATAATTTACATGAATTCGAAGAAAAGAATTTAAAAAAACTGATGTTTTAAAAAATATTTCAAAAATATTTAGAACAGAAGAAATTTATGAAATAAAATGAAACTCTTTTAATACAAAGTTTCAATGCAGAAATAAAAAAATAAAATTTATAAAGTAACCCTTTTTTTAATACAAAATTTAAATCGTTTTCCTAAAATTTACTTGAATGCAAATTTTCAAAATAGAAATGAAATATCTCCTTTAAAAGTATAAAACTACCTTAACATACATTTAAAGAAGCAAAACTAAATAGGAACACTTACTTTGCCTTTGTCTTCGTAGTAATTTCTCCAGCAACAAAAGATACTTGTTCTTTCCTTTATGTTTGTCTTATATTTACTTGCCTTCTCACGAGGAAAGAGTTTGACACATGGGGAAAATTCAGTTCACCAAAAAAAGGGGCACTCTGGAGTGGAGCAAACATTTAAATTGCTTTAGTCTAGAAGGACTTCTTCACTGACCAAAGACAGGAGAGATGAAGTGTAGTATCTGTTCTGATATTACACTTTGATCTTAGCCAAAAGGTTGTCTTACCTTAGACTAAATTCTATTCCTATAGAATTTTAAATTTCCATCTGAATGAAAAAAGGAGCCCTGGGCTCTTTTTTAAAGAGGGGCATGTTTCTTTGCCCTGTAAAGCCTTATATATATATATAATTATTTATATCCACAGACAAGCTTATTTCGTGGTTTGAAGGCTAATCAGTGCGGATTTACAACTGATCTACCGACCGCACGGTTCAAACCTCAGACCTTGAGTCTAGTAACTCAACATCCATAACCAGGTCACCAACAGATCAGCTGTGCAAATGAGACATGTAAATATTGCTTATAAATCAGTACTGTTTAAATGGGAGGAAACCTTTGCAATACTGTTTAAGCGACACAAATAATTTTATCTCAGACAAAATGAACTTCTTTTATTAAGGGGGCTAATCATTATAAATATTAATAATTAAATTATTTATATCCAAAGACAAGCTTATTTCACCTTTTGAAGGCTCATCAGTGCGGATCTATAACTGATAATTAAACAAGTTCAAATGTATTTATAAAATGAACGTAAAACCAATATTTTTTTTCAAAAGTGCTCAATACTAGGTAGAGCTTAATATATAATTATTATATAAACATTTAATTTGGTTTACGTTAAGTCGCTGAAACGCAATTGCTAATTAAATGTTTATATCATAAATATATATAAAATTAAAGTCAAAGTATTGACTTAAGTAGAGTATAAATGGATAATAGAAAAAAACGGATTCAAATGTAAATGGAATACAATTATGACATTCAATACTTAAATACTGCGGGTATTAAAATCGGCTCAGTGATTGAACTTTCAAATCAAGCAGAGCTATTGTAGAGTAAATAAATTTATAAAATTATGTATTTCAATTCTAAGAATTCAAGATGAACAATAATTAGGCATACAATCGTTTCTAAGACGATTAGGAATTTTTTTTACTCTTTTTAAAAAATGATTACAGGTAATAAGAAAGACATGTGCATAGATTTATAATACTTCTACTAATAATAATGACAATAATAACAAAATGAAATGAATGAGAAAATATATAATGAATTAGAACCCCAAATTCAATATTAGACTATAAGTAAATAATAATAATAATTCATAAATATCATAGTAACAATGATATTAATAATATTGTAACTAGAACAATAATAGGATATGAAAAATATTTAGTATCAAAATTAAAAGCAAAGAACACAAATACAAAAATCACAGATGCAGTGTTGTTTGCTAGACTTTTGAAATAATGTTATAAATTTATTTGTCTCAACTTTTTCTCTCTCTCTCTCTTTGTTATAGTATTAAAGTGTTTTTCATCTACAGACGATGTCATTTTGGGCTCTCTTACCCTCAACAGTGTAGGAGTGGTGGTTACAAGCTGTTGCATGGGCTCAAACGCTGTTCGTAGATTCAGGCTAGAATCACGAGACAAGTGCTCAGCACCATGCGGCCGTGAGAATATATATATATTACTAGACTACCCATGACCCGTTGCATCAGAATGACTACCACTATTTATTCCACTTTGATTTCATTTGAAAACTCAAATTATGACATATCTATTAAAACAAGTCCCTTTACTTCTCTATTATCTTTATGGATAATATAGAAGTAAGGAGACTTATTTTTGTCTATTTTACGTATGTGTTTATAGTGTGTACTAATACATTATGCAGATTAAATAGCAAAATAAAGCAATTAAGATAGTTAAGTGAAAGATAGGTGACTTGTTCAGTTAATTAAAAATTACAGATAATTAGAAGAATTAAAATAGAAAGATTTTTCAAACAAAACTTAATCCCAGAAATAAGAAATATTTTAGCATGCATTTTGTGTCATTAAAATATATATAGGAAAAAAGCCTTTAGGAAACAAACGTTAATTCACTCAATTTTAATACATTATATATATTTTCATTGATCTAGAGGATATCTACTTCACTGGGGTTTAGACATTTAATCTTCACACATGTTCTCCTGTCAGCTTTTTATCTGTTTGAATAATCACTTTGAGGTCCGGAAACTCTTTGTCCTTATGAAGAGCTATTTCCTTTCTTGAACTATTAACTGAGATGGTTATCTTGCTCTAGAAGCTCTTGTAACTTACAAAGATTTTGTGTTCAAGTTGTACTTCCTTTCCCCTGACAAAAGTACATCTGAAGGTAGTTAATTTATTCACCCTTTTCTGCTGGGGGAGGGGAGGGGAGGGTCAAGCAAAATAGGGACACTGGTCTTTGATCTTGTGTTGGCATATCTGACTCCACAATGTCACTTGGAAAGTTATGTTATAGTGGTCAAAATTGCTGAAGAAATGGCTACTCTTATGTTATTTTGGGTTGGGATGTCTCTTGGGAATTATGAAGGTTATTTGAACACTTTGCGACTATTGTTTAAGCTTCCCACCTAATATTAACATAGTTTTGCATGGTTGGCAGAGATAGGTTAGTTTATAAGTCAATTTTTAAAAGCTGTCCAACACATGCCAGCATGTAAAATAGATGTTAAACCGAATGATAATAATAATGATGATTGGTTAATCTGTTTTACGGCATGTCAACTTTTGGGTTATTTAACGCCAAAACACATGCCTATTGAAAACAATTATTTAAACACAAATTGTAAATTTACCTTAGTAATGGATGCAGTAAGTTCAGGGAACTTTAGAGTGTTAACACTGTCAACCAAGGAAAGAGACTACCAGGCATGTGGACGCAGTGTGATTATGTATGGAAGTGAAACCTGGCCAGTGAGGTTTGAGGACACGCACTGCATGGAGAGAAATAATATGAGAATGACACAATGAATGTGTAATGTGAGTCTTAAAGACAGGCTTAGATCTGATGACCTCAGAGGAATATTAAATCTGGACAGTATAGGGAGATATGTGTAGAACAGATGACTTTGTTGGTTTGGTCACGTTGAAAGAACGGATAAGAGTGCTTGGGTTAGTAAATGTTGAACAGTTAAGGTAGCATGTTCAATTGACGAGGAACGGTCAAGGAAAATATGGGAGGAAACGATAAGGATGGATTTGAGAAAGGGATAAATAAAAAGTCCAACAATAAGTTACTTTGGAATACAATTTCTAAAAGCAAATAAAAACTTTTAAAAATTTTAACAGAATTTTTTTATTGTAAAATATATAAATATATATTACAGAAAAAGGGAGGGAAAATATGTCCAACATAATATAAATAATGACTGGAAAATCTTTTTATGCAAAACCAGCTTTATTCAAATGAATGTGTAATGTCTGAATTAATAAAATAAGTTTTCATATGTGAAGAAACGTCATAGAAATTTAATAAAACTTATTTCACATAAACAGATTCTTCCCGCCATTATTTATATATATATATATATATATATATATATTATTATTATTATTATTATTATTATTATAAATATTTGTTTTTATCTACATAATGTATACACGTTTCATTCTTTTACGGGAATCGTCAGTGTAGAGAAGAATTATTCGCCGGACTCAAATGTCGGAACACGAGTTATTTCAAACTCAAATTCCAACGTCTTTGCCCACACGGTCGTTGTCAACAACTCGGTATATCAACGAGAGATTAATCCTATTTAATATATAATAAAATTAAGTCATCCGGATTTTAGAAGTCGGACCTAAATAGCATTTAAACTAACAAATAATATTGTTTTTAAATCAATCGTATATCTTTGCAAAATTGCATTCAAAAGTTTTCTTTTTAACTTTAATAGTTGAATATAAATAATTAAATGTTAAAGAACCAATGTTACATTCTTTTTTATTCAAAAGAATTTGTGTAAACATTATTGAATTCGGTTGTATTTTATTAATAACTAGTTGGCTTATCAGGCTGGCTATCACTTCACAAAGTTTGCTACTTAAAATACTTAAAATAAACATTTTAAAGTCTATTAACGCGAGGCAAAAACTTTCGTATTTATTCATGTAAATAGGTAAACATTAAAATTTCGATCATTTTTATACAAATTTATTTATCTTTTAAATAATACCATAAAGAAATAAAAAGAAAGAAGTAATCAATTTGCCTGAGCGATGGGGAGAGGGTACTCTTTTTTGCTTTTTTTTTTTTTTTAAACTTACAATTTAGAAATGTATGGCAACTTTTTGAAAATCAAGTCAGTCCCTTAAAGAAAAGGCCGGCAAAGGGCATTTTAACATAGCAACACATCTGTCCACAAAATAAAACAATACTCCTAAAGATAACTATTTGTTATTTTTAAATCAAAACAATCATTGAATTTAAAAACAATAAAAAAGAAAACTTGGTACCGCTAATGAGAGGAAGGAGAGGGAGTGCCTTATTGGTATATCTTTCTTTTCATTTAAATTACCTCCTTTAAAATTTAATGACCATAATATTTTAAGAAAGGTTTTATTAAATCGCTTTAATTAATTGCTGTTAATATCAACAAACCTATTGCATATCTATAAAAAAAATATGACAATAAAATTACAAATATATAAAAAACAATAATTTATTATAAACTGTTTAAAAAATAGCTATGCTAATTAGGCATACAAATAGCTGTGTTTAGGTCTTTGGTCTCTACTATATATACAGTATTTCAAAAGATTATGTTGTATTGTTTAAATAACAGTAAGCCATTTTGATGGTAATATAGGTATGATAAATGAAAAAAAAACTTTTGCATATTCATTTAGCTAAGAGGCAAAGTTTCAGAGTTGCAATGCATTTCTTAGTTATACAAGAATGAAAACAATCTTAAATTTATCTGAATTCTATTAAAATTTCCTGTATCCTAGTTTAAAGGTTGAAAGAACTTCATGGTTTTCTTATGACTTTTAATTTCTGTAAATTTTGTTGAAGAAAAAAAAATTTAATGAAAAAAATAGTGTAGTATATAATCTAAAAACATAATTGGTTATTTGATAGCAGAAATAGAGTGAGTAATGGAGAAAGTGTTATTTTTATTATTGATGTACACTGATTTAATTTTTTAGGTGATTATTTAAAAATGTTTTCATATTAGCAGTCGTCTGGGTCAGACTAAATAATTAAGAATTAAAGTTTAATTTGTCAACTTAAATGTTATTCAGGTCTAGCTTTTAAAATCTAACTGACATGATTTATATATATATAATGTCTGTATATATTTTTTCAGTATTTACTTCAATACATGAGTAATATTATTTTTAAATCCACCATACGTCTTTAAAAATTTGGTTCAAAGCTTTTCTTTTTAACTATTAAAGTCCAAGAATCACAACATATCTAATCCAAGACAGAAGATCTTGCATACAAGGACTCAATATCCTTTTAGATAGAGCTTTATAACAATATTAAATAATTAAAAGCGGCTTAATACTTTACTCACATTGATGCTTATGTCCCTACAAGAAAATTCTTCTGCAAACCCCACTCTCCTCAATGGTTCACAGCAAAATGTGCAGCTGCTATTGCTGAGAGGCAGAATGCATTCTGAAAATTCGGCCGCCATAAATCAACTGCGAACAGACAAAAATTTGTAGAGGCAAGAAATAATTGCAAAGTAGTGATAGATGAAGCAAAGAGGAGGTATACAGAGATAACCAAAAAACGCATACAGTCACAAAAACTAGGTACTCGTGATTTCTGGAAAATTTATAATAGTGTGATGAACAATGGACAATCAACAATACCCTTGCTATCTGATCACAACGATGTTGTATGCACGGCAACTGATAAGGCTGAACTACTTGCTCAGCGTTTCGCATTAAACTCCACTCTTGACTCGGCAAACCACTCCCTCCCTAAATTCCCATTGCGGACTGAAGCCACACTTGAGAACCTGGTCATCACCCCGTCTCAAGTTAGAGGCATACATAAAAAACCTTGACACCTCCAAATCCTGTGGGCCTGATCTTATACCAGTAATAGTAATAAAGAAATGCTCTGCTGAGCTGGCCCCTGTCCTTTCCAAACTATACAACAAATGCCTTACTGAATCTTGTTTTCCTGATAGTTGGAAAATTGCCTCTGTGGTACCAGTCTTCAAGAATTCTGGAGATAGAACTGATCCTCTAAACTATCGCCCAATCAGTCTACTCCCGATCTTTGCTAAAATTTTTGAATCATTAATCAATCTAGCGATAGTCCGGCATCTAGTTAATGCTGAACTTCTTTCTGATCATCAATACGGATTCAGACAAGCACGATCTACTGCAGATATCCTAACGGTCATCTCTGAGCGCATATACCATTCACTGGATAAGGCAGGCGAAACTAGGGCGGTATCTCTTGATATGTCCAAGGCCTTTGACAAGGTCTGGCATGAAGGGCTTCTCATAAAACTGCACTCATATGGTATTACTGGACAAATATCTAATATAATCAAATCCTTCCTAACAAAACGAAAAATCCAGGTGGTACTCGATGGACATTCTTCTAAGCAATATGGCATAAATGCTGGTGTACCCCAGGGATCTATTCTTGGACCTCTACTGTTCCTAATTTTTATAAATTACCCCCCTGATGCCATTGCGACTGAGATAGGAATATTCGCTGACGACACCACTCTCTACTCTTGTCATGTGGGCAAAACCGACGTGCACATATCTGAGGCAATAGCTAAATCCTTGGAAAATGACCTCCAGTCTGTAGTGGAATGGGGTCAAAAATGGATGGTAACTTTTAATGCTGCTAAGACAAAGCTACTTTCCTTCAATAACTACAAGAAACCTCTTCAACCATCGATTGTCATGGCAAATAAGACCCTACCTGAGAGTTCATCATTCAAACTCCTCGGCCTTACTTTCACAGATAGCATGAGTTGGAATAAATACATTGAAAACATTGCCAGGGTTGCTGCAAAGAAAGTGGGCTCTATATACCGTGCCAGTAAACTTCTCACACCTGACATTACCATATATCTCTACAAAGCCACCATCCGCCCATGCATGAAGTATTGTTGCCACATCTGGGCTGGTGCATCATCCGCTAGTCTCTCCCTCTTAGACAAGGTTCAAAAAAGAGTTACTAATTTGATAGGTCCTTCACTATCCACCAAGCTCCAGCCTCTGTCCCATCGCCGCAGTGTTGCTTCCTTGTGCCTGTTCTACAAGTACTTCAATGGATTGTGCTCTGATGAGCTTGCTGCTTTGGTACCCTCACGACGTAAATTCACTAGACCAACCCGACAGGCTGCCAAATCCCATCCATACACTGTGGATGTCTCCAGATGCTGTACAGCTTTCTACTCCAAAAGCTTCTTTCCTCGTGCTGCTGGACTCTGGAACTCCCTCCCTGCTTCCCTGACGCTACTGACATGCAAACGTTAAAACTAACGTAAACAGACATCTCGTTGCGCAGCTCCTAATTTAAGTTGAACCTCCCCCTTTTCTTTTTTTCTCAGTAGCCCCTTACACCTACAGTGGCGGCCTGTCTTGTTTGGGGTGAACTGTGATAAAAAAAATTTTTAAAAAGGAAGATGTCAGCTGTCGCGGTGGCACAGAAGCGGTAGATGAGAAAAAGCACACTGCGGGCCATATTTGTTGTGTGAATGAATTGGGCAATAAAAGTAAATTTTATATTCTACTATTATTCTACTGAGTGTTTTAAAAGGTTTTTAGGGGGTATAATATGGGCACAACCTCCCATTTGAATATTTCAGATTTGCATTAAACTTGATCCATAAATAATCATTAGACACCAATTAAGCAAGATTCGCTTAAGCTTAAGTTTAGACTTTCTAGAATCAGAATAAGGATTCTAGACAAGGTTTAGTAGTATTATATCTTGATTTTAATTTTTGTAAGTGGACATAAAAGTGCAAAACTGTTTTGTGCAGAGAATGAATTTGATCTGTCCTAGGACAGGTATTCTTTTAGTATATATATATATATATATATATATATATATACTAGCAAAAAAACTACCCGCCCTCCGGGCAGCTATTAATCTAGCTGTAGCCTTATCTACAGAAAAAACAATTTTCTTTTCACATTTTGGTAATTTGAAGAAAAACAACAAAAAAATGATTGTCATGTTGTTGTTTGATATATTCCAATGTTGAGATTTAATTTTGTATAAGCATAAAAATGAATTCCCTATAATGAAAGAAATAAACGAAAAATTGGGACGATTGTCAAGAATAACCAACAGAAAAAAGAGGATAAAAAAAAACAAATAATGAACAAATAACTGTTACCAAAGGCAATAAAGTTACTTTTCTACCTACCTGTTTTAAAGGATTTTAAAGCGTTTTTATTGCATTTTAATAATTCGCCCCAATCCGAGCAATATACAGTTCCATTTTCAAAATGGCCTAAGCAAACATCCCTGAATTTTGTTCAATGAGTTTTTCGTCTTTTGGGGTGAAAAAAAACAAACAAATAGTTAACAAATAACTGTCCCAAATGCTTAAAAATTTACTTTCTACCTAATTGAAAGGAGAAAAGTACAAAAAAAAAATCATCAGACTTCATAGACAGTCGGTGATCGATTGTCACTCATCTTAGTTTTTCAGTCTAACCAAACTTTTTAATTAAAATAAAAATGCTTTCAAATACTTTAAAACAACAAAAATAGGCAGGTAGGTAGAAAAGTAAGTTTTATTGCCTTTGGTAACAGTTATTTGTTGACTATTTGTTTTTTGCGCTCCTTTTCTTTATGTTGATTATTCTTGACAATTGCCAAAAGCGGAACATCGATTGGTTAAATAAAAGAATTATATATTCATGAGTAATTTAAAATAGTTACTTCGTATTTTTCGCTTTTATTATTAGCTAGTAAAAACTACCTGCGCTGTAGTCTTCTTTACAGAAACCAAAGAAATAATTTTCATTTGACATTTTTTGGTCATTTAGAGGAAACTTTTTTAAATGATGATTATCGTAGTGTTATTTGATATATTCCAATATGGGGGAAATATGCTGTGCATGAACATAGTCAAATTTTGTTTTTTAGAAGAAAAAAAACCCAAAAGGTTAATTGACATGGTCTTTAATATATTCAACGTAGATAAATTTTATTTTGTTTCAGCATAGAAATTAAAATGAATTCCCCATTAAAACTGATTATATAATGAAATGAATAAACATAAGGGTGGAACGGCGATTGGTCAAATACTCCACTTTTTTATTACTGAGTAATTCGAAATGGGTACTTTGTACTTTTAACCTTTATTATAAAAGAAAGAAAAAATACCTAAAGAATATTAAAGAAAAATACTTTTTTTTTTGTAATTTAGAAAGATTAGAGGAGGTTTATTTCTTTTCTATGACAAATTTTTAATTCATCATCATCATCATCATCACTACCAACATGTTAACTCCGTGGCAGGGCTAAGAGCAAAATGTAGTATCTGTACTGAATCTACACTTAGTTTTTATGTTCTTTGTCAGTGAAGGAGAAATCCTTCTAGACCGAGGCAATTGAAATTTTTGTTCCAATTCAGAGTGCCCATTTTGGAGGAGGTGGATTCTCCTCACATTAAATATTGACATTGTGCCTTACTCTTCTCTCGTGGGAGGAAGTAAATAGGAGCAGCAGCAGCAGCAACAACAACAACAACAATAAATTTATTAAAAAATAATAAACGCATGTATTTAATTAACAGATTAGAAAATATTAATTCATTAGAAATTTAAAAATAAATAAATATGCAAATGAGAGGCTGAGAGGATGATGAACAAACTACATACACTGACCCCCTCCCAAAGGGAGGATGATATCATGACAACAGAATAGATAGTACACTAACTCCCCCCTCACACACAAAACTGGTAATCCTGAGGAAATGGTATTATGAGGAACGAATGTATGCTGTACGGCCTCCCCCCCCCCGAAGAGGAGGTAATGCCTGGGAGGAATGTATCATGACAAATGAAAATATACTACAGAGAATTAAATAAGCATGAACCGTTTTAATGTCAATATAGTTAGAATGGGTGGAAAAAACGTTTGCATTTATTTATTTAGATAACATTAAAAACCATCGCAAGTTTCATTGTCCACATGAAACGCTTAAATGAAAATTGGCTGGAAAAATATAGTCGCCATCTTTCTAAACAAAGATGAATATGCTGGTTAAGGAAGAACGATAACTTTCATAATTTTCTAGTTAAAAACGACATGTTTATTATAAACTTGAGTTATCGTTTTCCTTAGCTAGTATTATGGTAAACGAACATATACTACACTGACCCCCCCCCCCTGACAGACGATAATATCATGATGAACGAACACAACTTCCCTCCACCCAAAAAGGAGTAAGTCATTCTTGCATGGACAGTCTTATGGGAACAGAACCGATATTACACTACTACCCCTCCCCCCCTTTAAAAGATATTCTGACTAAATCGAAGGGAGGATTCCCCCTACACACCTTTAAAAATGAAGGAGGTAATTCCTGGAAGGACAGTTTTATGACAACAGAACCGCTACTACACTACACCGCTCATTAAAAAATATTCCAATTTAATCAATTTTTTTTTTTTAAATTTAAAAATGCCTCGTCACAAAAAAAATATATTTTATGTTTCCGTGGCCTTTTTGCTAAGATCAAAGTGTAGTATCTGTTTTCAAACATCTCGGCGATATTTGACACCTTACTAAAGCCGGAAGTAAATTATGTCCCTTGAAAATAAAATTCTAAAAAAGGTTTTAAACGCTATCATTTTTTTTAATAAAATCTCTTTATTTTATTTTATTTATAATTATAATAATAGTACTATCCATAAAACGATTGCGTATGTAGAAGAACATTTGACAATACAAAGTAGAAAGGTATATTACAAAATATTAATTTATTAAAACCTTAAAAATATATAAATATGCAAATGAGCAGAATCGAGATTTGTTTGAGTGAGTTGGAGATGCCTATATATAGGGTATTTCAATATATTTTTTAATATCATTAGAATTAAATAAACCTAACTTGTGTTGATGTTAATATAGTTAGGATATATCGAGAAAAAACTTTTGCATAGAAGACATAAAAATAAAAACTTGATGACGATTTTTTTTAAATATGAATCTTTTTTTTTTTTGTAATTAAAAAATTAACAGTAAACTTTGTTAAATTTGTAGATTAACACCCTCAGCTACATTATCCGCTCCCTTAAAAAAATAAGATTCTAATTTTTAGGGTAATTTTAACTTATTAGGGCAGCAACTAATATATTTTTAACACTATCCTTAGTCAGACTGGCAATATTGTACAATTACACATAATCACCTAAAAAATTCTGTGCATTAAAAAATAATACACAGAATTTATCTCCAATAGCAAAAAATGGTTCCAGCTCACTATCGCTTTGCTAAGTAAGTAAGTATTAAGTCATAAACTGAATGCGATATTTTGGTGAGTGTCTAGCATACAGTAAGTCCAGAGTATTTTGGACAAAAGGTATGACTATCAAACCCACAAACAAAGATTAATTGTCAAAATTGTATCACCACTACCCTCCCCCCAAAATATGATTACGGCTTCATGCCTAAGTTTAAAGAATTTCATTCATAAGTGTCTTGTAAACACAGGACAAAAATTTTCGCATTTATTCATGAAAGAGATAAATATTAATATTTTGGTAATTTTGATACAAATATATTTATCTTTTAAATAAGAAATAAATGGATAGAAAAAAGAATTCAATTTGCTTAGGTGATGATGCAAAGTTCTTTAAAAAACAATAAAAAAGAAAATTTGGCTTTGGCATCGCGAGAGAGAGAGAGCAGGGAAGAAAAGCATTCACCTGATGCGTCGATATATATTTTTTTCTATAAAGTAAATAAGTTTAATTTAAATGACCTTGACCTTCTTTGAAAATGAATGAATTTATTTATTTTTTTTTAATTAATTTTAATTTATTACTGTTAATATCGACGAAACTATTGCATATATATGAGAGAAATAGGAACGATATAATTTGAAATCAATAATACCAAGCATTGATTTATTATAGACCGGTTAAAAATAGATATGCAAATTAGGATTCCTAATTTCTGTGTAAGAGTCTTTTATCAGTGCTATATATATATATATATATATATATATATATCTCATATTCAATAATATTATGTTGTATTATTGATTAAAATGATGGTAATAAAGTAGTGGTGAATGAAAAAACACTTTCACATTTATTCATTTAGATATTATATTATAACTCAGTAGAATACAAAATTTATGACATAATCAATATTTTGTAATCATGCTTTGAAACATTTAACATTAACAAATATTATTGTGTGCATATGTTTCCGAGATTTATTGTCCAAATCATATCTTCACAAAAATTCTTTATCAATTCATTACAAGCAAAACTAACAATGGAATTGTTAAATGGTCACAAACACATGAAACAAAAATAACCAATAAAATCCAGAAACTTTCTTTTTTTTCCTTTTTTTTATGGCAGGCTAAAATGATTAGATTGAAAGTCAAATGTATATATAAAAAAAAAAAATGATGAATTTATTCTTCAAAGAAGATATAATAATTGAACTTGACTTTATTAAACACACACACATATATATATATATATGTTCCATCGTAGAACACTGTTATGACTAGCTTACTGTGTATGCCCGCCGACTTGACATCATATTAAAATGCACTGTAACATTTTACTGCAGCTTCACGATTTTGTGTGTCATTGGTAACAAACCAAATGATGAGATTTGTTTAACTCTTATTCTGTATCCACACATATTACAACAATTTAAGAATAATGACGATAAAAGATTTGTGTCTATAAATATGTGTAACTTTAATTATTAGTTTATAGATTTTTAAACAACACTCGGTTCAGGTCACAAAAACAATGAAAGATTTAATCCATTATCTTCATTTAAAAGATTTTTTTTAATTCCTTGCTTTTGTAGCAACTTTTCAATGAAATCCCATCATTCCCTTTCCCAAACTAAGCAGATAGTTTTCCAAAGCAAGATGATCATTGAATCAAAATTCTTTGAATCCGCCCCTTAAATGTTTCTTTTCATCTTTGTTCAATTTCCTCCTCTTCTTCGTATACACCTACCGGTACGGGTGCAAGATATATTGGTGGTTCCAATCAAAGCGAGGAATACCGTCTCCAATATTTTCTAACAAAAAGATCTTTGCAAAAATCTATCACTTTAGGCGAAATCAATATCTTATTTCAAGGAATTGATATTTTAAAAGTATTGATTTTTTTTCTGTACACCCCCCCCCCCACACTCTACTCCTCGCCTTCATACCCCCACCCCTCATTTCTTTGCGGTCCATCCCCAAACATAATTATGTCTTCAAATAAATTCTTTCCTTCTCTTTACTATTTTGAAACAATTTTATTAAGCCTAATTAATTAGCTACTACTACTACTACTTTCTTTTTCTTATTCTATTTTAACCGACACATCTCTTGATTATAAGAAGCAGCATCACCAAAATAAATTTATAATGAAATTTATGGTATACTGGAATTGAATACAAAGAAATAAACTAGATTTTACAAGTTTGTAGAATCTAAGTTTTTCTTTTTTTTTCTTTCTTTAGATTTTTTAAGTTTGTTTACTCTTAAGAATCATCATTTCAGAAGAAAAGGTGCTAACGCAGAATAGGCATCAAATGAATTTTAGTATTTATAGAGATTCCCGAGTTGTGACGTGCATAGCTTTGAATGCTTAACTGTCCGTTAAAGTTTTGGGTTTTTTTTTTTCCAAAAACATTTTTATCTTGATTTCTCAGAAGGGGGCCAATGTTTTTAATTGTTTTCTTTGTTGTTGTTTTTATTTTTGTAGGGGAAGGAAAACTGCAAATTGTATACAAAGACCGATCAATTGTTTGTTTGTTTTTTAGTGTTTTTTTTTTGGGGGGGGGGGGTATGTATTATTCTTTTATTTTTTTTGGGGGGGGGGGTCTGTTGCCACCTGGACTTATAGTTAGCATATGTGATAGGATTCCAGTGCTTTTTGTTTGTGGGAGAAAGAAGACTCCAAGTGGAGGATAGAGGTTGATAAATTGGAATTGTGGGTATTTACAAAATGTTAGAAGGCAAGAAAGTAGTAGGAAGTGATGTTGCCAAAATAGAGTGATCAAAAAACGGGTACAAATCAGAAATCTGTAAAAGTAAACTGCAAAAGGGTCGAGTTTTCCAAATATTTTTCTCCAAATTTTATCAGTAAAGTCTGGAATTTTTCATTGGAAACTCAGGAATCTCTGTTAAATTCTTACATGTCTGTTCTGTATTTAAACAATAAAGAATCCTTGTTGTTTTAGTCATGATATCTCTTGTTGTATTTATTATATTTCTTTTGGAATCTTATATCGTTTTATTTATTATGTCACTTTTAGAATCTCTTACCTTTTTATTTATTATGTTCCCTTGGGAATCTCGTGTTTTATTTTTGATGTTTCAATCCATTTAAAAATCTCTTGTCGTTTTATCTATTACTAGCTAACCCGTGGGCTGGCGTTGCTCGGGAAAGTAGATTAATTCAAGAAATTCCAGGCCCCAACCTTGAATTATTTGCTGCTTATTGTTGTATTTATTGTTTTTTTAAGAAGACTTTTTGATATTAAAACGATAAAAGAACTATGGTTTTTGTGAGACCGTCTAAAGGCAAAAAAGCAACCGTAAAACAAAGTAATTTATTTGCTTTTGTATCTTTACTGCTTTGATTAGTCTGACTACTATTCTCATCTTGCTTATTATTATATTCAAAACGTTTTGGACGATATCCGAGACCTTTTTTATCGAAAAGTCAAACTGAGAAGTAAAAAGTATTCATAAATCGTTTATGTATTACATCCCTTGTTCGTTTTCATTATTTTTTATTTCTTTTAATTCAATACAAATAACATTAAAGTGACAAATCACGGTAATCATTACTATTACCAACAAATTATTTTAAAGGAAATACCGTTGGGGAATTAATAATTCATTCATTCATTTCGTACAAATCAGATGATTCTAGTATTGGCATTGATTCCCCCCCCCCCCTCTGATATCTTTCTAGTTAGTATTCTTTCTAGAAAGACATTGAATACTTACGGGAAGGACCACATGAAGGTTGCCAACATCTCTAAGTGAAAGTGGTACTGTGGAACCGACTGGAATCGAACTTGGAACACCCAATCTAGTTGGCTTTACCTACTCATTTGTGACCTATAAATAAATATTAACTATTTAATATAAGTTATAAGGCTTTAAAGTTTCGTAATTATCAGATCTGAGGAAAGTGGTCACACCCATCGTAGTTACCCCCCACCCAAAAAAAAATATCAGATTTTACTTTTTGGCGATTACATGTAAACAAGATGAAAAATATCTGCAAAAAAGGAATTAAAAAAATAATTAAATATTTTAGATGTTAGAATAGGAGATAACTTTCCTATATAGATTGAATGTAAAATAAGCCTCCACTTTCTGGCCAGAGAAGAAGTCGCAACAAATATCCACTTGGCCAGTACATGGTTACACGTCTCCATTTACTAAAATGGAGACGTGTAACCAAGTGGATATTTGTTGCGACTTCTTCTCTTTCTCGGTGTTAAGCAACTCCTTCTTCGTCTCTGAGATAGAGAAGAGGAGGTTATCTCGTGAAAACACATTGGCCGAAGATTCCGGCCAATCAGGGACCAACAGTCCAGCTTGATCACGCGTGACTTGAACCCTATAAAGGTAGACGCAACAAGTGGCACAGCTTCTTTTTCCTTTCCGTTTTTGGCCGACCGCACACGCAGGAGATCGTCGTCGTCGTCCACCACCACCACCGGCTCGACCGAGGAGGTGGGGGAGGCAAAAGTCAAAACGTAGGTAATCACTTTTAATTCCTACCACAAATAACGAACTGTTCTTTCAAGCACACATACACATTACTATTGCCACAAAAATCACTTTACATCAAACACGCTCGCATATACGCATTCATACAAACATGAACTTAAACAAACCGAACATTTCACTCGTGTAACAAACCGAACATTTCACTCATGTAACAAACGGAACTTTTCACTCCTTAAAAATGAACTCAAGCATTCTCTGTAACTGATAGCTTTACAAAATGTCTTATCCAAATAAATTGTTTTGTTTAATATATACTTGTTGATTTTACAAAATATTATTCTTGTATGTAGCTTTATTATTCCTTGGCTTTCTTTCCGATATAATTTCCTATTAATAATAATATTTTTCTTTTTTCCCTTTTGTTTGTTAATTCTGATAATTTTATTCACACGTGGTCAGGCCACCTTGAACAATGGGAATGACATGCCGCCATAAAGGCATCTCTCCTAACCATCGTCCGGCCACCGCATCGCCACATTGGTTTAACCCTTTGTTCAAGACCCCCCTCCCCGGCCATAACCAATTGCTTTGTTTTTCTTTCTGTTTTTTTTATGGAAATTAGAATTTGTGCAAGATAGAGACAGGTATGGATTAACTCAGCTCATATATTTTTTCTAACCGCCCCCCCACAAAAAAAAATTGAGGAGGTCATTACGATTTAGGAAGGAAAGGCCCCTCCCCCTAATATAAACTTAGTTAAGTCACACCTGCCCCATCTCGCACAAATTCTAATTTTGCTTCATAAAATTATAAAAACAAAAAAAGACAATTGATTACACATCTCCACTTACGACTGACTGGCCAGGAAGTGAATACTAATTTTACGTTAAGTTTTGATAGGAAAATGATTCCCTACTCTAAAATCTAAATATTTAATTTTTTTTATAAATTTTTTATTTACGATGGGTGTGATAGTTAATTTTTAAATTATCCTAAATTAATTCAGTTGTAAATAGTATTCGTTTATTTGCAATAAAAAAAATATCAAAAAATAAAATTGATTGAAAAAAAAAATTTTTTAAATAAAATCTTTTTTTCCTAAAAAAAAGATTTTATTTAAAAATATTCAGGTTTTTACAGATTTTTCGGAATAATGTTGTTCAGTGAAATCCGTTTTTGGCAAGCAACATTAGCTATTATAAAGCAGCCTCCATGATATTAAGCCTGATTCTGACATTATTAACAGAAATAGTCATGCAAAGCTTTATTTAATCCAGTTCAGAAATCTCTGTAAAATGTTCTCATCAATATTGGATTTGCCCAGTACGTAAAATCTTGTTGCCATAGACAGAAAAGCATGGATAAACAAAGTAAGACGTATTTTCTTTGAAGTCACTATAATAAATTTACTTAAGCTTTTGTATTTGCAATTGAGCACTCTGACGGTTTTTTTGCATTTTTTATAAAATATTTTTTAAATTCATTTTTATAATGCCTGCTATTTATACACATATATATCATTATCATCATATTAGGTGTAACGCCCGTTTTACAAGTCAGCATGCGTTGGACAGCTTTTAGAAATTGACTTCCAAACTAATCTATATCTGAACAGATCTTTAGTTATCCTTCTTTCACTTAAGCCCATTCTTATCACTTTCTCACATACTTTCCTTGGCCTTCCCCTGTGAACTAAACCTGCTCCCTCAACTGTTCTACATCTATTAACCCAAGAACTCTCATCCATTCTTTCAACATGGTCAAACCATCAAAGTCTCCTGTTCTGCACACATCTTCCTATAATGTCCAGATTTAATCTTCCTTTAAGGTCATCAGATCTTTAAGACTCACATTACACATCCATATATATATATATATATATATATATTATAAAGATGGTTGGAAAATACTTTTATTTGTAAAAGGCTTTGTTCAATCTATATGATTGCAAAAGAAAACAGATATTTTCACATTGAAGAAAACATCACAAGTGAATAAGGAAAGACAATACACAGTGAAAAGAAAAAGAAAAGACAGCATGAAATTGATTTCTACTGTTGTGTTAGATATGTTTAAATGTACTTTTATTTATATATTTTAAATTTTTTAATATTTGCATATAATTGCATTAGTTGCTATATTTATAAGTGATAGACCTTATATGAATCTCAGTTTGGAGACATGGGGTCAACAGTGGATGGTGGCTGGCAGTTTCTCTCCTTGCCTTCCTTTAAAAACACACTGGATATACAGTTTAGTTTGTCTATATTAAAGCTTATTAACTTTTGGGTCTATTCAATGCTGAAACCCAATATATATCATAAACAATTCATTAACCTGCTAATTAATCCATAATTGGAGAAATATTGAGGGTTCATACCTTTTCCAAAGTTGTTAGAGAGCTGACAAAAATCATAAAGAGTAATTGTATATAAGGCAATTGATAATGTTTTTTTTTACTGTTGGCGGAAATCTAATGGTAATTTTAACATTATCAATAAAAGGAACTAATAAATGTGATAATGTTGTTAGATAATAACAATTAAATCATCCTTTTATTATTAATTGTTGCCTGAAGCCTACCAATCTGAGCAGCTGGCATCTCTTTGCTGTCATTGCTCCTGCTGGTGTGAGACGGAAAGTTGCTAGCCGAGTAGTGATCACAAAGTCTACCAGTGATGAACGCCATTTCCTTACTGGGCATGAACTAAAGGCCCAACGACTGAAGTCAAAGAGAAGCTTCCTCAGCCATGTCCAGCCCTTAACAACATCTCAGGAAGAGACCAGACTGCAGCAGTGGATCAGAGGGCTAATGGCTCTTGCTTCTATTGACATGGGAGTCCTCTCTTATGAAACCCTCCTGAAGCCCTCCTGCCTGGTTCAGAAGCACCCTGAGTCCAATGGAGGAGGCTCAACCTCTTGAAAACAGAAATGGAACGATAAAAAACTGCTATAGCCAGATGGAGCTACAAAACCAGTCCAACCATCGGCAAATGTGAAGAGGAGGACGATACGATGCAGCACTGCCTGGTTTGCTCTCTATTATCCAACCAGTGCAGCTTGAAAGATCTTGCAGAGTTCACTAATAATGCAAAGAAATGCATAAAGTATGAAACTATCGTATGACCACATGCTTTAAAGGCATGCAAAGATGATTGTTAATTGCTTCGGAATAAATTTAGTCTTAGATTTTTCTTGATTATTTGAGAAAATACCGAATGCTAAACATGAAAATACCGAATGCTAAACATGAAAATACTAAACTCTAAACATGAATCTGGGACGTTGGAAATATGTTGTATTTGATTAATTGACTGACAAAATTTTCCCTTGAGGTTTCTCGAACTAGATTGAGTGTCAGTTTGCATTTTGGCATTTTCATAAACTGTGCATCTAAAAATAGTGACTGAGAGTGAGTCTCATATTATTTCATTGTTTGAAGGCAAATGATGATAGCATTGTAATAATCAGCTCAAATGTCAAGTACTGCATCCAATCAATAGTCAGCAGAAGGCAATTCAGCAGAAGAACTTTAAAGAGCTTCTGAATTCTAAACTCATGAATCTAAGGTCAACATGGTTGACAATTGCTTCTTTCTTCACTATTGACCACTTGTCTCTTTCACTTGACACTGTTGTTTATTCCATTTTAGTCGATTCAGAAACAGAAACATCTTCGTATTTTTGTAACTTGATAATCGCAGAGAAAGCTTCAGATAACTCGATAGAAAATACATTTATGAGTTTGATATTTACGAAGACAAAAAAATTTAAATGTTTACAAAAAACTATTGCTTTAACTCTTAAAGATAGGCTTCCTCTAGTCGCATATTTGACAAACGAACTATTATTACACTATATCCCTAAAGGAGAAGGTAATGCTTGAGAGGGTGGTCTAATGACAACAGACCAAATACTTAACCCCCCCCCCCCCCCCCAAAAAAAAGGTGAATGTAACCCCTAGAAGGATTGTATCATGACCACAGAACATATACTACACTTCCCCCTTTCAAAGAGAGGATAATGTCATGAACAGAACAGATAGTACACTACCCTCCCCCTGAATTGAACACCGAAAGATGGTACATTAGTCTGAAAGTAGTATAGTAAACTGAATTGAGCATTAATAGATAGAAATGGTATAGCTGTGGCTAAATGTCCATTATTAATAAAAATAATAGTATAGCTCTGCTTCAGACAGGCAGATACTAAATCTTCATTAGTAATATATATATATATATTTTTTTTTTAACTTGTAAATCTAACATTTTTATTGATCAGTAGACGTATGCATGATCCGTTGGGTCACAACCACTACAACTATTTGTTTCACTTTGATTTTATCTAAATATATCTGTTATTAAATTCTTTTTGCATAACTAAAAATAATAAGTCTCTTTACATCTACATTATAGTCTCAAGTGACCTATTATTCTCCTATCTAATTTACATAGGTGTTTACGTTGTGCACAAACACACTATGTAAATTAGCTGGAAAAAGAGTCACTCTTTCTCTGAATGCTTACAGAGACATTAACAGATTAATATTTCTTAATGTCTCTGTAAGCATTGAGTTGTTGTATAAACATAAAGTGAGAAGGAATAGAGACATGCATATATAACTTAGAGATGGGTGACTTGTTCAGTTAATTATAAATTACAACTAATTAGAATAATTAAACAATTCTTTTTTTTTTTTCAAACATAACTCAATCCCAGAAGTAAGGTATATTTGATCATCTATTTTGTGTTATTAGAGTATATAGAAAAAAGCCTTAGAGAAACAAACGTTAATCAACTCCCATCTCATCTCATCTCAATCTCAATATATATAAGGCAAAAATCTGTGATATGTATGTAACGCTAAGGCTTTTAAAATACTAAACACACACCTCCGAATTAGGTATTATTTTAACCGGCATAATATCGAAAAATTACAAAAAAAGATTCATTTTTAAGGGGTCAAATAGCCATTTTTTCGTTTAATGTGATCACGATTTTTAATGTTATCTTGTGCACATGACGTCACATAGATAGGTACATGACGTCATAGTGATAGGTTCGGATATTATTTTATGCTATCGTCAAGTTATTATTGTTTTTTTTGCATTTTTCTTCGGACTATTGCCCTGATAAAAGGGAGGGGAATAAGCGAGAGTTATTTTAGTATAGTTCTAGAGGCCTCCTTGTATTTGGCGATTGAAAATGAGGAAAAATATTATGATGGGATTGAAAATGATGAAGAATACCATGAGAGGATTGAAAATGATGAAGAATACCATGTGCGGATTGAACATGATTAATAATATCATAAGGGGATTAAAAATGATGAAGAATATGATGAAGTGATTGAAAATGATGAATAATAGGGTGAGAAGATTGAACATGATGAAGAATATCATGACTGGATTGAAAATGATAAAGAATATCATGAGAGGATTGTAAATGATGAAGAATATCATGAGAGGATTGAAAATGATGAAGAATACCATGAGAGGATTGAAAATGATGAAGAATATCATGAGAGGATTGAAAATGATGAAGAATAAAATGATGGGATTGAAAATGATGAAGAATATCATGAACGGGTTGACAATGATGAAGAATATCATGAGAGGATTGAAAATGATGAAGAACATCATGAGAGGATTGAAAATGATGAAGACCATCATGAGAGGATTGAAAATTATTAAGAACATCATGAGAGGATTAAAAATGATGAAGAATATCATGAAGGGGTTTAAAATGATGAAGAATACAATGAGAGTATTGAAAATGATGTAGAATATAATGAGAGGATTGAAAATGCTGAAGAATACCATGATGGGATTGAAAATGATGAAGAATATCATGAGGGGATTGAAAATGATGCAGAATATCATGAGAGGATTGAAAATGATGAAGAATATCATGAGAGGATTGAAAATGATGAAGAATATAATAAAGGGATTGAAAATGATGAAGAATATAATGAGAGGATTGAATATGATGTAGAATATTATGAGAGGATTGAAAATGATGAAGAACACCATGAGAGGATTGAAAATGATGTAGAATATCAGGAGAGGATTGAAAATGATGAAGAATACTATGAGGGGATTGAAAATGATGAAGAACATCATGAGAGGATTGAAAATGATGATTAATATTATGATAAGATTGAAAATGATGAAGAATATCATGAGATGATTTAAAATGATGAAGAATACCATGAGAGAATTGAAAATGATGAAGAATACCATGAGGGGATTTAAAATGATGAAGAATACCATGATAGGATTGAAAATGATGAAGAATACAATGAGAGGATTGAAAATGCTGAAGAATAAAATGAAGGGAATTGATAATGATGAAGAATATCATGAGAGGATTGAAAATGATGAAGAACATCATGAGAGGATTGAAAATGATAGAAGACCATCATGAGAGGATTAAAAATGATAAAGAATATCTTGAGGGGGTTGAAAATGATGAAGAATACAATGAGAGGATTGATAATGCTGACGAATACCATGAGAGGATTGAAAATGATGTAGAATATCATGAGAGGAATTAAAATGCTGAAGAATGGGATGAGGGGATGTAAAATGATGAAGAACATCATGAGAGGATTGAAAATGATGAAGAATATTATGATAGGATTGAAAATTATGAAGTACATCATGAGCGGGTTGAAAATTATGAAGAATACGACGAGAGGATTGAAAATGCTGAAGAATATTATGAAAGGGATTTAAAATGATGAAGAACATCATGAGAGGATTGAAAATGATGAAGAACATCATGAGAGCGATGTAAAATGACTAAGAACATCATGAGAGGATTGAAAATGATGAAGAATATCATGAGAGGATTGAAAATGATGAAGAATATCATGAGGGGGTTTAAAATGATGAAGAATACAATGAGAGGATTGAAAATTCTGAAGAATACAATGAGAGGATTCAATATGATGTAGAATATTATGAGAGGATTGAAAATGCTGAAGAATACCATGAAGGGATTGAAAATGATGAAGAATATCATGAAAGGATTGAAAATGCTGAAGAATACCATGAGAGGATTGAAAATGATGAAGAATAAAATGATGGGATTGAAAATGATGAAGAATATCATGAGCGGGTTAGAAATGATGTAGCATACTATGAGATGATTGAAAATGCTGAAGAATACCATGAGAGGATTGAAAATGATGAAGAATAAAATGATGGGATTGAAAATTATGAAGAATATCATGAGCGGGTTGTACATGATCAAGAATACCCTGAGAGGATTGAAAATGCTGAAGAATATAATGAAGGGATTGAAAATGATGAAGAATATCATGAGAAGATTGAAAATGATGAAGAACATCATGAGAGGATAAAAAATGATAGAAGACCATCATGAGAGGATTGAAAATGATGAAGAATATCTTGAGGGGGTTGAAAATGATGAAGAATACAATGAGAGGATTGATAATGCTGACGAATACCATGAGAGGATTGAAAATGATGTAGAATATCATGAGAGGAATTAATATGCTGAAGAATGGGATGAGGGGATGTAAAATGATGAAGAACATCATGAGAGGATTGAAAATGATGAAGAATATTATGATAGGATTGAAAATGATGAAGAATATCATGAGCGGGTTGAAAATTATGAAGAATACGACGAGAGGATTGAAAATGCTGAAGAATATTATGAAAGGGATTTAAAATGATGAAGAACATCATGAGAGGATTGAAAATGATGAAGAATATCATGAGGGGGTTTAAAATGATGAAGAATACAATGAGAGGATTGAAAATGCTGAAGAATACAATGAGAGGATTCAATATGATGTAGAATATTATGAGGGGATTGAAAATGCTGAAGAATACCATGAAGGGATTGAAAATGATGAAGAATATCATGAAAGGATTGAAAATGATTAAGAATACCATGAGGGGATTGAAAATGATGTAGAATATCATGAGGGGATTGAAAATTATTAATAACATCATGAAGGGATTGAACATGATTAAGAATACCAGTAGGGGATTGAAAATGATGAATAAAATCATGAGGGAATGAAAATGATTAAGAATATCTATGATACATGATACATATCTATGATACATAATACATATCTATGATACATATTCATGATACATATCTATGATACAGTATACATATCTATGATACATGATACATATCTATGACTGATGATACATATCCACGATACATATCCACGATACATATCCATGATACATGATACATATCTATGATACATATCCATGATACATGATACATATCCATGATACATGATACGTATCCATTATACATGATACATATCAATGATACATATCTATGATACATTATACATATCCATGATACTTTATACATATCGATGATACATGATACATATCCATGATACATGATACATATCGATGATACATGATACATATACATGATACATATCCATAATGAATATCAATGACAAATGATACATATCCATGATACATATCCGTGATACATGATACATATAGATGATATATATACATGATACATATCTATGATACATGATACATATCCATGATACATGATACATATCCATGAGACATATCTATGATACATTATACATATCCATAATACATGATACATATCAATGATACATGATACATATACATGATACATGATACATATCTATCATACATATCCATGATACATATCCTTGATACATGACACATATTCATGACACCTATACTTGATACATGATACTTATCCATGATACCTATCCATGATACATGATACCTATCCATGGTACATTATATATATCAATGATACATATAAATATCATTGATACATGATACATATCAATGATACATATCCATGATACATTTCCAAGATACATGATACATATCTATGATAAATGATACATATCTATGATATATATATCCATGATACAAATCCATGATACATATCCATGATACATGATAATATCTATTGTACATAACATATATCTATGATACATGATAAATATACATGATACATATCCATGATACATGATACATATCTATGATACATAATACATGATACATATTTATGATACATCATACATATCTATTATACATGATACATATACAATATACATATCCATGATACATATCCATGATACATATCCATGATACATATACATATCCATGATACATATCTATGATACATAACACATATCTATGGTATATGATACATATTAATGATGAATGATACATATACATGATACATATCCATGAAACATATATATATATATATCCATGATACATATACATATCCATGATACATGATACATATGGATGATACATATACATGATACATATCCATGATACATATCAAGGATAGATGATACACATCCATGATATATATCCATGATACATACCCATGGTACATATACATACCCATGATACATATACATGATTCATATCTATGATACACAACACATGATACAGTATACATGATACATACCTATGATACATATCCATGATACATATTCATGATACATATCCATGATACATTATACATATCCATAATACATATCCATGATACATTATACATATCCATGATACATTATACATATCCATGATACATGATACATATCTATGATACATGATAAATATTCATGATACATATACATGATACATGTCCACGATACATGATATATTTACCTATACATGATACATATACATGATACATACACGTATACATGATACAGATACATATACATATACATGATACATATACATGATACATTATACATGATACATATACATTATACATGATACATATCCATGATACATATCCATTTTTTCAACGTTAATCAGTAGTAATTTGGAAATTATCCAATGTATTTATGTAATAACTTTATAAAAATGCTGACTCACTAAACATGCTCTATAATCCCTTGCCGGATGTACCCGTCTTGCCCTAAATTGTGTCTGGTTGTATCAGGTCATCCCATAACTTCTGTCCGGATGCATCAATAACAACATAGGAAGGCAACCGGTAAGAGTGATGTCAGTAGTTCTCAGGAGGCCTACTTGATTTGCAAAATAATGTAGGTGCTTCTAAAGTATAATGGTCCCCAGGAATGTTGATGCTTCTAAAGTATTACGGTCCCTCCCAGGGAACGTTGGTGCTTCTAAAGTATAACGATCCCTAGAAATATTGGTGCTTCTACAGTATAACGGTCCCCACAAATGTTGATGCTTCTAAAGTATGACGGTCCCCCAGGAATGTTGGTGCTTCTAAAGTATAATGGTCCCTAGAAATATAAGTGCTTCTCCAGTATAGGGACCAGGGGTGCTTCTACAGTATAGGACCCAGCACCAGGGGTGCTTCTAAATTTAGGACCCGGAGGCCTCTGCAGAATAGGGACAATAGGTGCTTCTCCAGTGTAGGGACTAGGGGTGCTTCTCCAGTATAGGGACCAGGGGTGTTTCTACAATATAGGACCCAGTACCGGGGGTGCTTCTACAATATAGGACCCGGAGGCCTATGAAGAATAGGGACCATGGGTGCTCTGCAGTATAGCGGCCAGGGGTTCTTCTACAGTATAGGACCCAGCACCAGGGGTGCTTCTACAATATAGGACCCGGAGGCTTCTGCAGTATGGTTCTTTGATATGACCGAGGCACCTCGGAAATTTTTTTTCTTTCTTTAACGATAAATATTTCTATGTATGGGGAAGGGTAAAAAAAAAATTTTCTTTCGAAGGGGGTTAAATTGTTTTTTCTTTTAAATTAAAAATATTTCTAAGTATGTGGGAGGATGAAAAAAAAGTTTTCTTGGGTGGTGCCAAAAAAATATAGTATGCACACTAGGGCGGCGATAGGTACGAATATAGTATGCGCACCGGGCCGGCGATAGGTATATACATAGTATGGGCACTGGAGTGGCAATAGGTACGTATATAGTAGTGCATAGGGGTGCCGATAGGTACGTATTTAGCATTCACACCGAGGTAACGATAGGTACGTATTTAGCATTCGCACCGGGGGTGGCGATATGTACATATTTAGTATTCGCACTGAGGCAGCGATATGTACATATGTAGTATGCACACTGGGTCGTCGATAAGTACGTATTCAGCATTCGCACCAGGTGGGCGATAGGTATGTATTTAGCATTCGCACCGGGGCGGCGATAGGTACATATTAAGCATTCACACCAGGGCGGCGATAGGTACGTATTTAGCATTCAGGGGTTGTGATAGGTACATATATTGCATGTACACATGGGCGGCAAAAAGTATGTATATAGCATGTGCACCGGGCCGGTGATAGGTATGTATTTAGCATGCGCTCCGGGGTGGCGATCGGTATGTATACAGCACACGCAGCGAGGCGGCGATAGGTACATATATATAACAGGACCCAGGACGGTGAAAGGTACGTATTTAGTATTCGCACCAGGGCAGCGATATGTACATTTTTAGTATTTGCATTGGGGCAGTGATAGGTACTTATGCAGTATGCACACTGGGGCGGCAATAGCTACATATTTAGCTTTCGCACCGGGGTGGCGATAAGTACGTATTTAGCATTTGCACCGGGGCGGGGATAGGTATGTATTTAGCATTCGCACCGTGGCGGCGATAGGTACTTATATTGTATCTGCACCCAGGGCGGCGATAGGTACTTATATAGTATCTGCACCGGGGTTGCGAAAGTTATGTATATATTATGTGCACTGGGGCGGCGATAGGTACGTATATAGTATGCGCACCGGGGTGGCAATAGATACGTATAGTATGAACACCGGGGCGGAGATAAGTACCTATATAGAAGGCGCAGACAGAGGTGGTACTTTTTATAGAAATAAGTCATACTATTGCCCTGGGAAACGTAGGATGAAATGGTGGGGAAGAAACAGCTTTCGCAAAAGGCACAATCAGAAAGTAGCGGTGAAATGGGGCGACCAGGGAAGAGAAAAGTAGAAAGATAAAGAGACGGCTATAGAGAGAGGGACAGAAATAGAAGTTTTAATATAATGATGTTACACACGAGATTTTTCTTCAATTATATGTTTTTATGACCCCGAGCAACGCCGGGTAGCCCTGCTAGTTTAATATAATAGATGAAATAAATAATTAATAGTATCACATATGAAAAACTAAATATTTTATAACATATTTTTTTAATTTTATATTTTAATATCTGTATTTTATTTATACGATAATACAAAATGATTTTAATATTGATAATCGTTACTTCAACATAAACTCAAAAAAGCAATTGCCAGAAACTTACAAATAAAACTAGGAATTAGATAGCAAATTTAGTTGGCTTAAGTGATATTCATACTAAGTGTATTTTTCCAAATTCGAATAAGTTTATAATTTAAAAAAATGTATTTGGTAATTTATTTTTATTTTTTTACTATTTAGTAAACTCTGTTTACACAAATGTAAATCCAATTCATTTTGGCCACCTTTGCATAAAACCAAATTAAACTAAATATAACTCACATTATCCACACTTATTCCTAGCAACTGTGTTCCAAAATTCATAATGATCGATTAATATGTTTAGGAGTGAATCCGGTACATAAAAATATATAAACATATACACATACTTAACTTTATATAAATAGATATTTTTTATGTTTGTGATCCAAATGAGTCAGGAGGTGTTCTAGTTGAAAAAAAAAACATTTAAATTTAACAAGATAAGCTTTTGGTTATTGGTTATTTATAAGAATCATTTCTTTTCAGCTATCTTCATCTTGAATACATACATGTACTGGAAATGTAAGAGTGGATGTGTGGATCAAGCGTGGTGTATCATCTTCAACTGATACCCTCACCCTGTCAGCTGGGGCTGTAAAATATGACGAAGAGGCGGGGGGGGGTTAAGATCTCCCCCAATGGAGCTAGGTAATACATAGACTCCTAAACTCTGACACACCACTTTGGCCCATATTTGAGTTTAACAGACGGATGGAGAGGCCTGATCTAACCAACCATCTGGTCATGTTAAGACCCATGTCAGATTAAACACTTTTACCTATGGTACTGGTTTTCAAGAGATAAGCTATGCTTAATACTATCAAATATTCGACCTAGAAGGGTCAATTTCATCAGGAGTAAAGTGTGTTGACACGAGACAGTCATCAGAGTAAACATAATTAGACATAGACACTCATGACTTATAGATGCTAAAATTTTTCTCTAGGTATGATTATACTATGTAGCCTTGGTCACTTTTCTTCATTATTGTATAGACAGCAAAATTGAGGAGTTGACTACCCTTTTTCTAATCTTTATAATCCTCGAATCAGCAGAAGAAAAAACCATTTACAAAACTTTCCACTTTTGTAATAGAAAGATTTCTTTGCAAATGTGGCACTCAAATTGAAACAACATGAAAACCAAGGCATATCCAAATAGATCCCTCAACACATGCAGCAGAATGGTGAGAAGTCCTCAATTACTTGATTGTGCAACTGAATAAATAAAAATAAAAATTAACCTAAAAAAAAAACAAGTATCAGATGTAAAGCAAATGAGAAAAAATACAAAATAGTTGACACCGCCAAACTTCCATCTAAACTTAAAATTGCTTACATCACATTTGTATTTCTAACTTACTCCAATGCTACAGCTGCCAAAAGTTTGGGAACTACAAAATATTTTCTGTTTTTTTTTTTAAATTGTCATTTTCATCTATGAGAAACTTGTTTCTCGAGGTATCAGTATACTATGTTGTCCTGTTGGACCAAGATGAATGGTTGCTTCTCTTTTGTTTGACTTCATGGTGGATGGGAAGCAAGTTAATGAACATTTTAAAACAATTTTTTATGACCCCCACAAAATTTAACCAAGAGATCTTATCCAGACTTTTTCTAAGTTTTTATAATCTTCGAATCAGCAGGGGAAAAACTATTTACGCAGTTCTCGCCTTTTTGTAATAGAAAGATTTCTGTTTGCAAATGTGGCACCCAAATCGGTAAAATCAACTCACAGCAACACTTTAATAGTGGAAGTAGAAAAAAAACAAATATGCAGAATTTCTATTAAGAACAACTTTTTACCACAACATAAAAAATCAAGAAATATCCAAATACAACGGATTTGTGAGAAGTTCTCAAGTATCTGCTTGTACGATAATAAAATGAATAAAAATCAACCTAAAAACTCAATAAATATCAAATGTAAAGCAAATAACAATAAAAAAACAAAACAATTCAATAATTGACACCAACATTTATACTATCACCTTTAATATCCCAAATCTCTACCTAAACTTAAAATTAGTTACACTACAGTGAATCACTCTAATGCTATAACTGCCAAAAGTTTGGATTTTTTTTATATACTAATAGGTCACCACTTATCCTCGAGTCACCTCCAGGCCTTGATAAGGGTTACTAAGTTTGTCAGGTGGACTGTAAGACAACACCATGAGGATTGGTAATGATGGTTGAAACTGAACAGAATTTGATTATTTAAGAGGACGGCTCAACTAGAATTTGTTAGCATTGGACTTGAAAACGACAAGGTTGTAGTCAGCTGGGCGGCAGTCCTATAGTATTGTGTTCCACAGACGGGTAGTTCTGGGGAAGAAACTTTGCTCATGGATGTTTCCTTTGGTTCTAGGTACACAAAGGAAGAAAGGAAAATTATTTACAGTGGTTGTAGCTAGACAAGTTTTTGTTGTGAATGTTTTACAGGGGAGAACCATAGATTGGAGCTCAGTCGTACATCTACCATGAAAATAATAATAGAGTAGAGAAAGACTAGCAACCTCTCTTCTGTTAGAAAGAGGCTGTAGGGACACTACAAAAATGAAAATCTGCAAAAATTGTGAAAAGAATGGCTTTGACCTGCCAGAATCCACACGCATTTTACTAAAATGTGCAAACTGTCATGGAGATCACTCGGCTGACTCAAGTGGGAAACGGGAAAAAGAAAAAAGTAATAACTAAAATTAAATACACTCAAGACGACTGTTGAGACTACTCTTGCAGTTCTGTCCTACTTAAGATTAATGCAACCGCTGCAACATCCGTCTACTTCTGAATGCCAGAAGTGTAATCTTATAAGAAAACAGCTAAATCTGAATGCAGATAAAATCCCAACTCTTCTAAATATGCCTCAAACTAAATAAGTCTTCCCAAAATTCTATTTCTACAGTGAAATCTACCCAAAATGATCAAATATTACATCATCATCCTTCCAATCAAGAAAACCAAGAACCTCCCAAACAGACCATGAAGAACGTGAACAAAACCACTCCAACACATAAAGAGAGAACTCCGAATAAACAATAGTAACCTGAACAAAAAGGTCAATACAAACCACGTTAATGATCTCACTCTAGACACAAGAAACTAGAACTTCTATTGGAACGCATAGCAGATCCCAAAATCTATCTATCATATAAAGAACAGTTGTCTGTGTGTGTCCCACTAAAGATTAGAAACTACACATTTTATTTACCTCTGCAGGAGGTTAGGCACAAGGCCAGTTTTATCTTACTCCCACAAGGTAAGATGTGACCCAAGGTCGGGTTGGGAAAGTCGGACTTGAAAAGCCAGCGCCCGAGAAGGTGAGCACTCTGGCCATTAAAAATTGCCTGGGCAGCCCCGTCGGCATTCCCCCGGTAGGGGAGCCTCAGGCAGTAAGCAATAAACTTACTCCTCCCCAAAGAGGGGAGGCAAAGTCTGGGAGGGTGGACCTCCTAGACCGGCGTAAATCAAGTCCCGAAGGCCAAGACGATACCAGTTTATGGGGTGTAGTATCCATCGGAACAAAGGCCGATCAAGAAAAACTACACATGACATACCAATAAAGATGATATATTCGTTTTCAGCAATGCCTTGGACAGAATATGGACAAATTTTATTGTAATATTCATTCAGGAACAATATTAGTTAGTTAGGGTAGAGGTCCACATTTAGAGCGATTTTTTTTTTTTTTTTTTTTTTTTTTTTTTCCTCCATCGACCTTGTCTATGAAACTCGAACTAAAATATACTTTCTCGACCTTCAGGCTCTGATCAAAGTATAGTATCTGTTCTGTTCTCAGTCGGAGGAGGGGAAATCCATCTTGACTGGAGAGGAGAGAGAGGGGTATAGATAGAGCTAAAGAGAAGTTTTTAAAAGGAAGATATTGCACACACTTTTTAACTCTTTTATTTTGTTGTCCATACCCCTGGGTAATGCCGGGTAATCATGCTAGTATTAAGAATAATGGAATCTGAAGAAAACCGTCAATCTGTCAAGCACAAACCACCCAAAACAGAAAATGTCAAAAAATGGAATCGTTGAGGATTAAAAGAAAATATTAAGGATTTTTTTTTTACTATTGGGTCACCACTTATCAAGGCCAAGAGCCACTCAAGGATAAAGATTAATGAGATGGAAAGAATTACTTCTGTTACTGATACAATATTGTCCAAAAATTTATCTCCAAGAAACCTGACTCCTGATGCAATCCTCTACCGTCATAAGTTGAGGGAGGCGCTGTTAAGAGCAGTCTCCATTGCCTAGAGAGAGTTGAAGAGCAACTCTGAAATCTAGCAGGGAATCATCTCTTCTGTTCCCTACAGCTTCTTTCTCACAGAATAGATGTTGCTCATCTTTCTTTACTCTATTGTTATTTCTATTGATACGCTCTGGTTCCTCCTTGTAAGACATTCACAGCAAGAACTCGCTTTGATACAATAATGAAAAAAGTTTCCTTCCTTCCTCTGTATGCATAACAACAGAGGAAATTTCCACAGACAGACCTTCTTCACAAGGGCTTCCCATCTGTGGAACACATTACCACGGGACTACTTCTCTGCAGATTGCAACAGAGTTGTCTTTAAATCCAATGTCAACAGATTTTTGTTATGAACCGTTCCCACAAGTAATTCGAGCTTGGTCCATTCCATCAATCATTCGCACTCCTCTAATAAGGTTCTTCATCTCTCAATCATTCCATCTTGTTGACCCTCATCCTCGAGTGGCACTTGGCCTTGATAGTGGTGATCCATTACTTAAAAAAAAAAAATAATTATATCAGTATTAAAATTTATCAAATCTTTCATTACATCCATGATACCGGATGGGTATCAGTCCTCATCAGAAATGATATACTCCTTGGTAAAATAAATATACAAAAGAATATCTTAGCGGTTGCCATTATGACCACACAACATAAAGTAATCAATATATTCTTAATATATATATATATCCTGTCAAAATATAACATAAATGAAATTGTACTCAAGAATCTAATTGATTAATTATCTAATTAGGAGACTTTAATAGTCACAATATCGTATTGGGGTACAAAGATATAAAGAAACAGGACAAAACTTTAGAAATATTTATGAATAAAACTAATGCCTGCTTAACGGAGGCACACAAACATATATCAATTCTCTAATGAAAATCAATCGGCCATTGATTTCATTATATGTGAGCCCACAGTCTATGTGGACTTTAATTGGGGAGTATATGATGACACTTGTAGTAGTGATCATTTGCCAATCCTCTTCAAAAACATAGAACCCAATAGTGAAAAAACAAACCTTGTACTATTTTGATTATTCATACTACTGTTCTCATCTCGGATGTTATTTTCAATGTTTTGACCGATGTAACCTCTGACCTTCTTCAGGTGCATCTTGTTGAACTCGGTTTGTAGCATAACGGATATCAGTGCTAAGTAATTATGAGTTCTAAGTGACAGTCTTCTGGAAGTTGATAGTTCAATCCTCAGTGCGGGCAATACTAAGAATACAATTACAAATTATTTAAGACTTCTACCTGGTTATAGCTGACAGAACGAGAGCAAGCTACCCCGTGGATTAAATAAAGGGTTCTGTTTGAAATTACATACAGATTCCCGGGTTTGACAAAATGCACCTGAAAAAGGTTAAAGGTTACATTGGCTGAAACATTGTGAGAATAACATCCAAGTTGAGAAAAATGGTCTGAATAATCCAAATCCTCTAAATTATCAATCCTCATCTTAAAAATTCTGAAACCTAAAAAAATCCTGTTGGAAGCTCGACAAAGCCAACTTTAAAGAAAAACTAACATATATGAAGCTAAACGACAGACACGTTAATCACAATAGCAAAAGATTATATTCCAAGAAATTCAACACCAAACAGGCATCATAGATCTTGGTTTGATAATAAATGGAAATTGTTTTTATATACTAATGAATTACTACTTACTAAGGCCAAAAGCCACTCGAGAATAAGGGTTAATGAGATTGTTATTGCTCAATCTCATTTCAGAATCAAAAAATAAAGAATTCATTATTTTTGTGATTCGCCGTTGCTATTAGCATCATTACAAAGGAAGGAATTTGACCACCCACTAATAATAAAACTTGTATGCAGATTAGAAATAATGTGAAATGATATTGAAATATTGCTCTGTTGGATTCCATGTCATCCAGGAAACGACCAAGCTGATAAAACGTCCAAGACTGCCTTAAGTATAATTTCTGGAACAAAAATGTTTAAGATTCCGTATATAGACTTAAAAATGAAAATAAACAAATATATACAAAGACAACATCGCTGGAACAGTAACAAACATAACAAACTCTTAATCCAATCTACATTGAGAGAATGTAAACAAAACTCCAGAAAAGCCTAAAAGAAGTAGTAATAGTATCTAAACTTCGCATAGGTCAAACATTTTACAGTACAAGCAATATGAAATAATTGGTGGAAAAAAAAACTCAAGTAGATGCTATAATATCCTTCCTAAGAGTAGTTTGTCCATATGGAGAAAAAACTTTAAAGAACTAACAAGTGATATATATATATATAAACAATAAGAGGTTCATGTAGTTTGCTTGAAGCATTGTTTAATGTGTATATATAAACAAACACATTAAACAATGCTTCAATCAAACTACATGAACCTCTTATCACTTAGCCTAAGCCAGACAGTTTACCACAACCAAAAAACTGTTTGCTACAGTTTGTGTCTATCCATTACACCTCTGCATTGTATTGCCTTCTATGAATCACCTATATATATATATATATATATATATATATAAACAATATCAAAATTTATAAATCAAGTTAATATTTTCGAATGACTGCATGAAATATGTTGCACAAAAATGTACACCATGAATATCTATTTGAAGATATTAAGAAATTAAAGCATAGAAACTTTTATCAAGCAAAATGACTGGATTTGACATTAAATAATGCAAAATAGGGTTGATATGCAGTCAAAGAAAACAACTGACCAAGCTGTATTGCAACTCTGTGTTAGACCAAGCTAAACTTAGCTAATAACTATATCTGTATGTAAATGTACTTGTTGGTCAACAAGCTAGTTGTATAATAAGTTTGAATCTCACTGGCTTCCCTACAATTATGACTCCACACCATAGTAATTTTCATTCTTATTTGCTGACTTATATTCATCTCCCTTCCACAGTGGGTAGATTAGAGACAAGAGAGAAAGAACACTCTGGGTGACCAAAAATTGCCTGGGCAGCCTTGTCAGCATTCCCCAGGTGATTAGCAATAAACTAACCTCTTCTCAAACGGTGAGAAGGCAAACCCTGGGAGGGTGGACCTTCTAGAATTGCACAGGACCATACTTCAGCCTGACAGAGAACAAGGCCACACAAGCACAGCATCACCAAGACTTTGTCGGTCGGATTTTGGTATGGTGGCTGGCTGTTATTCTTTTTAGTTGCTGGCTTGTATTTGTCTGTAGTCAGAAAAAAAAGCTAACCTTCACATATTCTTATCTTTGCTATTTTTTGTTGCTTTTTTTGCTTGTATGTGTGTGTGTGTATAGATATATATTTTGACAATCTAAATCATTTCTCAAATTATGTTCCAAATAAAGAGCATATACAAAGGTACATGTTCTTTATTTGGAACATAATCCCAAAAGAAGTTACAAATTTTACCAAAACAATGCAATAATCACACACAGATACACACACACACACACCCATATATATATATACACACTAGAAATAACCTATGACCTGTTGGTCCACAAGAATTACCACTATTCTACTTTGATTTGATTAGAAAATTCATAAATTGTAACATATCTATTAAGATATTCTTCTTACATAACTAAAAATAATAAATCCATTTACTTCTATATTATCATCATTATATTATTACTATGATTATTATATAGAAGTACTATTAATCTTTATTATTATATAAAAGTAAAGAGACTTATTATTTTGTCATCTAATTTACATGTGTTTGTGGTGTATTAGATGACGATGCTGGAAAGAGTCAATCTTTCTCTAAATGCTCACAGACATTAAGAAATATTAGAGAGTAGTTGAATCAACATAAAGTGAGAGGAGGATCACCTCTCACGTCCATAAATAGCTAAGAGAGAGATAGTTAAGACATGAAAGATTGTATTCTGTAGTGGAGATAACAGTTTATGATGAATTCAATTGCTGTTGAAAAAGATCAAAGAATATTTTCTTTTACGCTTTTCTTTTTTTATATACAGCCATTGAGTTTTATGTATTTTTTTTTTTTGCGTAATGATGTTCAAGGAAGCCTGTTTTTCACACGCATCATTAACTATTATAAAACAGCCCCAGTGGGATTAAACCCGATTCTGACATTATTAACAGAAATGGTCATGCAATGCTTTATTTAATCCAGTTCAGAAATCTCTGTAAAAATCTAAAATGTCCTCATCGATATTGGATCTGCCTAGTAACAAAAATCCTGTCGGAGAGCATGGATAAAAAAGTAAGCCTTATTTTCTTAAGTTACATATATAAATAACTTATAATATTTCTAGCAAAAAATCTTTGAATATAACGTCATTAATTTCTTTTCTTGTACTTCTTTTTTGCATAATAATAAGGCTGTAAAACTAAAAACTGGTTCAGAAAAAAAATGATTTTATTGAATTGAAAATTGGTTCAATGGCACAATTTCATAGAACAATGTTTTCAAGCGAGTCTAAGCATCAACAACAGCAGCAGAAGATCTGCCTTGTGTGGTAAATCTCATGTTGTTGTTTTATTGTTGGAAATATATTCCTGATATTGGGAATAAGATTATAAGTATTTAGTGTGATAGCAAGAATTACAAGTGGATGGATGTTATGTATATTATATTTCTTCAGCTGCATTTGCCCAGGATTGAACTCAGCACCTTGGGATTACGAGATGGATTACGTGCACTTGCATATATTTCCGTTAAAGTAAAATTACTGGGTTTTCTTGTCCACGTGACTTTTTAATTTAAATGCGTTCTCTTTATTTTACCATATATACGTTCTTGGCCTCTGCCTTGTTGGCATTGTAGTTTTGAATTAATTGAATAAAGCCTTAGAAAAGGTTTTTCTATTCGTGTCTTCTTTTTACATTACAATTTATTCAATTATTCATTTACTAAATTTCTCATGGATAAGATTATTCGTCTGGACAAGTTTGATATATCTTCTGCAGACCCTCAGGCTGGCAAGCTCTGGAGACTATGGTACCGTAATTTTACTTATTACTTATCTACTATTGCTTCTTTAAATCCAGACAAACTCGAAGTCCTTTATTTAAACATTGGTGCTACCGTTGCTGACACTATCGAGGGTTGTTCTGGATTCGAACATGCTGTTGAATTGCTGAAAAGTGTTTATGAGAAGTCTCCAAGCGTTATTCATGCTAGACATTTGCTTTCTACACGTCTACAACAGGAAAATGAGTCTGTAGACCAGTACCTTCAGGCCTTGAACCGACTTTCCGCAGACTGTTGCTTCAAAGATGTTACTGCTACTACTTACAGAGATGAATCTGTCCGTGATTCATTTATACGTGGTCTCCGGTCTTCCGTAATACGTGCCAGACTACTTGAAAATGATACGTTAAATCTCAAGGAGGCTACTCAATGTGCTAGAGCTTTAGAACAGGCTCATTTTCGTGCTGAGTCATACGCTTCTCAGATTGGACCTACCGTTGCTGCTACCACGACTAAAAATGTGTTTACTGATTCTGTCGAGGAGGCCACTATTACTGCTCCTATGGAGTGTGAATCTGTACAATTGTCTGCTGCCCTTTCTGCTCATGGAAAGTGCTACAACTGCGGAGGGAAACGTCACATTAAGGATGATCGCCGTCACTGTCCTGCCCGCGATAAAGTATGTCGAAACTGTGGCAAACTCGGCCATTTTGCCAAAGTTTGCCGTTCTACCACGTCTACACCTTCACGTTCCACCTCAGCTATTATAGTAGCCGTGCTAAAGATGATGATAGGTTCCCTCCTATTACTAAAATTGTAAAATTAAAGGGTAAACGATTAACTGCTCTCATAGACACCGGCAGTTCTGATAACTTTATCAGTGCTCGTATTGTTAAAACAATGAAACTGTCTACTTCTAAACGGAATTCCGTAATTTCCATGGCATCATCGGCCATTTCCCTCAAGTTATCTGAATATTGTACTGAGGACGTTATCTTCAATGGTTACGAATATAAAGAAATTGACTTCACAGTACTTCCTGATTCCTGTATGGATATTATACTCGGAGTGCCCTTCTTAAAACTACACCAGAGTATCACTATTTCTTTTGGAGGGTCTCAGGATATTCTAAAAATCTGCGCTTTAACCAAAATCAGTTGTGCACCCGTTAAATTGTTCCGAAACTTGACCCGTGATTGCAAACCTATTGCTACTGGGTCCCGAAATTACCGTGCGGAGGACTCTCGATTCATTGAAAAAGAAATTCTACAAATGCTTGAGGATGATATAATTGAACCAAGTTACTCTCCGTGGCGCGCTCAAATTGTTGTGACTTCGTCAACTAATAAAAAGAAACGATTGGTAGTCGATTTCTCCCAAACTATTAACCGTTTCACCTTACTTGATGCATACCCCTTGCCACGAATTGGGGATCTCGTTGACCAAATAGCCCAGTATCGTATCTTTAGTATAATTGACTTGTCCAAAGCATACTATCAGATTGAAATTTGCCCTGAAGATCGCCCCTATACGGCCTTTCAGGCTGGAAACCGTCTGTACCAATTTAAACGAATACCCATGGGGGTCACAAACGGGGTTTCTGCCTTTCAACGATTTATGAATTCTTTCATTTCTGATAACAAATTACCTGGAACCTTCTCGTATATAGATGATATAACTATTTGCGGTAAAACCCAGGAGGAGCATGACGTCAATTTGGAGTATTTCTTAAAAGCTGCCTCGACATACAACCTCGAAATAAACCGGGAAAAATCAAAGTTTTCACTTCGTTCTATTAACGTGCTTGGATACCAAATTTGTAACGGAACTCTTCAACCTGATCCAGAGCGTTTGAGACCTCTTTTGCAAATGCCTCCCCCTTCCGATTCAAAATCGTTAAAAAGGTGTCTTGGTATGTTTGCTTACTATGCGAAATGGATACCTAAGTATTCATACAAAATTCGTCCACTGGTCGAAAATAAACAATTCCCTATGCCTCCTATAGTTGTAAATTCTTTCGAAAAACTCAAGAAAGACATTGCTGAATCATCCGTAAAAGTTATTGATGATGAATTGCCGTTTATTATTGAAACCGATGCCTCAGAAAAGGCTATCGGAGGCACTCTTTTACAAGCTGGGAGACCTGTAGCATTCTTTTCTCGGTCGTTAAACCTCTCTGAAATGCGACTTCATATAGTCGAAAAAGAAGCATATGCCATAGTCGAATGTGTTCGTAAATGGAGAGATCTCATTGTTGGGAAACATTTTACTATTATTACTGATCAACAAGCCGTATCTTTTGTGTTTAAACCTGCTAATCGTGGAAAAATTAAAAACGATAAAATTATACGGTGGAAAATGGAACTTCTTCCCTTTTCATATGATATAAAACACCGTCCCGGGAATGAAAATATTGTCGCTGACACATTATCCAGAGTATGTGGTGCTGCTGTTTCTTCCTTGGAGGAACTAAAATCAATTCATGATTCCTTAATACATCCTGGAGTACAACGCTTTTGGCATTTTGTAAGGTCACAAAATTTGCCATATTCACTTGATGAAATCCGACGTGTGACATCTCAATGTACTACTTGCGCCAAAATAAAACCCCAATTCTTTACTTCTACTAATAATATTCTTATCCGTTCTACTGCTCCATTCCAGCGTCTTTCTGTCGATTACAAAGGACCTATCCCGGCATCTTCATCAGGTTGCCGTTACATATTTACAGTCGTCGATGAATACAGTCGATTTCCGTTTGCTTTCCCTTGTCGTGATTGCTCCTCTCAAACCGCGATTCAGTGCCTGGTGAATATTTTTTCTATTTTTGGACTTCCCTCATTCATCCATTCCGATCGAGGAACTTCGTTTATGTCGGAGGAATTCAAACAATTTTTGCTGCGACTTGGAATTGGATCCAGTAACACTACTGCGTATAACCCAAGAGGTAACAGCCAATGTGAGCGCTATAACGGCATTATTTGGAACACCATCTTATTAGCTTTGGGATCAAAACGGTTACCCATTAGCGCTTGGCAGGATGTTCTACAGGATGTTTTACAAACTATTCGCTCTCTACTATGCACCTCCACAAATGCTACGCCTCACGAACGCATGTTCAATTTTAAAAGGCGCTCTTCCACTGGCACTGCATTACCTGTTTGGCTCTGTGAGCCTGGGGAGGTGTTATTAAAGCGATTTGGTAACAGGAGTAAATATGACCCGATCGTTGAGGTAGTGGAACTCCTCGAGGCTAACCCTACACATGCAAGAATACGATATCATGATGGCCGGGAAGATTCAGTAGCACTAAGACATTTAGCACGTTTTCCACGCTCGGGTCGATCTCAAGATTCTGCTGAAAACGTTCTACCTGACATGGGCCCTTTGCCTGATACAAGTTCCACAAATACTCCTTCACCTAGGAAAAGTTATACAGAAAATGAATTAGTGAATCAGAATTCAGAGAATCAACCTTCCCAGAGATATGGTGCTTCTGATAGTGAACTACTTCCCCGCCGGTCTAGCAGGATTCGCAAACCAGTCCAGCGTCTGGATTTATAAAACTTTCTGATAACAATCTCTGTTACAAGTGGGGGAGAATGTTATGTATATTATATTTCTTCAGCTGCATTTGCCCAGGATTGAACTCAGCACCTTGGGATTACGAGATGGATTACGTGCACTTGCATATATTTCCGTTAAAGTAAAATTACTGGGTTTTCTTGTCCACGTGACTTTTTAATTTAAATGCGTTCTCTTTATTTTACCATATATACGTTCTTGGCCTCTGCCTTGTTGGCATTGTAGTTTTGAATTAATTGAATAAAGCCTTAGAAAAGGTTTTTCTATTCGTGTCTTCTTTTTACATTACAATGGAGTAAGTTCAGGGAACTTCTGCCATTACTAACCAGCAGAGCCTTACCACTTTCAACCAAGGGAAGAGTCTTTCAGGCATTTGTATGAAGTGTGATAGCATATTGAAGTGAAACTTGGCCAGTGAGAGTTGAAGACATGAAAATGATGAGATGGATGTAGAATGTAAGTCTTAAAGACAGGCTTAGTTCTGATGACCTCAGAAGATTAAATCTAGACAGAATAGAGAGATGTGTGCAAAAGATTAGATGATATGGGCCACATTGAAAGAATGGGTGAGAGTTCTTGGGTTAGATGTAGAACTGTTAAGGTAGCAGGTTCAGTTATAACAGGAAGGCTAAGGAAAACATAGGAGCAAGTGATAAAAGTGGACCTGAGGGAAAGAAGGATAAGTAAAGACCTGGCCAGAGATAAGTTACTTTCGAAGTCAATTTCTGAAAGCCGAATACGATGATGATGGTGATTAACAGTGTATTAATTGTTCTTACACATAAAAGAAGAGGCTAACAAAAATGAACTAAAAACCATACTTATAAAAAATATAATTTATGCTCACTGAAGATGTAGAGGAATAACATGGCTATGGTTTAGGATTTGTGGTGTGCACCTTAACGTGTTAGTTCTGACTCTCTGCTATTGAGACTGAAGGTGCCTTGACTGGAGTTAGTTCTGCGTTGCAGCATCCACTATAGGACATGTTAAACAAAGCTCTGGTTTGATAAACAGATGTACACACATCTCAGTTGTGGATAAGTGAGGAAAAGGCAGGCAGAGAAAGACCTGGAATGACTCAAAGATGACCTCAAGCAATAGCACATGGAAACCAACAGAAATGATAGCTTCATGGAGAAAGTCACTTCATGCCACCATGGCTAATGTGAAACCGGCATATGATGTAGAAGAGACACTTGAAATGAAGAAGTAATACAGCAAAATATGCAACACAATACATGTCAAAACTTCTTCTGCGTGGAGATATAAAAAAGCGGACTTACCAAGATGTGTAGGAAGACCTCATGTAATAGAATTTGTCTGGACAAAATAAAAGCAGTGGACAAACAATTTTTTTCACTTCAGTGAATAAATCAAAAAGGGTTTTTAAATTTTTTTTAAAAAAGCAAGTAGTTTGGCAACCATATTGCTATATCGATGAACAAAGGGGACGAGAGAGTGTGCTCCGAGACAAACCCATGTCGTGATCACATGGCAAAATCAACCAATGGTTGACACCATGTAGTCACATGATCTGGTACTCCACGGATTTAAAAAAATAACCTCAACAATATAATTTGTTGTTATATTTGTTCAACCATACTTAAATGAACCTATGGAAGACTCAGAAATTTAAATAGGTGATTTTTTCATCGGCATTGAGTAAGAAAAGGAGACTTAACTCAGAATTGACAGAAGATAGACAGCAATTGTAACTGAATGTATTCGTATTTTAAGTAAAACTGCTTTTCAAAATCTAATTAATCATTACTTTATTTTTAGAAGATTTTTAATTACATACTATGAATTATTGTAACATTTTTTTCTAATTTATGAGGATTAAAAATGATGTAAATCAAACCATAGCAACTGGCCGAGGAAATTTAGTCTACATAAAATATACTCTCCAGACGAGTCATTTATATGAAAGGAAATATTCACTTGAAGAATACCTACCACAGGATGGGTAAAATTAATTCCCCAAACAGAACAGTTTTGGCCAACTCTTATGTCCTTATATGGATTCACATATCCTCCTTCAAACTATAGATTTCATACTTGGGTCAATTGGTTAGTGTGCTGTACTTAAAAACAGAGGTTTGTGAGTTCGAAACTCACTAGGGGCATAATCATCTTTACTCTAATTTTGTCCCAAAATGAATTTAGAACTTTCAAATTACAATACTAAGTATATTGTGTAGTTTTACTTGTAATTTCTTATGTAATGTACATAATTTACAGAAGTTAGGTGACACAGGGTAGCTTTGACAGTTGACTCTTAAAGTAACCTAACACAAATTTTCTTTACTATTTTTTTCAATTTCTTTAAGAAAGTTCTTAGCCTGAAATCAGTGACAGGCCTAGTGAAAATCTTATTTGGGACCCACATATAGGTAGGACTTATTTAACACTAGCTGTATTTACCTGACATTGTCCAGGATGCAGTTCAATCATTTTAGCTTTTAATTTTTGCTTGCACATTATTTAAACTTATATATGAAAAATAATGTAGTTGTATGGGAGACAACTCTTTTATATTCTTCAATTAAAAATTCCCCTTGCTGATTTTGATTTTTCGCTCATAATTGAAAAATGTTTCCATATTACCAGTTGTCCGAGTTGGACTATGTAATTATTTAAATAAACTGTAGTGAAGTACTGTGTTATAGTGCCAATAACAACAAAAAATGAAAATTCGCTAGTCAGAATTAACGCTTGCTATGTTAGTTTAAATGCTGTTTAAGTCCAACTTTTAAAATTGTATAAGATAAATTTAGATGTGAGAAGAAGTTGATGACAAAGTTTTTCTTTAAATCTTATGATTACAGATAATGCAATCCCCGTTTTTTTGCCATAGAGAAATAAGTGTCAGTTGTTTTTAGTATTGATTGCATCATTTGAAATTGGTAAATAATGTTTTAGCTTTTATTTATTGCATGCAATTTACTTTGTATTTACTTTGCATTTACACACTAATACTAATATGTGCAAAGACAGGAACCTACAATTTTCCACCAGCTATAGTTACTTGTGTTCAACTAATCGTAAATAATTATTAGTTTACACTAGGTATTAAATAACCCAAACATGTTCAGTGTGTTATAAAACAAACAAGCAAAACCAATTCTATAGAAAACTAAATGATTCTTGAAAAAAAAACTACAGATTTGATGAATTACCGACATTTTGTAAAAGAAATACAAAGTGCTTTAGGCAAGAGCTTAAGTTCTAGCATCTGTATTTTGTTTATTAAAATAAGGAAACAAGTGAATTACCAGTGGACAGACATTAAAGTAAGTGTATTATATACATATATATTGTATGTTTTATATGTATATATTATGTGTATGCATTTCATTTTACAATATATCATGTATTTTATCATATATATATATATATATATATATATATATATATATATTATATATACTATATATTTTAAAAGAGCTTATCTTTGAAAACCGTGGATTAATGAAAATAAATTGTTATATTTCTTGTTTGAATACTTAAATATTGTAATTTATTCAATTTTTATTTCATTATTCATTTTCTTATGATATATATTTTATATATATATATATATATATATATATATATATATATATAGTTATATGCAGATCAAATTCTGTTAAATATTTTATCAGATTGACCCCAATAAATTAATTCTTTTTACCAATATTTATGAATTGATCCAGTTTATTCTTACCACCTTCTAGTACTATTTTTAACTTGATTAAGTAATTTGTAAAAGTGACTTTATTATTAAAAAAAACTAATTGTCTGGTAGGTTTTCCAGTGCAACATATAAAAAACTGTTCCCTATTTAGAAATCTCATTGATGATTTTGAAGGTCTCAATTAAATCCTCTTATTGTACCCTCTAGTAAACTATTTAAATGTAAAGATTCTTGAGTCATCCATCAATTGACGGTGAAACACTCACAAAATTTGTGGAAAGGACTTTAACCTTGGTGCTATTATGGAATTTCTTTGTTTTATCTAATGACTGATTGTATATGCTGCACCTCAAACCTGCATATACTCCATGGTACTGCACTAAGTAGAGCAGTTATGCCTTCCAATTGTCAAATATATATGATCATTTGCAAAGCCATGCTGTTGTCAGAATCAGATTATCAGTTTGTTGATGAGCGCAACTGAAACTACTGCTACCCGTGGAATAGTAGGATTTGTGGCAGTTATGCCTTCCAATTGTCAAATATATATGATCATCTGCAAAGCCATGCTGTTGTCAGAATCAGATTATCAGTTTGTTGATGAGTGCAACTGAAACTACTGCTACCCGTGGAATAGTAGGATTTGTGGCAAGGGTTTACTCTTCTAGATTCCCCGCATGCATATTTACAGGCTTATCTCGAGAAGGATGTGGCTCCTCACCGTACACAAATGTTTATTCACTATGGAGATGCTATATTTTGCATGTCATATAGTGCTGGGACGCATGGAGGCGAGTCAATGTCACTCCTGGAGACTACTCCTCGTACAAACCCCTTTACTCTAAAGATTCTAACCAGAAATAAATTTATTGGCCGAAGAAACAGATAATATAAGTTATTATTTTTTTACTTATTGGTTTGTAAATTAATTTGCATATTTCTTCTTTATATATATATATATATATATATATATATATATAAACTGTTATGTACCTTACAGAATCAAGAAAATTTTTGCATAGAAAATAACTATATGTACAACTAGCCGTTGCCCAGGAATCTTTGTACTTTCATTTTTGTTTCACTTTTTTTAAAAAACTATGCCGTTTGATTTTGTTGTTTTATGTTTACAAAATTATTATATTTTTAATAGAACTTTGTAAGCTAATTAGGAGAGTAGAAAGTGGCCCTTTGGTTTACTTTCGGCACCTTCGTAGCTCTCGCTTCTCTTATAGTCCTCACATTCCATGAGCGATGTTTCTGACAAAGAGGGAAGAATTGATGTTTTCTGGGTTGGAATCTATCCATCTAACACTTATTGTTGGCTAGTTTTTGACCTTGAAGTAGTATAATTTTTTTAGCTCCTTACATTAAGTTGTCCGTATTATAAATGTAAGATTTGGTCATTAAATTATTAATAATAATTGCACGAATAAGTGCAAAAAAGAAAAAACTTTTTCAGTATGTTCGATGTGAACATCTATAAAAAGCCAAGACAATCGAACAAACTATTTTCATGATTGGGATACGTTATTCCTTTTATTAGTTTAGTCACTTTTCTTTGTAAGATCAGACCAAACTGAAAGAATTTGGTTATTAATTGACATAATCGCCATAGCATCGTAACATGAAATTTCTTCTTCCTCCATTTAACATCTGTTTTTCATAATGGCATGTGTTGAACGGCTTTTAAAAGTTGACTTCTAAACTAACCTATCTCTGGCTAGGTCTCCCATGTTTTCTTTGGCCTTCCCCTACCAAATGATTGGCTACTTCAACTGTTCTACATCTGTTAATCCAAAAACTCTCCTCCATTCTTTCAATGTTAAATATATCAACAAAGTCTCTTCTTCTGAACACATTCTATACTGTCCAGATTTAATATTCCTCTGAGGTCATCAGATGTAAGCCTGTTTTTAAGACTCACATTACACATCTATCTTATCATTCTCATATTATTTCTCTCCATGCAACACATATCTCCAACCTTCACTGGTCAAGTTTCACTTTCATACATCATCACACTTTGTACACATGACTGACAGACTCTTCCCTTGGTCGACAGCAGTAACTCTCTGCTGGTTAGTAATGGCAGAAGTTCTTTAAAATAACTCCATCCACTCCTCTTTCAATCACACTCGCCCCTGCACCTCCAATAGTATAACCAAGGTAACAAAAGTTCTGAACAACCTCAATAGCTTCCCAATCAAAATATATTTTCTCTACATCTGAGTTCTCATCCGTCTCCATCGTTTTGCACACAAACTTTTATCATAAGTTATAAGGAGAAATCCAAGATGAATTGAAACGATGCTGAGATAAGCAGAGAAAGACTAAGGTTATTCTGGAGCTTTCCTTCTCCTATACTAGCAACTAGTTTTCCTTCTCCTATACTAGCAACTAGTTTTCCTTCTCCTATACTAGCAACTAGTTTTCCTTCTCCTATACTAGCAACTAGTTTTCCTTCTCCTATACTAGCAACTAGTTTTCCTTCTCCTATACTAGCAACTAGTTTTCCTTCTCCTATACTAGCAACTAGTTTTCCTTCTCCTATACTAGCAACTAGTTTTCCTTCTCCTATACTAGCAACTAGTTTTCCTTCTCCTATACTAGCAACTAGTTTTCCTTCTCCTATACTAGCAACTAGTTTTCCTTCTCCTATACTAGCAACTAGTTTTCCTTCTCCTATACTAGCAACTAGTTTTCCTTCTCCTATACTAGCAAGGCTTGAGAGTCTAGTCTACCCTACTATTTCATCGATAGCAGAGAAAGACTAAGGTTATTCTGGAGTTTTCCTTCTCCTATACTAGCAACTAGTTTTCCTTCTCCTATACTAGCAAGGCTTGAGAGTCTAGTCTACCCTACTATTTCATCGATAGATAGCGGAGGGGGGCAGGTCATACCTGAGATATGAGAGAAAGTGATTTTATTGGTATTTCCACTTCTGAACTTGTGGCACTCATCTTAATACTGATAAAACTCAGCATTGCTTAACTTTCCGGTTTTTAAACATTACAGAGCCGTTAACTAAGATTTATTATTATAACTATCATAACACCTGTAATACCATTAACAATAAAAAATAAAATACGTGTTAATCTTTACAGTAACTAGATAATAATAATCAATCGGAAACATTTTAATCCCAGTATTATTAACTTTAACAGTTACAGTGGTAGGTTCACTCCTCGCCTGTTGTTTATTGGGTCTTCTCATTCTCTCACATTATTTGATATAGTATTACATTTTTTTTTATTTTAGTTTTTGATTATTCCTTTTATTTGCCATTCAAATGTTTTCTCTCTTCCATGGGAACGGGCCAGTTTATTATGGGGTGGGCTTCTTGTATGTCAAATTGCATTGAAGTGTTAAACAAATGTCTAACATACATGCACATAAATATATATACACACAGATATATAGATAGATATATACGTACGCACACAGATATATATATATATGTGTGTGTGTATAAAAAAATTAATGTAAAAATATATAAATGTTTATATATTTTATTTCTCATTTGTTGATGTATAGGAATACAAAATGTCTTTTAAAAAAACAATTTTCGGGCGCTTTTTGCAACCTTCTTCAGTGTGGGTATATATACGCTCACACACGTGTATATATGTGTGTATACACACATATGCATACATATACACACATACATATATGAAAATTAACTGAAAATTGGGACTAAGTCGAATCAAAATAACAGACCTTTCACGCAAAGGGCTCAATATCCTTGCAGATAGAGCTTTATAATAATAAATAATAAATGTGGCTTAATTTAACACTTTATTGCAGTTTCACAGGACATCCAATCGTCAGAAGTGTATTAATAAATTATTGACGTCTCTCTATACATGTGTGTGTGTGTGTGTAATATATATATATATATATAACAAGTAAAGGATGAGAATAAAAATTGTATAAAATACAATATCTATTTAGTCATCAGTTGTTCAAAACAAGGGGTTTTAAATACAAGAAATTGTATATACACGTGTGTGAGCGTATATATATATATATATATATATATATATATATATATATATATATACACATACACACTGAAGAAGGTCGCAAGTGTCCGAAAATTATTTTTTAAGACATTTTATATTCGTATATGTCAACAAATGATAAATAAAATATATAAACATTTATATATTTTTACATTATTTTTTATACACACACACACGCACATACTTATAATATATTATGTATATCTTTTTGTGTTAACATTTACTTCAACAGTGCTCAATGCATGAATATACTGTTTTTCCCCTCTCTTTTTCTTTACAAGATTTGTTTTCCCTAGATCATGTGTATAAATACATTTGTTTGGTGCCAGGTTAAACTTATAGGTCAGAGTTCAGATGTTATCATTGCATGAAGGTTGATATATTGATTTATGTAGGGGTCCGGGGCCAGCTGAATGTTTGTTATTGAGTATGAAATATGTGGACTCTTGTTTATCACAATTAGAATTAAGAAGGAGAAAAATATTTGCTATAGCCAGTTACTTATTTTATTTTAAGGTTCTTTAAGCAGTTGGTGCCAACGATGTTTTCTTTCAGCCAATGTGATGTGAAGGAGAGGAGTGTAAACATAAGACTAAGAGAAAGAGCGGGTGTTTTTTGTGCTGCCATGTAAACCCCCTCCGCTTTCTGACTGCTTTCAATCAGCAGCAGCTCAACTCTATCGCGCATAGAGAGGGGGGGAGGAGGGAGAGCAACAGTAGTAGTATCACAAATAACAGCTATCATGTCTTGACCTTCTCTTTCTCACTTGTGTACTCCTCCTGCCTAAACAATGCAATATCGCTGCTGCCACTAGTATCTTTGCTCCATCTGGGACTTCGTTTTCTCTGTTGATTGCTTTTAAACTGTATTATCCAATAATATGTAAACAAGGGATTTACTTCTTTTTCTTCTTTTTCCTCTCTTTTTTTGGGGGGAACACCTACTCCACCACCCCTCCACCTCACGCCCAGTCAAGAACTTCTAACCATTTTTTACGTTGCGTCATCCCCCACGCGCACTTTCTAAGTGCCGCTCTTCGACTGCAGAAAGTGATCAGTTTTAATGCAGTTACTTAGTATATGGCCAGCATCACTTGAGGCAAGCAAAGGAAGCAGGTAGCAATGAATCGCTCCCCGCAAAAACGCTTCAAATTATTAGCACTCCGCCTCTAGTGCGTGTATACATTGCTCGAAACAATATACCCCACCCACCCCTTTCCTCGACTCCGCAAATTCAGGTGCGCATCCTCTGCCCATCCACACTGCAAAACTATTAAAAAAAAAAAAAATCCGGACAGAGACCTTATGCGCCGTATGCTCTGTGTGATGAGGAATTTACCATTTGGGCCTTGTCCGGCGACTGTCCTTCAATTATCCGCAATTGGAGAACGTGTGTGAACCATTCTCATCCAGCATCCAGCGATGAATATTGCTGCAGCTGCCGCAGCTATTGGGTATGCGTCTCATGTCTTTGTTTTTCTTTCAAACAACACATGTCTATCTATGACATCTAGAACTTTTAATCATCTTCATTTTCATCAATGTCTTTTGATTTTTGATTTATATTATTTAACTGCTCTTTATTTAAAAAAAAAAATGATTACAATAATCTTTACTTATCTGTAAACTTGTAAGTAATCTTTCAACTTTTGAACAAAAAACTTTTATTGTTTTACCTCACTCCTGTCCCTTTTACCCATAAGTATTTTATGGGATGTTATTTTATTTTAATTTTTCTATCTCTCCGTTTGTACTGTATATACCGTTGGTAGGTAGGTAGGTTGTGGTACATTTGGTGCAATTAGATTATTTGGATTATTCGAACTACTATGCTCATCTTAGTTTTCATATTCACAACGTTTCGGCTGATGTAACCTTTGACCTTCTTCAGGTGCATCTTTTCGAACTCAGGAACTTGGACGAAACTTCGAACTGAACTCTTCATTTAATCCATGGAGGTAGATTGTTCTCATTCCACCAGCCATTAATTTTATGTTACCCTTTATCATCACCCGTAGTAAGGATTTAATTTTCAACCTTCAAAAAAAAACTGTCACTTGGGACCAATTGATAACCAACGCCTTTTACCTGCTTGCTACATGTCCATGTGGACAATTCTAGTATAAATTTCTGCTAGACCTTAAACCTAATCTGGGCTAAATGTGTAGTATTACTAGTTATTACTATTTTTTTTATTTTTAAGGTTTCAGTTGTAAATTCTGTATAAGTTCCTGAATTTGACAAAGATTCACAAATTCGATTATTAGATTGCCAAGTTTGGAAAGATGCGCCTGACGACGGTCGGACGTTACATCGGCCGAAACGTTGTGAAGGTAACAACCAAGATGAGAATAGCAGTCTGAATAATCCAAATTATCAATCCTCATCTCAAAAATATCTTAAACAGCTGTATTTTTGTTCTCCTCTTCACAAGTAGCATATAGCTCTTACTTTCAGCATTGTCCATTCACATGTGTGTTCAGTAAGCTGCACAACAAATACCTATCGTGTTACTATTTCGTGTTACTATTTAGGTAAATGTACAGGATTCTTTTTCTTTATAAGCCACCCACAAGAATGTGCTCACACCTTAGACAAGTCTTTCGTGCAGTACATTGCTCCCATTTACTTGCCACCCCACGTGGGCAGAGTTAGACAGACAGAAGGTCGATTTTTAATGTAGGAAAAATCTAGCTCCACAAAAAAGAGCACTCTGGATTGGGACAAAAATAAATACTGCCTCAGTTTAGAAAGATTTCTCCTTCATTGACCGAAAACAGAAAATATGAAGTGTAGTATCAGAACAGATACTACGCTTTGCTCCGAGCCAAAAGGCCAAATTGGGCTTCATGTTATTTACCTTCTTGCCAGGATGTTAGACACGAAGTCAGGTGTGATTTTGAGAAGCCAGCACATTAGGATAAGCGCACACTGGCCTACAAAAAATGTCTGAGCAGCCCCATCAGCATTGCCCGCTAGACGATTAGCAATAAACTAACCCCTTCTCAGAGAGAAGGTAAAGCCTAGGAATATAGACCTCCTGTGCTTTGTATTCATTTGAGGTAAACTCTACAAAAATAAACTGAGATTTATTTTGCTTACTAGCTTATGATTATTCAATGTAAATTTTCTTTCTTTCATAAGCAGTTGAAGCTCAGGTATAAATATTTACGTTTCTTTGTGCCTAAAGAGATTTGACTACTTTTAAGGTCCTGGGTATGACCTTAGAGTGAACCTAGTGGTAAGGCCCTAGCTTGAGAACTTTAGTGAGTGTAGAGTTAGGAGTTAGTTACCACAACTCCCTGGTCAACTTAAACCCAGTGTTATAGTACCAGTCAGGGTCCCATCTATTCATTAAATAGAATTTGTCCCAGGCACAACACTAAACTCTCTCGGACACCCTTAGGCAAGGTGTTCGCCTCTATACCAACCCATCACCCTGAAATGTATCTTTCTCAACCCTTTTTACCATTCTTTTCTGCCTACTCTATTTCCCATCTCTTGACCGTCCTGGGTATGATACAAAACTGCATCCAATGGTGAGGCCCCAATTTGGGAGTTTTGGGGAGTGTGGAGTCACCCCTTAGTAATCACTACTCCTAGGTTCACTCTTATCCGTCGGAATGATAATACCTGTCCCTATTTACTTTCCACCTTATGGAGGTAGAGTGAAAGACAAGGTGGGTTTTAATGTGGGGGAAAATCCAGTTCCCCAAAAAGGATCACTCTGGAATGGGACAAAAATTCAAAAAATGCCTCATTCTAGTAGGATTTCTCCTTCATTGACCGAGGACAGAAAATAAGAAGTGTAGTGTCAGAACATTATTTGTTCTCCATATAATAAAATACAATATGAAAAATTAGGCACAAGGCCATCAAAAGTGTGGTGTTAAATGGAGATTGTTGGTCATCCTTGGTCTAATGTAACAAATTTCACTATCCTATTCTTGGCTAGAATCATCTCAATCGCCACAATACCACACTTACTCTAGGGGAGTTAGCCTACTTAAAAATGTCCCCAAAGTGTTTTAGAAAATGTAAATTTTATTCAGAAATATAAGATTTACAAATTCATTAGCAGTGGGGAGTGGGACCACAAACTTTGCTTCTAACCAAAAAGTCACGGGTAATACCTCTGATGGTCCCATCTATAAATTAGATAGAAACTATCGTTTACAGACTTAGATTATAAAATATATGCCTACAAAACAAATTAAACTACAAAACAATCGTATACAAAAGATGTACGGTCTCAGCATAAAATGACTCAACGACGGTTGACATGCCGTAAAACACAACAACCAAACAACTAAATTTTAAATCAATATTCCTAATGTGTATTCTAATAGTGATATTGTATTTACTTATTTGTTTTCTCATCAAAATATTTTTTCTTTCTGTCAGTTTATTGCCGTTTGATCTTGTTTTGTTTACTAACAAGTCTTTTCAACACTCAGTTGAACTAGTAAGACCAACTTAATACAAAAATATTTCTAAAGCTTATTGATTTTGCTTTCCCTTTGAGTTTTATGCTTTATTTTCTTTTATGATGAAAAAGATTTACCCTTTATAAGAGGGAGTTTTTTTAATGTTCAAGACATTTGATAATATCAGTATTTATATTATTCGTTAAATTTGACCAAAATTATATGGAAATTTTTCATTTTATCTAAGATTTGTACTGCTTGGGTATTTTTATCATTATTGATAAAAGAACTTAATTATTGATTCCTGTTTTTGATAATCTAATATTTTAAAAATATGTATAGGCTTATGGAATATTGTCCGCTCTCCCAACTTGAAACCTAAAGTACCATGTTGATCTGAACTTCTGTAAGATTATAAATAAATTTAATATGCGTGTGTGTGTGTTTTAATATTAGAATTTAGCTCGATAGTATGTTCAAGACTACACTCGTGTTAGGTGGTCCCTTCTGAGGCACAGGTTCGAATCTGGAATAAGTCTCATTTTTCATTATAGTATTCTTTTATTCTCAGTCTCATGTACTAAATAAATCGTTTGTTTAGTGATATTACCTGAACAAACATTAGCATCAACAAAAAAAAACAGCATAATAGGTAACATATATATATATATATATATATATATATATATATATATATATATAACATTGTTTTTTGTATTCAAATGATATTTCAGAAATTTGTAAATCAAAATAAACATATCAATTAATTAATTTTAAAACCTGAGCTTTCAACGAAATTCGACATTTTTAAAGCAAGACATTGTTTTTTAATTGTCTTTCCCGTTTGGGGCATATCTGCTACTTCTTGGAAACAATAGTCCGTTCGTCTAATGGAAAATATGGTTATTTTTACTGTTTCATGTATATACACTTATAAAATAATATATATCAGTATAAAGAACTATAAGTATAGTTTTATATTTCAGTATAAAGAGTATATAGAGAGAGTAGAAAGTGGACCTTGGGTTTACTTTTGGCATCCTCGTAACTCTCGCTTCCCTTAGTCCTTTTATCCTTACATTCCATGAGCGATGTTTTTGGCAAAGGGGGAAGAATTGCTGTTTTCTGGGTCGGAATCTATCCATCTAACACTTATCGTTGACTAGTTTTTGACCTTGAAATAGTATGTTTCTTTTTTAGCTCCTTACATCAAGTAGCTTCATACCTTGTCTAGAGCGATTTCCATAAAAAAATTAAAAATTCAACAGTGTGAGTAGAGCTTAATAGTAGTATGAAAATATATTTATGGCAATTAAGTTGTTTACTTGCCATAAGTATATTTTCATACTATATATATATATATATATATATCAAATCTTGCTAGGTTTAGCAGCACTTATGAGTCATAGTGATGACGAAGCACGTCTGTGGATAGCTATATATATATATATATATATATGAGAGAGAGGGAGATAAAATCAAAGTTATTACTTAATAAAGTTTATATATCTAATCTAATAGTGCTCAATACAAAAAATTATTATAGAGTTTACATATTCATGAGTTAAAAATGTTATCCTTAGTTTCCACAATTAGCAAAGACACTGAAAAAATCAATAGGTTTAAAGCTAGCACTAAAAAAATATATATATTAGATTGAATAAAACTTGATAGTCTATAAACATAATGAAAAAGAAAAAAAAATTCACTTATTAATCATAAATTGGCTAACACCACTTAACATGATACTCTGAGTAAGGTCTCATTGAGTGAAAAGTTATTTTAACAATTTGAAGATTTTCTTTTAATATCTATTTATTTCATTACAAAATTAAATTCCACTATAATGCATTTATTTTTTTTCGTAACCAAGTCAACCATTTTATTCTTTTGTTAATATGTAAATTAAAAACAAAGCTCCCCCAAGCACACATGTACACTGTGGCCAAGCAATCAAGTCGGTGAGTACCCCTCTCGCCAAATAACTTCTTACAAATATTTTTTATATGATGGATAAAGGCTTAACATTTTCCATAAAAAGAGTCTTTCCGGTCTTTCCGGTCTTTTCCGGTTAACTTACTTCTTGGCTTGTGATTCTTGGTTATATATATATATATATATATATATATATATTCTCTATTTATTTCCTATTTGTTGATGTATAGAAATACAAAATGTCTTTCAAAAAAAGATTTATTTCTAAAAGAACAGAATTTTCAGCCTTCCTCAATGTATTGGAATATTATTTCCATAATTTTCATCATCATCATATATATATATATATATATATATATATATATATATACACAGTAAAAATTCTGGAAATAAACATATAAATATATAAATAATTTTGGTTCTTCCTTTTTCATTCTCTCTCTCTCTCTCTCTCTCTCTCTCTCTCTCTCTCTCTCTCTCTCTACATATATATATATATATATATATATATATATATATATATATTGTCGTCCGAAAACACCTTCTTGTCTCTCTTCCCGGGGCACCCAATCCGTCGCACACACCACTCTTGAACTCAAATCTCAGGCTTTCTGGCAGCACCAAATCCGACCTCCACCTTCACTGGTCTCAATCCGGAATGAACCAACAAAGACAATCGCTTTCTCTTTTCCTGTCCTCTTTATGGGGACTCCCATCATGCAATGGAAAATAGGTCACATGATCATTCGGTACTTCCTTTCATATAAAACCAGCCATTTGCTTAAACTCTGTTGTTCGACATGGCCTGGTCTGGTATTACGGGTAGCTCTTATGTTTTTATTTTCCACTACATGCTCCCGTGATCTTAAAATCACATCTCACCTCGCATAGTCAGCCATCCAGACCGGTTTTCTCCTCTCACGATTAGAGCGTCGCGGGGGTGCTTCCAACGGGTGTTCACCGGCTTCTTCCTCAGCATCTCCATTTGATGGCAGAGAGACACGACGTATGTCAAGCACGTGTCACAGCATCCCCTCAACACTCACATTGTTTACAGACTGTACATGCGTTACCCTTCCTCGTCCCCAACGTGTAGTGCATAGAGCTGCCGGTGGCTTGACCCACACTTCTTCACCAACTGTGATGAATCCTTGTCCCTCTTCATTCATGTTCGTACTAGCAAGAGGATGACGGCACTCATACCGAAAGACTGACTGATGCGGCACTGACTCTTCATCTTGACCACTCTTTGGAGACATGTTGTACCAAAATACCGCCTCTTCTGGTGAGATTCTGCCTCTCTCTGCCACAGCCTTTCGACAATCCCATTTCCTTCGACAATCCCATTTCCTCCCGATATGCAGCCCGAAAAAATTGCCGGGTTCCCCACCTGGCACACAGCTCTGCAAAGTCTTCAGAGCGGAAGGCGGCACCATTATCCAGTAATATTTCCTCCACTGGCCCCCTCTCCAAAAACACCGCCTCCACGGCTCTGCAGATTTCACTCACGGTTTCCGCTCTCAACTTACACTAGATTGCCACTCTCCCAGATCCACAGTCGACCATTGACAGGAATATATCGTTCCTATAATGCGTGACGTCAATGGCCAGCCGTTTCCAAGTTTCAGTCACCTGTAATTCCCCTCTCTCGTGCCTGGATGGGGCAAGGTCAATTGATTGACACTCTCTGCATTGTTCCACCACCTCTTTAACCGCCTCCTTTGTCACACTCGGGTTCACCTTTCTTGCAAGAAAAAGTGTCCTCTCTTTCCCAAAGTGGTGCATTTCATGCAGCTCTCTCGCTTCCTCACTAACGGCGCACACAGCCGCTGCATCCTTCTCTTTAAGCCAGGCCTTCTTTACTCGGGTCAGGGCATCTGCTCTGTTCTTTTGAGTTGGGACAAGCGTAACCGACACTCTCAGTCCAAACTCGCGAATCAAGTCTCCCAAAATCCCGAGCCTACGCTTGATCAGCATCTCAGCTGCTCTCTTGGTCCTTACTCTCCTGTCTCCTGAGACTTCTGACTGGATCCAGGAGGCCACTGTGGCCGAGTCCGTTTTCAACTCTGCATTTTTCAAGCCCCACTTTAGAGCCAGGTTCACTCCCTTTGCTGCAGCCTCGAGCTCTGCAACATTTATGTGGGCATGGTCATTCCTTTTGCGTAGCCAAGCGGCATCCTCCACTGTTGCTCCTCCAATTTCAAGCAGCACACCGAGAGCCAGAGTGCTAGCATCACACCAGATCACACCTTCTTTGCCCCGTTCGACACGCCATTTTCCTATGACGGGGTCTTCCACCTTAACCTCCTCCACCACCTCACGTATCAACTGCACAACATCCTCAGTCACTGTGTCATCCCAGCGGCCGCCTTCGGTCCGCCTTTTTATATAGCTGCATGCTACTCTGAGCCACCCGCAAATGCGGTAATGGCCAACCAACTTCTCACATATGGAGAACAGCTCTCTCTTAGTCAGTTTGTCTGAGATATCGGGCACCTCATTACCCCGTCCGAACATCAACGTCCCCTCCTTATTCCTTTGCAGCTTTAGTCCTAGGGCCATGCCATTTTCTAGTGGCTCAGGTGGCTTCGCTATCAACCCATATCTTCCAACGTGATTGCTAACACTTTCCGCGGACAGTTTTCCTTCCTCGACCAGGATGTCATCAATATATGAGCTTGTGGCCCTCTCCACCTCGTTATTTTTCCCCAGCACTGTTTTCAAAATTGCAGTCATAATTTTGGGTGCAGAACTGAGCCCAAAACCCAACCTTGTCAAGCAAAAGGTCTGACCCTTGAACTTAACCAGCTGGTACCGCCATAGCCTCTCGTCTATGTGTATCTGGAGGTAGGCTGATTTTAGGTCCACAATCTTGCTTGCCCGCTCCATCTTCCTCCACTCTTGCATTACTTCCTCGCAAACGTCGATACCGTCCCCTGTGTGGCAAGCAATATGCTGGTTTAGCTCTCTGTAGTCCAATACTGGCCTAACCTTCCCTTTGGTGGGCTGGACTACCACCATGAGTGGTAGGACTCCGTCTGCTTCCCCGGACCATGGTACAAGGATACCTTCCTCAATCCACCTCGCTATCTCTTTCTCAAATTCAGCCCTTGTGTCACCATTCAGAGTACTTTCGTAGCACCCAACTTGATTTTTTAGTATTGGCGGCTCTGAAACCCAACGCCATTCCACCGTCCACTTATCTCCATCAAAACTGGCCTGAAAGTCTTTGTCTTTGATTTGGCACGGTTCCGCCTTCTTGGCATTAACACTCTCCATTCCTGCCAATCCGACTGGGCGCTCGCATCCAAATGTGATCATGCCCATGCTAAACATAGCACCCCCTAGTCGATCGATGACATCCAGGCCCAACACAACATCAACACCTGCAACAAGCCGCTCCATCACAATTGCCCTCACCTCAAGTTCAGTCTCTCTCACTATTATTCTCACAGTGCACATTCCTCGGCACATCACCTCACGGCCATCAACCGCCCTCACACTGGTCGTTCCATGCCAAGATTTAGCAACATCCGTTGTCACCAACGTGGTCGTGCAGCCGGTATCAACCAAGGCTTTGGCTCTCTTCCCGTTTGCGGTGACCTCCACCTGTGGTAATGCAGTCCTATGCGCCGTCACTTGATATGGGGGGGGGGGGGTAGCCACTGGCGCTATGGCACCCCTCTAATCGTTTCCCTGCACTGTGTAGGTTCGGCTGATGTGCCTAGTTTGTCCACAACGGAAGCAGGTTATGCCAGGCTTAGGTTCTCGGCAGTCCCGTACAAAATGAGGCCCCTGGCATCGAAAACATTTCACTGGGGCTTTTCCAGGTGACCGCCCCCACGAGAGATTCTCCTTAACTGCGGACTTCCCTCCCATCAGACTTACACTCGCGGTTGCCTCCAACTGGTGACTCTTCTTTGTCAGCACCCTGGCATGGGTCAGCACTTCATCCATGTTCATGCACTCGATCATTGTCAGTCTCTGCAGCTCTGTGGACACACTATCAGGAAGACCAGTCACAAACGTCATTTTCACCGTTTTTTCAAGGCTCATCCCTGCATAATCCGCCAGTCCCGCTAGCCTCCGGATCTCCGTCGCAAAGACATCTACTGGCTCCCCTGTCCATGTGATCCTGTGCATTTTGCTATAAGCATCGAAAACGCTTTCTGCGAAAGCGGTCTTTAGTCTTGCCTCTATCAAATCTGCGTCGTCTTGTTCAGCGTCATTCATTTCCAGGTAGACCGAAAGTGCATTTCCTTCCAAATATAATGGAATCAAGGTTGCCACATCCTCAATTTTCTGCAATCTTGCGACCATCTTCAATTTAGACAGCCATCGCACTACGTCTCCATCACCAGCGTACGTCTTCAATACGTCACTGCTTAATTTGATTCTGTCACCCATCCTGTTATGTAGGTAGGCCGCCGAAATAGCTTGTCGTCCGAAAACACCTTCTTGTCTCCCTTACCGGGGCACCCAATCCGTCGCACACACCACTCTTGAACTCAAATCTCAGTCTTCTGGCAGCACCAAATCCGACCTCTAGCTTCACTAGTCTCAATCCGGAATGAACCAACAAAGACAATCGCTTTCTCTTTTCCTGTCCTCTTTATGGGGACTCCCATCATGCAATGGAAAATAGGTCACATGATCATTCGGTACTTCCTTTCATATAAAACCAGCCATTTGCTTAAACTCTGTTGTTCGACATGGCCTGGTCTGGTATTACGGGTAGCTCTTGTGTTTTTATTTTCCACTACATATATATATATATCCACAGAAATGTGTTTCATCGTCGCTATGACTCATCAGGTTGGTTAGGCGCAGCCAGAGTCAATATAGAAAGTAAGCTACACAGAAACGTTTGTGCTTCATTTCTGAAGGGAAATCATAAAGCTAATTGCCCAGTAAGATATATATATATATATATATATATATATATATATATATATATAGCTAAAGTATACTTATTTTTCAGGGGGTAATAAATTTTGGTTTTGAAAAGCTAAGCTCCTCAAATTTCTTCAGTATATAGTATTTCAAATCTATTTTGGGGAACAATTGATAAAAAAAACCTGAATTTTAGCATCTTTTGGCTTATTTCCTGTGTCAAAAATCACTCAAAGTGCATTTCCGGCAGGTTTTGCTCCCATTTTGCAGAAACCCTTGAAAATGTTTTTGAAAATTTTTTAGAAATTTTTACTGTATTAAATTTTTTCAACTTAAGGAGATTCAGTGTACAAATTTTTAAGTTCTTAATATATTGCATTTCTGAGATACTGATAGTCAAAAATTGCTTTAAATTCTTGGAAAAATCCGAAAAATGACAAAATCCCTATGCTGTCTTAGGGCTGAGTGTAACCGTCAGACAGCTAGCCTTAACTCTTATCGACAAACAAGACTCTGAGACATAGTGTAGTTTAAACCTAGGTTTTATTATTCATCGAAAAAGGTAACAACGGAGATGCCTAAAATATTGGGATATTTAAGTGGATAGAAGTTCCTCCATGTAGGTCCGAGACTAAGTAGCTAAGAGATAGGGGGCGGAACACCGGAAACACCCGGTGTCGAGGCTAAAAATTCCTTTACAAGAAGGAGGGCCAACAAAGGGAGATAAATCTAAGAGACCTATTCTAGGCTAGATAAAACAGTTCCTATTTTTCCGAAATTCAAAATCCCATACAAACTGAACCACTTCAACTAAAAATGCTCATTTTAATAAAGACTAATGATTGGCAATTTTTTTTATTAATCTGAGACTTTCCACACTTGTGAGTGGATCACATTTAGCTGGAATTCCCCTCATGGCAAGTGAACTACTCTGGTAGTAAAATGAAAAATCTTATGGTGAACTATATGTAGATTTTTAGACTCATCATCATCAACAACAACAACAGCCGGTTTATTTGTTGAATCAATTAATCCTCTGATGAGGTGGGGCCTGATTGTCTAATCTCGATCTAAGTCTTCCCCTCCATTCTTGTCTTTGTTGTGGCCTGACTGAATCCATACCCATGGCTTTCCTATCACGTTTGACCACGTCCTCTCAAGAGAACTTGGGTCTGTCAGTGGTGGTCTTCGCCAGCGGTGGTCTGCACATTCAATTGTCAGACTTTAGCCATTGCTGCGCCTGATGTGCCCCAATCATCCCAGTCTGCTCTTCTGCATGATGCCCGCAAGGCTTTTCAAATTGACTTGTGCAAGCAGAGACCCAAAAGGTATGCTTTGTTCAGACCTCACCAAACAGATCCATCTGACCATTGCCTTGTCATTACAGTGCAGTTTCTTTAGTGTGCCAGCAGAGACAGCCCAAGTTTTGGAGCCATACATTAGCACACTTCTGACACATGAGAAGTATACACTTCTCGTAGTTGTTTGTTTGTTAAGATTGGTAGCAGCTCTCTAAACTGTCTCCAGGCAGATTTGCAACGTGTAGCTGCCTCCACCTGATGATAGCACGTCTCCAAGGTAACAAAATCCCATCACTACTTCAAGCTTGTCATCACCAGTATCCACCTCCGTCAATGGTCTGCCATGTATTGATCTTGCTGCGTCAGCGCAACACAAACATTTAAGTGCACTTTTTGTGGACCCATCCTGAACAGTGGGTGCAGATGATTGAGTTGCTACCTATTCCTCTTAGACATATGGCACACAAGTGTTTTCCTGTTTTCCTCACTAAGCTGTGGTTGGGACCAGCGATCATGACCTTCGTTTTACCCATGTTAACTCTGAAACTTTTCTCCTCCATGCTACTCTTCCATCTATCCAGGCGATACGAAATTCTAGTGATAGAGCCTCGAATGCAATGATGAATAAAAGGAGACTTAAGACAGATCCTTGATGGATGCCCACTTTAACATCAAACTCGTCACTGTAACTGTTACCAACTCATATCCGACTACGTACATTGGTATCAGCCACTCAGTAACACCCAGCTTCCACAGATGACCCTTTTTGGGGCATAGTCAAAAGCTTTTTCCAAATCTACAAAAGCCATGTACAGTGGTTTGCTGGCTGCTAGATGTTCCTTCGTGACTTTACCTTTGTACAGATTTACCATGAAACTAACTTCCTATTCCTCAGGTATGCATCCTTCTCTGATGATGACTTCAAACAGTTCATGCACCAGACTAGACCCTAGTTTACAAGTTGGTTTCAGCATCTCAGCAACTGTACCAGATGACCCAGCTGCTTTACCAGCTCTCATTTTATGGATTACTTTAGTGATCATCTCCTGGGTAATGGGAGCACTAGGACCCTCTACAGGAGGTTCATAGGACAGCTCATCAGAGTTCCATGGAAATTCAACATTCAGTAAGTGTTTGTAGTGCTGTTTCCATGACTGTTTTTTCGCTTCATCATCCAATGAGAGTTCACCAGAGTCATTCCTGATAGATTTTTCACCCAAGTCATCTTGATTGTCACGGCACATCTGTTTTGTAAACTTGTAGATGTCACTTGACTTGAGACTTATTTTGAGAAAAATCTCTTTAGAATAAACTCGTTAGGCAGTCTCTCTGCCACTAACCACAAAGACTATTTACTCCCTTATCCCCCTCACTATCACTATTGTATTCTTTGTGATTAAAACCTTTACCAACGGTATACTGCTATCTTATTGCTCTCAGTCTCACGACAGGTAAAATGGACTGAATGTTTTTATTTTAGTTTGTCATCACAGAAAACGATCGTAAAAAATTAAATGGGAGAATCCATTTTGTTAACAAAAAGAAAATGGTTAAAATAAAATTTAAAAAGTAATTTTATTTTATTTGTGTTCATTTAAATGAAGCCCTATTTTTGCAAAATATTATTTGTTTGTTTTTAAAGGTAAATTAGTAAGTCTAAGTAGGTTACATAATGTAATTCAAAGGAAAGGTTTGATTAAGAATATATTTTTATTTTTAATTATAGCCAGAAATAAAATGTAAAATAACGAATGAAAAAGTCCCCCTAAAATGGAGTAGTAATGTAAGTAGAATGTAAGATTACTTCACAGACAACATAATTTTGATGTCATTTGCAATGTTTGCATTTATAACAAATGCAACAATTTCATTGGCTAATGAACAGAGATGAGTATTGATTTACTCCTCTCCAGGAGTTAGGCACAAGGCTAGTTTTTATCTTACTCCCACAAGTAAGATGTGACCTAAGGTTGGGTCGGGAAAGTGGGGTTTAAAAATTGCCTGGGCAGCTCGGTAGGAGCGCCTCAGGCAGTAAGCAATAAACTTACTCCTCCCCAGAGAGGGGAGGCGAAGCCTGGGAGGGTGGACCTCCTAGAACTGCACAGGACAGACCCATAGACCAGCGTAAATCAAGCCCCGAAGGCCAAGACAATACCAGTCTATGGGGTGCAGTATCCATCGGAACAGATACTACACTTTGATCTTAATGAGTAGCCAATACAAAAGATCCATGTAAATTGTGAAGTGTGACTTACTAAAGTAATTATTGGACCGGATATGGTATGTAATCGATGAAAAAGATTAGATTTTCAATTTTTATTTGCAAAAAACATAGACTGATAATTTATGTAAATAACTGGCTAATTAGAATCAAATTTGTCAGATGCATTGCTATTATGGCTTAAAATATAGAATCCAATTGACTTTTCTTTATATATTAGAATATATATAAATATTAAAAAGCCAGTTGTACTTATACAAATCTAGAATTTTATATTTAAAGATTAATTTGTGTGTTTACTATTGATCATTAAACAGAAAAACATATCAATGAACCACTTTTGAGGAAAATCAATGATTTTCTTAAAATAAGAATCTATGTACATTTCGAGGAGGGGGGGGGCATGAATACCTATGTGAATGACGAAATTGGCTAAACCGTGTTCAAATACATTTGGATCTATCTCATTCAATTACATTGTAATCACATTGCTATTGGTAAAGCAGAAACCTATGTTCAATGAATTGTATACAATGAATCATATGAAGGTATTCTGTTTTGATATTAAAAACTCAAAAGGGTTGATATATTCCTGAATTTTTTTAGATGTGGAGTGATAATTTGGATTATTTGGACTACTATTCTCATCTCAGTTCTTATACTTTACTTTATTGGATAATCCTCAGAGGATCTTGGCACACTTTCTGGGAACACAAGCCTTTTTGCTTTTCAGTGTTTTTCCAATCTTTCCACCATTAGCAAAGGAAGCTCTACATCGCTGATCAGTCTAGCGTTTTGGGGGCCGACAAGGTTTTTTATCAGGAAATTGCTTTCTGGACCTCTTCTGACGATGCGGCCAAACTATGTGATCTTCACAACGTTTCTGCCGATGTGACCTCCAACCTTGTTCAGATCTCATCTTTTCATACTTGAGAACGTTTTAGTCAAACTCGGCAGAATCTGTACAGAATTTTGAACCCTTTATTTAATCCATGTGGTAGATTGTTCTCATTTTGTCATACATCGATTGAAAGGTTGTAACTAGAACAACCAAGACGAAAATTATAGTCCGAATAATACAAGGGTTGGTATGTCATCAAAAAGGATAAATCAAATGTTCCGATTAATTTACCAAATGAAACTTGTTTCTATTCATTTGCCTTCCCACAAAGGTAGAGTTAGACACAAGGTCGTTTTTTTAATGTGGAGAAAATCCAGCTCTGCAACAAAGAGGCACTCTGGATTGGAACAAAAATTGAAATTGCCTGAGTCTCGAAGAATATCTCCGAGGACAGAAAAGATGAAGTGTAGTATCAGAACAAATACTACATTTTGCTTCTAGCCAAAAGGCCAAGTACTTAAAATGGTTTCTCACGTTTTCTTCGTAAAACTGTTAAAAAATGTTCTGACTCTAAGTAAGGATTTGTTTTTGTTGCTGATGCCTTTTTGTTGACAGAAGAAAACGTCTCAATACAAGTGTATGTAAAGTGGTGACAAGTCTGTCAGTTAATCATAACAATAAATACACCGGTAGTACTAACAACCTGAATCGATTTTCGACTTTGTAAATTTTATCTTTATGACATAAAATATATTTATTCCTCTTTGGGCATCTCTTATGATCTCATATCAAATATTAATTTTAAAAATTAAAAACATTTTCTTTATATGAGAGCGAGATGGATACATAGTCAACAGTGTATGGCTAATCCTTGTCTTACGTTCTTCAAGTATAATTATAGCAACTAATACAGCTATATTTATGAATATATTAGAGAAGATATGACCTTTTAGATCACCCATTGAGCTTTGATTAGATTGTTTGAATCAGGAAAAAATGAGTTTTCAAACCAGTTAAATTTTTTTAAATAAAATGACAAAATTCAGAATTAAATGAAACTGATCAACTCCAAGTGGGGAACCACAGCACACATACTAAGATGTACTCCCTTAGCCTTGTGCTATTCCTCTGCGGAGTATGCTTGTCCTGTTCGAGAGAGATCAATGCATGTCAAAAAACTAGACTCGGAACTTGAACCTGCCGCTTGATCACTGGCTGCCTGAAGCCTACCAACCTGAACAACCTGCATCTCCTCGCTGACATTGCCCCTTCAGATGTGAGATGGGAAGTTGCCAGCCAAGTAGAGATCACAAAGGCTATCAGTGAACCAACGGTCAAACGACTTCAGTTAAGGAGAAACTTCCTCAAACATTTCGAACTCCAAACAACATTTCAGGAAGAGACCCGACTACAGCTGTGGACCAGACGACTAGAAAATAGCCCCCCTCCTACTGACATGGAAACCCTCCCCCCCCACACACACACACTTCTGAGACCGTCCCTCCCAGTTTAGAGGCACCTTGGCTCCAGTGGAAAACACTCAACCGAATTGGAATGGGGCGATAAAAAGTTGCTATGACTAGATGGGGCTACTAAACGGGCCCAACCATCTGTGAATGTTGAAAGGAAAACAATACGATGCAACATTGCTTTGTCTGCCATCTACTGCCTAACCTAAGCATTTTGTATCATGGTCCATTGGGATTTATAACACAAGTTTCCATCATGTTACGTAATGGATGCTTGAAACTTTCCATCCAATACAGAAGACAATAGGCACCATTTATCAAAGAACTAGCAGGAAGTTAATTACTGAATAGATTTGACTTAACCAGATGATTTTTTTTTCTTATGTAGGATTAAAATTTTGTATATTTTTGTTTCTTCCTTTAATAGCCAGAAATAAGTATTCAACATGGACTTGTTTTTGAGTTTCAACTTTAAAATTAATAAATCACATTTTTAGTTGTCAGCAAAATATTGACTCGAAGGCACATCTGGCATTTCCCAGGAATAAATGAGGACGCCCATGTGCTCATTCCACTAAACCCTATGTTACCATTTTTATTCTTATTTTTTTAATTTTTAGAATTGTTAAATTATAAATAAGATTAAAGTAAAACATTGACTTTGCTGCATATAGATGTCCTTCACAAGTGCAAACCCCACAAAAATAAAAAATAATAATAATAATACAAGATTAATACCACTATTGGATTTGTCACAAAATTTTACTTAAGAAGTCGGATGAGAACTTAAATGTGGAGAAAGTATATCTGGATGGCAAAGCTATTGAGGTTGTCTAGAAGTTTTGTTACCTTGGTGATACCATTGGAGCACAGGGTGGAGTAGGTGCCAGTGTCATTTCAAGAATTAGGAGTGGATGGAGTAAGTTCAGGGAACTTCTGCAATTACTAACCAGAAGAGTGATACGACTGTCAACCAGGGTAAGAGTCTATATGGCATGTGTATGCAGTGTGATGATGTATGGAAGTGAAACCTGGCCAGTGAGAGTTGAGGACGTGCGTTGCATGGAGAGAAATGATATGATGGATATGTAATGTAAGTCTGAAAGACCTCAGAGGAAGATTAAAATCTGGACAGTATAGGAAGATGTGTGCAGAACAGGAGACTTTGATGGTATGGCCATGTTGAAAAAAATGAAGGAGAGTTCTCGGATTAGTAGATGTAAAACAGTTATGGTTGCAGATTAAGTTTACAGGGAAAGGCATGGGAGGAAGTGATGAAATGGACCTGAGGGATAAATAAAGACTTGGCCAGAGATAGGTTATTCAGGAAGTCAATTTCTTAAGGCTGTCCAATGCATGCCAGCATGTAAAACAGACGTTAAACCGAACATGATGAAGAAAAGTTTTTTGAGCTTGATATAGAACTTCGTTTTCAATTGCCTCCCCTCAATACAGACAGAACAAATCTAGTCTCGAGATGAGCAAGGGCAGAGTAATATTTTTAGATTATTTATTGCAGTTAAGCAGATAGAACCAAAAAATAACGATCTAGACGAGCGTCTTATTAATAGCCAATAATTTCAAAACATTTCCAAAGCAAAGATTAGAAAATAACTTGTGCACTTATAAGCATGCACCATGAAATCAATCATGAGAAAGTTTCAGTTTGCAATTAGATACGAAAATAAACTTATAATCTATTTTTGTTTTTTAATTTCAAGAATCTATATTACTAGTAGAATACACATCCCAGGACAGGTATGAGCAATAAATATAGCATTAGTTTAAAATTTTAATATTTTTTCTTTCTTTGGGGTGGTATAGTATGGTTTCAGTGGCTAAATGGTAAAGTTTACAAACCTTGTTGCCTAAAATACATATTCCATAATTCATAATGATAAGTTTAATTTAGTATTTAACCAATCATATACATATTATTGATGTGCAAACCAATCTTTTTAAAAATGAATTACTTAATATTCAAAATTTGGTGTAGACAACTTCTTTTAAATTTTTTGCATCTAACTGATTTTTAAAGTGTTTTTGGAGTGGATGTGAGTTTGGGTGGCCGCACCCCCTAAATGGTAAAGTTTACAAAAAAAATGTGCTGCCCATGTTACCCACCGGATTGCCAAGAATGTATATTTCAAAATTCATAATCATTTGTTAGTTTAGTAGATAACCCTGTACATTGATATATATATATATATATATATATATTAATATATATATATATATATATTAATATATATATATATATATATATATATTAATATATATATATATATATATATATTAATATATATATATATATATATATATTAATATATATATATATATATATATTAATATATATATATATCTATTAATATATATATATATATATATATTAATATATATATATATATATATATATATTATATATATATATATATATATT
>OY744515.1:71903898-71936398 GCA_963556195.1 Sepiola atlantica
ATTAATAAGACCTGCAAATGGAAGCAAATCGATATCATCAGTTGTTCAAAACAAACAAGGAGCAGTTTAGTTAATAAAAATAAATGTTTTTATTAACTAAACTTCTCCTTGTTTTGAACAACTGAAGATATCGATTTGCTTCCATTTAGGTCTTATTAATTTTCATTGACATACTATATTATATATATATATATATATACATATATTATATATATATATACATATATTATATATTATATATATATATACATATATTATATATTATATATATATATATACATATATTATACATATATATATATACATATATTATATATATATATACATATATTATATATTATATATATATATACATATATTATATATTATATATATATATACATATATTATATATATATATACATATATTATACATATATATATATACATATATTATACATATATATATATACATATATTATACATATATTATATATATATATACATATATTATATATATATTATATATATATATATATACATATATTATATATACTAGCAAATATATGCTCCATCCGGTCGCATATTTTGGCTAGGCTGCCGCATCAGAAATGAAGGCTCACGCGTAAGCCAATGGAGCCCCAGTCATATTTCTGTGGTGGTTAGACATTGATTTTCTGTGTTTATGACCAAGATTATTTTTAGTTGAAAATAAAGGAAAAAAAATTCGATCCTACCCCGATTTTTGTTGTACCCTCGCCCATAAATAGAAAGACTTGTAGTTTAAAAAGAAAGAAAAAAAACTTTTTTGTACCCCCCTCAATTTTTTTATATTACCAGTCATAGAAATATTTTTTAGTTAAGAAAAAAAACAAATTTTTTTGACCGCCTTCCCCCAATTTTTTTATCCTCCCGACCCTATACATGTAAATATTTTTAATTAAAAAGGAAAAAAAAAACCTAACCCTAACTGTAACGATGGGGTCAAAGTTAGCGTGGGTCCTAAAATGAAAAAGCACCAAAAAATCGAATACAGTGTGTGTGTGGGGGGGGGGGTTGTTTAATGACCTTTTTTTAATCAAACAATTTCATTCTCCAATCAGTTGTATAGTTTTCCAGTACAATGTGTTAGTTTATTTTGTTGACATTAAAGAAAAAAAAATCACATCTTTTTTTTTAATAAATAAAACATGGAATCATAAATTCTGTTGAGGTCGTGAAAAAATGATAATATTGGATATGAAAGTATTAAGAAATCAAATACAGTAAACACGAAAAGTTTTTTAATTCTCGGAAAGAAAAAGTTTACCTGAACTGTGTGTGTGCGCATTTTTATATAGTAATTTTTAAATCAATTATTATTTTAATTAAACAATTTGATTTAATAAATTTGTGTTTTAAAACATAATGGCTAAGAATAAACAAACTTAGGACGGTTTTAAAAATGGAAAACTGAGCACGGTGTTTGCGAGCGTTGTTGTTTACATATTTAACGTCCCACATTAACGTCGGCTGCTTAATCAGATCGCCATATTTAATTACCGGAGGAAGGGAGGACACCACTTATTAAACAGCTAATGACTTTGCAATTTTAACAGTACTCGCGTTGAAATGGTTTAGAAAACACGCCGGTTATGATGAAAATGGCTTTAATTAATTGTATGACTAATGTTTATTAATATAACCTTATCGGAAAATATTGTAAATACATATGTAAATTGGATAATAGCAGTTATAAGTGTATATTTGTAAATATGAATTTAATTGAAGGTTTAAAGGAATGACTTATGTTAATGGCAACACCCATCTGTTGTCTGAACGACTTTTGATGACAGTATATAAAGAATTTCAAAAAGATTAGTTTCAGTAAAATAATCATACTGGAGTTTCGGCTTCAGACAGACAGACAGACAGATACATAAACTCCATTATTAATAGATATTATATATATATATACATATATTATATATATATTATTTATATATATATTATTTATATATACATATATTATATATATATTATTTATATATACATATATTATATATATATTATTTATATATACATATATTATATATATATTATTTATATATACATATATTATATATATATTATTTATATATACATATATTATATATATATTATTTATATATACATATATTATATATATATTATTTGTATATACATATATTATATATATATTATATATATATTATATATATATAAATGTTGCATCCAAATTCTATTCTTATTCAAAGATGTTAAAACGATCATCCACTCCATAATAAATACCAATGTGTATTTATTTGTGTGTATATATATATATATATATATATATATATATATATATATATATATAAATATAGGTATATCCATTCTGTCACATATATTAGTAAAAACATGCCTTTTTCTAGACCCAGAACGAAATCATTTCAAGTTGTGAGATGGAGTGAGAAAGCAAATAGCAAGTTAGACAACCACCTCAGACTTACGCAGCTATCTGAAATGAATTTGGAAAATAATACCCCACTCTATAATAAAAAAAATTAACTGTGGGTGATTTTTTTTCCTTTAGGTAATCAGAAATGATAATAATTTTTATATGAAAAATTAAATTACTGACATAGTTCTATGAGTTTATATGAATATTTTAGTAATATATTTAGATAAATAGCAAGTGCGAACACTGGTGAAGCATTACTTTTTAACACAATTTTATTACTAAAAAGATTACAAAACATTATAAAAAAGAAAAGAAATATCAACATAAATAAACGAGAACTGCAAAGTACAAATTACTTTTTCTTTTTTTTCATTTTGTTTTCTTATTTTTGTTGTCATCATGTGATATATTATTTACCAAAATAACTGAGTGATGAATAACAGATATTCTATATGTGCTACTAAAAAAATCACAATAGAAAGATACTCTGAAATTCACTCGAGCTCATCCAGTTATGTTATATTGTGACAGATGTCTTACAGAAATGTATTCATGGCATCAGAAAATAAGTTATTATTGCATAGTCAGGTGGGAGAGAGGCTATTTTTTACTGTTGGGGGGGGGGGTAGTTGACTCTGACAAAATATTGGTTTGGAGGAATTGTAAATTAAATTGACAATGGAACGTAAAGTTTTCGTTAATTTTTATTAAGATGTTGACATTTCATAGAGAGATGTGCACAGAACAGGAGACTTCATTGGTATGGTCATGTTGAAAGAATAGATTAGAGTGCTTGGGTTAGTAGATGTAGAATAAATGAGGTAGCAGGAGAAGGCCAAGGAACACATGGAAGGAAGTGAAAAGGAAGAACTTCAGAGAAACAGCGATAAATAAACACCTGATCAGAGGTAGGTTAGTTTGAAGTTAATTTCTAAAAGCTGTCCAACACATGTCAGCATGTAAAACAGACATTAAGCCAAAAATGATAATGATAATGCTACACCACAAACCTGTTTGAAAAGAAACACTTTGTTTATTTTTATTAGAATGTAGGCAATGCTTTAAAAGATATTTCATAGGGAGATGTGTGCAAGAACAGGAGACATTGTTTGTTTGGTCACATTGAAAGAATGGATGAGAATGCTTGGGTTAGTAGATGCAAACCAATCGAGGTAGCAGGGTGAATTGACAAGGGAAGACAAAGAAGAACATGGGAGGAAGTGATAAGGATGGATTTGTGAGAAAGAGGGATACATAAAGACTTGGTCAGAGATAGTTTGAAAGTCAATTTTTAAAAGCCGTCTAACACATAGAATGTAAAATAATCATTAAACCAAATATGATGATGATGTCAATGGTACACCAGAAACCTGTTTGAACGGAAACAGTGTGCCCCTACAAATGGGGGCATATGCGTTAGTCTGGCTGCTTGTTATCATTATCCACATGTTGCAGCCACATATCATTTGTTCAGAATGTGGGTGCCCAGCGCGTGAGCTTCCTGAAGTAATTGGAATGCAGAGGGGGCCGCGTGCCACCAAATGAACTCCTACACGCTATCTTTTCTGTCTCTTTTATCGACATATGGCACCAACAAATCCCTTATCTCATTCCAAAATTCTCATGAGATTCCAAATGTGATTTCGTTCTACTTTGTTTTACAAACTAAACTATTTTATGCATCTCTATCTAAAAATTTAAATTAACCTTTAGTTTATAGATTTTTTTCTTTAAACAGTAAAAACCTACACATGAAATTCTGTTTAACTGCTTTTTTTTTTAATTGTGTTTACTAATGAGTCACCATTTATGAAGGCCCAAAACCACTCAAGGATTAAGGTTAATGAGATGGATAGATTGACAGTTGAATCATGATATATGAGAGGATATATGAGAGGATTCAAAATTTCCAAATAGCCCCCACCGAACCAATAAGAGTCGACCCAGAAAACAGCAATTCTTCCCCCTTTATCACCAACATTGCTCATGGAACGTGAGGGCTAAAGGAAGGGGGAAGAGAGATCAAGTCGAAAGGAAACTCAAGGTTCAGTTTCTACTCTCCATATTGTAGAGAAAAATATGACGGGATACAAACAAACATTGCGATGGATCGATAGACAGTTCAATGATGATGAATATTATGAGAGGTTTGAAAATGTTCACATAACACTCACTCAAAACAGCAGTCAACCCAGAAAACAAAATTTTCCCTCTTTCTCAGAAACATCGCTTATGGAATGCAAGGGCTAAATGGCAAAATGGAAAGGGGGGGGGAGAGTTAGTGTTGTCGAAAGTAACTCTTTAACTACTTAAATTTTGATTTTTGAACATGAGAATTTACAACCAAAACAAAACATGTTATCCTGTCTATCTAACCATTTTTTTACCTTCTAAATTAATTTCTCACAAAAATAAAATATATCTTCTATTATTTCACCTTATTCTTTTATTATTTTTTTTCTGAATTCTGTGTTACCACTATCAACCAAGGGAAGATTCGATAATGCATGGAATTGAAATCTGGCCAGGGTTAAGGACATGTGTTGCATGGAAAGAAATGATATGAAAATGATATTATGAATGTGTAATGTGAGTCTTAAAGACAGGCTTATAGGAAGATTAAATTTGGACAATATAGGCAGATGTGTGCAGAACAGGAGACTTCGATGGTATGACCAAGTTGAAAGAATGAATGAGAGTTCTTTGGTTAGTAGCTGTAGAACAGTTGAAGTAGCAGGTTCAGTTTACAGGGTAAGGCCAAAGAAAACATGGGAGGAAGTGATAAGGAGGATGTACTTGAAAGGAATAAATAAAGACCAAGCCAGAGATAGCTTAGTTTGAAGTTAATTTCTTAAAGCCGTTCAACATATGCCAGCATGTAAAACGGACATTAAACTAAATACCTTGTATGGCTGTAAAACGTGGTCAACGACAAAATGTCAAAATGACATGATCCTGACTGTCATGAAAAAAAATTGTCGATCTCTCTGTAAAGGCTATCATGAGAAATTGAATAGCACAACGACATCTAAACTGATACGGGCATGTCATCCGTCGTCGGGCATCTAAAATGCTCAAAAGTTTGTCCCATATCAAGCCGATGACTCAAAGCAGTGTGGTAGGCTGCTTAAGACATGAAGGGGACCAGTTGATGGTGACCTGCTTCTAGTGGCTGATACAAGTGAAATGGCAACAGACAGGAGAAGTTGGAAGTCATTCACGAAACGTGTAACTTCAGCATGAGACACAAATTCAAAAAATAATAATATAAAACGTTTTTTATATTTGGTGATCTGATGAGAACCGGTGTATCAATGTGATTTAGCTGTAAGTTTCAGCTAAGCTATGAGTATACAGTTCTTATTACCCATACTCACGCTATAGATTCAGTTATAGTTTAAAATTTTTTTTTTTTTTTAAATATCTAATAGATGATGGCGACCTGATGCTAGCAGGCAGCACAAGTGAACTAGCAACAGACAGGATGAGTTGGATCTTATTTATCTCCCTATTATTTATCTTGGACGTAAGATTAGACACAAGGTCGGGAAAGTGGGATTTGAAAAGACAGCGCCCTAGAGAAAGGGAACTCTGGCTGAACAAAAATTGCCGGACACCTCTGTCGATATTCCCTGGTAGAGGCACCTCAGGTGATTCACAATAAACTAACCCCTTCTCAAAGTGCAAGAAGGCAAAGCCTGAGAAGGTGGACTTCCTAGAACTGTACAGGACCATACATCAGCCCAACAAAGAACAAATCTACACCAGCACAGAATGACCAAGACTCTGTCGATCTGGTTGGATGTCATTCAGGAAATATCTAACCCCAGCACGAGACACGAAGGCGAAAAATGATGGTAAAAATAATAATAATAATTATCTATTTCTATACAATCAGATTTTCGTTTTTCTATCATTTAACTAAAATTTTGTCTTTTGACTGCAGCTCAACATTGTGTGAAGAAAATGGCCAAGATCTGTTTTAAAATATAGCATTGCGATATCTCTAAATAAAGTTAGGTATATGTATATGCTTATATATTTGTATGGACAGTATTCACTATAACTAATTAACCGATCATTATGAAATTTGGAACACAGCTGCTACGCTTAAGGGGTCATGATGTCAGCTATATTTAGTTTTATGCAAAGGGGGTAAAACATGAAAATTCAGATACCTCCGATTTTAGTGAAATTTTAACAATAGGTATCAGACATCAATTAAAAAATATTCCCTAAATTTCAGTTTCATTGGGGTATTTTAAAGGGTGTTTAGGGGGCATAATATGGGAACAATTTCCAATATGAAAATGAAAATATATCAAATTTGCATTAAATCTGATCCATACTCATTATACACCAATGAAGCAAATTCCCTAAATTTCAATTACTTAAGACTATTTAAGCTTAACCCTTAAATTGTAGACATTTTCTGGATTCAAAATCATATCATGGATTTTGATCAAAATATCTATCAAAATTAAAATAAGGATTCTAGATATAAGGTTTAGTATCATTATATCTTGAGTTTAATCTTTATAAGAGGGCATAAAAGTGATGTAAAACTGTTCCTTTTGGAGAATTAATTTTACCCATCCTGGGACGGGTATTTTTCTAGTCTATATATAAAGCAAAGGTGTATATGTCTGTCTTTCCATGCATCAGTTATCAAGGGTTTATATCTGAACAAAACCAATGACATATTTGGAATAAGCAGATCCATGTTTTAGCCTAGTTTTAAAATGATTAAAAGTTTTATTTATTTATTTCTATTATAATAACCTCTATATTAATACAATTGTGACCACTTTCCATGTGTATGTGTGCGTTTCTTGCCTTTACGTGACTTACATATCATTTATTTTTATTTACTATTAATTTATTATTTATAAAAATAAGAAATGCAATAGCATTAAGTACCAAAAATAACTTTAAAAATTCTAATTTAAAACAAAATTACGAAATTAAATCCACCATAATACATTTCGGTGTCTTTGTAATCATTCATTACAAACTATTAACAAACTATTAAGTTTGTTAATAGTAAGAAAAACAAAGAATTAATTACTTTGTGACCCTTCGAAATTTGAAAGGAATTTGGGAGCATTTAAACTGTCAAATAATCATTTCTGGCTTTAAAATTCTTGCATTGAAATTTTGGAAACTATTTAGATCCAATCATTTTATAAATGGATTAAAATAATATTGCCGTAACCAAATTGATTATAGGTTTATAACAATTTAGTTCAATTTATAATTTAATTATCAAACGATACTGTAATAATTAAATGTAACTTTCAAAATCCTATTAAAAAATAGTTTGGTAAAAACGAAAAAAAAAAAAAAGACTCCCGGGCAACGCCGGGTAGGTACAGCTAGAGGTAAAGGGTTCTGTTATTTTCTTTAACGGCGTATCAACTTTTGCAATCTCTATTCATTTGCCTCTCCATGAAGACAGAGTTAGACACAAAGTCGGTTTTTATTGTCATCCAGATCCCCAAAAAGGAACACTCTGAATTGGGACAAAAATTTAAATTGCCTCAGTCTGAAAGGATTTCTCCTTAACTAACCGAGGACAGAAAAGATGAAGTGTAGTATCAGAACAGATACTACATTTTGATCTTAGCCATGAGGCCAGGAGTCTTTATAGTCATTTAATGCTGGAAATCAGTTTTCTAAACAAATTTTTTACTTTTGTGAATAAATTGTCAAAAGAACAGTAGTTGTACTATTTAACCCATAAATGGGTGAAATGAGAGGTTCATACTTTTCTTCACAAGTTTTATTAGTTATGTTCAACATATTTGATACCCAGTCAACACTGGGTTGATCTGCTTCTATGCAAACGTTTGAAATAAAATTTTAAAAAATTTTTTAAATATATATAACTAAATATATATTGCATTTTGCTTTGTACTGTATTTGTTTTGCTAGTCTCAATACTTGCTTTGTTTGGCTTTGTCCATTGTGCATGTTATGTGACAAGAAACATCTCAACAAATAAAGTTAGGAAGCAAAGAGTATAATGGTGTGTATCTTTTTCTCTTTCAAGTAGTACTGAAATATATCAGTTGACTGAACCGATATATTTATATATATGTGAGGGTCTCTTATCTTTACCCAGAATGGTTTGTAAGGAACTATAAAATGGTCAAGCCTTGTTTGGACTCATTGAAAAGGGTAATCGGGCAACAGTGATAATGAGTTTAAAGTGGCAAATCACATCTGGCTGAGAAGACGAGAATCTTCTGTTTGCGTCCTCATTCAAAGAAAAAAAAGAGTTTACGTTGCAGACAAGATACAGAATGCTCACAATTCTGTGTGCATTTATATACAGAGTGGTGCAAAAGGCAATATATCTTCTATTATATAATGGAAAGTTGTCTGTGTGTCAAAAACTACACAAGACACACCCACAAAGCTTTTTCTTTTTTACTATTGCCTTGGGCAACATATAGACGAGTGTTTTTTTTGTTTTCTTTAATATTCATTCTTTTGGAGGTCAACAGGAACAGAATTAGTAGGGGGGGGGTCAACATTTAAAGCAATTTTTTAATGTTATGTAATAATATGTCAACGATTTGGTACTGATATCGAATATGAACCAGTTTCCGAGAACTTCACCTCGGCAGTGTTCGGGCATGTTACGTAAACAACCGAGAGATGCCAAGGTGGTAGTTTTGTTTTACGGCATATCAACCCTTTTTGGGTTATTTAATGCCGAATCTGGTCATTATAGTAAAAGTTTTTATGCTTCAAGTTCTTTATATCTTCAAATGTTTAATCATCGTTTTTGGTTTGGTAGTTTTGTTTTACGGCATATCAACCCTTTTTGGGTTATTTAATGCCGAATCTGGTCATTATAGTAAAAGATTTATGCTTCAAGTTCTAAAAATAAAATAAAAAAGGGGAGGGAGAAAGGGAGAGGGGCTGTTGTTTTTGTTTTTGGTTTTGTAGAACATAATTAAGTTTTACAAAAAAACAAAAAAAAAACAAAAAACGTCAATGTAGGTGAATTTCGTCTCAGGGAGCCACAGGGCAGCCTGATCTGGTATCACCAGGAGATGCCAAGACAAATGTTTACAGACGATAACTTTGATACGTTGCTGTCGTATTTTTCAGTTTTATTTTCAAGTAAGATAGTAAATAGCAAAAAAGAACAAAATATAGCGAAATCACTGTTACTAAATATATATTTTTTTTACAAAATAATGCTAAACAACTGTTATAATAATATATATATTTTTTTTACAAAATAATGCTAAACAACTGTTATAATAATATATATTTTTTTTTACAAAATAATGCTAAACAACTGTTACTAAATATATATTTTTTTTTTACAAAATAATAATATATATTTATTAACAGTTGTTAATAAATATATTTCTTTTTTGCATTTCTTTTTTAATCAGTTGTGGCCATCATAATAGTAAACTATATTACGTTAGCCACGATTCAGTCAACTGGTTAAAATGTAGTTTTTTTGTGTTTCTTAAAACTGAAAAAGAATATTTTTGCGTGTTTTGGGGGGTATTTTTTGACATTGTTTTTTTTTAATCAGTCGGGTTAGGGTTAAACAGAGACTCGTCTATCTCAACCGTATGCCTGGGCCTCTGATCTGACGAGGATTTCATAACAAATGATCTTCACAGACCTCCCTCAAAAAAATTCTTCCAATCGGTCTGCGGCCTGCGTGTTCAGTGATTCAACGCTGCATTCTTTCCATGTCGTCTGCCAGCTGACAGGCTAATCGCCTCGGCATCTCTCAGTTGTTTACGTAATATGCCCAAACGCTGCCCATGCTATGTTCCCTGGAAACTGGTTCATATTCGATATCAGTACCAACGATTTTTTTTCAGTTGCCAGAGAAAGTAAGAGAGAGGGATGAGAGAGAGAGGGGATAAAGAGAAGGAGAAGTTTTAAAAAGAAATATGTTACACACTTTTTAACTCTTCGGATAACGATGCTAGTTAACCATGCTAGTCTAATATAAAGCAAAGTTGGTACTACTGCAACCTATGTGCCTAATTTCTGTGACTGCTCGGCCGCAGCGATCCGACAGGTCGCGGAAGCGTCCGAAAGCTGCCGAGTCGAAAACGAGACTGGCGAGATGAAAACGAGGCTGTATTAACAAAACCGAAAATCGTGCAAAAATGGAAGGTTGGCAGACAACAATATAAGACGATGAATACGGAAAGAAAAATGCATATATTTTTATAAAAAATGAAAGAAATGAACAAACCATAGCTGAAGAACTATTCGTATCCCCCGAAGACCCAGAGCAGCTGGAGAACACGACCGACGTTTTATTTACGCCAGTTGAATAGAATCTCGTCGATCTCCACCGTATGCCATGGGCCTCCGAGTCGTCGAGGGTTGCGCGATTCTTCCAATCCACTTGTGTGGGCGCAGACAGTACGCCGCATTCCTTTCGTAGATTCTTTCCTGTAGCCATATCCTGGGACCACAGGTAGATCAGCTTCAGTATCGTCGCTATCTCCAAACGTGACCGCGAAAAAAATGTCCCCGATCGCAAAGACACCCAAGCCCTGCATTCCTGGGTGGGGCATCTCCATGCATACTTGTCCGATATTTGTGTTCTCTTCGTCACGCGGCAAAGTCGTGCACATCTGCCGCACTGCATTCTGGTCGGCAGAAGACATTTCTGATGGCAGAAATTCATCACTTGCTCCGGAGATTTTAAGGTATCACACAACTCCTCGAAATTCATTTTGCGTTTTGCTTAGCGTTTCCTTCAAATTATTATCGGCTGCTATAAACTGATTTGCAGCAACCTGATTGGTCAGTTCTTTTTTCCAGTTTTGTTTACAGCCTCGTTTTGTTTATACAGCCTCGTTTTCGACTCGGCAGCTCTCGGACGCTTCCGCGACCTGTCGGATCGCTGCGGCCGAGCAGTCACGGAAATTAGGCGCATAGGCTGGAGTAGTACCGCAAAGTTGTCTTTCTCTCTGTCTGTTTGGCTAAAATTAAGAAATTACCAGGGATACACACTTACAAAACCTTAGATATTCTGATTTAGTATAACCCCACGCAGATTATGGTAAAAAAGATCACTGTAATATTCATTCATTTAGGGGCACCAAGGACCAAAGTAATGTCTGCAGAATCAGGAAAATAAGTTCCTTTATTCAACAAATCAAAGTAAATAATTCTATAAATAGTTTTAAAGTTATTTCGCCTGAACCAATTAAAATTTAAAATTATAGAAATTAAAAAAAAGAATAATAGTAATATTGTGCACTAGGGTTGCAAGTTCTCAGGGGTCCCTATTTATTCCCGGACAACCACAGATAGCCTTGCTAGTACTATATAAAAATATACAGTTTACAATAAATGTTTGAATTGGTATTCACCTTTTTCCAAACATTTTTGTACTTTATATGGATGACAATGATTGCAAGAGAAAATATAACCAACAGAATGTCTTGATAGACTCGTTTCCTGTGACACTTTCCGTAATAAATTTCATAGGTTACCCCACATGTCTTCATACATCTGCAGATTTTTTGGAATCAGTTGCAAATTTTCTTTCTTCACAGTGTAATGATGTATGGCAGTCAAACGTGGCCTGTGACGGTTGACGACATGCACTGTATGGAGAGAAATGATAGAAGAATGATACGATGAATATGTAATGTGAGTCTTAAAAACCTGCTTAGATCTGAGGACCTGAGAGGAAGATTAAATCTGGACGGTATTGTGAGATGCGTACAGAACAGGAGACTTCGATGGTATGGCCACGTTGAAAGAATGGATGCGAGTTTTTGGATTAGTAGATGTAGAACAGTTGAGGTAGCAAGTTCAGTTCACAGGGAAGGAAGTGATAAGAATGGACTTATGAGAAAGAGGGATAAATAGATACCTGGCTAGAGATAGGTTAGTTTTTCATTGACAGGAGACATACCCTTAAAATATCGAATTAATTGAATATTGTCAACTCACAAATCAAAAGAAACAAACAAAACGGAATTGACAGTTTTGTTATCAATTAATTTTACAAGACATTTTATATAAAAGCTTCTTTTTTTTTTTGCTCAGTTCTTAACAGTAAATACAGAAATATATTTTCAAAGATAAAATGTCATATTTTCAATTTGTTGTATTTATTTCACTGTTTTGAGATTTTGGCCTTTTCTCAGATTGGAATTGTAACTGTTTGGTTGGAACCAATTCAAGGAATCTTATATACACAACTTAGATATGTCACATTTTTATCAGTAGCACAAGCAAACATAGCCACAACCTTTTGAAATAAAATCTAGACAGAAAGATATTGCATTGCAAGAATAAAGTTATTTTGGTTCTTGATAATTTTTGGGAATTATGTTATCTTAGTTTCTTGTTTATAAATTCTTTTTTTTTTGTTTACTAAATTTAAGTTTTATCAAGTTTTTCAATAGTTCTGTTTGTATTTCCTTCTACAATAACTGCTTTGGCTTTTGTTCTGTGTTTGATATTATTTATTTATTTAATCTTATCGCATTTTCTTTTTTGGGATTTGAACTTTGAAAGTTTACAAAATTCTTGGGATTCATTTTGTTTTCCAGTTACACACACTTTTTTTAGATACATACAGGCTGTGTTTGTTGGTCAGTCTGTCACGCTTAAGTTTAAAATAGCATTTTCATAATTAAATTCACAGATTGATTGGCCGCACTTTATTTTAGGTGTCCAAGCATCTCTATAAGTGACCTTTGTCAGTTGGTCTGTCACACTTAAAGAAAATGCTACTTCAAACTTAAGTGTGAGAGACCAACTGACAAAAAGAGTCACTTAAGCATGACAGACCAAAGAAAATGCTATTTCAAACTTGTCATGTTTAAGTTTGAAATAGCATTTTCTTTGGTCTGTCATGTTCATGCTTCCCATAGCTTCCATAGACATTTACTGGTCCACTTACTTCACACCTTGAGCTGTCAGTATGTCTACCTTAAATAGTCTCCACTTCAAGGAGAAGTAACTTAACTGTCATCTAACATTGACATGTCAAGCTCAACTTTAAAATAGCATATTCTTTGGTTTGTCATGCTAAACTTTGAAATAGCATATTCAACACTAAATGCGCAAATTGAAAGAACACATTCTAAGAATATTTGTTCTTGTTTTTTTTTCCTTTCATTTTTACTTCAAATTTTTTTAATCATGCTTTTTTTGAGTAAGTTTATTCTGGATTTACTCACAAATGGTCTGCAGAGAATAAAAATAAATTTCAATTATAGACAAGTATTTTCAATTCAACATGAAACAAATAAAACAGTTCAGATGAAATGCTAAAAATTGCATTAATAGATTTTAAGCTATTTTATTGCTTTCTCAAGAAAACAATGTCTTACCCATTTTCTTGTGTGCCATAAATTAACCCATTGGGATGGAGTAATTAAAGAAATTGTAATTTTGTTAATGATTTAAGCGTTTATCTTTGTTTTCACATGATTGTAGGGAATTTTATTTACTCCCCCCCCCCCCCCAAAAAAAGAAAAGAATGTTATAACATACCATTTTATTTATATTGTTTTTCTCAGCATTGATATTTGTATTATTTTAATTACATTTTGAACGATATGCCCTTTGGCCTTCTTCAGATGTATTGTAGTAATATGAGATGTGGATGTGTTAGTAAGAAGAAAAGGAAACTTCCACATGAAAATTAGATTACGTAAAGAGAGGAAATTTCCACTAGAAATTAAGTTAGCATATTCGAAGGAAGTGGGGTCACAGGAAGTCTCAAGTGGGACATAGAAAATTAGCTTCTTTGATCTTTCTCCTGACTCTTATCTGTCGACCAGGACAGACGTGTTCTTAGGAGATCCTCTTCCACAGTGGTCTGAGCGGGATATGTAATATTACTGTAGACATGTAAAGATGCTAAAATCAATTTTAAAGGAAAAAAAGAAAAATATTAAATTTAAATTATTTTTGTGTGCTGTTATCTATTACAATTGCTGAAAAAGTAGAGAAATCAACTCTACTGCAACTACCATGACTACTGCTCCTATGGTGTGTCAACCCAACACAGCTGTCTGCTACATGACAACACCAACATATTTGTTTGGGTCGAAAGTATTCCAGACGATAGTGCTACAGTATTGTTCATTTACGCTGATGTTTTTCCAACATTCAAATATGACTGTTGTTGATTATCTGTGTATTGTATAGGCTGATGTTTCCTACATACCTAAGTCTGAAGAACTTATTTGACGTTAATTTTTAAATTAATAGATATCATCATCATCATCATCATCATCATTCAGTTTTTGTTATTTAGGGTGCTGCGAATGTCCTGAACTCCGATGTGTGCAACACCAAGCAACGTCTCATGCCTGTTCTCCATGCAGTCCAATCCAAAGAGTTGATATCAATCAGGTTGCATGTAGTCATATCTCTTCTTATGCACTCAAACCAGGTTTTCCTCAGTTTACCCTGCTTCTACCAGATCAGGCTGTCTGAAAATACTGGCTTCCTGACCTAAAATGCACCAAACATTGATGCTATTGTTTTTATCCTTTGCCTTTGCAAAACAATCATGTTCTTCAAAGTCAAAAACAAAAACAATAATTTTTCTCTACAAAACAACCAAACCAAACACCATGAATAAATATTTGAGGATATAAAGAACTTGAAGCATCAAAACCATTATCAAAATGACCAGATTTGGCATTAAATAACCCGAAAAGGGTTGATATGCCATAAAACAAAACAACCAAATCAAACCAATCCTCGGTTTACCACGCTTCCTATTGTCTAAGATATCCAGACGTGTTATGGAGTTGATGCAAGAGGTGGCACACTGTACATGGCCAAACCAACGCTGAGCGTGTAAGACGTTCATAATCTCACCAATACCAAGTTTCTGATCAAGCACTGTTGAAAGGATCCTTTCCTCCAGTTTGCGGTTGCACGTCCAACTGATCATTGATTTAAAAAAACAAAAAAGCAATATCGTAAAATACATCTTGTAGATTCTCCGAGGTCGGTCATCAGTGATGAACTGGTTTCATTGTAGATTTCCAGTTTTAAATCAGACCCACTCTACCAGCAACCCAAGCATTTTCCAAAATAAAAATTATTCCGCCTTGAATGCACCGTCATGCTATGTACCACATAAACATTGCTTTGTTTTTTCTTTTCTTTAAGGCCATTTAAATTATGACATGGATGCTTAGCATCAACCAATGAAAATCCTTTCAAAAATATAAATCCTCATGCTAAAAATTCAAACAAAAATGATTTATTAAATTTCACTTATACTAAAATAGCATAAATATCAATAGCATACACGTTACATGAATAGAAATTATACGAGAATGATATGATGAATGTGTAATGTTTGTCTTAAAGACAGACTTAGATGACCTCAGTGGAAGATTAAATCTGGACAGTAGGGAGATGTGTGCAGAATAGAAACTGTTGTTGGTTTGGTCACATTTAAAGAATGGATGAGAATTCTTGGGTCAGTAGATGTAGTACAGTTGAGGTAGCAAGGTCAGTTTACAGGTAAGGCCAAAGAAAACATGAGAGGAGTGATAAGGATGGATTTGAGAAAGAGAGATGAAGACTTGGCCAGAAAGAGAGAGGTTAATTTGGAAGTAAATTTCTAAAAGCTGTCCAACACATGTCAGCATGTAACATAAATGTTAAACCGAATATGATGATTTGTAGTAACTGCAAGTTAAAGTATAAACGTAATCAAGTCAACTATGAGTGGATTGTTTAGCTTTTGTTTTGTTGTTTTAATTAGGCTGACTTGTTAATTCTGCTTGTGTTTGTTATTTGTGGCATTGAAGCTGTTGATATTTTAAATGTTACACATTCTACTCTCTTACTAATTGCTTCATTTGACTGAAGTTTTGTTTTTTATTCACTTAACGTGTTGATTTACAAATAAGATCTTAAACTCAACAAAACTGAGCCATGGATATTCTCACATACACACAATGACAACAGAAAATCTTTTGGGGCCACAGCGTAAATGTTGATGACATAAAAGATTATAATAAAAAATATAGTTGTAAAATTAGTTCCGAACAATTTATTTGAGTTTACCTACTCATGTGTTATGTATTTGTGTTAAAAACAATTCAATATTTAACATAAAATATAAGCATGTGAAATTACCATTAGGATTGCTTCCAAAAGAAAACAAAACATAGCCGACGGATGACTAACTAGGTACTAACGGGCAATCGTAATGGTAACTTCATATGCTTATATTTTCTATTAAATATTGAATATTAAATTGTTTTTAATGCAAATACATCACACATGAGAAAGTAAACCCAAATAAATTGTTTTTGACTAGTTTCTCACCTATATATCCATTAAAATCTTTAATGTTGAAAACAGTTACGTTTGTCCTTATTTGTATTATTTGGACTACTATTCTCATCTTGGTTGTTGTTTTCACAACGTTTCGGCCGATGTAATCTCCGACCTTCTTCAGTTTAACATCTTTTCGAACTTAGGAATCTCATTTAATTCACGGGGATAGACTGTTTTCATTCCGTCAGCCATGACTTGGTAGAAGTGCTAATTTTTATGTCAGTTTTAGTTTGCTTTTTTAGGGGTTTTTTTTTTAATTATTACAGAGTCACCACTTATCAAGGCCTAAAGGTCACTAGAAGATAAGGGTTAATGAGTTTGGAAGGTGGACGGTGAGACAACACCGTGATGATTGGTAACGATAGTTGAAATTGGGCAGAATTTGATTATTTAAGAGGACGGCTCAACAAAACAACTATGTTGTAATCAGCTGAGAAGCATCCCCACGGTATTATGTTCCACAAATGGGTAGTTCTAGGAAAGAAACTCTGCTCATGGAAGCTCCGTTTAGCTTTAGATGAAAGAGAAATTATTGAAAGTGGTTGTAGCTAGATGAGTTTTTGTTAAGGACTTTTTACAGGGGGAACCATAAAGTATAGCTCAGTCGAGCACCTACCATGAAAATAATAATAGAGAGACTAGCAACATCTCTTTTATGAGAAAGTGGCTGTAAGGAAGAGAAAAGGGAATCCCCCACTAAATTTCGAAGTCGGTTTTGTACTCTGTCAAGGCAGGAAAAGTTGTTTTGAACAGCACCTCCCAACATGTGGCAACAGTACTCCATCTTAGGATGTATTTGACTTTTATGCAGGTAAAGGATTGCGTAAGGTGGGATATGCTTTCTGGAGCGGTAGTTATATGTTAAGCTAAAACAAACTCCTTTCCATTAGAAATATTTTGCATTGTTTACATTTTCACAGTTTTTCCATGTTTCGGCTGTTCTGCTCTCCAGCCTTCTTTAGGTACCTTCTGGCAATTTCGAACTGAAATATCCATGTTCTATTTATTATTTGTTATATATATATATTATTAAATATTTCTCTTTCTTTCTTTCTTTCTCTCTCTCCCTCTCTCTCTCTCTTTCCACCTCCTCTCTCTCTCTCTCTCTTTCCACCTCCTCTCTCCCCCTCTCTTTATCTTTCCAACTCCTCTCTTTATTTTCCATCTCTTCTCTTCCCCTCTCTTTATCTTTCAACCTCCTCTCTCCCCCTCTCTTTATCTTTCCACCTCTTTTCTCCCCCTCTCTGTATCCTTCCACCTCCTCTCTCCCCCTCTTTTTATCTTCCCACCTTTTATCTTTCCACCTTTTCTCTCCCCCTCTCTTTATCTTTCTACCTCTTCTCTCCCCCTCTCTTTATCTTTCCACCTCCTCTCTCCCCCTCTCTTTATCTTTCAACCTCTTCTCTCCCCCTCTCTTTATCTTTCCACCTCTTCTCTCCCCCTCTCTGTATCTTTCCACCTCTTCTCTCCCCCTCTCTGTATCTTTCCACCTCTTCACTCCCTCTCTCTTTATCTTTCCAACTCCTCTCTTTATTTTTCCACCTCTTCTCTCCCCCTCTCTTTATCTTTCCACCTCTTCTCTCCTCCTCTCTTTATCTTTCCACCTCTTCTCTCCCCCTCTCTGTATCTTTCCACCTCTTCTCTCCCCCTCTCTGTATCTTTCCACCTCTTCTCTCCCTCTCTCTTTATCTTTCCAACTCCTCTCTTTATTGTTCCACCTCCTCTTTCCCCTTCTCTTTATCGTTCCACCTCCTCTTTCCCTCCTCTCTTTATCTCCCCCCCTCTCTTTATCTTTCCCCCTCTCTTTATCTTTCCCCCTCTCTTTATCTTCCCCTCCTCTCTTTATCTTCCCCCCTCTTTTATCTTCCCCCCTCTTTTATCTTCCCCCCTCTTTTTATCTTCCCCCCTCTTTTTATCTTCCCCCCTCTATTTATTTTTCCTTCCTCTCTTTATCTTTCCCCCTCTCATTACCTTTCCCCCCTCTCATTACCTTTCCCCCCTCTCTTTATCTTTCCTCCCTCTCTTTATCTTTCCTCCCTCTCTTTATCTTTCCCCCTTCTCCTTATCTTTCCCTCTTCTCTTTATTTTCCCCTCTTCTCTTTATTTTCCCCTCTTCTCTTTATTTTCCCCTCTTCTCTTTATCTTCACCCCCTTCTATTTATCTTCACCCCCTTCTATTTATCTTCACCCCCTTCTATTTATCTTCACCCCCTTCTATTTATCTTCACCCCCCTTCTCTTTATCTTCACCCCCCCTTCTCTTTATCTTCACCTCTCTCTTTAGCTTCCCCTCTCTCTTTATATTCCCCTCTCTCTTTATATTCCCCTCTCTCTTTATATTCCCCTCTCTCTTTATATTTCCCTCTCTTTTGCTCTTACCCACTCTCTTGCTCTTACCCACTCTCTTGCTCTTACCACTTCTCTTGCTCTTACCCTCTCTATTTATTTTTTCTTAAAATCTTACATAACAGCAAGTGTGGTGTTAGCTGTTAGTGTGGTGTCCGGAAGATTATAAAAATCATTTATTTAATATTTTGGGAAAAGAAACTTCCCTTTGTCAAAAATAATTAACACCAAAGGAAATCTCCGACTGTGCAGAGAATCTGACAAAATGGCTGCCATAAGACAGAGTAGCAGCAAACCAGTCCCACAGAGAATCGAAATTAAACATTTTTTTAAATGTTAAATTATGTTATGTATACAAATGTGGTGTTCAAAAATATGTGTGTAATATTGGATAAGTGTATGGTGATCGATTAACTGTTAGTTTTAATAATATATATATATATATATATATATACAGGGTGGGCCAAAATAAGGGTCCTATCTTTAAATTTGAATAACTTGAATTTGAATAACTTCCACAAAATAAAAGTTAAACTCACCAAACTTTATGTGTGTGTAGACTGACCCTTCCGAGATTTTTTGAAATAAACAAAACAAATTTTAGCCGAAAAACACTTCTTAAAACTTACAAAAACTAAAGTATTGTTTTTTACACTGTTTTGAGTTTTTTAAGCAAAAATAATGTTTTCTAAATGAGGGTACGTTCCTTAGGGCTAATACGGCTCATGCTTGCTTTGGAAGGGGTCCTTTACTTATTCTAAAAAAAAAAATTTTTTAAATCAATAAATAAAAAAGTTATGAATTTTTAAAAATAGGACCCTTATTTTTGCCCACCCTATATATGTATATATTTTTTTAAATTTATATTTTTATTATTTACTTTTTATTTTCAGTGTGTTTCATCTTCGTATTTTTTTCTCTTGCATATTTTAAGAATTTTAATATAAAGTAAAGTAATTAATCTCTCATTTTAAATATTCTAGATTTTATTAAATTTATTGATTATCATATATTCAAGAAGTGATATTAATTGTGAGTTTCATCAAATTAGTTTATCGAATTAATGTAATATGTTATTTACTATAGGATTAAATTCGGTTGTAAAGACGATATAGGGGAAGTAACTCTCTTAGTTATGCGAATTAATTCATAGATTCAGTCGGTAGAAGTCTGTGTATTAAATTATTAGTAATATATACATATAATATATATATATATATATATACACACACATATATATGCATACATACATGTATATATACATGTACATATATGCATGTATTATTGTTTGTTTATTTATATATTCTTTATTTTCATCTTGTTTTCATATTTCTTTATATAGTGTTTTTTATATATTTTTTTTAATATTTAATTTATTTATTTTTTATTTTTTTTATTTAATTTGTCTATATTTATTTATTTATTATTTTTTATTTATTTTTGATTTTATTTAATATTTGTATGTTATTTGTATTTATTTATTTATTATTGTTATTTTATTATTTATTTTATTTAATATCTGCATGTTATTTGTATACATTTTATATGTGTTTGGATTAATATTTGGCGAATAGTAATGCATCGATCTTCTAAAATGGCAGCCTCAACTTGACGAACAGATGCCTCATCAATGGCAGAAGAGGGACGACCAGGTCTGGGAGCTGTTTCCACAGACTTATGGCCATGTTTGAATTAACGATGCCAGTGTTTTACAAGGTCAAATGATGGGACATCATCACCATAAGTTTCTTTCATTTCATCAAAAGTCTCCTTTGGTGTGCGTCCTTTCAAATACAAAAACTGGATCACTGTGTGACACTCAACTGGCTCCATTTCACACCTGACTCAGTTCAAACACCTGTAAATCAGAAACCACAATTAGTTCAGAGCTGTTTTTTGCAACATAACCCATGCAGATATAAATCATTACACATGCAAAATTTCATCTAGATCAGACAACTGGAAGTGGGTCCGAGGCATTACTTATTATTATTATTATTATTATATATATATATATATATATATATATAATTACACACTTGGCTAACAGAGACAGAAATTAAGATACTGGAAGCACTTTATGACTCTCCTTCCCCCACTCACATCGTGGCCGGGATGAACGGTTGTCTCATACATCTACTAGCTTTCAAGTCTGCCTGCAGAAAGAGACCACAATGCTCTCTCGTGGAACTGATGTCAGATCTCAACTTCTGTCATCTATCGGGGTTATACTCTAACTCCGGACCCATCAACCATTCAACGAGTTTTGTTGCTCATTGTGTAACCATCCTAACTAACCGTGATTCTTTTCATTCTAGAGAATCATAGAATTACACTTTCACTATATAACAAAAAGACTCTCGGACAATACCGGGTAACGACAGTTATTTTTTTATCTAAATCATATCAGTTTTTGGGGTTGTCTTTTTTGTTTTTATAAAGACATAAATTATGGTATTTCTTTACGGAAAGCGTAATTAATTACTGGAACACATTGCCAGGGCATGTTAAGAATAAAACTAGTTAAATAATTATTTAAATAATATTGACCAATTTTATGATTATATAATAAAAGAATGGATTACATGAACAATATTGGGAGCTCTGAGATGTGATATTTATGTGTAAATAATTTGAAAAATAATATTGACCGACTTTGTAATTATAGTATAAATAAAGAATTAAATGGTCAGTATTGGAAGCTTTTAGACGAGATTTGTCGTTAAATCTGAACTTAATTGTTTTTGTGTCTTTTTTAATGTCAAAATGGTATTGTACATATCTTGTTTGTTTGTTTTGGGGTGTTTTATTTTTGTTTTGTTTCTCATTGTATTTGTATTAAGATGTGCATGAAGGCAAAAATAAATATGATGCTTCTAATTCCATTAGCTTTCGGCAGTTGAATTGCAGTGGGTTAGCCATCTCGTACGACCTTGTTTAGGCCTGTAGTGTATGGGCCATCATGGTTTGGAATGTATTGCAGGCCAGGAAAAACGCCGGCTCAACCTGACTAGAGTGAACATTGTTGCAACAACAACAATTCTATATATCATTGAAAGTAACTAGATGTACTGCTTACTTTACTGACTGACAAATCTTAATGTCATTCCATGACAAGGATCTATAATAATGTCCATTCCTTCTTCACTGTTCATCAGACTGTGTTTGATAGATGCTTGATATCTTATCTCTCCTGTAAGTAGCCACGTCCATAGTCCAGACAGCTTTTGATCATCTTCTCTGATAGAAGTAAATGTATTTGTTGTTAACAAAAATGAAAAACTTGTATGGCGTGTTTAATTCATCTAGTTTATTTTTGAACTAATATTATTTTATTTCAAAATTTGGGCAAAATAAGTTAATCACTTAATTTTTTGAGTTAGTCGGGCAAAAGTCTTTCAGCTGCAAGTCTGTTGTTCAGTAAATGAGTACAATTTGTAAGCTCTAAAAAAAATCAATCTTGGTTAATTGTTTTTACACAATATCGAGAAATCCTGATTCCTTATATATAATTGTATCACAGTCCATAGTTTTCTTCGAATGTCTGACTGGCTTGGCAGTTTCTGAACGGGCAATATCGTTGACTCCAGGGCAAAAAGAAGGGGTCCCATTGAGTCACCCTGCTGTATACCACACTGTTATTCAAGGGTGTGATCGGCTATAATTAGGGTGCTGGAACTGGCGTAGGCAGTGTTAGCCAAAGGATGAAGCGCAGGAGCTCGATGAAGACAGGTTTCTAGAAGATGGTCTCGTTGGATGGAGTTGAAAGTGTTCCTCACATCCAATTTGACCAGCAAACGGTCCTGCTGTCATTGTTGTTGATCTTGGATGAACGCCCTAACAGCATGTACTGCAGCGTCGCCTCTACAACAGACTCCGACACCGAGTTGGATGGGGGACAGCTCGGGGGCCAGTGTGCGGATCACAGGATGTGTGGCCACTTTGGAGGCGAGACGACGAAGAGTGTTTCCAACGGCAATAGGTCGTAATCCACCATCCTTTTTCCTTAACGCCATCCAATTTGTTGTATTATTTACAATTTTTCAGACTGACTTTCCCATATTGGTTGTTGCTATCGCAATGTTTCGGCTATTTTGCTATCCGGCTTTCTTCAGGTGCCTCATGTCGAACTCTGGAACCATCATTATATTTTTTATTTTATTTTATTTTATTTATTTAGCAACCTGGGAGGGGAGTTTGGCATTACATTTAAATTTCTGCATATTAGTATGGTCGGGGATACATGAAGGCAGGTAGGAAATTCCAAAGTTTGAGGAAAGAAGGTATTAGAGTAGAAAATCTTCCAGCATCTGGGGACCTCTATGGTGAAGGGGTGAAATTTTGCTGTTTGTCCGAACCGAACCCTTTATTGCTCACATTCCATTCTCCAGGTGAAATTCTTTCATTTAATTGAACTCAGAAGATCAATGTGTTCTTGATACGTTGGTTAACATGTGCAGCTTATCTTGAGGTGCATAGTTCAATCCTGAGCAAAGGCAGCAAAACGATTTAAATAGTTAACTAAAAAGCCTGGCAAATAGAATGTACCCGCCCCCCTCCCCAGGGCTCCAATAAAGGGTTGAGTTAAAAATTCCATGATGATTCTTGCGTTCGACACACGGCACCTGAAGAATGCTGGAGAGTAAAGTGGCTTAAATGTTTTGATAATAACAACCTAGATGAGAAAAACGGTCCGGAAATTATAAAACATAATGATAAAAATTCAGCATATTAAGATAAATAGATCATTATATCTTTATATTATCTAAGGCATTTCATGTTTGTATGTACGTTATCACCTTTCACATACATTTTTTTAAAAATGTGATCGTCCGATCAGCAAAGGATGGTGATTGGTTATTAATCTTATGTCACTAAGGTAAACAATTCCAACTTTACCCATTTTATAATGGATTGTTCCAAAATCAAATTTTGTCATCTCATCGACTAAAACAGTACAATTATAATAATAAATAGATAATTTTAAAAAGTAGCATTTCTTATATTAATTTGAAGAACATTAGCTGACAATTATTTTTACAGTGAGAAGACAGAATATTTGTTTTAAAAAGAATTAAATTCCCACAATTTTAAATAAATAAATAAATAAAGAGACATATTTGTTTATTTATTTAAAGAATATCTAGTTGACAATGAGAATTATTTTTATGGAAGAAAAAAAATTCATTTTTTTTTTTAAGTATTGAGTCTGACAGACACGCTGAGTAGGTACAGCTAGTTTTCTATAAACATAAATATCTCATAATATATTTTTATTGTTTTTCAAAAACGTTAAATTTCTATTTATTAAGCAAAATGCTGTGTGTGTGTCCATCTGCTTTTTATGCAATACATGCAGGCTGAAAACCAATATCAATTATAGAACATTTTATTTTGAGGATTGTTCAAAGCAATAAAAATATGATCTATAATACTCCCTATAGTGGCCTTTTTTTATCTTCAGTCTAAACATTCGATCCTGTTTTTAGGACCAATCAAAATTGAAGGAGATAATTCTTTCATTTTAGTTCTACACAAAGTATAAAGTTTATTTTCTTTTGTTTTATTTAGCAAGTAATTGGTTTTTCATATCTTTAACTTTACTCTACAGTTCAATTTAAAAGTGACAATAGTCTATGATGAAGTAAAGTTGGTGCAATCTACAACTGCACCTCTTTTAAACCGATATAGTTTTCAGTCCAGTTTACAGGAGAAGTTCAGGATGACTAGAAACAATGCCGAGGTAAGCAGAGAAAAGTTAGTGTTATTTTTAAGTTTTCCTGCTAGACTAGTTGCACAACCAAGGCTTGAGAGCCTAGTCTACCCTACTATATAGATTCATACGTTTTCCAAAAGTAATAGTGAAAGCCCCGACAGAACTCAAACCCAACACGCGGAGCCCAACGTTTACCACCTGTAACCACTACACCATGACACTTTAGAAATTATTATTATTTACTCACTAGGAGTTATCACACTGGTCATCGTCAGTGATCGCCCACTGCCGACAACCTGTGGTATTCCCTGGAGTCTGAGTGACAACAAGTCTCCTCAGACTTCCAATGTGCTCCACCTCTTTTCGTTCATCACCACTGATGACCTTGCAGTAATCGCAACAGCCACCTACCAACGATTTCTCGCTGATAAGGGCCATTGGTCTCCTCTGGGGCCCGAGTGGCAACAAGCCTCCCCAAGGTCCCAGAGCTGTCCGCGCTTTTCCAGTGGAGGTCTGGTTTGCGCTTTCCCTCCTCGACCCTCTGTCCATAATTTTCGTGGCGTCAGCCTATGCTTGCGCCTCTCTCGTGCGGTTGTATTTTCCCCGGTTCTGTTGTCATGTGCTTCCATGTGTTTGTTCTCCATTCGTTGCTTATGTGGGTTGGTTTCTGCATTCGAGGACATTTCTCAGGATTGTAGCTGTTTTGATCATTACTGTCCTTTGTATGGTCTCAGTTATCCCTTTGATTCCTATTTCTCCTAGTCTTTTCTCCATGTTTTTGGGGACTGTTCCTAGTGCTCCTATGATTATTGGTGTTATACTGACTTTCTTCATGTTCCATATTCCTTTCAATTCTCTGGCAAGTTCAGTATATTTGCTTCTTTTTTCCGTCTCTTTGATTTTCACTCTGCTGGAACGGCAATGTCCACGATTTTGCAGGATTTTTCTTTCTTGTTGATTATTATCATATCCGGTCTCCTTGCTGTTATGGGTTTGTCTGTTTGTACATTCATATCCCATATGATTTTGTGTTTTTCGTTTTCTAGTATAGTTTCTGGTTTGTGTTTGTACCGTTTTTTTGCATATTCGAAATTCAGTTGTTTGCACATTTCCCGGTGTACTTCTTTCCCCACGCTGTCATGGCTGTTCTTGTATTCCCTTTGTGCTAGCTTGCTGCATTCACTTATTATATGATTTATCATTTCGTCTCTTTGTCCACACAATCGGCATTTGCTGTTTTCCTGGGTTTTATCTATCTTTGCTTTAATAAAGTTTGTCCTAATCACATTGTTCTGTGCAGCCGTCAGCAGAGATTCCGTTTCTCTGTTCAGGTGTCCTTTTCTTAGCCATGCTCAGCTGTTTTCATTGGCTTTATTGCTTGTGAGTCTTATAAAGCGTCCATGTAGTTGTTTTTCTTCCCACTTTTCCTTTCTTGTCTTTTTGTTTCTGGGTTCAGTGATTCCGGAGTTGTTTGTTGGGCTGGTGTCTCTTGCTGTGGTGATCAGTCTTTCCGTGTTCTGGGTTACATATTTCTCCAGCTCTTTTTTGTGTCTTCCACACAGTCTTTTATACTTACCAGTCCTCTACCTCCTTCATTTCTTTTCATGTAGAGTCTGTCCGTATCGTCTTTTGGGTGCAATACATTATTATTATCATCATCATCATCATTATCATCATCAGTTTGGATTAAAGTTTCTGTAGTGATGTTTAATAACTTAATTATCAATGTTCTTTTATTTAGTGCTAAGAAGTAATAAGTGTTTTAAACGACTTATGGATTAAAGAGAGTAAGTTTTAATTGTTTTATTACAATCTATATAATAAAAGTGAATGTACATGTGTCTAACTCGCTTCAATAATCATGTATGCAAATTTAATTTCATGAGCAAAGGTGGTGAGGCTTGATTATAATAATGGTTAATTTTTATAGGATCAATTCTGTTAGATGTTCTGATGCCGCTGTTTTTTTTTTCTTCTTTCCCTTCTTCTCTCGGCAGCAGACATGAGACTAAAATTACAGACATAGGTATTAACTGAAAGTTTGTGGCCACAACTAATGAATTTGATTCAGACAGATGAATCAGTTAAATTAGTTACTGCGCACAACAAAGAATTCTTCAGATTTAAGTTCGTTAATCACAATCAGAAGTTTGGTGTTTGAGATGAAATGTCTTAGGAAAATGCTCATGGTTACTAGGAATGACAGCTTAGTAATGCTTGCATATGCAAAGCGCTAGGCATGACAGAAACCATCGAAGATGTGATGTCGGCAACGAAGCTTCGATGGTTTATTTGGTCAGCGTTCAACTTCAAACAGCCGAGAAATATGGAATTCAGAGACAGAATTTTGTGTTCAATACAGCAAGGGGGCATTAAGTCCTGTGCGAGTAAAGTAATCACAATCTCATTTTGCTTTTTTATCAATTCATAATGCTTCTTTAATAAATGATTTTCTACAAACCACTATGTAAATTAGATTAAAAGAGTCACTCTTTCTCTAAATGCTCAGAGAGACATTAGAAATTATCAGAAAGTGATTGGAGGGTGAGAGAAATATATAGATAGTTAAGAGAGGTAGGTGACTTGTTCAGTTAATTACAAATCATGGCTTATTAGAATAAAAATGGAAGTGTTTTTTTTTCAAACGTAACTCAATCACAGAATTAAAGAATATTTTAACATGTATTTGTGTCATTTATCAATTTATAGTGGGCTCCACTTATCTCTGCATTGTTTCCAGTCGTCCTGGACTTTTCCTTGCCACTGGGATCAAGCAGTGCCGATTCAGGAGAGGTGTGGTTCAGATTGTGCAACCCTTGCTTCACAATTACATGTGCAGCTTCCTTCACAGGGGGTATCCATTATTAATGTCATATGGGTTACCAGTAGATGGTATTAGGATATTTAACATCCATTGTCTCTCAAGTCTGAACGGAGGTCATGAATGTTTCTTTAACAAATGTTTGGTGCTTCTGTATTATTGGGGCAAATGACATTTCATCTCCAATTTAGAAGAGTTAGTTGAAAAGGAAGACAATTCAAACTGTTTTTTTGTTGTTGTAACCATAACCCATAAGTAAAATTAAGAGAATTAGTAAGAAAATAAATGAAAAAGGGTACTTATGCAGTTTATGTACCGAACTGAAATAATAACGTTATAATTTAGAAAGCCATTCTTAACATGGGGAGGTTGATTAACTATTCTGTTTATTAAATTGTTAGGTGAAAGTATGACAGCTAGAAATACATTTAAAGGCTGTCAGAAATTATCCACTCTATCAAACTCAAACTGGTTCAATTCTTAATGACTTAAATTTTATCAAACGTCACTACAAAAACAAAACCAAATCGATAGAATCTATATAATAATACGTTAAGGCCAATTTTATGTTGGTACTACGTTATCACCTTTCACACACATTTAGCAAAATATAATCGTCGGATCAGCAAAATGATGATTGGTGGTTAATCTGATGTCGCTAAGGTAAACTATTCCGACTGTACCCATTTAAAAATTGTTTTTTTCCAAATTCAAATTATGTTGTCCTATCAACTAAAACTACAATTTTAAATAAATACATTTAAAAATGTGATATTCGTTTTATTGATTTTATTTAGCTGACAATTATTTTTACGGTAAGAAGACAGAGTATTTATTGTTTTAAAAAGAATTAAATCGCTCCAAATTTAAATAAAAGAAAAAAAGAGACATATTCATTTTATTTATTTAAAGAATGTTTCGCTGACAATGACAATTATTTTTACAGAAGAAGTCTTCTTTTTTTTCCTTAATAGTATTCAACCTGAGAGATGTTTATTATTTCAAAAGGAATATTATTATTAACAGTAAATTATACAGCTTGATGTAGAAAGCACCGTGAAATTTCCACTAAGTAATAATAATCTCGTTGGATGACATCGTTAAGAGCGCTGTGTCTATGAAATCTGGCAATGCTCCTTCTACAATTATAGTTCAATTATAGAAAACAAAAATCTTTTATTTAGTAATTTTCTTACCTTTCTATAGGGACTCTAATCGGTGGTAGTAAGAAGTTAATGATAAAAGCATAGAAATCTATACTTGTCTTTACAGCTGTAAATAAGGACTCATTTTACAATGAATTAACATTGCAAACGAACCGGTAATACCTGGTGTGCTATTTAGCCCTGTTTGGCCTATGCAGGCTTCTTCCGAAGGAGGAAATTTACAGGGAATATCAAATTCACAAGCAGCCACATGTATATTCCAGTCATGCGAATATGACATACAGCGCTTAGCATTCCCAAATGGTCACCCATCTGGTACTGGCCAGGCTCCACGTCGCTTAACTCCGGTGATCTAACGAGAACCGGTGTGTCAATGCGATTATGTCGTAATCTCCTTCTCTAAATGGTAAGAAAGACATTTAACAAAAAATAGGTTTTTTGCTTGATTTTTAGATAATCGTGAATTTAAGTGCTTAATCGATAATAAAGTGAAAAAATATTCTAAAATAAAGATTTCAGATGGCAAACGGGCTGCTTCATCTGAAGTTTGACCGATAATTTTACTTTTTTTTTTTTATCCATCAAAATATTTCTTCGCCTACAATTATATTATTTGTTTTACCAATATAATAATTCGTTCAATTTTTTTTCACCCATGAAACTAATTTTCGTGTCATGCCCCGTTTTTTTTTCGTCCCAAAATGTGAAAGGTGTTGCAGCAAAAATGAAGAATAGAAAAACACAAAAGTTTTGAGTGGGTACCATTAAGGCAGCAGTGAAATGAGGAGGGGTGAGAATATTGGTGAATTTGCCTTATGGTAGGAGAGATGAAAGGGGATGAGATTTTTGTCGTGGTGAGGTGTGGCATGGATTTTGAGAGGCTGGGGAAAGAAGAGGAAGTCTTACAATAAAGACGAAACGTTGATGAATATATAAAAAAAATATCTCTTGGGTCTTTTCCTTTTTCATTTCCCATATATATATATATATATATATATATATAGAGAGAGAGAGAGAGAGAGAGAGATCAATTTTACTACAGTTGAAGCATCGGTGTAACGTTAAATTTGAAAATTAGTTAAGAAAACAGATAACATGATGCAAGATTTTTTTCAAATACATGAATTATTTATTCATTTTTTTTTTTAATCCAAATTTTCGGTTTTATAAACCTTCATCAGAGTAATACAGACAATCTTTTTATTTTTTTCTTCAACTATAGTAAAATTGATCTCATTATTTGTACAAGCGTCCCAAAGCATCTCGGACATTAAAAACAGTTTCTTCAATAAGACTGGAAGAAATCGGCGATCTTCGGAAACGCTGTAAGATCGTGACAATGAAAAAGAAAAAGAAAAAAATTGTCTGTATTACCCTGATGAAGGTCTATAAAACCAGAAATTTGGATTTTAAAAAAAAATGAATAAATAATTAATTCATTTGAAAAAGATTCTACATCGTGTTATTTGGTTTCTTAACTAATCAAGGGAGGGGCGATAGCGCTCTATCCCTTAATAGACTTCAAGAATGACCTATGCTGGAAATCTCATTTCTTTGATCAATCATACCAATAAACCAAATTAGTTAAAACTTTGCACAAAATTTTTATTTGATAGGTTCTATAAGTGTGTAGAATTTCAGCATCATTAGTCAAAGCAACCCAGAGATCCAGAAAGTTCAATCATGAAATCATGTTATCTGTGTGTACATACGTACGTACGTATGTGCCACCCTGTATCTCATCAACTATTTGATGGATTCAGCTGATTTTTGGCAGAGATAGAGGTTATAGGGTATAGTTGATGGCATTTTAATTTCAGTTTACCATATACCTTAGTTTTCCAGAAAATTCCAAAAAACCTTAAAAATGATCAGTATTCATACACTTCATTTTATATCTTATCGACCATTTGATGGATTCAGCTGATTTAGAGTTTCTAGTGTCTAGTTGATGGCATTTTAATTTCAGTTTACCATATACCTTGATTAGTCAAACTACCAACTATATCAGTTATGAGAAGGCATTGTATTGAGGCATAGCCTTTACAAAAGTAGTGACATTACATGAGAAATGCCAGTATATTGAAATCATATGCCCTTAATAGGGTTAAGATGAAAATTCATATACACTAAATGTACAAAAGCAAAGAAAATCCCACATTTTTACACTTTTATTGTCATTAAGGGTATGACTACATATCAACCAAACCATTTCATTATCACATCACTACAGTATAAATCTCTATGCATGAGTGGATGAAGTGTGTGAGGTACGCTGAAGAAAAATTCCTACTAGTAAAATACATAACCCTGTTGTGCTCGCATACCCTTAATGACAATAAAAATGTAAAAAATTGGGAATTTCCTTGCTTGTGTACATTTAGTGTATGTGAATTTTCATCTTAATCCTATTAAGGGCATATGATTTCAGTATACTGGCATTTCTCATGGAATTTATATATATATATCTATTAATAATGGAGTTTATGTATCTGTCTGTCTGTCTGAAGCCGAAACTCCGTCAGAGTAGTATGACTATTTACTAAGACCGCTAGCTTCATTATATACTACTACAAAAACCGCCGTAAACACTATGCACATTCCTCAATTTACATAATCAATTGCTTTTCAACTTCTAATAAATTGGTATTCGCAAATATACACTCATGATTGTTTTCTTCAGATTTCCACATGTATTTACACTATTTTGCTCGGTAATAATCTTACTTATAAATTATAATTATTTCTTTTATTATTTATGTATATATATATATATATGAAATGAGTTACGTAGTTATTCTATCTACGTCCAACTGATTGAGCAGCAAGCGTTAATCCATTAATATAATTACCTCCCTCCGTCAAATCGCAAGACGAGCGCGTAATTTAAAATGTAAAAACGCTGGCATTTATAGTGTTACTTACGCTGTTAAGCTTTGATTTACAAACTGATTTTATTATTCCATTAAAATAAAAGATGTGATTTTTTTTCTTTTCTGTCAACAAAGAAACTAACACATTGTACTGGAAAACAATATAACTGATTTTAGAATCAAATTGTTTAATTAAAAAAAGGTCATTTAACAAACACACACACACACACATTCTAACGAATTTAATTTAGGTAAACTTTCTTTCCGAGACCATTTACATAATTAATCGTGTTCACTGTATTTGATTTTTTGGTGCTTTAACACTATAGGACTCGCACTAACTTTGACTCCGTCGTTAGGGTTTGGGTCATGGTCAAAGTTAGCACGGGTCCTACAGTAAAAGAGTACGGATTTTTTTATTGTTTTATTTCAGGTATACCTTTCTTCCAATTCGAAAAATACTGTTAGCTTTATTTAGTTTTTTAAATTGTTGATTTTAACAATTTTATTGAATCAAATTGTTTAATTAAAATAAAAATTGATTTAAAAATTTCTACTTAAAAAACACACACACACACATTGTAATAAATTTAATTTAGGTAAACATTTTCTCGAGAGCATTTAACTAACTAATCGTGTTCGCTGTATTTGATTTTTTTACTATTTTTCTTTTGGTTTTTTCCTTTTTCATTAAAAATACTAATATGTATGGGGGAGGATAAAAAAAATTGGAGGGGGTGGGTCAAAAAAAATTTTTCTTTTTTTTTAAACTAAAAATATTTCTATTTATGGGGGAGGGTAATACAAAAATCGGGGT
>OY744515.1:71945918-71960918 GCA_963556195.1 Sepiola atlantica
GAAACAAGGGTTGCTCAATCACATCCGCACCTGTCCCATAATCTCTTGTCGGATGTACCCGGTCTTGCCCTAAATTGTGTCCGGTTATATCAGGTCATCATGACGTCAGAGAGTGGCAGTTTTCCTTTCTGTCATTTTTCGCTCTCACACTTTCATTCTTAATTATTAATAGACGCTAATATTCCTCCCCCTCACCTCCCTCCCTGTGGCCGTTCTGTTATCCTGATAGGAATTACCTCCTCCATTCAGGCCGAATTGGGGGGGGGGGTTACATTATTCGCCGGTGTGAGCATTACCTCCTCCTTTTTTGAGAAGTGTAGAGGTAGGGTAGTATCGGTTCCGTTGTCATGATGCACTGATCCCATGAATTACCTCCTCCTTTTTTGAGAAGTGTAGATGTAGAATAGTATCGGTTCCGTTGTCATAATGTTCCCATCCCATGAATTACCTCCTCCTTTTTTGAGAAATGTTGAGGTAGGGTCGTATCGGTTCCGTTGTCATGATGCCCTCATCCCATGCATTATCTCCTCCTTTTTTGAGAAGTGTTGAGGTAGGGTCGTATCGGTTCCGTTCTCATGATGCACTCATCCCATGCATTATCTCCTCCTTTTTTGAAGAGTGTTGAGGTAGGGTCGTATCGGTTCCGTTGTCATGATGCCCTCATCCCATGCATTATCTCCTCCTTTTTTGAGAAGTGTTGAGGTAGGGTCGTATCGGTTCCGTTGTCATGATGCACTATTCCCATGCATTATCTCCTCCTTTTTTGAGAAGTGTTGAGGTATGGTCGTATCGGTTCCGTTGTCATGATGCACTCATCCCATGCATTATCTCCTCCTTTTTTGAGAAGTGTTGAGGTAGGGTCGTATCGGGTCCGTTGTCATGATGCACTCATCCCATGCATTATCTCCTCCTTTTTTGAGAAGTGTTGAGGTAGGATCGTATCGGTTCCGTTGTCATGATGCACTCATCCCATGCATTATCGCCTTCTTTTTTTGAGGAGTGTTGAGGTAAAGTCGTATCGGTTCCGTTGTCATGATGCACTCATCCCATGCATTATCTCCTCCTTTTTTTAGAAGTGTTGAGGTAGGGTCGTATCGGTTCCGTTGTCATGATGCACTCATCCCATGCATTATCTCCTCCTTTTTTGAGAAGTGTTTAAGTAGGGTCGTATAGGTACCCTGCGACCGCACGAGGTATGTGTGGGTACACTGCGACCGGACGAATTATTTGTGGGTACCCTGCGACCGCACGAAGTATGTGTGGGTACCCTGCTGCCTGACGATGTATGTGTGGGTACCCTGCGACCGCACGAAGTATGTGTTGGTACCCTGCGACAGGACGAAGTATGTATAGGTACCCTGCGACCGGACGAAGTATGTGTGGGTACCCTGCGACCGGACGAAGTATGTGTGGGTACCCTGCGACCGGACGAAGTATGTGTGGGTACCCTGCGACCGGACGAAGTATGTATAGGTACCCTGCGACCGCACAGAGTATGTGTGGGTACCCTGCGACCGCACGAAGTATGTGTGGGTACCCTGCGACCGCACGAAGTATGTGTGGGTACCCTGCGACCGGAAGAAGTATGTATGGGAACCCTGCGACCGGACGGTGATATTCCCCCCCCTCCCTCCCTGTGGCCGTTCTGTTATCATGATAGGAATTACCTCCTTCTTTCAGGCCAAATTGGGGGGGGGGGTACGGTATTCGCCGGTGTGAGCATTACCTCCTCCTTTTTTTGAGAAGTGTAGGGGTAGGGTTTATCGGTTCCGTTGTCATGATGCCCTCATCCCATGCATTATCTCCTCCTTTTTTGAGAAGTGTTGAGGTAGCGTCGTATCGGTTCCGTTGTCATGATGCCCTCATCCCATGCATTATCTCCTCCTTTTTTGAGAAGTGTTGCGGTAGGGTCGTATCGGTTCCGTTGTCATGGTGCACTATTCCCATGCATTACCTCCTCCTTTTTTGAGCAGTGTAGAGGTAGGGTATGTGTGGGTACCCTGCGACCGCACGAAGTATGTGTGGGTACCCTGCGACCGCACGAAGTAGTTGTGGGTACCCTGCTACGACACGAAGTATGTGTGGGTACCCTGCTACCGCACGAAGTATGTGTGGGTACCCTGCTACCGCACGAAGTATTAGTGGGTACCCTGCTGCCTGACGAAGTATGTGTGGGTACCCTGCGACCGCACGAAGTATGTGTGGGTACCCTGCGACCGCACGAAGTATGTATAGGTAACCTGCGACCGGACGAAGTATTTGTGGGTACCCTGCGACTGGACGAAGTATGTGTGGGTACCCGGGTACCGTACGAAGTATTTGTGGGTACCCTGCGACCGCACGAATATGTGTGGGTACCCTGCTGCCTGACAAAATATGTGTGGGTACCCTGCGACCGCACGAAGTATGTGTCGGTACCCTGCGACCGCACGAAGTATTTGTGGGTACCCTGCGACCGCACTAAGTATGTGTGGGTACCCTGCTGCCTGACGAAGTATGTGTGGGTACCCTGCGACCGCACGAAGTATGTGTGGGTACCCTGCGACCTGACGAAGTATGTATAGGTACCCAGCTGCTGCACGAAGTATGTGTGGGTACCCTGCGACCGGACGAAGTATGTGTGGGTACCCTGCGACCGGACGAAGTATGTGTGGGTACCCTGCGACCGGACGAAGTATGTGTGGGTACCCTGCGACCGCACGAAGTATGTGTGGGTACCCTGCGACCGGACGAAGTATTTGTGGGTACTCTGCGACCGCATAAAGTATGTGTGGGTACCCTGCGACCGGACGATAATATTCCCCCCCCCCTCCCTCCCTGTGGCCGTTCTGTAATCATGATAGGAATTACCTCTTTCTTTCAGGCCAAATTGGGGGGGGGGGGGTACGGTATTCGCCGGTGTGAGCATTACCTCCTTCTTTTTTTGAGAAGTGTTGAGGTAGGGTCGTATCGGTTCTGTTGTCATGATTCCCTCATCCCATGCATTATCTCCTCCTTTTTTGAGAAGTGTTGAGGTAGAGTCGTATCGGTTCCGTTGTCATGATGCCCTCATCCTATCCATTATCTCCTCCTTTTTTGAGAAGTGTTGAGGTAGGGTCGTATCGGTTCCGTTGTCATGATGCACTATTGCCATGCATTACCTCCTCCTTTTTTGAGCAGTGTAGAGGTAGGGTATGTGTGGGTACCCTGCTGCCTGACGAAATATGTGTGGGTACCCTGCGACCGCACGAAGTATGTGTGGGTACCCTGCGACCGCACGAAGTATGTGTAGGTACCCTGCGACCGCACGAAGTATGTGTGGGTACCCTGCGACCGCACGAAGTATTTGTGTGTACCCTGCTGCCTGACGAAGTATGTGTGGGTACCCTGCGACCGCACGAAGTATGTGTGGGTACCCTGCGACCGGACGAAGTATGTATAGGTACCCTGCGACCGCACGAAGTATGTGTAGGTACCCTGCGACCGGACGAAGTATGTGTGGGTACCCTGAGACCGGACGAAGTATTTGTGGGTACCCTGCGACCACGCGAAGTATGTGTGGGTACCCTGCTGCCTTACGAAGTATGTGTGGGTACCCTGCTACCGCACCAAATATGTGTGGGTACCCTGCTACCGCACCAAATATGTGTGGGTACCCTGCTACCGCACCAAATATGTGTGGGTACCCTGCGACTGCACGAAGTATTTGTGGGTACCCTGCGACCGCACGAAGTATGTGTGGGTACCCTGCTGATTGACGAAATATGTGTGGGTACCCTGCGACCGCACGAGGTATGTGTGGGTACCCTGCGACCGCACGAAGTATTTGTGGGTACCCTGCGGCCGCACGAAGTATGTGTGGGTACTCTGCGGCCTGACGAAGTATGTGTGGGTACCCTGCGACCGCACGAAGTATGTGTGGGTACCCTGCGACCGGACGAAGTATGTATAGGTACCCAGTAGCCGCACGAAGTATGTGTGGGTACCCTGCGACCGGACGAAGTATGTGTGGCTACCCTGCGACCGGACGAAGTATGTATAAGTACACTGCGACCGGACGATAATATCCCCCCCCTCCCTCCCTGTGGCCGTTCTGTTATCATGATAGGAATTACCTCTTTCTTTCAGGCCAAATTGGGGGGGGGGTACGGTATTCGCCGGTGTTAGCATTACCTCCTCCTTTTTTGAGAAGTGTTGAGGTAGGGTCGTATCGGTTCTGTTGACATGATTCCCTCATCCCATGCATTATCTCCTCCTTTTTTGAGAAGTGTTGAGGTAGGGTCGTATCGGTTCCGTTGTCATGATGCCCTCATCCCATGCATTATCTCCTCCTTTTTTGAGAAGTGTTGAGGTAGAGTCGTATCGGTTCCGTTGTCATGATGCCCTCATCCCATGCATTATCTCCTCCTTTTTTGAGAAGTGTTGAGGTAGGATCGTATCGGTTCTGTTGTCATGATGCACTATTGCCATGCATTACCTCCTCCTTTTTTGAGCAGTGTAGAGGTAGGGTATGTGTGGGTACCCTGCGACCGCACAAAGTATGTGTGGGTACCCTGCTACTGCACGAAGTATGTGTAGGTACCCTGCGACTGCACGAAGTATGTGTGGGTACCCTGCGACCGCACGAAGTATTTGTGTGTACCCTGCTGCCTGACGAAGTATGTGTGGGTACCCTGCGACCGGACGAAGTATGTATAGGTACCCTGCGACCGCACGAAGTATGTGTGGGTACCCTGCGACCGGACGAAGTATGTGTGGGTACCCTGCGACCGCACGAAGTTTTTGTGGGTACCCTGCTGCCTGACGAAGTATGTGTGGGTACCCTGCTGCCTTACGAAGTATGTGTGGGTACCCTGCGACTGCACCAAATATGTGTGGGTACCCTGCGACCGCACGAAGTATTTGTGGATACCCTGCGACCGGACGAAGTATGTGTGGGTACCCTGCGACCGGACGAAATATGTGTGGGTACCCTGCGACCGGACGAAGTATGTATAGGTACCCTGCGACCGCACGAAGTATGTGTGGGTACCCTGCGACCGCACGAAGTATGTGGGGAAAGAACAGCTTTCGCAAAAGGCAAAATTAGAAAGTAGCGGTGAAATGCGGCGACCAGGGAAGAGAAAGGTAGAAAGTTAAAGAGACAGCTATAGAGAAGGGGGGGGGGGGGAGAAATAGAAGTTTGTATATAAAGATGTTACACACACGATTTTTCTTCAATTATATGTTTTAATGACCCCGAGCAACGCCGGGTAGCCCCGCTAGTCTCTTATATAAAGGGCACTTGTCTGTATGTATGTATGTATGTCTGTATGTGAAGCTTCTCCTCAAAAACTACGCAACGACATGTCAAAAAGTTTATATCTTCAGCACCGTACATATCCTGGGATCATAATATCTAAAAATTACAACAAAAAAAAATGTTCCTGGGGGTCAACGGGGCCAGTCTTCGGCAGCCGGTCTGTTTTTTTCAAACTTTTCTAATGTTATTCAGTAGTAATTTGGAAATCAGCCAATGTAATTATGTAATAATAATTTTGTTTTCAACCAACTTATTCTTGTGCACGTGACGTCACAGTAATAGGTATATGACGTCATCGTTATAGGTTTTTAATTTTTTTTCTCTTCAAAACTTATTTTACTTCAACATATTTTTATATACACGTTTACAGTGACCCGTTGAGTCATAACCACTCTATATATGTATAAAAAAGAAAAAAGAAGAATTTAACAAGAACACGTTTACAGTGACCCGTTGAGTCATAACCACTCTATATATGTATAAAAAAAGAAAAAATGAAGAATTTAACAAGTACACGTTTACAGTGACCCGTTGAGTCATAACCACTCTATATATGTATAAAAAAGAAAAAAGATTTTAACAAGTACACGTTTACAGTGACCCGTTGAGTCATAACCACTCTATATATGTATAAAAAAAGAAAAAAGAAGAATTTAACAAGTACACGTTTCAGTGACCCGTTGAGTCATAACCACTCTATATATGTATAAAAAAAGAAAAAAGAATAATTTAACAAGTACACGTTTACAGTGACCCATTGAGTCATAACCACTCTATATATGTATAAAAAAAGAAAAAAGAAGAATTTAACAAGTACACGTTTCAGTGACCCGTTGAGTCATAACCACTCTATATATGTATAAAAAAAGAAAAAAGAAGAATTTAACAAGTACACGTTTACAATGACCCGTTGAGTCATAACCACTCTATATATGTATAAAAAAAGAAAAAAGAAGAATTTAACAAGTACACGTTTCAGTGACCCGTTGAGTCATAACCACTCTATATATGTATAAAAAAAGAAAAAAGAAGAATTTAACAAGTACACGTTTACAATGACCCGTTGAGTCATAACCACTCTATATATGTATAAAAAAGAAAAAATGAAGAATTTAACAAGAACACGTTTACAGTGCCCCGTTGAGTCATAACCACTCTATATATGTATAAAAAAGAAAAAAGAAGAATTTAACAAGTACACGTTTACAGTGACCCGTTGAGTCATAACCACTCTATATATGTATAAAAAAAGAAAAAAGAATAATTTAACAAGTACACGTTTACAGTGACCCATTGAGTCATAACCACTCTATATATGTATAAAAAAAGAAAAAAAGAAGAATTTAACAAGTACACGTTTACAGTGACCCGTTGAGTCATAACCACTCTATATATGTATAAAAAAAGAAAAAAAGAAGAATTTAACAAGTAAACGTTTACAGTGACCCGTTGGGTCATAATCACTATATATGTATAAAAAAAGAAGAATTTTACAAGTACACGTTTACAGTGACCCGTTGAGTCATAACCACTCTATATATGTATAAAAAAAGAAAAAAAAGATAAAATTTAACAAGTACACGTTTACAGTGACCCGTTGGGTCATAATCACTCTATATATGTATAAAAACAGAAAAAAAGAATTTAACCAGTACATGTTACATGTGACCCGTTGGGTCATAACCACTCTATATATGTATAAAAAAGGCCCAGAACCGGGGGTGCTTCAACAATATAGGACCCTGAGGCTTCTGCAGAATAGGGACCATGGGTGCTTCTACAGTATAGGACCCAGAACTGGGGGTGCTTCTACCATATAGAACCCAGATGCTTCTACAGAATAGGGACAAAGGTGCTTCTACAGAATAGGGACCAGGGGTGCTTCTACAGTATAGGACCCAGTACCGGAGGTGATTCTACAATATTAGAACATAGAGGCCTCTGCAGAAAAAGGACCATGGGTGCTTCTCCAGTAAAGGGACCAGGGGTGCTTCTACAGTATATAACCCAGCACCAGGGGTGCTTCTACATTTTAGGACCCAGAAGCTTCTGCAGAATAGGGACAATGGGTGCTTCTCCAGTATAGAGACCAGGGGTGGTGCTTCTAAAGTATCACGGCCCGTCAGGAATGTTGTTGATTCTATAGTATAACGGTCCCTAGAAATATTGGTGCTTCTGAAGTATAACGGTCTCACCCCAGGAATGTTGGTGCTTCTAAATTATAATGGTCCCTACAAATATTGGTGCTTCTAAAGTATAACGGCCCCCCCCCCCGGAATGTTGTTAAAGGATAGCTAAGGAAGAGCGATAACTCACGTTTAAAAAAAAAGTTGGGGGGGCTTGGAGTGATTAAGGGGTCAGGCCGAACTTTTTAGGTTCAAGCCCAACCTTTTTAGGGGTCAGGCCAAATTTTTTTCTTTTTTTTTTTGTTTTAAACTCAAAATATTTCTCAGGGTGGGGAGAGTGAAAAATTAATTGGGATGAGGGGCTGGAGGGATTGAGGGGTCATGGAAAATTTTAGGGGTCAGGCCGAACTTTTTAGGGGTCAGGCCAAATTTTTTTGTTTTTTTTTGTTTTGAACTCAAAAAATTTTCTCAAGATTGGGGGAGAGTGAAAAGGTAGTTGAGATCGAGGGCTGGAGAGATTTAGGGGTTCGGCCGAACTTTTTAGGGGTCAGGCCGAACTTTTTAGGGGTCAGGCCAAATTTTTTTCTTTTTTTTGTTTTGAACTCAAAATATTTCTCAGGGTTGGGAGAGAGTGAAAAATTAGGGGACTGGAGAGATTGAGGGGTCGGGGAAAATTTTAGGGGTCAGGCCGAACTTTTTAGGGGTCAGGCCAAATTTTTTTCCTTTTATTTTGAAGTCAAAATATTTCTCAGGGTTGGGGGAGAGTGAAAAATTAGGGGGCTGGAGAGATTGAAGGGTCGGGGAAAATTTTAGGGGTCAGTCCGAACTTTTTAGGGGTCAGACCAAATTTTTTTTTTTTTGTTTTGAACTCAAAATATTTCTCAGGGTTGGAGAAGTGTGAAAAATTAGTTGGGATGGGGGGGCTGGAGACATTGAGGGGTCGGGGAAAATTTTAGGGGTCAGGCCGAACTTTTTAGGGGTCAGGCCAAATTTTTTTCTTTTTTTTGTTTTGAACTCAAAATATTTCTCAGGGTTGGGAGAGAGTGAAAAATTAGGGGACTGGAGAGATTGAGGGGTCGGGGAAAATTTTAGGGGTCAGGCCGAACTTTTTAGGGGTCAGGCCAAATTTTTTTCCTTTTATTTTGAAGTCAAAATATTTCTCAGGGTTGGGGGAGAGTGAAAAATTAGGGGGCTGGAGAGATTGAAGGGTCGGGGAAAATTTTAGGGGTCAGTCCGAACTTTTTAGGGGTCAGACCAAATTTTTTTTTTTTTGTTTTGAACTCAAAATATTTCTCAGGGTTGGAGAAGTGTGAAAAATTAGTTCGGAGGGGGGGCTGGAGACATTGAGGGGTCGGGGAAAAATTTAGGGGTCAATCCGAACTTTTTAGGGGTCAGGCCAAATTTTTTTCTTTTTTTTTGTTGTTTTGAACTCAAAATATTTCTTAGGGTTGGGGGAGAGTGAAAAATTAAGGGGACTGGAGAGATTGAGGGGTCGGGGAAAATTTTAGGGGTCAGGCCGAACTTTTTAGGGGTCAGGCAAAACTTTTTTGTTTTTTTTGTTTTGAACTCAAAATAATTCTCAGGCTTGGGGGAGAGTGAAAAATGAGTTGGGATAGGGGGCTGGAGAGATTGAGGGGTCGGGAAAAATTTTAGGGGTCAGGCCGAACTTTTTAGGGGTCAGGCCAAATTTTTTTTGTTTTTCTGAACTCAAAATATTTCTCAGGGTTGGGGAGAATGAAAACTTATTTGGGATGGGGGGCTGGAGAGTTTGAGGGGTCGGGAAAAATTTTACGGGTCAGGCCGAACTTTATAGGGGTCAAGCCAAATTTTTTGGTTATTTTTTTGTTTTGAACTCAAAATATTTCTCAGGGTTGGGGGAGAGTAAATCAAAATTGGGTGGTGCGGCTTTAGATATTAGGGGTCTGGGAAAATTGTAGGGATCGGGAAAAACTTTTTAGGGGGTCGGGCGAAATTTTTTTGTTTTTATGAACTTAAAATATTTCGTAGGTAAGTATATAGTATGCACACCGGGGCGGCGATAGGTACGAATATAGTATGCGCACTGGGGCGGCGATAGGTATATATATAGTATGTGCACCGGGGTGGCAATAAATACGTGTATAGTGGTGCATAGAGATGGCGATAGGTACTATATAGCATGTGCACAGGGATGGCAGTAAGTATGTATATAGAATGCGCACCAGGGCGGTGATAGGTATTTATTTAGCATGCGCTCCGGGCCGGCGATCGGTACGTATATAGCACGCACACCAGGGTGGCGATAGGTATGTATTTAGCATTTACACCGGGGCGGCGATAGGTACATATGTAGCATTAGCAACGAGGCGGCGATAGGTACATATGCAGCATTCACACTGGGGTGGCGATACGTACGTATGTAGCCTTTGCACCCGGGCAGCGATAGGTACTTATGTAGTATGCATACCGGGGCGGCAATAGGTACTCATATAGTATATGTGCACCGGGGTGGTGATAGATATGTATATAGAATGAACACCGGGGCGGAGATAAGTACTTATATAGAAAGCGCAAATAGATGTAGTACTTTTTATAGAAATATGTCATAGCAGTGTAATGGGGCGACTAGGGAAGAGAAAGGTAAAAAGATAAAGAGACGGCTATAGAGGAGGGGGAGCAATAGAAGTTTGAATATAAAGATGTTACACACGCGATTTTTCTTCAATTATATGTTTTTATGACTCCGAGCAACGCCGGGTAGCCCCGCTAGTCTCTTATATAAAGGGCAGTTGTCTGTCTGTATGTATGTCTGTTTGTATGTGAAGCTTCTCCTCAAAAACTATGCGGCGACATGTCAAAAAGTTGATATCTTTAGCACCGTACATATCCCGGAATCATAATATCTAAAAATCGCGACAAACGATTCACTCGCTGACAGTCAACCGGACCACTTTCCGACAAAAGGTAGCAGTTTTTTCGTATTTTCCACGACATTTTCAACGTTAATATGTACTAAATTCGAAATAATCTAAAGTATTTATGTACTAATCCGATAAAATTGCAGAGTCACTGTAAACATCCCATAATCCCTTGCCGGATGTACCCGGTCTTGCCCTAAATTGTGTCCGGTTCTATCAGATCATCCAATAACTTCTGTCCGGATGCATCAATAACAACATAGGAATCCTACGTTAAGAGTGTGTAGTGAAACAAGGGTTGCTCAATCACATCCGCACCTGTCCCATAATCCCTTGCCGGATGTACCCGGTCTTGACCAAAATTGTGTCCGGTTATATCAGGTCATCATGACGTCAGAGAGTGGCAGTTTTCCTTTCTGTCATATTTCCCTCTCACACTTTCTTTCTTAATTATTAATAGACGCTAATATTCCCCCCCCCTCTCTCCATGTGGCCGTTCTGTTATCATGATAGGAATTACCTCCTCCTTTCAGGCCAAATTAGGGAGGGGGGGGGGGGGGTTACGGTATTCGCCTCCTCCTTTTTTGAGAAGTGTAGGGGTAGGGTAGTATCGGTTCCGTTGTCATGATGTACTGATCCCATGCATTACCTCCTCCTTTTTTGAGAAGTGTAGATGTAGAATAGTATCGGTTCCGTTGTCATGATGTGCTCATCCCATGAATTATCTCCTCCTTTTTTTAGAAGTGTAGGGGTAGGGTCGTATCGGTTCCGTTGTCATGATGCCCTCATCCCATGCATTATCTCCTCCTTTTTTGAGAAGTGTTGAGGTAGGTTCGTATCGGTTCCGTTGTCATGATGCCCTCATCCCATGCATTATCTCCTCCTTTTTTGAGAAGTGTTGAGGTAGGGTAGTATCGGTTCCGTTGTCATGATGCCCTCATCCCATGCATTATCTCCTCCTTTTTTGAGAAGTGTTGAGGTAGGGTCGTATCGGTTCCGTTGTCATGATGCCCTCATCCCATGCATTATCTCCTCCTTTTTTGAGAAGTGTTGAGGTAGGGTCGTATCGTTTCCGTTGTCATGATGCCCTCATCCCATGCATTATCTCCTCCTTTTTTGAGAAGTGTTGAGGTAGGGTCGTATCGGTTCCGTTATCATGATGCCCTCATCCCATCCATTATCTCCTCCTTTTTTGAGAAGTGTTGAGGTAGGGTCGTATCGGTTCCGTTGTCATGATGCCCTCACCCATGCATTATCTCCTCCTTTTTTGAGAAGTGTTGAAGTAGGGTCGTATCGGTTCCGTTGTCATGATGCACTATTCCCATGCATTACCTCCTCCTTTTTTGAGAAGTGTAGAGGTAGGGTCGTATTGGTTCCGTTGTCATGATGCACTATTCCCATGCATTACCTCCTCCTTTTTTGAGCAGTGTAGAGGTAGGGTATGTGTGAGTACCCTGCGACCGCACGAAGTATGTGTGGGTACCCTGCGACCGCACGAAGTATGTTTGGGTACTCTGCGACCGGACGAAGTATGTTTGGGTACTCTGCGACCGGACGAAGTATGTGTGGGTACCATGCTGCCTGACGAAGTATGTGTGGGTACCATGCTGCCTGACGAAGTATGTGTGGGTACCCTGCGACCGGAAGAAGTATGTGTGGGTACCCTGCGACCGGACGAAGTATGTGTGGGTACCCTGCGACCGGACAAAGTATGTGTGGGTACCATGCTGCCTGACGAAGTATGTGTGGGTACCATGCTGCCTGACGAACTATGTGTGGGTACCCTGCGATCGGAAGAAGTATGTGTGGGTACCCTGCGACCGGACGAAGTATGTGTGGGTACCCTGCGACCGGACGAAGTATGTGTGGGTACCCTGCGACCCCACGAAGTATGTGTGGGTACCCTGCGACCCCACGAAGTATGTGTGGGTACCCTGCAACCGCACGAAGTATGTGTGGGTACCATGCGACCGGACGAAGTATGTGTGGGTACCATGCGACCGGACGAAGTATGTGTGGGTACCCTGCGACCGGACGAAGTATGTGTGGGTACCCTGCGACCGGACGAAGTATGTGTGGGTACCCTGCGACCGCACGAAGTATGTGTGGGTACCCTGCGACCGCACGAAGTATGTGTGGGTACCCTGCGACCGCACGAAGTATGTGTGGGTACCCTGCGACCTGACGAAGTATGTGTGGGTACCCTGCGGCCTGACGAAGTATGTGTGGGTACCCTGCGACCGCACGAAGTATGTGTGGGTACCCTGCGACCGGACGAAGTATGTGTGGGTACCCTGCGACCGCACGAAGTCTGTGTGGGTACCCTGCGACCGCACGAAGCCTGTGTGGGTACCCTGCGACCACACGAAGCCTGTGTGGGTACCCTGCGACCGCACAAAGTCTGTGTGGGTACCCTGCGACCGGACGAAGTATGTGTGGGTACCCTGCGACCGGACTGGTATCAGCATGCACCGGTGGGACGCCTAAGGGAAAATTTGGGGGAGGGGGGAGTGTCGGCATTTGCCGGTGTGAGCGCCTCAGGCCAAATCTGGGGAGGGGGAATGTCGGCATTCGGCGGCTCAGGCCAATCTGGGGAGGGGAGGAGGGAAATGTCGACATTCGGCGGTATGAGCGATCGCCTGTCGGGCGCCTCAGGCGAAATTTGGGGGAAGTCGTCGGTGAGACAGATCTCGACCTTGGGGGTATATCAACTGGTACTTTAGGGGAGAGGAAGTGAGCTAAAGGAAAAGGGATTAAAAAATAAAATGATAATCTGATTTTTGATTCGACAGTGTAAGATCGACACCTATCAGATAGGACTAGATATACACTTGATCTCAAGGCAATAATGCCGAGAACAGATACTACACTTTGATCTTAGCCAAAAGGCCGAGAAACATCCGAAATTCAAAAATTTAATGTGATTTAAGGGACTATTTATAACCAATCTACACCTGAACAGTGGTCTATCCACTAGACACTGTTCAAATTACATTAATAAATTAACGAGTAATAATAACTATGATTTTCTTTGAACAAACATTGTATAATACTATTTAACAAGTTCTTAAATGAGTTTTGATGAGCAACAATGAATTTTAGACTCTCTAGGCCGTTTTTCTCTAATTCTGTTTAGTGTAGTATCTGTTTTGATTATGCACTCCATAATCGTCTTGGCTTCATTCCGCCGGTTTATGGAAAAACGATTCACTCGCTGACAGTCAACCGGACCACTTTCCGACAAAAGGTAGCAGTTTTTTCGTATTTTACACGACTTTTTCAACGTTAATATGTAGTAAATTCGAAATAATCTAATGTATTTATGTACTAATCCGATAAAAATGCAGAGTCACTGTAAACATCCCATAATCCCTTGCCGGATGTACCCGGTCTTGCCCGACATTCAGCCCGGTTGTATCAGATCATCCAATAACTTCTGTCCGGATAAATCAATAACAACATAGGAATCCTACGTTAAGAGTGTGTAGTGAAATAAGGGTTGCTCAATCACATCCGCACCTGTCCAATAATCCCTTGCCGGATGTACCCGGTCTTGCCTAAATTGGTGTCCGGTTATATCAGGTCATAGTACTCGGGCGTTGTCCGGGAAAAAAGTGCTCAATGTCCTAGATAGAGCTACTGTAGAGATAGGTTTGGATAATATTTTAACAGCATCTGCGCTGAAAAGGATGGGGGAATCGATAAGAGTTATTTCAGTAGTGCTCAGGAGGCCTCTTTGATTTTCAAATACTCGGCGTGGTCCGGGAGAAAATTGTTCAATGTCCTAGATAGAGCTACTGTAGTAATAGGTTTGGAAAATAATTTTAAAGCCATCTTCGTTCCCCTTTGGACTATTTGGCAGATCAAAAGGAGGATACCTAAGTGATTTCAGTAGTCCTCAGGAGGCCTCCTTTGTTATCAAAGTACTCGGCGTTGTCCGGGAGATAAGCGCTCAATGTCCTAGATAGAGCTACTGTAGTGATAGGTTGGAAAATATTTTAACGCTATCTTCGTTCCCCTTTGGACTAATTTTTGGCAGATCAGAAGGAGAGAGGATACCTATGTGATTTCAGTAGTCCTCAGGAGGCCTCCTTGATTATCAAAGTACTCGGCGTTGTCCGGGAGAAAAGTGCTCAATATCATAGATAGAGCTACTGTAGTGATAGGTTTGGAAAATATTTTAACGCTATCTTCGTTCCCCTTTGGACTATTTGGCAGATCAGAAGGAGAGAGGATACCTAAGTGATTTCAGTAGTGCTCAGGAGGCCTCCTTGATTTTCAAAGTACTCGGCGTTGTCCGGGAGAAAATTGCTGAATGTCCTAGATAGAGCTACTGTAGTGATAGGTTAGGATAATATTTTAACAGCATCTATGCTGAAAAGGATGGGGGAATCGATAAGAGTTATTTAAGTAGTGCTCATGAGGCCTCCTTGATTTAAAAATTACTCGGTGTTGTCCGGGAGAAAAAGTGCTCAATATCCTAGATAGAGCTACTGTAGTGATAGGTTTTGAAAATATTTTAATGCTATCTTCGTTCCCCTTTGGACTATTTGGCAGATCAGAAGGAGAGAGGATACCTAAGTGATTTCAGTAGTGCTCATGAGGCCTCTTTTATTTTTAAAGTACTCAGCGTTGTCCGGGAGAAAATTGTTCAATGTCCTAGATAGAGCTACTGTAGTGATAGGTTTTGATAATA
>OY744515.1:71968418-72050918 GCA_963556195.1 Sepiola atlantica
TTTTCAAAGATCGAAATCTTATCATCAGAGGAATTATGCAGATAGATAAGTTGGCAGTGGAAAAGCCAAAATTCAACATTTGAAAAAATATTTTGAATGGAGAGTTGTAAAAAAAGATATGGGGGCTGTCCATTTGGTAATTGTCCATTTGATAAGGTGTCCAATGAAAGGAGATTTAGATGGAGAAGAAAAGTATTCCATGAAGACAGCATGGAAAAGCGTTCAAAAATGAAGTAACTCCAATAGTGAGATGTTGAGTTCAAATTGTAGGTGGAGTGCACTAAATCGGAATTAATGAGAAATCGGGCTATTTTTAAAATACTTCCTGGGCCGGAGCTGAATTGTATACAAAGGACTTTGGTAGTTAAATATTTAAGCAATTCTAAGATGAAATCCTTTAGTTAAAAACGAGGCCAAATGGGGATGGGAGCTGGGAAAAGGAGAAGTGAAGCATAAAGGGAAGAAGGTGGGAGGGTTAGTGGAATGAGCCATGGCTGCTGCTGGAAAGACAAGGGAGAGGGGAGGAAGGGTTCTAGTGATAAGGTTATTTTTGGTAGATACTAAATCCGATGCGAGTGGGGATTCACCATAGGTGACAATTTAGGTCATTGATTGTATATATTATTTGAAAAAAAGAGGGGGGGGCTTAATTAAAACGGATTTTGAACGAAAAACAAAAATAATTTCGAAAGTTTAAAAGGGTTTCCGTAGGGAAAATTAGGTTCCAATGAATGGGAAATCTGTAGTTCAAATGTTGAATATGTAATTAATCGTTAAATGTTCTAAAGAGTTTTACGGGATTCCCAGTTGGTTAAATGTATAATTAAATAAGACAAGCCCAAATGTATATATATATATATATATATATATATATATATATATATATATATATTATAATAGAATCTTTTTCCTAAATTATTGGATTCGTTATTAAACAAACTGAAAAACTCATCTGGCACAATCCCTGGAGGACTTCCTCCCAGACACTACCTCTGAAAATCAGAGAAATAGGTGTTTAGTCTGTCACCAAAGGCACTCTCACTTGTGAGAGAATTCTGATGGGACTTCCGGATTATTTTTGAAAACTGGTCGCGAGTGCCCTTTTCGGTGCTGAACCCCCCCCCCCTCTCTTCTCTAGACATACAAAAATGCACACTCTAAATCCGATCTTGTGTTACATCTTGTTCTCATTGTAAGGTAAGTAAATACCTATCCATGACAATTTCCAATCCATATATATGGATATAAGATGATCATTTCTATGAATGAATAACATCAAATCTGTCTGTTTGTAGAAGCTTGTGACAAAAGTTTTTTAAACAGCATTGGTTAGGTGTATGGTTGTGGCATCATCCATGTCAGTGGTGTCCATCGTATTGTCTAAAACCGTCTAACATAACTGAAATGACATCCACATGAACTAAAATACTTGCATTAAAAAAATTATTTTTAATCCATTTGTGTTGTAATTGGATGACAAGCAATTAATTTAAAATTTCACACACACTATATAGATGTGTGTGTAGTAGTTTTATGTGGTAGAAAGAACAATGTGGGAATATACCGGGTGAGGGGTGTGTAAGACAGAAAAATGATAACATGGCTATTTTTTTTATCTTGTCATTCAGTAATTATATATGTTCAGTAATTATATCTATTTAATGCTCAAATATATATATATATATATATATATATATATATATATATATATATGTGTATGTATGTATGTATGTGTGTGTGCATATATACACATACATATAGCATCATCAGTTACATATTATTTAGATTATTCAAACTACTATTCTCATTTTGGTTATTATTTTCACATTTCACCCAATGTAACCTCTAACCTTCAGATGCATCTTTTCGAATTTAGAAATCTTTGTCGAACTGGGGAACCTGTACAGAATTTCGAACTCGATTGTTCTCATTCTGTAGTAGTAAGAATCAAGTCTTCAACCATCAGAACACTGTCACTGAGAACTGATTGTTAACCAACGCTATCGTTATGCCATCGTTAATGTTGTCTTCATGTGTTATTACACTTCTTATTATTACTATAGAATTGCAGTCTTAATAATAACTAAGAATAACATAAATAAGCATTTCTCTCCATTTATAGCTGTCACAATAAAAACAACCAAACCTCCATGGATTAAATAATTTCCTAATTCGACAAAAAGATTTCCAAGTTCAGCAAGATGCCCTCAAAGGTTACATTGACCGAAACGTTGTGAATGTAACAACCAAGATGAGAATAGTAGTCTTAATATCATCATCATCATCATCATCCAGTTTTGCTATTTAGGATTCCATTAGTGTATTGGACTCCGGTGTGAGCAACACCAGACAACGTCTAATGCCTGCTCTCCATGTGCTCCAATTTAAAGGGTTGATATCAGTCAGATTGCATGTAGTCATATCACTTATTAAGCACTGAAACCAGGTCTTCCTCGATCTACCATGCTTCCTAGTTGCTGAGATATCCAGGTGTATTACGGATAACCTGAATAATCTAAATAATAAAAATTAGGGTGCTTCTCCAGATTAGGACCCGAGCTAACTTTAATCCCATGGTTAGGGTTGGGTTCAAAGTTAACTTGTGTCTTAATCTGAAGAAGTACCCAAATTATCAATCCTCATCTCAAAAATTCCAAAATATTATCAGTTATAGTTTTTATTGCATACCTCAATAAATTGTTCACTGATTAAAATTCATTTGTATTATTCTAAACTCTTAGTTATGTCGGCCAAAGATTCAAGTAGCTTTCCGCAGAAACAAGCTCTAAAGTGCTTGCACACTTTCATCTGCAATCGCACCATTCATAAAGTGTAATGAAAAAGAACTTTTGTTTCTCGACTTTATAAAATCATTTACTCTGCAAATCCTTACTGGAAAGTCAGTTCCCAAATTCAGTTAGTAGCTCTGTCAAAGTTGTTTGTATGTGTGTTGCAGCATCAAAGTTAAACGGCAGATTTGGAATCAGCACCGTCGATCCAATATCCTTATCGATGTTAGAAGTTCTTAAACGCTTCTTAAGACTCATTATTAAAAATTAAAAGTATATAAAAATAACATTAGAAACAACCGTTCCACCATTTTTAGCATTCCCATTTCAGCCGACCGAACAACAATCTGAACTTTTTCACTATCAGTAAGAAAAATAAATAAACATAAAAATAAGTCGAGTGTTTGTTTTTTTTTGTTTTAGTCAAACATATTTGACAACCTTTTTTTAAATATTTTATTATTGGAACTTTTGTTTCTTTATTTTAGACAATCAAACTATTTTAGATCTATGCGGAGAGATCCCTACACTGAAATCACAAACACTATAAGTAGGTTAAAAAGACAACATATTTTCGTTTGTTCAGTGGCTGTATTGCCTTCAGTTCAGTTTTATGCTATCTTTCAGGGTTCGAATCTCACTGTTGACAATTGATTTTCTTTTTGTTTTTTACTATAGCGTTCCAGTTATTTTCTAACCAATATCGATCATCATCATAAACCTGAATAATATATTTTTAATTATTTTATTACGATTTAAATTGAAAAAAATATTTTTTTCCATTTTTAACTGACGTGCAGAAGAGAATGGTTTGAGATACTTCAGCTAGATTATGATATGACAGATGTTGTCATTTAACAACTTTTAAAAAATGTATTTATAGGTTATAAATTGTGTTTCCATGGTTTCAGCCAAAAAACAAACAGCTGAAAACCATAAGTTGTCACTTGTAGATTTATTGCTTTCTTTGCTTTAGTTATAAAAAGACATGACCATGGTATTGTTTCAAGTGTTACTATGGAGACATTTTTCATAATTTTTTGTTTTAATGAAGTCAGTTTTTCTCTTTAAAAACACTGATAGCTTAAGAGAAAGAAGAAAATGCATTTACTTAAGAAAGGGAACCTTACAAATTTCACAGAAAAACTGGATCATTATCTTACCTTAACAATACAGTGGTGTAAAATAAAAAAAAAATCAGTTTAATTTTATGCATAAAACAATTTTACCCATTAAAACAAGGAAAGTAAATCCTGTGAGGCTGTGACGTCACGAGCTAGAAGTGAGAAAGTGCATGGCCTGGCTAGACTTCGGGAGCGTCTCACACGCCATAAAACACAAACACATTCCCTCCCCGATCTCGAAATTTTGGTACCACAGTTTACGGAAATGTTTTCCATGGCTAAGGTTTAATAAATAAGTGAACCATCATTTATTGTCATTAATCTTTCGGTCGACGAAAGCACATGGTGATAATTAAAGATGGTGACTTAACAGTACATAGAAAGTAACACTGAGGCAATGTAATACTGATATGTCTCCATCACAAATACATTTTCATGATTATTGTCCCTATCTAGAAGCTGCATATCTCCCACATAAAACCAACTTTCTGTCTAACTTTTCCCTCGTGAGGATTGCTTCCCCACGAGGGGAAAGTTAGACAGAAAGTTGGTTTTATGTGGGAGATATGCAGCTCCTCAAAAGGGACACTGGATAGGATAAAAATTTAAATTCACCCAGTCAAAAAGGATCTCTTCAGATCGAGAACAGAACAGATACTACACTTTGATCTCAGCCTGAAGGCCAGGAAGTGAAATATTTATTCGCTATAAAATTTACATAATAATTTTCATAATAAATTAGGCACAAGGCCAATAAATTTCGTGCTGATCTATAAGCTTCTCTTAAACATGACACTTTTACCATGATACCACATTTGCTCTATGGGCTTGCCTACTAAGGAAGTCCCAGCTTTTGATGAATTTTATTGACAAGAAGAATATGTACAGATGTATGTATGATGAGGAGTGGACGACTAAAAACACTCAAAAAGCAAGTAAATAAAGCAACCAAATAAAATGAGATAATAAAGTCAAAGATTACATCGGTCGAAATTTTATAAGATGAGAATAGTAGTCCGAATAATCCAAATAATACCAAAGTCAAGTAGTATGGTATTTTTTTTTTGTTGTTCTTAAATCAAAAAACGTTAATTCTATACAAAAAACCATACTAGTATTTTTCTTGTTTTTTTTTTATTATTATTATCTTTCTTTTCTCTCTTTTAAATCTTATGTAACGCCTATAGAAGCACAAGGTATCCTTCGTTGTTTATGCATGCTCCGATTTGAGGAACTCGATGATTGTCAATGAGTCATTAGCATTGATTGCTATGAACGTGTTTCTATTTTGCTTACATAACCCAACCATTCTTATCAGAGAATCCAATGAAATCAGGGAAATTATCTATTGAATGTTTTCTCTCTTGTTTCTATTTTGTCAATCTTCACACTCAGAAAATTACCAATCAATAAACCTGTCTATAAAAACAGAAATAGATTCACTGTCTAATAAATTAATCTTTATTTTCTTTATTTTTCATGTTTTTTTTTTTCTTCTTTGTAAGAAGACAAAAATTCTTCATAAATGTTTTATCTTCTTTCTAATGATAGTTCATGTTTTTCTGGATTCAATGAACACAGGCAAGCGATATCCTGTTGATTAGAGTTATTTCTGCTTTATAGAGAGTGTGTGTATAAATATTTTTTTTAATGTATGTCATTCGGTCCTCCCCCTCTAAAAAAAGATTGTATGTATCGGCACAGTCAATTTAGTTGTTTCCTCTGATTTGCTAACAGCAATAGATTGCACACTTCACTACCTCCCCACTGCTCCTCCTCCTCCTCTTAATGGTCTTCAGCTTCCTACGAGATAGAAAGTGCAGCTTAAATTTCATTTCAACTGCAAAGGAAATGTATTCATTGCTGGCAGAAAGGTTTACGATTTCCAAATACCTCGTTATCTAGAGTGTACAGGTACGTACAAGTTGTGGATTTACTATTTTACCAAGTCAGGCAGAGAAATATTTATAGAAGGCTTGAAAATTGTTGTAAACGCTCAAACTCCTAGGCTTAACATTCTCGGGCAACATAAATTGGAATAAATACATAGAAGATACTGCCAAGTCTGCTGCATTAGAAGGTGGCCTTCTTTTATCAGGCTAGAAAACTTCTCACACCTGCCAGTATCCTATATCTCTATAAAGCCACCATTCACTCATATATGGAGTATTACTGCCACATCTCGGCTAGTGCACCAACCACTAGTCTCTCCCTCTTGGACACAGTGTAAAAATAGTGTCTCTAACCTAATAGATACCACACTATCTACCAAGCTCCAGCTCCTGTCTCATCGCCGCAATGTTGCATCCCTCTGCTTGTTTTACAAGTACTTTCATGGAATGTGCTCTGACGAACTTACTGCACTTATACCCACTTAATGTAAATACCTCCGACCAACCTGACTCTAATAGCTTCTTTCTTCAGACCGTTTGCCTTTGGAATTCCCTCCCTGTTCTCTGTTTCCCCCCACTGTACCAACATGCAGAAATTTAAACATCATGTGAACAAACACCTTCCTGTACAACTCCGCACTTAGGATGCTCCCTATAAATCTGACCTCTCATCACAGTAGCCCCTTACGTCTCGGTGGCAATATGTCTTGTTTGGGGTGAATAAAAAAAAAATTTCAATAAAATAAAATAGGTAGTTAAAATTTTAGACTCAAAGAGTGAAAGACTTGTATGCAGATTGTCTTTCCTGCAATCATTCGGTTCATTTTCAATGATTTATCCAAAGCCACATAGTAGGCTGCTTAAGGCATGGAGGGGATCAGTTGATGATGACCTGATCGTGGCGGGCGGCACAAGCGAAATGGCAACAGACAGGAAAAGTTAGAAGTCATTCACAGAACGTCTAACCTCAAGCATGAGACAAGAAAACGAAAAATTAAAATAATAATAATAATAAAAATAATAATAATAATAATAATGCCAAATTGTCTTCAATAATTCAATTTCTAAGGTATAACTAGTTTATACCTGCTCCTAGAGCAGTGTTGGTACAGTACTTGGGTATGTCAATCTCCATCTTTACCTATCGTTTTATAGCTAGTATGAAGAGCATATTTTTTCCACAAAATTTCACAAATATTTATTTTTTAAATCATGTGGAAAAAAATACGCTACTTAGTATTTGCGTGAGAGAGTAAGTAACTACAATGAATGTATTTACGCATTGTGTTTATCGAAAAAAAAAAACATTAGAAAGCAAAAATAATTTGCTTTAAGCTAATACTGAATACATTTTATGTCTACTTTTTTTTCAGATTATCAAACAAATGATCACTTAGTTGTAAAAAATATTTATGTAATGTTTTTAAATGTTATTATGTTCGGTTTATTTCTTTAATTTTATAAAACACGGATGCAGTTTTTAAAAAATCTTTTCGACTTATGTAAGATTGAAACTCTGGTATTGACATTGTAAAAACTACTGCCTTAGTAATGTGTACTCTGCTTATTCCTTTTTGGTCAACCAATCACATTTGCATGCGAACAGACAAACTCCCGAAACACTATACCTTTTTAATAATATATAAATAATACTCAAGTTTACTTTGTCCTTATATTTATTATCTACTAGTTGTCCCTACCCGGTGTTGCCCAGGATGAGATGAAGTCATTTTAGTTTTTAATTTTTATTTGTTTGCATATATTTTAAACTTATATAGAAAAAGAAGTAAAATTTGAGTTGTAAGGGAGACAACCGTTTTTATATTCTTCAATGAAAAATATGATTTATAGTAATGTGTACTCTGCCTATTCCTTTTTTGTCAACAAATCACATGTTTCTATTTGCATGCAAACAAACTCCAAAAACATCATAACGTTTTAATAGTATATAGATTTATTTTTTTTTTAAGTTTTTGTATTTTTCGAGTTTCTTCACAACAATTCTATTCCTATGGAAGCAATTAACCTCCTTTTATATTTTAACTAGATGAGTTTTCAATCAATTTGAATTGCTACTCCAATTTTTGTGGTACTTATAAGCATTGAGTACGCAAAAAGTGCAGTGGAATTACTGGTAGATTGAGAGAGGATAACCCGTTTGTGTGCAAGAAATGTAAGACAATGGAGATGGATGAGAACTCAGATGTGGACAAAGTATATCTGGATGGCAAAGTTTTGTTATTTTGGTAATACCATTGGAGCACAGGGTGGAGCAGGTGCTAATGTGAGTGCAAGAATTAGGAATAGATGGAGTAAGTTCAGGGAACTTAAAATTACATTTTGAATTAGCAAAGCGTTATCAGTCGACCAAGAGAAGAGTCTATCAGGTATGTGTACACAGTGTGATAATGTATAAAAGTTAAATCTGGGCAATGAAGGTTGAGGACACGTGTTGCTTGGAGAGAAATTGGTACTTCTTCAGATTAAGACCCAAGCTAACTTTGACCTTGACTCTAACTCTAACGCTGCCCCTGACCCTAACGACTGGATCAAAATTAGCTCGGATCCTAATCTGGAAAAGCACCTAGAAATCATATGAGAATGAAATGATAGATGTGTAATGTAAGTCTTTAAGACAGGCTTAGATCTGATCACAGGGGAAGATTAAATCTGGACAGTATAGGGAGATGTATGCAGAACAAGAGATTTCGATAGTATGGCCACGTTGAAAGAATGGATGAGAGTTCTTGAGTTAGATGTAGAACAGTTGAGGTAGCAGGTTTAGTTAGCAGAGGTAGGTCAAGTATAGACTCGAGAGAAAGAGGGATAAATAAATACCTGGTCAGAGATAGGTTAGTTTGGAAGTCAATTTCTAAAAGCCATTCAACACATTTCAGTATATAAGATGGACGTTAAACCAATGATGATGATGCTCTAAAGCATTTGTTCGTCAAAATGATCGTATATGAAATAATTATGTCCAATTGAAGATTTAGTTGTAGTGACATTTTGATACAAGATCCAATTGCTTTATAAAAATTGGGCTGTAAGGATCCATGAAAAAGAATCGGAAGATATAGATGAAAGAAAAGCTGGACAGACATCTGACGGTTGATTGAGAAAATATTTGCGTAGCTAAGGAACTGACATATACTATCAAATAAATAGAGAGAGAGAGAAGTGGTCAATAACTCTTCACGATGGCACCATATATCTCAATGGCTCCATTCAGAGATAATGGCTGCTGTTTCATTTTTCTTTTTCAATAGTTTGTCTATTTCTTTGAATGTTATTATTGCTCACATTTTGTTGTGACAAAGAGCGCAGATCTGGGATAAGTTTTTGTTGTTCCATTAAAACTAGTAACCGTGCACAGTGGATGACATTATTAACAGATTATGTCATCCATCAAAACATGATACCATAATCTCTCTCTCCCTCACTCTCTCTCCCTCACTCTCTCTCCCTCACTCTCTCTCCCTCACTCTCTCCCCCTCACTCTCTCTCCCTCTCTCTCTCTCACTCTTACGCTCTCTCACTCTTACTCTCTCTCTCTTACACTCTCTCACTCTTACTCTCTCTCTCTTACACTCTCTCACTCTTACTCTCTCTCTCTTACACTCTCTCTCTCTTACACTCTCTCTCTCACACTCTCTCTCACTCTTACTCTCACTCTTACTCTCTCTCTTACTCTCTCTCTCTTACTCGCTCTCTCTCTCTTACTCGCTCTCTCTCTCTCTTACTCGCTCTCTCTCTCTCTTACTCGCTCTCTCTCTCTCTTACTCGCTCTCTCTCTCTCTTACTCGCTCTCTCTCTCTCTTACTCGCTCTCTCTCTCTCTTACTCGCTCTCTCTCTCTCTCTTACTCGCTCTCTCTTTCTCTCTCTCTCTCACTCTCTCTTTCTCTCTCTCTCTCACTCTCTCTCTCTCTCTCTTACTCTCTCTCTTACTCTCTCTCTCTTACTCTCTCTCTCTTACTCTCTCTCTCTTACTCGCTCTCTCTCTCTTACTCTCTCTCTTACTCTCTCTCTTACTCTTACTCTCTCTCTTACTCTCTCTCTTACTCTCTCTCTCTCTCTTACTCTCTCTCTCTTACTCACTCTCTCTCTTACTCACTCTCTCTCTCTTACTCTCTCTCTCTCTCACTCTCTCTTACTCTCTCTCTCTCTTACTCTCTCTCTCTCTCTTGTATTATGGATGATGTCATCCTTTATTGACAGCATCCTCTGTGCACAGTTATCCCCCACCTCTGTTTTCAAAAATAGTAAAATACATATTGAGATTTTCTTCCGCAAGAAAAATCTACAATGCTATTTCTCAACGTAAACATATTTAAAAATATTGTCTTAAGAAATGATTACACTCTATTCTTCGTATATCGGAGTCTCATTCTTACTTTCAATGATGAATTCACTTCCTATTTGGTTTCATAACAGGTGTTTCAGTAAGACAAAATCGAGTATTCCATTCACAAAGAGATACTGCTTCTTGAATCACAGCATCCCTCTCTCCTGATATGAAATTCTCAGTATATCAATTTTATTTTTTATATATGAACTAGCGGGGCTACCCGGCGTTGCTCGGGATCATAAAAACATATAATTGAAGAAAAATCGCGTGTGTAACATCTTTATATTCAAACTTCTATTTCTCCCCCTCCTCTATAGCCGTCTCTTTATCTTTCTACCTTTCTCTTCCCTGGTCGCCCCATTTCACCGCTACTTTCTAGTTTTGCCTTTTGCGAAAGCTGCTTCTTCCCCACTATTTCTCCTACGTTGCCCAGGGCAATAGTATGACATATTTCTATAAAAAGTACCACATCTATCTGTGCCTTCTATATAGGTACTTATCTCCGCCCCGGTGTTCATACTATATACATATCTATCGCCACCCCGGTGCATATACAATATATGTACCTATCGCCGCCCCGGGGCAGATACTATATAAGTACCTATTGCCACCCCAGTATGCATACTACATAAGTACCTATCGCTGCCCCGGTGCAAAGGCTACATACATACCTATCGCCGCCCCAGTGTGAATGCTGCATACGTACCTATCGCCGCCCCATCGCGAATGCTACATACGTCCCTATCATATGTCTCTATCGCTGGCCTGATGTGAATGCTAAATATGTTCCTATCGCTGCCCTGGTGTGCGTGCTATATACATACTTACTGCCATCCCTGTGCACATGCTATATAGTACCTATCGCCACCTCTATGCACTACTATACACGTACCTATTGCCACCCTGTGCACATACTATATATATACCTATCGCCGCTCCGATGCGCATACTATATTTGTATCTATCGCCGCCCCTGTGTGCATACTATATACTTACCTACGAAATTTTTTAAGTTCAAAAAAAAAAAAATTTCGCGCGACCCCCTAAAAAGTTTGGCCCGACCCCTACAATTTTCCCCGACCCCTAATATCTCAAGCCGCACCCTCCAATTGTGTTTTACTCTCCCCAACCCTGAGAAATATTTTGAGTTCGAAACAAAAAAATCTTTTTTTAAATTGGCCTGACTCCTAAAAAGTTCGGCCTGACCCCTAAAATTTTCCCCGACCCCTCAATCTCTCCAGCCCCCCATCCCAACTAATTTTTAACTCTTCCTCAACCCTGAGAAATATTTTGAGTTCAAAACAAAAAAAAAGAAAAAAATTTGGCCTGACCCCTAAAAAGTTCAGCCTGACCCCTAAAATTTTCCCCAACCCCTTAATCTCTCAAGCCCCACTCCCAACTAATTTTTCACTGTCCCCCAACCCTGAGAAATATTTTGAGTTCAAAAAAATAAAGGAAAAAAAAATTTGGCCCGACCCCTAAAATTTTCCCCGACCTCCTAATCTCTCCAGACCCCCCCCCTCTTTTTTTCACTCTCCCACAACCCTGAGAAATATTTTAAGTTACATGTCGACGTTATTTAACATGTATACAAATATTAGTGAAAACAATGGCAGAGCATAATTATTTCTCTTCTTACTTTACTTATTGAGAAGTTATTTTATATGCATAAAAATATTAGTGAAAACAGTGGTGGAGCATAATTACTTCTCTTCTTATATTACTTATTGAGACGTTATTTAACATGTATACAAATATTAGTGAAAACAGTGGTGGAGCATAATTACTTCTCTTATATTACTTATTGAGACGTTATTTAACATGTATACAAATATTAGTGAAAACAGTGGTGGAGCATAATTACTTCTCCTCTTATATTACTTATTGAGACGTTATTTAACATGTATACAAATATTAGTGAAAACAGTGGTGGAGCATAATTACTTCTCTTCTTATATTACTTATTGAGACGTTATTTAACATGTATACAAATAGTGAAAACAGTGGTGGAGCATAATTACTTCTCTTCTTATATTACTTATTGAGACGTTATTAAACATGTATACAAATATTAGTGAAAACAATGGCAGAGCATAATTATATCTCTTCATACTTTACTTATAGAGACGTTATTTAATATGTATACAAATATTAGTGAAAACATTAGTGGAGCATAATTATTTCTCTTGTTACTTTACTTATTAAGACATTATTTAACATGTATACAAATATTAGTGAAAACAATGGCGGAGCATAATTATTTCTCTTCTTACTTTACTTATAGAGACGTTATTTAATATGTATACAAATATTAGTGAAAACATTAGTGGAGCATAATTATTTCTCTTCTTACTTTACTTATTAAGACATTATTTAACATGTATATAAATATTAGTGAAAACAATGGTGGAGCATAATTATTTCTCTTCTTACTTTACTTATTGAGACGTTATTTAATATGTATACAAATATTAGTGAAAACATTAGTGGAGCATAATTATTTCTCTTGTTACTTTACTTATTTAGACGTTATTTAATATGTATACAAATATTAGTGAAAACAATAATTGAGCATAATTATTTTTTTTTTTTTTTTTTTTATTTTTTTTTTAACATTGTTCACCCCAAACAAGGCAGGCCGCCACTGTAGACGTAAGGGGCTACTGAGAAAAAGAAAAGGGGAGAAGGTAGAGGGTGGTCAATCTAGATTGGGATCAGCGCAGCGAGGTGTCTGTTTACATTAGTTTTAAACTTCTGCATGTCTGTACTGTTGGGGAAACAGGGGGCAGGGAGGGAGTTCCAGAGGCCAGCAGTACGAGGAAAGAAGCTATTTGAGTAGATGGCTCTCCGACATCTGGGGACCTCCACAGTGAATGAATGAGATTTAGTTGATTGTCGGGTTAGTCTAGTGAATTTCCGTCGAGGGGGCACCAGAGTAGCCAATTCATCGGAGCATAATCCATTGAAGTATTTGTAAAACAAGCACAAGGATGCTACATTGCGGCGATGGGACAGAGGCTGGAGCTTGGCTGACAGTGAGGGACCTATTAGGTTGGCGATTCTTTTTTGGACCTTGTCAAGGAGGAAGAGACTAGTAGATGATGCACCAGCCCAGATGTGACAACAATACTCCATGCATGGGCGGATGGTGGCTTTGTAAAGATATAGGATGATGTCAGGTGTGAGGAGTTTACTAGCACGGTAGAGGGAGCCAACCTTCTTTGCGGCAGCCTTGGCAATGTCTTCAATGTATTTGTTCCAATTCATGTTACCTGTGAAGGTTAGGCCGAAGAGTTTGAATGATGAACTCTCAGGTAGGGTGTTATTTGCCATGACAATCGGTGGTTGAAAAGGTTCCTTGTAGTTATTGAAGGAAAGGAGTTTTGTCTTTGCGGCATTAAAAGTTACCAACCATTTATGACCCCAATCGACTACAGCCTGGAGGTCATTTTCTAAAGATTCAGCCATTGCATCGGATATAATTGCGTCGGTTTTGCCAACATGGCGAGAGTAAAGGGTGGTGTCATCAGCAAATAAACCAATCTCAGACTCTATGCCATCAGGGAGATCGTTTATATAGATCAGGAACAACAAGGGTCCAAGGATAGAGCCCTGGGGTACACCAGCATTTATGTCATGTTGCTTAGATGAACGGCCATCGAGGACAACCTGGATTTTTCTTTTGGCTAGGAAGGATCTAATTATATTAAGTAATTGCCCAGTAATATCGTATGATCGTATTTTCAGGAGGAGCCCTTTATGCCATACCTTGTCAAAGGCCTTGGATATATCAAGCGCTACTGCCCTAGCTTCACCTACCTTGTCGAGTGTATGATACATGCGTTCAGAGATGACCGTTAGGATGTCTGCAGTAGATCGTGATTGTCTAAATCCATACTGGCGGTCAGAAAGAAGTTTAGCATTAACTAAGTGTCGTACTATTGCTAGATTGATTAAGGATTCAAAGATTTTAGCAAAGATCGGAAGCAGACTGATTGGGTGATAGTTCTGGGGATCGGTTCTATTTCCAGAATTCTTGTAGACTGGTACCACAGAGGCAATTTTCCAGCTATCGGGGAAGCAAGATTCAGCTAGACACTTATTGTAGAGTTTGGAGAGGACAGGGGCCAGTTCAGCAGAGCATTTCTTTATTACTATTGTGGGTATAAGATCAGGCCCACAAGCTTTGGAGGTGTCAAGGTTTTTTATGATGTCTCTAACCTGGGATGGGGTGATGACCAGGTTATCAAGTGTGGCTTCGGTCAGCAAAGGGAATTCGGGGAGGGGGTGGTTATCTGAGTCCAAAGTAGAGTTAGAAGCGAAGCGCTGGGCAAGTAGTTCAGCCTTATCAGTGGCCGTGCAAGCGACATCATTGTGGTTTGATAGTGGGGGAATCGTTGATTGACCATTATTCACTACACTATTGTAGATTTTCCAGAAATCACGAGTACCTAATTTCTGTGTCTGGATGCGTTTTTCTGTTAACTCATTAAACCTTCTCTTCACTTCACCTATCACGGCCTTGCAATTATTTCTTGACTCTATAAATTTATTTCTATTAGTAGCTGACTTATGTCGGCAAAATTTATGGAATGCTTGTTGTCTCTCAGAAATGGCAGCTGCACATTCCGAGGTGAACCATTGAGGAGAGTGAGGCTTGCTAAAGTATTTTTGCATGGGGACATAGGCTTCAATGCCTGCTTTGACCCATTCAGTTAATTCGTTTGCACACTGATTGGCAGGGAGTGAGAAGGTTTCCCTCCATGGGGCATCACTGATGTGATCTCTGATTGACTCAAAATCAGCCCGCTCGTAGTATCTTATTGTTTTGAGCAACGGTTCATCAGCTTTTGGACGACTTCTTAGGGTGATATGTATCATTAGCACAATGTGATCAGCATTCCCGAGTGGGCTATGAGCTTTCGTCACACAAGCCTCTGGCATTGAGGTCAAGAAAAGGTCTAGAAGTGAGGCTTGTTGGTCTATTCGATCGGGGATGCGGGTCGGAAAATCGACAGTCTGAGAGAGGGAGTGAGCTAAGGAGAAATTATACGTAGAGTTGCCGGCTGCGTCAGTAAGGCTGGAGAATCCCAACCAGTCACGGTGGTGGGCATTAAAATCACCAAATACATGTATGTGGGCATTCGAGTCAATTAAGAGTGCTCTATCTATGCTTACAGAGACAGAGTTTAACAGAGTACAGTCCTGGGTCGACGGGGAGCGGTATAAGAAATATAAGTAACTGATGCTGTGGTGTAAAGTCAATCTAAAGCACATGTAGTCGTGGTCATCTGATTCAAACCTATGTTCTCTAGTCAGGGGGAGGGTCTTCCGAACATAAACTCCTAGCCCGTGCATATGTTTGTCAGTCTTTACGGTAGAGTGGGAGGTAGTCAGTCATGTCAAAGTGGTGAGAGGAGATTGAGGATTGGAGGTTAGTTTCACTTAGAGCTAAGATATCCGGGGAGTTTGTCAGGAGAAAGAATTCTACGTCGTTGATATTGGTTCTAAGTCCCCGGATATATGTGAATGCGAGCCTCAAGGGCGGAGGCGAAAGTGTTTTTTGTTAGGTGTCTGGTTTAGGTTTGCTTTTATTTTTTTGTAATGACATGTTTGCTTTGATTATAGAGTGGGTTGGTCAAGGTGGGTACTTGTTTGGTGCCAATAAGCTCACACAACCAGTCCATTAGTCTGAACCTGGTTCATGGGGGTTGTGGCCTCGGGAAAGCCCACCGGAGATAATTGCAGGGTCCCTTTCCATGCGCGACATGGCACATACAACTACCCACGGTATTATGCAACTGATGATGGAGCAGCCGTTCTTGGCGCTACCCAAGAGTTTGGGCTCCTGTCCTGTCAGTCGGAAACAGCAGCCAGACAAGCTGTCTAACCTGTACCCTCAACCTGTTGGAACAAGAGAGACCCAGACTGGCCATGTAAGACTTAATCACGAAAAAAATTTTCCCCAAGTTGCCCAAATAGAGAGAAAGAGAACGGCGTTCATTGACCTAGTAAGGAAACAAGGCTAGGCACTGGGTGTTTAGAGGCGTCCCAGCACTGTTACGTCTGCGCCTGACTAATACTGCAATTTTACTGATACTACACTAACTTCACACCTCTCCAAAAGGAGGAGGTAATACCTGAGAGGATGGTATCATGTCAACAGAAGAAATGCGGTTGGGATTAAGCAACCCTTGCTTCACTATAAACTCATGTTCAAAAAAGTGCCGTTATTGATTAAGCAACCCTTATTTCACTATGGACTCATGTTCAAAAATATGCCGTTATTGATTAAGCAACCCTCGCTTCACTATAAACTCATGTTCAAAAATATGCCGATAGGGATTAAGCAACTCTTGCTTCACTATAAACTCGTGTTCAAAAAAGTGCAGGTATGGATTAAGCATCCCTTGCTTCACTATAAACTCATGTTCAAAAAAGTGCAGGTATAGATTAAGCAACCCCTGCTTCACTATAAACTCATGTTCAAAAAAGTGCCGTTAGGGATTTCCTCTGACATACTTTCCTGTTAAAAGCGTGATTTTGCATTATGCCGACAATCCCCCATCTCCAAATTTGGCCTGAGGCGCTCCACCGGCGAATGCCGACACCCCCCCCCCTCCCCCTAATTTGACCTGAAGCAGTCACACCGCTGCGCTATCTCCACAACTCTCAAAAAGGAGGAGGTAATGCCTAGGAGGGTGGTATCATAACAACAGAACGGGCGTAGGGAAGGAAGGGAAGGTAGAAAGGGTGGGAGTGAGAGGGAAAGAAGGGTTGTAGTGTGAGGGATTTTCTTCCCTACACTCTTTTTCCTCTGACGTCATTTCCTGTTAAAAGCGTGACTTTGCATATTTCTCAAATTATACATGATAGCATTGTTTTTTTCTCAAATTAGTACTAAACAACGTTGAAAATCGAGAAAAAAGTCACCCCTCATTGGAGAAAAGTGCTCAGTCGACACCCGAAGAGTCAGTTTTTTTTTCCGGTTCTGAGATATTATATGTCCCAGGGCTGGCCGGTCATAATGATGTCAACCGTGTGACTGTTTGTTGGGTACTCTCGGAGGAGTATCTGGACATACAAACAGACAAACAAACAGACAGACAGACAACTGGCCTTTATATAGTAGAAGAAGAAGAAGAAGAAGATGCAACACCATATTAAATATTCATTGAGAAATTAGAAAAATAATTCATAAAACACTCTTGAATTAATGTTAGTATATTTTGGGATTTGTTTGTTTTTACTATATTTTTAAATCAGTTTTGAAATAAAACAAGTATTTTAAAAAATTTTTTCTAGCAAAAATGTTTGTTTCTGCTAATTACTATATTTCTTTAAATGACTCAGATAATTTAATTAGTTGCTGAGTAAAATAATCAAACTGGATTATTATTTGTTTATTTCCATGCACAAGAATATCACAATATTAAGCAGATTTTTCACTAACTTTTACTTTCTTATGTAATATATGTCATTTAAGGAAATTATGATCCCAGGCAAAATCCGATAACCCTGTTAGTGTATATGTATGTATTTATTTCAAGAATTTTATTATTATATCATCTGATAATAATTCAAACAACTCAACGGATTTACAATTGTTTCCAGAAAAAAAGTCGACAGTAAACAAATTATCCAGGTGGTTTACCATAAATGACGGTTTTCTTTCATCAGAATCCTTAGTTTAAAACAAACAGAAAAAGTGGAGTTCATCACATGGAGAAAATAAGAGTAAAAAACAGCAGGATTAAAAGCTATGTTCATCAATCACCCCCCCCCCCCCCCAAAAAAAAAAAATAATAAAATAAAAGTATATATATATATATATATATATTAGTCGTGAACATGAATGTTTAAAGGATAAAAAGTCCATGATGTTATTTGTAAAAACAATCCAAAGAAAAAATCAAGAGAAGCACATCATCGGATAACAAATTTCCATCCCAATGTAAACATATATATATATATATATATATAATAAGGATAATATTTTGAAAAACCTGGACAACGCATTTTTTTATGTATTTTTTAAATAAATTATTTATTTATTCTAAAAACTTGATCACTTTCGGTGACATACACCTTTTGTCAAAAGTATAAGCATATTTTTTTCTCTTCTTTTATTTTCATATTCATATTTTCATATTTCATATTTATCAAGTTTTTAGAATAAATAAATAATTTATTTTAAAAAACATTAAAAAAATGTGTTGTCCAGGTTTTTCAAAATATTCTCCTTATTATTTCCATTTCATCAACGCTTCGAAGTGTGCCTTTTCTTTCTACCCTATTCACGTAATCACTACACACAGCGGCATATCAACATTAATCATCGATAACATCAAGACGAATTTCAACTTGACTGCGATAAATATGTCTCAATTAAAAAGGATTAAACGAGAAGAGAAAAAAAATATGCTTATACTTTTGACAAAACACACACTAGTAAAATACTCATCCCAGAATAAGCAATATATAGTTTTTTGGGGGGAGGAGGTAAAAGACACACACCTTAAATGGTTTAATTTTACTTAATTACATAATATATAACTCAAAATTAGATGTAGAGCAATTCTTTTTTTTCTATTAAATTAAAGTATCTTGCTTATTTTAAAAGTTTTTTGGGGAGAAGGCACCCCATAAATGGTAAAGTTTACAAAAAGAATAATATACCTACGTTACTGAACGTCACGCATAAAAATACAAATAATATCTATTTTATTGATCATTAGCTTAACAGATGGACGCAACAGATTTTAGATGTCCCCAAAGAAAAAAGTCAAAGGTGGACAGATTGGGTGATCGGGGTGGCCACTTCATGAAGATCAGTGTATAGTGTGCAGCTTCTAGGACACCCTGTATATTCCATAATTTTTATTCCTTAGTTTAGGAGTAAATCCTATCTATATATATATATATATATATGTCATCCACATACAGCTCTTCAGTGTAGCTAGACCAGTTAGTGCCTCAAACTGGGATTGAAACTCAACCGTTGAGCTGACAGTCGGCGCTCCTACCCCTGCGCTATCATACGACACTGAATGTAAGTAATATCTCAATGTAAACATTGTCAAGTGCCGGGAGCTCGAATTAGTTTTACCTAATGAGCTATGCCTTAAAGCTAATGGCAGTTGGCGATATCCTTACAAATAAGCTCTACCAAAGGAGGGAGCTTCATATAGTCACTCACATACAGACTGTTTCGCTGTATTACAGCTCTTCGGTGCGGCTAGACCAGTTAGTGCCTCAAGCCGGGATAATTAAATTGGGAGAGTTCATATTTTTTATAAGCATCTTTTTAAGAATTCAAAATAATAAATGAGGCAAACGTCTTCAAAACATGTTTAGATGTGGGATTTATTAATAAAAATCAAAACAGATTTGTAGTATTTATATTCTTTTATTTTTTCTTTCTTTCATTTTGACTTTTTTTCTTTTTACTAATTATTTCGCTAGATATCCTAGCTTCTTCAGAGTATCGTAAATATCCTCGGTGGTGTGGATAGTAGTCTGTAAAATGGACATTGGTGTTAAGGGATTTTTTTATTTATTTTTTTTTTTAATATGAGGTACGTGCATGCATGCGGGATGTGTATTAAATTGGGAGAGTTCATATTTTCTATAAGCATCTTTTTAAGAATTTAAAATTATGAGGCGAATGCCTTCAAAACATGTTGAATATATATACCCTAACTATATATGGAGATAAAATGTTGGGCGAGTTGAGATGTATTCATTTTATTTCTTAAACATTTTTCATTCATTGGTTTTAATTTATTTCTGTATTTTCTTTTGTTTTTTTTTAGATTTACAAACTTATATGGAGAGTCTGTTGCTTGGATTAATTTTGAGAAGATTTATTGGATGTCAACTAGAGGAATGTCATTGTTATTTGCAGCTGAGATATCTAGTAGTTTTCATGCTATTCTGAGAGAAACCAAAAAGTCAATGAGTTCAATGATTGTTATAGAAAATTAAATCAAATGTATTATCTTCTCAAAACAACAAAAGTTTTCTGATTATCTTATCACTTTGATCATCTTATATATAAAGAAGGGTTGTATGTGTGTCCGGAGAGAGGGAGATAGGTTGGTCGGAGGAGAAAGAGGGAGCGGGAAAGGTAGAGAGATAGAGGTTTTAATATCAAGAAGTTACACACTTTAACCTCTTCTGTTTTGTTTCTATGGCCTTGGGAAATGCCGGGTAGCCTTGCTAGTCTTATATTTAAAGTAAAGTGAGATTTTTTTTCCAATTTCAATTCTTGGAATAGGCTAATAAACAAAAACTGCATAAAAATTTATCTTTCGTTGTTCGTTATTGGTTTGTATTTTGAAAAAGAAACATTTTCGTTTCTAATCGTTTTATTGATTTAGATATTTAATCTGCTCACCGGATTCTGTTTTGATTACTAATATGAAAGACTGAGTCGGAGGAGATAACTCAATATCAAATCATCTTATTGCTACCAGAATCGCGGGGTTAAAATATTTTGTAGACTACATAAATTTTAACTAGATAACTTGTTTAATATAACTAACAAACTAGCAGGATAATAAGCAAAGAAGAAACTATAGAACAAAAAGAATTTACACAGGATCATGCTGATTTCATTTCGATATTTCGTTTCATTTACAAAACTTTGTCAAGAATATCATATATATATGTATGTGTGTGTATTTACGGTCTGCTGTCTCGATTCGTCTCTGTTCCGATTTTGAGAAAATGATTTTAATGATATATATATATATATATATATAATATTTATTTATCTACATACTTCCAGAATCGTCAGTGTAGAGATAATTATTCAAACCGGTCGCAGGATTCGGAAACTTCAGAATAAAAGTCATGTTTAATTCAAATTTCGATGCCTTAACCGTTTCGGCCACCATTAACAACTACATAAATTGGTAAGAGTTTAATCCTATTGTACCGAGCTGGTGCGATAGTCAGCCGATGTAAACAGTGTTCAACAATAAAGGAATATGCATTAAATTAATACTACTCACTAGAGTGCCCAGCCTAAATTTGGGGCGACAAATAATATATATATATATATATATATATTAGGTATGTTTATATATTTTGATGTAAAAGATTCACTTCTAAACTAATTAACCTATCATTATGTATTTTGCAACACAGCTGCTAGGCAGAAGGGTCCAAATGTGGGCTATATTTTATTCGATTTAGTTGTGTAAAAAAAGCAGTGGGGATACCCCTCGTGAAAATTCAAATACCTTAGACTTTTGTAAAATGTTTACAATAGGTATATCAATTAATAAATATTTTTAACGAACAAACGAAGTAGCATTCACCCTAGGCAGGTTGAACCTGTATAATATGGGCACAACCTCATTTGGAAATTCAAATATTTCAGATTTGCATTGAATTTTATCCATAGTTATCAGAACACCAATTTAATAAGATTCTATGAATTTCGATTTCTTCTAAAGATCCCTTCATTTTAAGCCCCAATTCTTAGACATTTCCCGAGAATTCAAATTTTTTAATGGATTTTTATCAGATTGGAATAAGGATTCTGAGCATAAGGTTTAGTATCATTATGTCTTGATTTTAATCTTCGTAAGAGGACATAAAAGTGGTGCAAAACTTCTATTCGAGGAATTTTAACCGTCCTGGAATGGGTATTCTTCCAGTTCTCTATATCTGTCTGTTTGTTCACCCCCATAACAGTATATATTCTGAAACTACATCACACAGGATATTTGGATAAAAGGGCACAACATTCCCGGACAAATTATTTTTTTTTATTATTACAATTTCGAAATTTAAATTTATTGATTAGATTTGTTTTTTTTTAATTAACTATTTTAGATAAATTATGAATTAATTAATCGGTTGTTATTTTTTTTTTTTTGATTTTTACAAATCACGTTTATCTCTCGTATTTACCCATACACACCCGATATTTGATCAGATGATTTTATAAATATTTATTTATTTGTCTAGGAATGTTATTGTAAAAATATCTTTTTATAATTTTACTAAATTAAATTTTATTGCTTTTTTTTTGTTTTTTCATTTTTTAATCAGGTCATAATAGTACAGCAGGTTGCTTCTTGTATTTCCTATTAAACTTTGCCATTTCTATAGGGATAAAGACAGTCAGCTGCCTTGTTTTGAGTGACACCTAATCCACTGAGAGTAAAAGTAAACTGACTATTGTTTGGTTTATCATAGTATGTAGAAATGGAAAGCAAATAAGAGAAATCAATTAAGCAATGGTTGTATTTGTTGGCATTCATGCAATGGCTGCTGCTTACAATAATAAATGTGGGAGGAGGGAGGATGTAGAGTTTAACAAAGAAGTGGATATCATTCATTTTCTCTTCGTCTCTATTTTTGAAACTTTCTTCATTCTTTCCTTCTTTCTCTATTTAGTTTTTTTTTTAATTTGTTTCAACCTCTGGCTTATGCAATGTATTTCGCTTTCTCTCTCTCTCTCTCTCCTCTCTCCCCCCCCCCCCCTCTCTCTCTCTTTTCCTTATTTTACTTTTGGGTCACCATTTATCAAAGCCAAGAGCCTCTCGGGGATAAAGATTAATGAGATGCAATGATTGTCAGCCGTTAAAAATGAGGAACATTATGGGAGTACTAACATTGATCAATATTATGAAGTGCATTTGATTACTTACGAGGCGGTTTATGACAAGAATTTGTTGACATAGGCCGCCATCTTGAATCCTGTTTTCGCAATGGTGTTGTTTTAATCATATCAGTATTCACACCAATTAGATGTAAAAGATTCCACCTATAAAGCTAATTGCGGAAGAATGTTTTCTTTTAATTAAAAGTTCCGGACTGAATTGGTGATGAGGGTTGTTGTTGTTAGGCGAGTCGCACTTCTGCACAGCTCCGGAAAAAGAGCTCATGAGGATTGTCGGATCTGCATGAAGTCCTATCGTTGGTCGCAACTATGTGCTAAACCTGCAAAATTGCAAGTTTTTAACCCTCCACTCCATGCTTCGTGGTTGCATGTGACGGCAGGGAAGGTTTGGCCACGAACAAACAAAGGAATGGCGCAGAAGCGACGTTACCACTACATTGATGTGCGGTTCCACGTCTGACACGTCTTTGCTTGTCACATGCAGAGGTAGAGACGACCAGAGGATGACAGATCCTGATTTTCACCAGAGCCATGTTAGCTGGGTAGCTCTGACACTACCACGTTTCAACCACCCCTACCATGGTGACTTTGCGGGATGGAGGGGATTATTTTTTGATTACTTGTTATTTAGGTATTATTTACCTATTAATAATATTATGTTTCATTAGCTGTGATATTCCCTATTTCACACGCATTAGAAGATTTTAAAAAATCTTTGATCTAGTTTGACATTCTTTCTCATATAGAGAAATTTAATTAATGAATTTCATAAATTCATGATTAAAATTGAAACTATAAATTTTGGTTATTCAGACTACTGTTCTTATCTTGGATGTTATTCTCACGTTTCTATCTATGTAACCTCCAACCTTCTTCAGGTGTGTCTTGTCAAACTTGGGAATCTGTACGGAATTTCAAATGGAACCCGAAACGCCGTGTGAATAACATTCCGAATAATACAAATTTGATAATTTGTATTATTCGGAATGTTATTCACACGGCGTTTCGGGTTCCATTTGATATCCTTATCTCAAAAATTCTGAAACATAATCTTGATGTTATGACAAGTAAAAAAAAAAATACTTTGTAAATAAAGACATAACTAACATTTGGCTTTTTGGTTAGAACAAAGTGTAGTATCTGTTTTGATACTACACTTAGTCTATTCTGTCCTTGATCAGTGAAGAAGTCTTTCTAGATTGAGGCAATTTTTATTTTTGTTGCACACAGTGACCCTTTTTCCGGAGCTGAATTTTCCCCGCATTAAAAACCGTGTCTTATTTTGCCCTCGTATGAAGGCAAGTAAATAGGAACTAACATTGTCAAAAATTGTCTCCCCTGGCCGGGATATACATGCAACTGGGTACAGCTTATGTCTACGAAAAGCAAGAAATTGGAATTGACTTAGGGTTAGTGTTTGTGTTAATGAATGTTTTTGCTCTCATTATCATCAAATAAATCCTGAGTATTAGTCTTTTCACAAGGTGGTGATTGCAATGTATCAGCATTAAAAAAAAAAAAAAAAAAAAAAAAAAAAAGGCTATAAATTCAAAATTATCTCTATTTATATAAAGTTAGGTATATGTATATATTTCTATGTATTCACTCTTAAACTAATTAACCGATCATTATGACTTTTGGAACACGGCTGCTAGGTGTATGGATGCATAAAGTATGCTATATTTAGCTAATTTAGTTTTATGCAAAGGGTGCAACAAGGGGATTGAAACCCTTCGTGAAAATTCTGATACTTCTCATTTTTATCACTAGGTATAAGACATCAATGAATAAATTCTCCAAATTTTAGTTTCTTTGAAGTATTTTAAAAGATGTTTAGGGACGCATAACATGGGCCAACCTCCCATTTGCAATTTCAGATTTGCATTAAATTTAATCCATAGTCATTAGATACCCATTAAGCAAGATTCTGTGAATTTTAATTTCTTCTTAAGACCCTTTAAGCTTGAGCCTTAAATTTTAGACATTTTGTAGAATCAAAGGCATGTAATGGATTTTGATCAAAATTGGAATAAGGATTCTAGACATAAGGTTTAGTATCATTATATCTTGATTTTAATCTTAATAATGGGACATAAAATTGATGCAAAACTGTTCTGTCAAGGGAATTTATTTTACCTATCCCAAGACGTGTGTTCTTCTAGTTGATTTAAATAAATTAAAATTATATTTCATTTTCTGAAAATAAAATTATTTTTACATTTTGGCCAATATTAACAGTCTATATTAATTGTGCGGTTTTTTTTTGGGGGGGGGGGGGGTACCTCTCTGGGTAGTGATTTTACAAAACATTTACAAGGAAAAGTGAACTCTCCTCTTGTAACTTAGTATTTAATATTTTGTAAAGAAAAGACATTGAAAAAAAATCCAAAAACCTAGATTTTAATGGAAGGAATACTTTGGCCGCTGTAAAAAAAACCTTCAAGTATAATTTCTCATGTGTATTTGTATCAATCTGTGTGAGAGAGACAAAAACTAAATATTGCTTAGTTGCTGTCAACATAAATCTTAAGTAAAAACGTTTCAAATATTCTCTTCTGATATAGAGTGCAAGACTGGCATCCTTTCATTTGCAAAATACGACATAACATCACATCTGCCAAGCTTCTTACAATCAATGTTAGTTCTTAAACAGAACTAGCATTTCTTTACTTGTATTTTATTTTAGAGTTTTATCTTGAGAGACATGTTTGTCCATTTTAGAGTAGTTCTGCTACAGCTAAATTATTTCAGAAATGTTCATGAGGCTTATATAATTCTTTATCATTTTAAATGACCAGAGGTTACGAGAGTGTCATGGTCAGGCTTCATGTACTTTTAGTTGTTCATGTAAAAATGTGTTTGAATAATATTTTAACCTACAGTTGTAAGCATATAAGGAGTTAATCATTCCCACTGGAGATGTTTTTTTATGCATTAACATATACTCAAATTAGATTGATAAAACGCACCAGATGGGAATATTTTTTACCTATATAAACTTAATGTAATGTTACGTTTGGGTTTCCATAGGACTGTTATTAAATTAAATATGACATACGGATATGTTTATATAGCAAGGTGATCTTTTTTTATATACTAATGAGTCACCACTTAGCAAGGCCAAAGGCCACTCAAAGATAAGGGTTAATGAGATTGTTAATTGGATTGATAAACAGTACTGAGAGAATTTGAAACGATGGGTGGAAAGGGCAGGATTTGATTGCTTAAGAAGATGTCTTGAAGACGACCAGGTTGTAGTCAGCAGGGAAGCAGTCCTGTGATATTGAACTACACAGATGGGAAATTCTTTCTATGTTACTTCTGGGTGTTTATAGATAAATACTAGGTTTAAGTTTATACTGCTGGTCAAATGCATTTCCACAAGACAAATGAAGAAGCCTTTGATATTTTCACAGTCACTATTTACATTTCAACTATGTTTCAGCCAATGTGCTCTTTAGTTTTCTTTGTGTATTGTTCATCCACGGTGATTAACAATACACCTGAAGAAAGCCAGAGGACACATCGGCTAAAACGTAGTTGAAAAATAAATAACAATGGTGAGAACAATAGTTTTAAAAAAAAACGATGCAAATACGAACTCATCATCTCAAAAATTCCGACAGAAATTAATGCAATATTTTGTATTATTTGGATCATTCGAACTGTTCTCCTCTTGGATGTTATTCTCACAACGTTTCGGCCAATGTAACCTCTGACTTTCTTCAAGTGCATCTTGGCGAACTCGGGAATCTGTACAGAATTTCAAACTGAACCCTTTACATAATCCATGTGGGTAGATTGTTTTTCATATATTATCATTATCATTTCTCATGACCAAAAGAAGGAAAAACACCTACCGTTTTTTTTTAACAAAAAGAAAAACAACCAAAAATCATAGAAGGATCTGATCTTAATAAAATTTTCAATATTTATTAATTAATAAATTAATGTTAAAGTATTTATTATATAAAAAACAAAAATAACAAACATTGATTTTTTGGGGTCACTTAAATTACTCCCCACCCCTTCATTTCAAGGACGAAGTACGTCTTATACCCATAGTCGAAAATCGGTGACCACCTTTACAAAGAGATAACATGCTGAAGGTGCAAATGAAAAAAAAAATTTACGGCAGCTTGTATTTACTTACATTTAAATTTACAATTTTTTCATGTGATTTTCTACCGAGAGCTACCTTTTAAAAAAATTATATATATATATATATATATATATACATATATACATATATATATATATATTATTAAAAATAACCGACAATTTTTGTCTGGTTATTTTAGTATTGATCCCTTCAATTTTCCGGATTAAAATCTTAATCCGGAAAATTGAAGGGATCAATACTAAAATAACCAGACAAAAATTGTCGGTTATTTTTAATAATATGTGTCTTAAGGAAAAAATGCTGCCTCGATATATATATATATATATATATATATATATATATATATAATTTCAACATTGCAGAGGTCGACAAGATGCACTGAAGAAGGTTGGGGGTTATATCGGTCAAAACGTTAAAATAATATCCAAGATGAGATAATACAAATTATGAATCCTCATCTAAAAAATTCTGAAAAAGAAAATTTATGTTTAAGACTTTTTGAGATGAGGATTGATTATTTGTTATTCGGACTACTGTTCTCTTCTTGGTTGTTATAATTAGGTTTAAGGCTGCCTAAATACATACTAGGATTGTCACAATAGTCTCTAATAACTAAGAATAACAAAAAAAAATCAATACTTCTACCGGGACATGGCTGACGGAATGAGAGCAATCTACCCCCATTACCATCCTAGTTAATTACAACACAAGTATAATTTCTACCTAAAGTTTGCAAATTCTATTCGGGTTTGGGAATTGATGTGTCACCTATTGAGCAGACTTCTATCAAATACAGACCACTAACCTGTAATTTTCCAACCTATCTGAAGAATTCCGTCGACCTTTATTTCGTCATTCATTCAGAAAAGTTCAGGCCTGTTCATCATGATTACCATTTTTGTGAACCGTAATGTTTCAGGATGAACTGCAACCTGACCTTTACTCTCGAGAATGTACTAGCATCCTGATAGATGTTGACGTCCTGTGTATAAACAATTGGCAGCTGACATATACCAGCAGGAAGATGATATGGTTATGGGATTAACTTTATCTCCAGCCAGCGATGGTAAATCTATACATTGACTATTTTGAGGAAACAGGGTTTACAATCGCAACCATTTAACTGAAATACATAGACAAGACTTTTATCGCCTGATCTCGCCAGGAAAATGTGTTAATATTGGTGAAGCGTGTGAATGCGGGTATTCAATCCAGTTCACAATAGGAAAGGAAGCAGACGATAAATTCACCTTCCTCGATGTACTAATAGCTCATCCAGCGCCAACATTCACTAGATATTACTACCAGTTATGACGAAAACGATGAAAAATATTGCTCATTGTCTACAAAATCCAACAAAACTTGTTAAGTGGACACTTGGAATTGGGTTTTTTGATAAGACAGAAGTACATGCAAAAATTTATGGTTTTCTATTGTTGGGAAGCACAAATAGACCATAATACTTGATATTTGCTTTCAAGCAAATTTGGGGGATTCAAGCCAGAAATGACTTTCAAATCGTCAGCTTTAAAACATCAAAATCACTTTCTAATTTCAAAGAGTCACAAAATAAATAGAGGTTTATCATCATCATTATCATCCATTTTATCGTCTTATTTCCCTTGGTCAGAGGTCTGACGTTTTCTGGCAGCCTGCAATTGAGTTTGTTCAATTTCCACTGTCTAAGATCCTTGTTAATGGTTTGCTTCCAAGTTTCCTTGGGTTGTTCAACTTTCCTCCAGTCTTCCACCTCAAGATCTCTGCATTTTTCTTAGTTAGTTGGTATATTCAGCCTCACCAACTGGGTATCAGAGCTGATGTGCCAGGTTTGATCTGACTCAACATTGCATGTCCATCTGATCATTGTTCTGTCATTATGCTGAGGACGGACGGACTGGATGGAGACCCAGCACTCACCTCCATACAGCATCATGCTCCTAACACAACTCCTACATACGCTCCCCCTGATATTGAGAGGGACACATTTTAATTTATTAATAATGGATTAAAATAGCTGACTTGTGACCCCAAGAAATTCAAAAGTGATTTTAAAGCCTTTAAACTGGTGAATAGAAAGTCATTTCTGGCTAGAATTAAAGTTTACAGGCAAAAGATATTTATTGTGGTTAAATATGAATTCTCGCACAGATTTTTTTTCACCCACTCCCTATCAAGGTCAAAAGCTATTCGAGAATAAGTGTTAATGAGACAGATGGATTGTCAGTTGAATGATTAAGAATATTATGAGAGGATTAAAAATGATGAACGGAATGAACAAAATTTGATTACTTATGAGGACGGTTTACAAGTATTTATTGACATTGGATTTGAAGATGACCTTGTTGTAGTCTGCAGGATAGCAGTTTCGTGATAATGGGTTTCACAGAAATGATATCGATAAGGAACACATTACGTTCATAATATCAACTACGACTTACAAGAGTAAAAAGGAAGTGTTAAGAGTCATCGAACGACTGTTAGAGAGGGGGGGGGGGGTATTTCATGTAAATATTGTTCTCAGGCCTTCTTCAGATGCATTATTCATTTACAGCGGTGTGTTTCTGTTTCCGGTATTTAACAATGATTATTCTTGACTCTCTGTGTACGTTGATGTTTCTTTTCATATTCAAATCTGGTGAACAAGTGTTTTTGACATTCATTTTTAAATTAATAAACTTCCATGTATAACGTGACATAAGCAGTTGTGTAAAGTGTGCTATGAACGTTCTTAAATTCGTTTTTTTATCTTTCTTGTTTTTGTTTTTTTTTGTTTTTGTGTGTTTTTTTTAATCAACGTGATTGCTTACATCACGCTGTGCATAAATGTTCACAAATTAAAAAATATATGAAAATCATCATTTTGGACTGGCAAGGGAGGGGAGAATCCTTTGGTATCTATATATAAATAAACAGTAATGTGTGTGTGTCCGGCTAAAACTCAATAACTGGAATATTTAGACCAAAACACACACACACACACTTTGACTTATATGCATACTTCAGAGAACTTTGCCACATGCTTGAAAACAAAATTCTGCCACTTTTTGGGCCTGTCTTTCAACTGTCAGGAGCAGCATGCCAGTCTCAACCCTTATCTGGTCAGTCCATCACTTTAGTGGTCATGCTCTTGAATTTTTCTTGAATTAAATCTACTTGATATGATTTCTTTACATAGCTGGTAGCCGGGAAACATGTCCAAACCACGTTAATGTTAATCTCTTTTTTCGAATAACATTGTTGATGGCTCTGTTAATATTAAGCCTCTTTCTGATATCTGCATTTCTTAGTCTATCACGCAAAGTTACCCCAAGGATAGTTCTTAAACATTTCATTGACACTGAGCTTCCTCTTATGCTTTGTCAGTATAGTCCATGTTTGACTTACAATGGGAACTCTCTCTCTCTCTTTCTCTCTCTTTCTCTCTCTCTCTCTTATATGTGTGTGTGTTCTGCTGCTTTTTATAGACGCTCATGTTTGCTTGAGTAATATAATTAAATAAAGGATTCATTTAGTCCAAGGGGCTGGGAATAAACAAAGAAAACCACAAAATGAAAAATGAGACTCCTACAGGATTTGAACCTGTGCCTCTGAAAGAGGAACCACCTAATGCAAGTGTCGTCTTAGACTGTTGGACTAAAAAATCGAAGTACAAATAACTCATCTTCCAAGTTTTGCGATAAATCTTTCTGTACGTTTTCACTAGCGATGTAACAATAATCTCCTCAGAGTTGCATCAATCAAGCGAATACGGTGAACTTGTTATATGCATTTAACATTGGAATTTATTTCCGACAGTATATTATGTATTATGCTGCATTTTTTGTTGATGCTCATGTTTGCATGGGTAATATTAAATAAAGGATCAATTTAGTCCATGAGGTTGAGAATAAACGAAGAAAACCACAAAGTGAAAAATGAGACTTATTAATCAAAGGATCTTAGACGGTACCTGCATTAGATGGTTCCTCTTCTAATGCACAGGCCCGAATCCTGAATAAGTCTCATTTTCCACTTTGTGGTTTTCTTTGTTTATTCCCAGCTCTATGGACTAAATTAATCGTTTATTTAACGATATTACCCATGGCAACATGAGCGACCAAAAAAAAGCAGTGTAATACATAATATTATGTTGGAAATAAATTCCAATGTTAACTATATAACAATTTGGTAAGATCATGTGTTGATCACGTGTTGATTCAAAAGCGACACTACCATGTTGTTCTAAACTTCTGTAAGACAATGTATATATATATATATATATATATATCAGATTCAATATTTCTACATTTCAATGTTTCTCTACAAAGATCAGGACATTTAAAAATAGTGTCCAATAACATTAGAAGTCAGATGTCTACGGCAAGACGTTATATCTCGATAATGAAGAAAAAAAAATTGTAATTGTCTATATATTATTGAAAAAGGCTTGTTAAAACCGAAATATTTGATTTATAATAATTTCATTTATAATATTGTTTTCATTTATTTGAGAAAAAAAATTGCCTTGCATCGTATTTGGTTTGTAATGATTTATATATATATATATATATATATATATATATATTATAGCTATTTCTTTGCATGTAACACTAAGGGAGGTAATTCAGTATATATTCATGCGGACACAAACAGTAGCTGACTGAATCGTTAGTATTATTAATGTAAACAAGATAACTGTTTTCCAAGTGAATTTGATTATAAAAGTTGTGGATAAGTTAGGAACCAAAATGTGTAGAGGAAACAGAAGTTTAGTTTTGTTTCACAATGTTTCAGTTTACAAAAGAAGTCTTTGTGTAAGTAGAATAAATTCTCTATTCAAATATCTACAGAGACATGAAAAAAGTAAATAGACACCCAACAAAAATAATTTATACATGTTTAAAGTTTTTGCTTCGTTTGCTGATCGCTAGCTGATGGCTAGCAATAAAAACCAGCCAAATTTTGAAATATCGATATTTTATACCAATTGATATTTTTTGTGTGTTGCTGATATAAATATATCTAGCGGTATTCACCCGGTGTTACCCGTGTGGAAATATATTGCTAATCGGAAATAATTTAAAATTTAGACATTTTTACTAGGCAAACTTGAAAGACAAGTTTAAAATTAGATTTGCAATATGAAGTCAAGTAATAAAAAAAAACTGTTAGCATGGTGGTGTTTTCTTAAAAAAGGCTACTTGTTCTTACAAAATGGCAAATGGATTAAACGAATCAAAACAAATTTGTTTATTTTAAATCTTAAAAATACCAATAAAAATTATTTAGATGTTTAAACCTTTTTTAAATACATTCTTTCCTACGATATTCTTTGTTTTATCAAACAAAGAAAATCTATTTTTAAAAAAATGAATTTAGTTTCTTTATATTCTAATATATTTCAATTATTTTATGGACCTAACCGATAATTGCTCCTAGTTATCCCAGATGGAATCTAAGGAAAATTTCAATGGTGTCTCTAGATTCTGTGACAATGTTAACCCTTATTGAAAGTTATTTGAATGTTCTGTTAACATAAACAAACATTGACTTTTATATATATATATAGAATATACTACCACTTAAATATGACACTGGTGAACGAACATTAGAATTCTCAGTTTCAGAGGAGCGATAGGTTAATATGAAGAGTGACTTAATCAGCATCAAATCTACTGTTAATTGAGTGATTGTCCAATTCATGAGCAAGGGAAAATAATCAATATTATTTTGCTTAGGGCAAGCAATCTTCATTATTAATCAAGATATTACGGAGCCCTCCGAAAAGGAGCCCGCTCCTTTTTGCTGGAGCGAAAGAGAGGAGGGCTCATTTTATATTCAGCGGGAGTGGAGCGGGAGCAACTCCATTTGATTTTTTTTCTTTTGTTTAAACATTAGTTTTTTTATTCAGTAATAAAAAGGAAAAGAAAAGAAAGTCTCAGAGTTTACTCTGAGTTATTTTTTAAAATTATATCTCTGGTAAATATATAAGAGAGAGAGGGATAGGAAGGGAAGAGAGAGAGGGAGAAAGAACGAGAGAGTTAAGCTTGAAAACAGAACATTTTTACATCGACATGTTAAATTTTTGATGGGACACTTAAAGCAGGAGACAATTTGGGCAAAAAATGTCGGCAGTGATTCTATAGATGTCTTTGAAGTTATTTTCTTATAGATTTGAACTTTTTATTTATTTATGAAAGGATGTTTATTGGTGATTGAATAAATAAGCCAATTTTTCCTTTATTTCGTGTTTTAAAATAAAGAATTTTAGGTTCAATTATACTATAGGCAGCCGTTGGATTTTCTCGCCCATTTCGCTCGGTATTCACCCAAATGTTCGATAAAATCGATTTTTGGGGTGAAATGGTACATATTGTCCTGACAAAAAATTCTAATTTATGTTTTAGCATATATCAAATTGAACTTTTATGCCACATTTTTACTTGTCGTCTTTTCGGCGACATTTTGTTATTCTTAAATTCACGACTAGTATGTTTGAACCTTTTCATGTTTGCTTTTAAATTCGTTAAATTCCGTTAAAACTTGCTTTTGTAAATAGAATGTTGAATGTAATAAAAAGTTAAAGCAGTAAAAATATTCTTAGTCCAAGGAAAAAATATCTTTAGTCCAAGGAACAAAACAATAAAAACCAACATGGCCGCCAGCGATTAAAACATGAAATTAAAGTTAGATTCTCAACACTTTAAAAAGTAAATGAGAATTTTATTTCAGGCTCAAAAATATAATTTAGACCAACAATCAGTTTTATCCCAAATTTGGGCGAATACCAAGCGAAATGAGTGAAAGATAAGAGCAGTCCCTATTCTACAATTAAACCGATGTTTAAACTTAATTAAATTAAAGAAAATGTCTTAAATTTTAACATAAAAAAGCAAATAATTAGACTTTCTGACTAATTTGTTGTCTTTTTAGAACCGAAAGTAGATTAGATATCTTTCTTTATCTTAAAATATCTATTATCGAATATTAAAATTGTAAACAGTTTGTTTTTGTTAAAGATTTAAAATATAGACGTTTTCACCTTTTTTATTCAAATTTTTAATTTTAATAAATGTTTTTGCCCGATCTAGGAAATCTTGCTCCAGTTAATTTTTCGGAGGAGGAAAATTTGACCCGATATTTTTTCAACTCCCGGTCTAGGCCAGATATTTTGTATGAAATTTTAAGACATTAAATGGATCTCTGAATTGATTATTGACAATTTATTGATATTTTTTGTCCAACTTATGAAAAATATTTTATTTATTCAATCTTTTAAAAATAAACATCATTGTTTTTTTTTTTCGCCCCCAAATTGTACTATTGAAAATAAAATGGATAAATCGATTTGTTTAAAAGTACTTGCACGTTTCTCTGTTGTAAATAATAATATACATTATACAATATAGTTATGTTCGTAAAACAAAAAAATATTAAACAACAACACAACGATTAATGTTGCCCTGGCTGTCTCTCCTCTCTCAGAGAAATGTTTTCTTTAAAAGGAAAATAATCACTAATAATGTTTAAAAGTAAAACTTTATTTACTTAAAACAAATCTAAATTCCCTTCCAAAATAAATAGAAAAAATATCGGGTCAAATTTTCCTTTCCTGAAAAAATAGGTTGTTAATGTAATGAAAATTAAAAGTGTTTTTAAATACTTCAGGGATTTTTCTATTTCTATTTTATACCTCAGGAAACGAAAATGTACATATAATCCTATACTTCGTCTGGCATGTTCTCTTATAACTCTTAAAATAATTTTGTCAAATATTATCTTATGGTCTTACACTTAAAGTGACATCCCCACCCATATTGATGAGATTCTTTGACGCCCACCCCTGTCCTTCGACCACTCATTGGCAGAATATAACGTTTATGAAAGAAGGTATATTTTCATTATGGAGCGCTAAAAAAGGGGTGCTCCTTTTTTATAGGAGTTGGGGCAGGAGCGGCTCCTTTTTGAAAATGGGGAGCGTGAGAGGAGCCAGCTCCAATTTTGGGCGTTGGAGCAGGAGCGGGAGCAGTTCCAAAAGTAGTTGAGCGTGTAAAGCCCTAATAAATGCTATTAAAAAAGTGTCTATTTACTTCTTTCATGTCGGTGTATGTTTTAATTTGTAGCTGCAAAGTGTTTGCTTATGTCGGTACGTGTGGCTGCTTGTTTGTTAAGCGACATCATACCAAGCAGCAGCAGCTAAGTTGTAGGTAAATTGTGATGCAATGAAGAAAAGTATACCGTCGTTTTTAATGGCACAGGCATACTAGGTTTTATATGTAGTAATAGAATATCCTACACCCCCTTTTTCCTATGTGGATTTACTAATACAGAAAACTATATATAGTGAACACCGCATTACCCGATGGTCTTGCTTTAGAGATTAGTAATATCTTACTAATCTCTATCTATTCATTCATTGCACTCTATCACAATAAACCTTTGTTTCTTCATTCTACTATCGTGTTGGTTGATGCTTCCACTCGAGTAACAACCTTGTATATTGTAACTCTTTTCAAGGATATGACAATATAATACACAGGCAAAGTCGGATAGCTCTGCTAGTCTTCTCTAAGGCTAAATAAATTACCTCCAACACAATGGATAATCTACTCAAACAAATTACATCATTTTTTTATGCGTACTATTCTAGTACAATATATATAATCACAATAGAAGTGGTGTCAGTTTTTGCGTTGTATCATTGTCCTTGTAAGCTATTTCTTCTTTCCAATATAAATAAAATCCATTTCCTTTATGGCTGTTTCATGTGAGTAAATAATCAATAAATTTCAAATTCTCTTACTTTTATACTATAGAATGAATACCAATTGAAATAACTACCACTACTATGATGTTTGTACGTTTTTTGTTTTTAGTTTTAGCAAGTCATATTTTTACTGAAAATTATCTTGTAACTTTTACTGAAAATGAAGTGGCAATAAGTCCTCAAAATTTATGCGTTCCTGTTAAATTTTTAATCATTGGGCCATTGTTACAAGATCTCTTATAGATTTTGATAGTTTATTTGTGCCTTAGAAGCGTTGTCCAGGGAGTTTCCTATGGGTTGTCTAGAAGATATGCTTTATGCTGATAATTTTGTGTGTTCCTGTGAAACAATAAAAGGGCTACTTATTAAGCTAGAGACTTTTTTTTTTGACATAGTTCACCCAAACAAGGCAGGCCACCACTATAGACGTAAGTAGCTACTGAGAAAAAGAGTGAGAATTGGAGTGGGGGGGGGGTAATCTAAATTGGGAGCTGTGCAGCGAGATGTCCGTTTACATTAGTTTTAAATTTCTGCATGTCAGTACCGTCAGGAAAACAGGGAGCAGGGAGGGAGTTCCAGAGTCCAGCAGCACAAGGGAAGAAGCTTTTGGAGTAGAAAGTTCTCCGGCATTTGGGGACCTCCACAGTGAATGGATAGGATTTGTTAGATTGTCGGGTTAGTCTAGTGAATTTGTGTCGTAGGGACACCAGAGCAGAAAGTTTATCAGAGCACAGCAGTTGACTTATGGCGGCCAAATTTTCGGAATGCCTTCTGCCTCTTAGCAATAGCAGCTGCACATTCTGAAGTGAACCATTGAGGAGAGTGGGATTTGCTGAAAATTTTTCGCGCGGGGACATACACATCAATGCCTGCTTTGACCCATTCGGTTAACTCATTTGCACACTGATCAGCAGGGAGTGAGAAGGATTCACCCCATGGAGCGCTGCTGATGTGATCTCTGATGGACTCAAAATCAGCCTGCTCATAGTTTCTCGTCATTTCGAGCAACGGCTCATAGCTTTTGGACGAGTTTTTAAAGTGATAAGTATCATTACCACAACGTGATCAGAGTTTCCGAGCGGGCTATGGGCATTTGCCACACAAGCCTCTGGTAGTGAGGTCAGAAATGTGCTGGTGTATGGCTCCAAAACCTGGGCTGTCTCTGCCGGCACACTAAAAAAAATTGCACCATAATGACAAATCAATGGTCAGATGGATCTGTATGGTGAGGCCTGAACAGAGCATGCCTTTTGGGTCTCTGCTCGTGCAGGTTAACTTGGAAAGCCTTGCGGACGTCATGCAGAAGAGCAGACTGAGTTGGTTGGGGCACGTTGAGCGCAGCAATGGCTAGATTGCTAAAGTTCGATAGTTGAATGAGAAGACCACCTCTGGCAGACCCAAGTTGGTCAAAAGTGATAGAAAAGCCTTGAGTATGGATTCTGTCGAGCATCACCAAAGACAAGAATGGAGAGGAAGACTTAGATCGAGACTGGACAATCAGGCCCCACCCTCATCAGAGGATTAATTGTGGCCTGATTCAACAAATAAACCTGTTGTTGTTGTTGATATAAACATTATTTTCCCATAACAATCACTTTTGATCTTGACCACTTTTTAAACAATACACAGCAAATACAATTGTAGTTTTTTTTCTAAAATTCAATTTATTCTTTATCTAATTCAAAATTATTTTTTTGTTTTATTTGTCTTTGTTACAGATGTAACCATATAAGTTTTTTTGAATTTTAAGTGGAACTTTTTTAAAGACATTTCATCTTTTATCAAATATATACCAAAACTTTGGCAGAGTTTCAGATCAAGCATCTTTCTAACATTTTATTATTGACATCTTGGTACTTGTAAGGAAGGGGCACTCAGGGGATTTCAGTTCTTATGGAGTCAGTCCTAGAAATTGCCAAAACAATTTTTTAAGGAAGTTTTTTTAACTCGAGACTGACCCTATAAGAACTGAAATCCTCTCAGTGCCCATTCCTTACAAGCACTGACATTTTTTTAATGTCTATGGAATATTGAGTAGAAATTGAGATAATTCCCCCAAAATTCTTAAAAAACGTTTTCAAGCGAGAGAATCAGAATTTTATTCTTGTACAAAAAAATGCGTAAAACTTAAAAGCAACAATTATGTTTTCCAACTATAAAAATTGACTGGAAACATGAAAAAATTGCTAAAATAGTTCAACTTCAGCATCTTGGAGGAAAGCTATGGAAAGTAAAGGTCTGAAAGTGAAATTTACCAAAACCAAAGTGTTGATCAGTGATTATTTTGGAAAGCCCCAGAAAGAGGAAAGTTCCCCTGCTCAGATTATGAAAAGGGAATTTTTTATGGTATTTGTAAGCATTGGGTACACAAGAAGTGCAGTGGAATTACTGGTAGATGATAACCAGTTTATCTGCAAGATGGAGATGGAAGTAAATTTCAATGATAAACATGGGAACCAGAATATAATATTAAAATTGAGACATGCAAAAAAAAAGTGACTAAAGAAATAAAAGATCTCAATTATAAAAATAATTCGAAATTTTTAGGTTTAACTACTTTACTAGAACGAAGAAATAGGGGGGGTCTAATTGTGACACTGTAAGTATGGCACATTGACTGATTAAGCCACTAGTGTAATTAGGAAATGTCAACGCTATAAACTACATAAACCAACACAGGCGGTTGCTACTGTTTTGGCTACAGTTCTTTCTTCTTTTCCTCTTTCTCTCTTTATTTTCTTCCCCTCTCTCTCATTTTTTTCTCTCTCTCTCTCTCTATCTATCTATCTATCTATCTACAGTCAAATGTGGGTCAGCCGGTGAATCTAAAAAAATGCTCACTTATTAAATGTGTTCCCGGTGTTATGAGTGACGGTGTGAGGGTAAAAGCTCCGTCGCTTTCCTTTATTTATGACTAATCAAGAATTAAATATTAAAATCGATCGTAAATAAAAATTTTATTTATTTATTTCTAGAATGCAGACCAATATTTGCCTTATGATGGATGAAGCAGGTCTAATTCTGTACTGTTTGTAAAGAAAGCAATTGACGTCTATGAAATGGGGGGGGGGGTTGGAACTGTTTCTATTTCATATATAAGATGAGAAAACTAAGAGCCACAAGTATCAAACAAGATAGCTGAAAGAGAGGGAATGCTGATTACATGACAGGAAAAACTGGCCACATACTTATTCTCGAGAGTGCGAAAAAGGAAGAAGAGAGTGCATACTAATGATACATTCTCTCTACCTCTCTCTCTGTCATATAGCAGTGAACTTTTCGCCTTGCCTCATTACGCTAACATTAAATTATATTTTGTAAATAGGATTTCTAAAAAGATAGTTTAAATATTTTATGCTCATGCCTTTTTGATTTCGATAAATAATTGATTAATAGTAAATAAAAAAACAAACTGTAAGCCACTTAGTGGCGAGACACACAAGAAGTAATCATACAATTTTATTAATATAGATGAGAATATATATCCGGTTTATGTTTGTTCAATTATTCTTAATGTTAAATACATAGAATCAAATGTTCCTTTGAATCTATATTAACTATACACCCATGTATTATTATTATTATTATTATTATTATTATTATTATGTTTTGCTTTTGATTTCAGCCAGGCCAGAGCCAAAGTTGCTGGATTGGATTTATTTGATGATGATGAGGAAGATGAAGCAGACCCGTTTAGCAAGAGCAAGACTAAGACGAACAATACTGGTGGATCTGTTGATTCTGGGGTGAGTTACTATCATTGCCTTCACCTTCTCGTCCACCTCCCTCCTCGTTTTTGAAATCAGGCCACGAGTGTTATTTGGCTAGGATTTAATGTTTTCCCTCCAAAAAAAGAAATATCCACAATCAATCTTTGGCTAAGACTCAAAAAATAAAGTCAAATGATGCAGTGTGTGTGTGGGTGTGTGTGTGTGGGTGTGTGTGTGTGGGTGTGTGTGCATGCAATTAATACTGACCTAACAGAGCTTCACTTGTGTTCCTATCGGCCACTCTTCTTTCTTTTATAGAGACATGTTTCTAATTAGGTTAGTTTTAATCAAGATGATTTCTAGTTAATCTGTATGTCTATAAAGTTAGGTATATTTTGTGGGAGGTAAACTTCAAAACTAATTAGCTGATCATTATAAATTTTGGATCAGAGCTACTATGTGTAAAGGTGGGTAATGTGGATTATATTTAGTTTAATTCAGTTTATGCAGGGTGGGGTGAAGCCTTTCATGAAAATTCAGATACCTCTGATTGTGATGAAATTTGAATAATAAGAATTAGACATCAATTAATAAATATTCTCAAAATTTCAGTTTCTTTGGAGTATTTAAAGTGTTTTTAGGGGGCATAATATGGGCACAACCTTCCATTGAAAAATTAAAATATTTCAGATTTGCATTGAATTTGATCCATAGTTGTTAGACACCAATTAAACAAAATTCCCTGAATTTCAATTTCTTTTCAAGATCCCTTAAGCTTAAGCTTGAAATTTTAGACATTTTTGTAGAATCAAAATCATGTGATGGATTTTGATCAAAATTGGAATAAGGATTCTAGGCATAAAGTTTAATAGCATACATAGTTTGATTTTAATTTTGGTAAATGAACATAAAAGTGGTGCAAAACTGTTATATTTGGTGAATTTATTTTATTATTATTATTAATAATAAGCAGAATACTTGTCCCTGGACAGGTATTCTGCTAGTTTAGGATAAGTAGTGTTTTGTTTTTTACTTGGTTGCGTTATTAGTGTAGGTTTTTCAGGTTATCAAATATACATAACCATAATAAAACTCATTGTTTATTAATTTATGACAAGTGATCTGCAGATCTTTACTTAAAAAAAAAAACTAAAACAACTAGTTCTTTGATGATGCGGTCACTTTGTTCTAATAATAGGCTTTTAATCATCTGGTTCAAGGGGCCTTGATTTAAAGCCAGCTGGACAATGGACAGTTGAGACTCCTCTTTTAATGTATCTATTTTATAAATATCTTTAGCTTGAGCAGTAGTCACAAAACATAATATCTATTATTATACTAAATGTGAGTTAATCAAAGTTTGTTTGCCTAAGACTTTTTTCCTATTTAATAACACACAATACATGCTAATATAAACCTTAGTTCTGGGATTGAGTTATGTTTGAAAAGAAATTCTGTTTTCATTGTTCTAATTAATAAATTACTCTATTAACACATTTACTCAATTTCCACTTTTCATTTTTTGGGTTTTGTTTTTTTACTAAAGAATCACCACTTATCAAGGCCGAAGGATAAGGGTTAATGAGTGTCATGATAATTGGTAATGATAGTAGAAGTTTGGCAGAATTTGATTGTTTAAGAGGACGGCTCAACAAGGATTTGTTTACATTTGACTTGAAAATGACAATGCTGTAGTCAGCTGGGATCAAGCGCCGTTGTAATATGTTGCATAGATGGGTAGTTCTAGAAAAGAAACTTTGCTCATGGAAGTTTCAGTTTTAGGCAGAGAGAGATTTTGTTGCTTGCTTCTTATGATATAACTGGCTGTTCTATCTTCACTTCCTGTAACCCCCTTGTTTCCCTTAGCTCCTCTCTGTGGTCTTAATACTAAAAACCTTTTCACACATTCAGTCGAAAATCAGTTTCTTAAGTGTTTCACACCCACATGATATGATGACACTGACTGATACAAAGAGCTAACATTCAATGAAGTGAAACTTATCCATTTAATTTCTGCCCGGTTATAATTTTGGATTGAGGAGGAAGCATCCTATAGTATCATAATTTTTTATGTTAAATCTGCTGGGTATAATATAGAGGTTGAAATAGGCGAGGATACCCTGGAGGTGGTAGACTCCTTTTGCTACCTAGGAGATATGCTGAGTGCTGGAGGTGGCTGCAAACTAAGTTCAACCATCAGAGTCAAGACAGTTTAGGAAAAGTTCAGAGAATTTTTCCCAATCCTAACATCCCTAGCCATCCCAATTATTACCAGGGGTAAGGTCTATGATAGCTATGTAAGAAGCGTGATGTTGTATGGCAGTGATTGTTGGGCCTTCACTTGTATTGCCTGACTTAGAGAAATGACAGGACAATGATTAGGTAGATATGCAACGTAAAGTCGACCAGATCCAGAACATCAAGTCAGACACTCTACTTGAGAAATTGGCCATCCCAAAACTTGATGTCCTAATAAGGACAAACCGTCTTCGTTGGTTCAGGCATGTTGAAAGAATCAAGGAGTATATCAACACTTTTTTTAAAAACATATTTCACCCCAAACAAGACAGGCCGCCACTGTAGACATAAGGGGCTACTGAGAATTAGGGTGTAGGTTTTAGGTGTCATCCTAAGTTGAGAGCTGTGTAGTGAGATGTCTGTTTACATTAGTTTTAAACCTTTGCATGTCAATACTGTCGGGGAAACAGGAGGCAGGGAGGGAGTTCCACAGGCCGGCATGAGGAAAGAACCTATTGAAGTAGAAAGCTTTCGGACATCTGGGGACCTCCACAGTGAATAGATGGGATTTAACTGATTGTCGAGTTGGTCTAGTGTATTTTCGTCGAGGGGGCACTAAAGAGGGGACAGGGGCTGGAGCTTGGTAGAGAGTGAGGGACCTATTAAGTTGGCGACTATTTTTTGGACCTTGTCTAGAAGGTCTTCCTAGTGGATGATGCACCAGCCCATATGTGACAACAATACTCCATGGATGGGCAGATGGTGGCTTTGTAGAGATACAGAATAATGTCAGGTGTGAGGAGTTTACTAGCACGGTAGAGAGAGCCCACCTTCTTTGCAGCAGCATTGGCAATGACTTCAATGTATTTGTTCCAATTCATGTTACCTGTGAATGTTAGGCCGAGTAGTTTGAATGTTCAACTCTCAGGTAGGGTGTTATTTGCCATGACAATCGGTGGTTGAAGGGGTTTCGTGTAGTTATTGAAGGAAAGGAGCTTTGTCTTTACTGCATTAAAAGTTACCAACCATTTATGACCCCAATCCACTACAGCCTGGAGGTCATTTTCTAAAGATTCAGCCATTGCATCGGATATGTTTGTGTCCGTTTTCGCCACATGACGAGAGTAAAACATGGTATCATCGGCAAATATACTTATCTCAAACTCAATGTCATTAGGGAGGTCATTTATGAAAATCAGAAACAGTAGAGGTCCAAGGATAGATCCCTGGGGTACACCAGCATTTATGTCATGTTGCTTAGATGAACGGCCATCGAGGAACACCTGGATCTTTCTTTTGGTTAGGAAGGATCTAATTATATTAAATATTTGCCCAGTAATACCATATGAGCAAATTTTTAGGAGAAGCCTTTTATGCCATACGTTGTCAAAGGCTTTGGATATATCAAGCACTACTGCCCTAACTTCACCTGCCTTGTCCAGTGTATGATGTATGCGTTCGGAGGTGACCGTTAGGATATCCTCAGTAGATCGTGCTTGTCTTAATCCATACTGGCGGTCAGAAAGAAGTTTAGCATTAACTAAGTGCCGGACTATCACTAGATTAATTAAGGATTCAAAGATTTTAGCAAAGATTGGGAGTAGACGGATTGGGCGGTAGTTCTGAAGATCAGTTCTATTCCCAGAATTCTTGAAGAGTGGTACCACAGAAGCAAATTTTCTAGCTATTGGGGAAGCAAGATTTAGCAGGGCATTTGTTGTAGAGTTTGGAGAGGACAGGGGCCAGTTCTGCAGAGCATTTCTTTATTAATATTACAGGTATAAGATCAGGCCCACAAGCTTTGGAGGTGTCAAGGTTTTTTATGATGTCACTACCTGGGATGGGGTGATAACCATGGTTTCAAGTGTGGCTTCGGTCTGGGAATTTTGGAAGGGGGTGGTTTGCTTAGTCCAAAGTGGAGTTTACGGCAAAACGCTGGGCAAGTAGTTCAGCCTTGTCAGTTGCCGTGCAAACAACATTGTTGTGGTTTAATAGTGGGGGAATTGTCAATTGTCCATTATTCACCACACTATTGTAGATTTTCCAGAAATCCAAGTACCTAGCTTCTGTGACTGGATGTGTTTCTTGGTTATCTCTACATATCTTCTCTTTGCTTCACCTAACACTGCCTTGCAATTATTTCTTGACTCTATAAATTTCTGTCTATTCGCAGTTGACTTATTTCAGCCGAATTATCAGAATGCTTGATGCCTCTCAGCAATGGCAGCTGCACATTTTGAGGTGAACCATTGAGGAGAGTGGGGTTTGCTGGAGAATTTTCGCGTGGGGACATAAGCATCAATGCCTGCTTTGACCCATTCGGTTAACTCATTTGCACATTGATCAGCTTGGAGTGAGAAAGTTTCACCCCATGGGGCGTCGCTGATGTGATCTCTGATGGATTCAAAATCAGCCTGCTCGTAGTATCTCGTTGTTTTGAGCAATGGATCATCAGCTTTTGGATGAGTTTTTAGGCTGATATAAATCATTACCATAATATGATCAGCATTCCCGAGTGGGCTATGAGCTTTCGTCACACAAGCCTCGGGCAGTGAGTTCAAGAACAGGTCTAGAAGTGAGGCTTGCTGATCTACTTGATCGGGGATGCGGGTCGGGAAAATGACAGTCTGTGAGAGGGAGTGAGCTAAGGAGAAATTATATGCTGCGTCAGTAATGCTGGAGAATTCCAACCAGTCACAGTGGTGTGCATTAAAATCCCCAAATACATGTATCTGGGCATTCGAGTCGAGTGCGAGTGCTATATCTCTGCTATCATGGACTAGTTTAGCAGGGTACAGTCCTGGGACGAAGGTGAATGGTATAAGAAATATAAGTAACTAACTCTGTTATGTAAAGTTAATCTAAATCACATGTAGGCTTGCTCATCTGATTCTAACCTATTTTCTCTGATCAGGGGGAGGGTATTCTGAACATAAACTCCTAGCCAGTGCATATGTTTGTCAGAGTCCTTACAGTAGAGTGGAAGGTAATCAGTCATGTCAAAGTGGTGAGAGAAGATTGAAGATTTAAGGTCTGTTTCACTTAGTGCTAGGATGTCCGGGGAGTTTGTCAGAAGAAAAGTTTTTACGTCATTGATGTTGGTTTGAAGTCCCCGGATATTAGTGAATGCGAGCTTCAAGGGCGGAGGCGAAGATGTTTTGTGTTGGGTGTCTGGTGTCTGGTTTAGGTTTGATTTGTTTTATTTTGCAATGACATGTTTGTTTTGATATAGAGTGGGGTTGGCAAGATGGGTGCTTGTTTGGTGCCAATAAGCTCACACGATCAGTCCATTAGTCATGACCTGGTCCATGGGGGTTGTGGCCTCGGGAAAGCCCACCGAGGATAACTTAAGGTCCCTTTCCATGCACAACATTGCATGTACAGCTACCCACGGTATTATACTACTGATGATGGAGCAGCCGTTTTTAGCACGACCAAAGAGTTTGGGCTCCTGTACTGTCAGTCGGAAACAGCAGCCAGACAAGCTGTCTAACCTGTACCCTCAACCTGTCAGAATAAGAGTAACCCAGACTGGTCATATGAGACTTAGTGACGAAAAAACTTTCCCCAAGTTGCCTAGATGGAGAGAAAGAGAAATGGCGTTCATTGTCCTTGAGGGTCCCAGCACTGGTACCTCTGCGCCTGGCTAATAGACAGAGAAGGAGTGCAAAGGTCAGGCGATAGGCAGAGCCCATCTACTCCTTAAACAATTTTACGTTTGCAAACTGGATATTTTATTCAAGTAATGTGGGTGGGGTGCTAATTATTTTTCATACATCAAAGTAGAGAGCACCTAACTATGATGTAATAGTATAGAGGACAATTTAGAAAGTATGTAATAAACACAGAATGACACAGAATTTAAATAAAAGTAAAAATTATAATTTTAAAATAAGAGACAGATACAAGTAGTAAAAACAAGATAAAACGAAAAACTTTTCTCATATTAATCTTGGTCAGTTCTGTTCGTGTTCAGAATTATTTCAGTGAGGCGAATAGAAGAAAAAAGAAGACAACCTGTTCTATGGCACTTCCTTCTACGTTTGAAAGATTGGCAGATAATACTTTGGGCAGTGGAGGGGGGAGGGTCTCTTTTTTCCTGCTTTAGCTAGGGGGATTTATTTAAAACTACAGGCATAGTGCTGATCCACGTGGGACATTTGTAGTCCTGTCAATATCGGAGAACAGTCAACAAAATATATTTTAAATACGTAAAGAAAGAAACACAGAATGACACAGAATTTAAATAAAGAGACCTAAGACTGAACAACAGAAAGAAAGCCTGGCACTCTAAGAAGACATGGAAAGAAACCATAAGGTAAGACCGTAAACAGTGGCAAATGAACTAGTCAATCTCCAAAATCGTGATCACTGGAGACTTAGCATAAGGACAACCAACAGCGTTGAACCTTTTGTCGAAGGGAACATAGACGATAAATCTGGATAGTAAGTGAGTGTGAGTGAGCTGAACAACCCATCTACACTGGGTAATAGATTATACTTATAGTATAAAATATATCCTTTATACTGCTAAAAGAGAATTACTTTATATTACTAATTGAAGTAGCAATCCCAGAATGATTTGCTTTCTATATGATAGTTTAAAAGCTTCTAAATTCCTTTCAAATGTTGAAGGGCCACAAAGTAATTAATTATTTTACTTTTTTTTATTATTTAAAAGATTGAAACAGCTGACTTGTTTACAAATAAACCAACATGCATACTGCTTGATTTAATTTTGTAATTAAATTTTGTTTTAACAGAATTTTAAAAATGTTGTTTTATTTTATGCTATTGCATTTTTGAATTCAATGAATATTCGATTAATAGTAAATAAACAAACAAATATTAATTCAATTCTTGTAGTTGCAAGAAAAAATGCACGCAGAAACACATAAAGTTGTCTTGTAACACTTGGTACGAACAAGTTTTTTTCATTTTTTTAATATTAAATCTATTATTGATTCGATTTAATGTACGAATTGTTGCCAACTGCATGAGTTGATTAAAACGTTCAGCTTCCAAATGCAAGAATTAACTGAAGAATGTGAGAAGCCATTTCACCACGGTTATTATCTTGAGTTGTGATGCAAATATAACTCATGAATCTTCAGTTTCTAGAAGAAACCAATTAGGAATCCATATGTTTTCATGGGTTGATAAATCTCTGATAGATTTACTTAATTCAATTCTCATGAAATTTTCATGTATATTTTTGTATTTAATTTTTATCAGGATTTTGAGTCCGCTATTTTAAAAGATTTTATTTTTCATTGCCTGCAAAAATCTGCAACTACAGATGAAAATAAATAAATCTGTAAATCTCTATATTCACTTGGATCAGCTATCACCTTGGTCTTGTTAAGCTAGCTTTCTCTTAAGCAAGTACTACAGCGTCTCTGAACATTGCAGCTCATTTTTGCCAATACTCTATATTAATGAAACTGTGTGACCACTTCCCATGTGTGTGTGCATATCTTGTGCTTAAGTTACATACAAATTATTACTTTTTTTTATTTCCGTTATTCGATTATTTATTGAAATCAAAAGTTTAATAGCGTAAAGTACTAAAACAATCTTTTAAAAAATCCTATTTACAAAAAATAATTAAACTTCTGTGGTGAAGTAAAAAGTTCACTACTAATTAACAAAGAGAGAAATAGTGAATGCTTAATTAGTATTCACTCTCTTCTCTTCTCAGACTCTAGCGAATGATCAGTTCTCCCTCTCTGTATTCGTCACATAATCAGCCTCTGTGTAGCTTAATTGCCATAAATATATTTTCATAACTTATATATATATATATATATATATATATATATATGGTTGACTATAATCTCACTGAAGATAATAACATAACTACATATGAAAATGAAAAATAATTAAGCAAGTTTTTATTGAATATTAGCAGTGCTACTCAGTGTCACTCAGGATCCTAATTTCTGTAAATTGCGTAGATTACATAAAAAAATAAAAGTAAGACTAAAAAAATCTGCTTAATATTGTAATTTGAGATGTTTAAGTCCATTTTAAGATTAAATCAGAATAAAAATACTTGTCTCCTGGTGAGGTTTGAACTCTAAGTACGGCATGCTAACTGATTGAGCCACAAAATCAATTTTCTCACATGTTGGTAAAAACCAGAAGAAGTGGCATTCTTTCTGTATTCTCTTTCTTCCTGTCACCAATCGCAATGAAAGAAAGGTGACAAAGTTAGCGGAAAGGTAAAATGAAGACTTCCTTTTCCTCTTTTTTATTGATGCATATCCAAATATTTGTCTGTTATTAAATTAGTACCTAGTGATTTGGGGAGCAGTATCAGGACTTAAGATTGCAAGGGTAAAAGCTTCTCCACCTTCCTCTATTTATGACTAATAAAAAATAAAATATTGACCCGGACTAAATATTAAAATCGATGTAATGGAAGACTAATATCAGATCTGTTGCTATAATAACTGGAAAAATGGTCGGATCATTCTATCGCTTCAGAAGGTGGCTCACTTCTGGTGCAATCCTCTACCTGTATAAGAGTCAGATAGTCCTAAGATAGAGTAGTTTCGCCACATCAAGGGGGGTACCACTTAGAGCACTCTTTTCTGCTTTCACAGAGTCCAAACCAGACTTTTAAATAACATCAATAAAAATAGAGGGGGAAGGGGATACAGTAACAGGTGTACCCCCCTCCTCTAGCTTCTGTAACGTCAGCAGTTCCGGTACTGCTCGGGAGAAATTGCCATTCTGATGAAGGTTGCGAATGTTGAAACGCCTGGTCCAGCGACTACTCATTCCCACATTGTGTTTGTTTAGATCAGTGAGCAATCAATCGGGTTGGGTCAGCAACCTTGTCTCACTGTGAAGAGAAGGGTGATTTCATGCAGAACAGTTGAATGGAAATAATTAAGTCTGTAACGACTTTGTCTGTTTGGTTTTCTTAGAAGAATAATTATTAAAAAAAAAATAATTAAAAATAATGTACAATTGTTTGTTTACAAAGCCAGGCCGTTCAATAATTTCAAAGTTTAACTCTGTGTGTTAGTCGAATCGACGGGCGCTAATAATTCTGGGCATCTGGATCATTGTCAGTGAAAATCTGGGGAGAGATACAGAGCAAGTTCTTTCGTCCAATTCTCTCATAACTGACTGACGTCCCCGATTCTCCTTCTCCAACTGTCGGCGTCAGCGGCCGACAGCCGCTCATTGACTGTCCGTCTGTAACTAAACTGTTCTTCGTTTGGCTTTTTATCGGGACACACCCCGCTTCTACCCTGGAGGGGGGGGGGTATGGTGGTCTCTGATTTTATCCTGAGAAATAAATTTTATTGCGTTTATCCAGAGCTTCTAAAAGTAATTTTGACACAGCTGAGAGATATCAGGAGTGTCCTCGCAGGGTAACTAACCAGCGGCCACTTAAGATCAATTGACCCGATTCGAGATTTAACACTTGACCGTAATTCCAACTCTCACTGAGTTCAGCTGTCACTCTCATATTAACTTGAGAAGTTAATTCTTTTTTTTCTTTATCTTTTGATAAGCCCATAAAATAACAATTCGGTTTCTTTCTCTCATCACCAACTGTGCGATCTGTTCAGATATTTTTACGGTTCTCTTTCTCTCTATTCTCTATTACTCTAGTGCAGTAATTGCACTATCGACCTTCGTAGGCTCACGGTCAACTCATACCAGCGCTGCCCGACACTGTCATACAGGTTTACGTTAAAGTCATAATAAATGTTTGAAAGTTCCGCCATCTTCCTCTCAAACCAATTCGGCACTTTTAGTTAAATTTCGAACCGCCTATGATAATTCATCACTTATAATGGCATTCTATGCAGATTTCGAATTCGATAGTTCACAAACTAACAGTCTTGGGAAAGGTATGAACCAACAATGTTTACTCAGTTATGAGTATAATAGCAACTTGTGTTCATTCAATCGTATCCAATGAATATTTTTCAAGAGAGAGAGGAGGGTAAGAGAGGTTCTATTATGACGCAATATGTTCTGATTTTGTGAATTCCAGAGAGAGAGGAAAAAAAAAAAGGGACATAGAAAGAGCACAGAGGAGATATTATTTCAGTATTAGAGGTTTATTACCTCTAAAGGATTATCAATGTTGTTAAACAAGCTAAATCAAACCAATTTTAATATATAATCAATAAAGTATTTTCTTTTTACTAATGAATCACCACTTACCAAGGCCAAAAGTTACTCGAGGATAAGGGTTAATGAGATTATCAGTTCGATGATAAACAAAACTATGAAAGGATTGAAAACAATTAATGGAATGGACAAAATTTGATTAATTAAGAGGACGGCTCAAAAAGTATTGGTTGACATTGGACCTGAAGACGACCATGTTGTAGTCTGCAGGGAAACAATGTGTTCCACAGATATGAAGTTCATGAAAATTCCGTTTAGTTTTAAGTACGCAGATGAAGAAAAGAAAGTTCTTTGCCATGGTGGTAGATAGACGAGTTTTTGCTGTGAATGTTTTACAAAGAGTAACGAATTGGAGGTTAGTCAATTACCTTTCATGGAAATAATGATAGAGTAGAAAAAGACTAGCAACGTCTCTTCTGTAAGAAAGAAGCCGTAGAGAATAGAAGAAATCATCCTCCACTAGAGGGTGGAGTTGATTTTATACTCTGTCAAGGCAAGAAGAGTGCTCAAAGCGGCACCTCTTCACATGTAACAGCAGTATTCTATCTTAGGATATATATGACATGTAGTGGCTTGCATAAGGAGTCAGGTACTTCATGGTGCGATAGAATGATCCAACCATTTTCCAGCGACCTTAACAACAGATTTGATGTACATCTCCCATTTCAGGTCTGGAGTGAAAATCAGTTCTAGGAGCTTATCAAAGCATGTGGCTTCATCAGAGAGAGAAACATTTATTTCAAGTGCGGCAAAGGTGATTACATAATTAGAGACTGACAAAACAGCCTTGTATATGAAGAAATAGGGAGGGAAATATCTGACAGTATGATAGAATAGCTGAAAAACGTTTTGAAATCGGCTTTATTTAATTCTCATGATGTTTCATTATGCCTTCTTCAGATCTGTAAAATGCCAAGAGAGAAAAAAATGCTTGTATCAATTCGGGGAAAAAACATTACAAAATGAACAAGAACATAAGTCAGTCGTGAGATTGTATACCTCTGCCTGAGAACGTAAAGATGAGCTAAAGTCTTATCTTAGCCTTACTTCTCCATATTGTATGAAGTATTGCCGATGTTATGTCATAGAAATATTGGTAACTCAAAAACTATTTATCTGATCAGGCTGAAATTTTGCATAATGGTTACTGTTATCAAAGAACATCAGATCCATATATCAAATTTGGAAAAATCGGAAGTTGAAATTCCGTCAAAATTACCACCATGGCCGAAATTTTCATAGTCAAGTTCATATAAGATGTGGGACTTTGTTGGCTACAATATGGATCTAGTAGCAAGTCTCTACGATGAACAGTTTTCACCAAAAATGTGACTTTCACCTAGATATCCTCAAATTAAATCAGTTCTAAGTTAGACCATGATTGATATTTTGACCAAGTTTTGTGACGATTGGTCAAGTCAATGTGAATGCTGAGCTGTACACAAAATAGTGACAAACTCGACCGGAAACATAACCTCCGCTAAGGCGGAGGTAATAAGGTAAAATTAGAGAGAGCCAGAGCATAGGAAAAGATAAAAGAAATACATGGGGGGGGGGGGGGGTAGGAGAAGGAAAAAATATCAGCAGAATCAAAAGAGAAATCGAGTGGTAACTTTTTCTGTTTTTAATTTACCGAGTTAGAAAAAGAAAGTGGTTTTTTTTTTTTAAGTTATCAGCTGAAAATACATTTATGTTTAGGAGTGATTTTTATATTATATCACTTTGTGAGTCCATATACAGCATAATCATGTTGACACTCTGATCACCGAAGTTAAGCTACATTGAGCCTGGCCAGTATCAGCTGGGTGACCATACCAGACGCTGATGGTGAAACTCCCTGCAAAAAATATATAATAATAAAGCCCGGAAGATGCCTTTAGCAAGTACTTCAGGATAATCTGCTAATCCGCACATGTGTTGACACAACCGAAAAACCGCCACCCTGGGCGGAAGTTCTGTTCTCAATCATGTGGCGAAGCTCTCTGGACAGAGTATTCTTTCGTTTTTTTACATTTATATATCAAATTGTTAACTTTGTAACTAAAACGGTGCCTAAAAAAACTTGAACAGTATCCTGTTCTTAAGATTTTGGAAGGATGAAACCAGTTTCAAAACGAAAAATAAATATGTATAATAAAATAATCTTTAGCAAATAGAACTCAGTGAGAAAAATTGCAGAGATCTGATAAAAAAATTTTAAAAAGAGAAATGCACTATAAAAAAAGCAATGGGACAAATGTTAGTGATTGGATCGAATTTTCCAAGGTGTTAATGATTTATTGCCTTTTATTCAGATGTGCTTGTTAAAATAAAAGCAGTGTATTTTCCTGAGCTCAAATCATTTGTTTGCAAACCTTGGTTGGGGAAGAGCATATCAGCTGATCAAATCGATATATAGTATTCAATCTTCCTCCTCCTTCTCTCTTCTTCTCCTTCTCCTCCTCTCTTCTTCTCCTTCTCCTCCTCTCTTCTTCTCTTTCTCCTCCTCTCTTCTTCTCTTTCTCCTCCTCTCTTCTTCTCTTTCTCCTCCTCTCTCTTCTTCTCTTTCTCCTCCTCTCTCTTCTTCTCTTTCTCCTCCTCTCTCTTCTTCTCTTTCTCCTCCTCTCTCTTCTTCTCTTTCTCCTCCTCTCTCTTCTTCTCTTTCTCCTCTTCTCTTCTCTTTCTCCTCTTCTCTTCTCTTTCTCCTCCTCTCTCTTCTTCTCCTTCTCCTCCTCCTTTTCTCTTTATCTCTCTCCTCCTCCTTTTCTCTTTATCTCTCTCCTCCTCCTCCTCCTCTTGTTCTCTCTTTTCCTCCTCCTCTTGTTCTCTCTTTTCCTCTCTTCTCGCTCTTCTCCTCTTTCTCTTCCTCCTCCTCCTCTTCTTTCTCGCTCTCTTCCTCCTCCTCTTCTTTCTCGCTCTCTTCCTCATCCTCTTCTTTCTCGCTCTCTTCCTCCTCCTCTTTCTTTCTCGCTCTCTTCCTCCTCCTCTTTCTTTCTCTTCTCCTCCTCTTTAACTCTCTTCTTTTTTTGTCTCTTCCCTTCTTCTTTCTCTTTCTTCTTTTCCTCTCTTTTTTTTTCTTCTTGTCTTTCTTTCTCTTATTCTCTTCGGAGGAAGATGAGAAGAGTGTTCTCACTCTTCTCGTCTTCCTCCGCTCTTATTCTCCTCCTCATCCCTTTTCTCTCTCTCTTCTCTCCCTCCTTCACTTCCTCCTCCTCTTTCTCTTCTTCTCCTCTTCCTCCTCCTCCTCTTTCTCTCTCTTCTGGTCTTTCTCTTCTTTTCCTCTTTCTCTCTCTTCTTTTCCTCCTCCTTCTCTTTCTCTCTTCTCCTCCTCTTTCTCTTCTCTCTCAATTATTTACATCAAAGGATTTCACAAAGTTAGAATACATTGTATGTCATAATAGACCCACTCTGTCTCCCCCTTTCTTTCTCCCCTTTCTTTCTCACCTCTTTCAATTATTTACATCATTTAATTTCTCCCACTACTTCTCTTTTCATTCACACCTTGATTTACATATCCCACCATATAAAACATTTATGTACAGATGAAGTGTGCACGATGATAAGCAAGCAATATAAAATCCTCAGAGTTTTAGTATTATATAGAAAGCTAGATTCTTCTATTCAAACTATAAAACCTTATAAGTATCATAAAACTGGTTACATCACCTTTCGCTTACGATGAGACAATCATATTACATCTAATGACTACAGCTGTCACCTTTTAAACATGTTTGTCTTGGTAGTATCACTACTTTTTAAAACAAGACAATGGCAGAACATGCTAAGTGATTGATAGCTTCCCTTGTCACTCTCTGTTATAGATGACAGCTTCTCAGAAAATTCAAGACTCTGCCTTGTAAAACAACACAAGCATTTTTTTCTTTCCTTCAAAACCAATATCTATACCCATGAGTAAATCCTTTAATAGTTCAGTAATGATTTAGTAATAATAATTCACTTTGAAAACATGTATATCTTTTTATTTTAAAGAAAGAAATTTGAATATGTATGTTTTGTAGGGGAAAAATATAAATTGTTTGAGATTCTTTTTTTATGGAAAAAATGTTAGCCCCGAATCGATTTGAAAATACATATTTTGTTTCGCAAGATGTGGCTTTGAGTGATGCCAGATACAGTATTATGTAAAAATCTGTTCTTTTCAATGTTAGCATAATTGGCATACTGGGGTGCTATATTTTTATAAACAAAATAAAATAACTGTTGGATAATGAATGAAATCCAAGTTGCTGCACTGACAGTGTGTCGATAGCTACCCTTTGCAGATACCTAAATATCAGCTCTTTGCCATCAATGCTGCTACAATTTCATCTCCAGTGGTTTTAGCACGCAGCTCATTGCTGGAAGGGGAAGCTCATCCATGATGTACTTCTCTCTGCATCATCTGTTTAGCTGGCGCAAACGTGTTGGTAGGAATCTGAAGACCTGACTGACAATCATAAAGAAAGACCTTGCAATGCTCTCTGGTCCACAAGTGGTTGGTCTTCAGCAGTGTAATTGTCAGTAGTTAGCCATCTTGTGACCTTGCCCAAGACAAGGTTGCTATTGTTCAAGATGTGGTGCACGCAATGGAGGAAGCTTTGCGCTTTGATTCAAACATTGTGATCTGATGTTCTATGAATTATGAGCTGAAGTAACCTTCAATGCCGGATTTTTCAACCTTTTTTTAAATGTTATAATCCAGATTAGAAGTTAAGAACATCTATTAAATATTTTTCATCCATTTTTTTATATATATATAAAAAAATGGGTGTTTTTTTTTGTTGTTTTTTTTTTGTTTTTGTTTTTTGTTTTTTTTTGCTTTTTTTACTATCACACCCAAAAACTAAAAATACGGTTCTGTGACAACAAAAAATTTTTTTGCATGGCTCAATGAATTTCGTTGAGGGTACAGAGGGTACAAAGCCCCCACCTTCCCTTCTTCATATTAAGAATTGATTTCTAAAAATATGATGGGTGTTATAATAAAAAATTACCAAAAAATTATTCAGGTTTATGATGATGATCGATATCGATTAGGAAATAACTGGAATGTTTTAGCAAAAAAAAAACCAAAAAAAACAATTGTCTAGTGTGAGATTCGAACTCATGATGGTATAAAATATTAGAATTGAAAGCGACCAATCAAACGAAAATATATTGTCTGTTTAACCTACTTAAATAATTCAGTATAGGAATACAAAATAAATTTGTTTTACCCCTAAAATAGTTCGATTGTCTAAAATAAAGATAAATATTAAAATATTAGACTAACCACTTGTGGACCAGATGCTCTTTGATTATGTCTCCAGCTGCCCACCAACACGTTTGCGCAATCCAAGCAGAGATGATGCAGAGAGAAGTACACCATAGATGAGCTACCCCTCCCGGAAACGAACTGCATGCCCAAAACACTAGAGATGAAGTTGCAGCAGCATGAACGCAAGGACCTGAGATTTAGGCATCTGCAAAGGGCAGCTGTTGACACACTGTCAGTGCGGCAAACTGAATTCTATTCATTATCCAACAGTTATTTTTTTTTGTTTATAAAAATATAGCACCCCAGCATGCCAATTATGTTAACATTGAGAAGAACAGAGTTTGATATGATACTCAATGCCACATCTTGCGAAACAAAACAATAGAATATGTATTTTAAAATTGATACGGGGACAATATTTTTTACCATTAAAAAAAAAAAACAAAAAAAAAACAAAAAAAAAAAACTTATATTTACTTTCTACTACTTAGAACTGATTATTACTTAACACTTTATCCATTACTCCATGTGTCCGAGGTTCAATCAAATTAGCAAATATCTATGTAGAAACTATCTCTAGTAAAACATTTTACCTGCTCTAGTATTGAAGCTAGGTGCCTAAGCTGTTAATATCTTTTAGCTACAATACTGATCTTTTGCACAATTAAGAGAATGTTGTTTGTCCCCCGTATAAGATATTGTAAAGAGGAAATTTGTAAGGAAAATTGTGAATTCATGTGAACTGCGATTTGATAAAAAAATAAAATACTATAAAAAAAAAACTATGAAAAGCAGCTGAATCGTTTGAAATGAGCTGCTATTCATTTGTATGAATAGGATTAATACTGTCACCTTTGATGTCCAAACGCTTTCTATTGATCGTGGTGAATACATTAATCACTTAATATCTAACTACGTTTTATGACATTGACTGAATAATTTTAATAGGTTAATATTTTTTCTTAAATTGTATGGTAAAAATTTCAACATCATCATCAATAAAAAAGAAATAAGATCTCACATGGAATCAATAAATAAATAAAATAAATTTTAAAAATAAATAATGATACTAAAAAGAAAAAAAATTAAATAAAACAGTAAGAGTGTATTAATATTAGACTCATAAAAGAATACCTATACTGCAGTATATTTACTGCAGAGCTTATTCCAATGATCGTCATTCGCAGGTTTTAAGAACAGTTTCACATTCATCTGATGAAGGGATTTGTCCCGAAATATTATGTTATACAAACTCCACCATCAAGTGACACTGATGGTAAGTAAAATTTGTAAAAGAAAAAAATAAATAAATAATAATTAATAATAAAGAGAAAAACAATAAACTCATCGTCACTTTTGCATTCATCTTGTTTTGCTTTCAGTTTCGCTTATATTCAATACATCCCCACATTGTAATCGCCATCTATATTTATTTTTTTTTTACAAATTTTACTTGTCACTTGATGGTAGTCTGTATAACATAATATCTTAAGAAAAATCCCTTCATCAGATGCAAACATTGTTAAACATTGTTAAAAATAAGAGAATATCTCTGTTTAATTATACCTTTTTTTATTTTTTCAATTTTTCTGATGGTCGTTTTTGTATTAAAATCATATATAACTTCTTTTGTAATATAGTAGGAAAAATCCCAGCAGAGTGCTCGATTAATTGAAATTAAGAGCGTAATATTTATTTATTTTTTGGTACAGAAAAATTAGTACAACATTAGTACCGTCGGTTTCAAGCTCAGAAGGACTTAGCCATCCAGCTCTCTTCAGTTTATGTTGTCATCTGTTTTGGAAATGTGAGGTCACGTGTCACTCTCGTTTGGACGCGTTATTTGCTTAAATATATTTGTTTAAATTTAGTGTAAGGGAGGTTTTAGTACCGTCGGTTTCAAGCTCAGAAGGACTTAGCCATCCGGCTCTCTTCAGCTTACGTTGTCATCTGTTTTGGAAATTTGATCTTTTACGGTCATCAGATCTAAGATTGTCTGTAAAACTCATTTTTACACATCCATCGTATCATTCTCGTATCATTTCTCTCCATGCAACACATGTCTTCAACCCTCACTAACGAGGTTTCACTTCCATACATCAGCACACTGCATACACATGCCTGATAGACTCTTCCCTTGGTTGACATATACAATTGCATACATGGCTAAGCGAGAGAGATTGATAGACATTAAGCCACTATTATGCTAAATCAATCTTTCCTCACCCTATTGATTTCTGATGGGAATGCCTACTTTTTGTATACATCTGTTGTGAAGTCTAGATTGCGTTACTCTTTAGCTGAACTGATGTCAAATCTTAACTTCTGCCAACCACCGCCGTCATAGCTTGAACTCACATCTGTCAATCACCCAACAAATTTGTCCCTAGCTCTGAGATCCTTTTAATTAATCCATTATTCTTAGGCTTATAGAATCACAGTCCTAAATTTTTTTTTTCATGTATGATTTGACATTTGACAATTTCTGGCTTAATTATACCTAGCAATCCAAAGGTACATATTTTTTTAATTACAAAAATAGTTGGGGGGAGGCGAACTTTTAATTTTATTGTTTATCACCAATCCTTTTCTACAAATATTTAATTTGATTCAATCAATTTATTAAACAAAAACCATTGTAACTTATATCAAAAAGAATTTTAAAATTTTGCTTTCTACGATCCGTATAAACACTTTCTATGGTTAAAAATAAGGAAAATGTATGTACTCTGTAATTCAATACTGCTATCAAAAATATATTTGATAGTTGGTTGAATGAAATTAAATCGATATTATCGATAGCAACTACAATTTGTTGCTTACTTAGAAGACCTATGCAATAAATCCTCCACCTTTGTATGCCAGTGATCATCATCTTAGGTTTCTCACCCTATTTTTTTTCTTTTTACCAAATTTGGGGTATTTTTAACAAGAGCCGACAAAACAAAAGAGAGGTGAAAAAAAACAAATATACAGCAAATAAATGTTACCAAAGGCAATATAAGTTTTTTGTGTGTTTAACTTATTTTAAAGCGTTTTTTTAGTTCAATACAAAACTAGTGTCAACTCTGTTAAGTTTGAACGAAAATAGGCGTTCAGGTGGAATGTTGATAATCGCTCAAAAATTGAAAATTATGCAAAAATACTGGTAATAAAAATATACAGTTCAGTTGAACATTACATTTTCGCACGATCGGTGACAGTTAGTAGCTGTGATTCTGTTTAATTTTCGATTTTTGAGAAATTATCGAGACTCCATGTGACCGTCTAATCTCAGCCATTTTTTTCGTTCTAACTTAACAGAGTTGACACGCTTTAAAATAAGTTAAAATACAAAAAGAAAATATCCAGGTAGGTAGAAGAGTAACTTATCTTGCCTTTGGTAACATTTATTTGTTGTACATTTGTTTTCACCCTTTTTTTGTAAAAATGGCCCCAATTTTTTTTTTTTAAGTTAAATTTAATTATTATGGTATGGGTTGGCCATTAAATTATTAATTGAACCGAATTGTAATTAAACTATAGCTAATTGTTGTTTATATAATGCTATCTTAATCGTTATTTATAAAATTATTGGATATAAATAGCTTCCAAAATTTCCAATCTTTTAATACATGAGGATTTGTAAAGATTTTAAAGCCAGAAATGACTTTCTATTCGACGGTTTAAATGCTTCCAAATTCCTTTCAAATTTCGAAAGATCATAAAGTAAATCATTTTTATTTTTAAGCCATTAACAAAAGATTAAGAAACCGAAATGCATTCTGGTAGATTTAATTTCGTAATTAAAGTATTTTATTAATAGGATTTTTAAAAAACTTTACGCTATTGCATTTTTGATTTCAATAAATAATCGAATAATAGTAAATAAAAAAAGGATAATCTGTAAGTCACATAGAGGCGAGAAACACTAACACACACAAATGAGAAGTTGTTTCACAGTTTTATTAATATTAAATTAAGAGGTTGAATAATTGGGGGAGGTTTGTTCTTTTGTCAAATTGTCTAACCATCAAGTTTACTTTTGTCAGTGTAGGAGTGGGAAGTTGGCAAAAGTTAAAATCAACTTGATGGTGAGACAATTTGGCATATTCCGGCTGAATGTTGAATGCCCTGCTCTCACTGTTTGATTGACCCACATAGCTGATTCTCCTCATCTATATGCATTTAAATTCATTGTCATAAATGCTACTTCAATTCATGCGATCTAATCACGCCTTGCTTGCATTGGACGCTGACATTTATGTGTACTGTCACAAACTCTTCGATGCCAAAGACATAATCTGCTGATGTTTGAATAGCTTAACAAATGAGAGAAGTAAAAGAAATAAAAATGTGAATATTTTTCCCCAAAAAATACTTTTAGCATCAGTGTTTAACATGACAAACAGAATTTGTCTTAGCCTTTTCTGATACTACACTTCATCTTTTCTGTCTTGTCAGTGAAGGAGAAATCCTTCTAGACTGAGGCAATTTTAATTGTTGTCCCAATCCAGAGTGCCCCTTGTGTCTAAAGCTTCCCTCGTGGAGAGACAAGTAAATAGGGACAGAGAGAATTTATTTTTTATTTGGAAGTTGAAGATTTGGAAGATTTGGATTATTATAATTCCTGTTCTCATCGTTTTGGTCGATGTAACCGCCGACCTTCAAGTGTGCCTTGTCGAACTCTGGAATCTTTATGTCATTTTGAACGGAACCCTTTATTTAATCCACGGATGTAGATTTTTCTTGTTCTGTCAGCCATGACCGGATAGAAGTCTTAAGTAATCTTCGTATCGCCTGTACTGAGGATTGAACCTTTAACCACCGAAAGACTGTCACTTAGAACTGATTATTACTTAGAACTTTACCCATTGCACCACAGGTCCACGTGAAAGACGCATCTGAAGAAGGTTTGGAAGTGTCATTGGCTGAAACGTGTGAGAATAACATCCAAGATTAGTAGAATAGTCCAAATAATACAAATTATCAGAACTCATCTAAAAAATTCCGAAACACAAGTTGATGATTTATTCTTATATTTGATAAAAATTCTCATCTTTTTTTTTTTACAGAAAGATAATCAAGAGAAGAAATCTCCAGCATCCGGACTTTTTTCTGATGGAGAGGATGATTTATTTTCGTCAGCAAAACCTAAAGAAAGGTTAGGTTGTTTTTTTTTGTTATTTCTTGTTTTCGTGTCAGTCACTTTCCTGTCGTGTAGAAAGAAAGTCACTTTTTAATTTGTCGTTCTTTTTTTTCGCAAATTCATATTCCTTACTTTTATTACCAATATTTATTTCCAACGATTTCCAGTGAGGGTTGAAGATATGTGTTGCATGGAGAGAAATAATATGAGAATGATACGATTGGTGTTTAATGTAAATCTTAAAACAGGAAAATTAAATCTGGACAGTATTGGTTGATGTGTGCAGAACAGGATGTTTCTTTAGTTTGTTCACATTGAAAGACTGGATGAGAGTTCTCGGGTTAATAGATGTAGAACAGCTTAGGTAGCAGGGTCAGTTTGACAGGAGAAGGCCAAAGAAAACATGGGAAGAAGTGATAAGGATGAATTTGAGTAAAAGAGAGATAAAGATCTGGCCAAAAATAGGTTAATTTGCAAGTTAATTTCTAAAAGTCGTCCAACACATGCCAGCATGTACAACAGACGTTAAACTGATGATTGTGATGATGATTTAATTAATTTCAATTATTATTTTTTCTCTGTTGTTGATTTCACTGTTATATAAGGGTGTAACGAATGTCCTGTCCGTTTTTAAGGCAAAATAAAACAAGAAAAAAATAAAATACCAGATTTATTTAATCTTTAATGTAGTCGCCATCCTTCTCTACGACCTCTTTCCATCTGTCAATAAGTTTTTAATGCCACGATCATGAAATTCCTTTTTTTTTTTAACTGAAAAAATACCTAGTGTTATCATGAAGAAAGATGATACTAGATGTAACACTGCACTAAAGACCCAAGTTCTTCCAGAAAAATATGATTGTGAAATTATGCATCACCCGCCATCTTCTCCAGAACTAGCACCAACAATTTACCATCTCTCTAGAAGTTGTACCTGATCAATGTAAATACCCACCGACACACCCGACTAGTAACAAAATTCCACCCCTTCACTGTAGAGGTCCCTAGATGCCTTTGAAATTTCCTTCCTGCACCCTGTTTCTCAAACCATACCAAGATGCAGAAATTTAAATGTAATGTGAACAAAAATCTTGCTGACCAACGCTCCACCCCGCTGATAAATCTGGACCCTATCACAATAGCCCCATTTTATTAGTTTCTTACCATTGACATAGTACAAAACCGACTTCGCAATTTCGTGGGGAATAATCTCTTCTTTTCCCACCAGCCTCTCTTATACAGAAAAGATGTTCTTAGCCTCTCTACTGTATCGTTATGTTCATGGTAGGTGTTTGACTGTTTCAATCCCCCTTCTGTAAAACATTCACAGCAAGAACTCGCCTAGTTATAACCACAGCAAAGAACTTTCCTTTCTCTCTCTCTCTTTACCAAAAACCAAATGTAACTTCCATGAAAAAAGTTTTTTTCCTAGAATATCCCATCTGTGGAACAAGATACCATGATGTTGCTTCCCAACCGACTACAACATGGTCGTCTTTAAGTCTAATGTAAACAAATACTTGTTGAGCCATCCTCTTGGATAATGAATTCCTCTTAAGTAATCTTCTGCTCATTTCCACCCATTGTTTCCGGTCCTCTCGTAGTGGTAATCATCATCCAACTGACAATCTCTTTAATCACTATCCTTGAGTGGCCTCAGGTTTTGATAAGTGGTCACCCATTAGTAACACAAAAAAAGGATACAGGTGCAACATGTATTTTATGGCATCCTTGGTTCCAAAGCTTTATCGGCTTAACCGTTTTGCCGGACAATCCGATTTCACCTTAATAATAATTCATCAACACATTCTTAATCTACTAAATATACACCTACCGTATGTCTACACAACCGAGGATTATTAGAAACTTCAACATTACAGCTGCCACTTGAAATTGGCTGTTAAGCCATAACTAGAGTTCAGTTTATGCAGAATAAGATATAATCTCAAAATAAAAGGAGTCTGCAACCAGCAGGTGCAGTGTAAACAAACAAATTGATGGTGTGCTACATGCAGATCTATCTGTTGGCTGTCCAGTGGTGACGCATTAGTAAAAAAAAAAAAAAAAATACTTCAAGAGAAGATGTTGAAAATGAGTAAAGTTTTGAACTGAGAAAGGAAACTAACCAATTTTATGAACGTGCGGTTAAGAAACTTACTAACAGATGGAAATAGGTTATACATAAGTATGGTGATTATGTTAACAGTTAAATAAAAAATCTGATATTGTGATGTATTCTTTATGTTTTATTGCACCTTAAAAACGGATGCAACTTTTGTTACAGCCTAATATTGGAAAACAGTGCTGCAGGACTGCTTCCCCACCAATTATATTTGGTCATCTTCAAAGCCAACAGATTCTTATATGGAACCGTCTCTACAAACATTCAGACTTTGTTCTGACAATCATTCCATCTCATTAACCTTTATTTTCAAGTGACATCTTGACTTGATAATATTCACCAAGAACAAGACATTCACAGCAAGAACTAGTCTTTTTACCAAAGCGAAGAAAAACTTTCCTATCTCCCTCCAGTGTGTCTAGCAATAGGCGAAATTTCCACAATAAAAGCTTCTTCGCAAAGGCTTCCCACCTGTGGAAAACATTGCTGCAGGACGGCTTCCCCGTAAATTATACTTGATCGTCTTCAAAGCCAACTTATTCCTTTCTGGAGCTGTCCCCACAAGTATTCGAACTTTGTTCTGACAATCATTCCATCTCATTAACTCTTATTTTTGAGCAGCATCTGGCCTTGATAAGTGGTGACCCCTTTTTAGTAGAAAAAAAAGAGAAAGAAGAAATTGGTCATTACGAAATTAACTTTTGTTGCAACTTTGTTGCCAACAACTAGAAAGCTTCAACATATAAATAGGATCATTAATCATTTATCTTTTTTTCCCTCCGAGGTTACGAGCGCACGTACCACCAATCCCAATGAATAACCAACAACCTAGCTTAGCTTTCTCTTCACAGACTGATTCCCTCATTGTTATTAGTAATGAGGCAAAATTATAGTGGTATGCTTATTATAATCACTGATGATGCCATTAATCAGCTATTGTTATCAAAACTACTCGATCCCAAAACATTAATCAGTCCGACAAGGGTTTCGCTTCTTTCAGGCTGAGGTATGGTTCTGTTCAGTTTTACACTCTCAGGCTTTACCTTCTATTTTTGAGAACGTTTTGTTTATTGCTGATCGCCTGGAGCGCCCCTACCGGGGAATGCCAACAGGGCTGCTCTGGCATTTTTGTATGCCAGAGTGCGTTTCACCTAGTACACTGGCTTTTCAAAACCGCACCTGACCTTGTGTCTAACCTCCGTGAGAGGAGGTAAATAAACCCAAAACATTCCATTAGAATTCATATTATAAGTCAGCATTTGTTGTCTGTCTGTCATAGGCTAGAAAAATTACTAGACAGAATTGCACTAAATTTGACATTAAGCATTCTTGAGCTGTGCGGTGTGTCATAGAGAGGGGGGGGGGAGATGTTATTATTAATTGCTACTAAAAACAATAAGCATGTATAGACTCCAAAATTATCGATCTGAATTGCAGCAAATCAATGAATCATAGAAAGTGGTTTACTTTCAGTAACCTCTCCCTCTATTTTGTCCTTTAGTTCTCACGTTCCATGAGCTATGTTTCTGACAAAAGGGAAAGAATTGCTGTTTACTGTGTCAGCTGTTGTTTTGAGTGGAATGCTGAGTGTGTCACAAAGAGGGCCAAAATTAAGATAATATAGTTGCAGCACTGATTTTCCAGCACACTTGGTTCCAGAACGTTACCGCAATAACAGTTTTGCCAAATCATCTGATTTCACCATAATAATAGTTCATCAACCCTAACCCTACCTGACTAATGATACACTTTCCATGTCTTTAAACCACCAGCGATTGCTACAAACTTACAGTTGTCTTTGATTACAGAAAACTTTCCTCTCTCTCTCTGTACCAAAAACCAAACAGAACTTCCATGAAAAAAGTTTATTTCCTAGAACATCGAATGTGTGGAACAAAATACCATGAGGCTGCTTCCCACCGACTACAACATGGTCGTTTTCCATTTCTCTCTCTGTACTTGAAACTAAACGAAACTGAGCAAAGTTTCTTTCCAAGAATAACCCGTCTGTGGAACACAATACCGTGGGGCTGCTTCCCAGCTGAATACATGATCGTTTTCAAGTCCAACATAAACAAATTATTGTTGAGCTTCTCTTAAATAATCAAATTCTGCCCAATTTGTGTTAGTTACTACCTTTGCTAATAAACTGTTCTAATTTTTTTTACTTTTTTTTTTTTTTTTTTTTTTTTTTTTACTAATGAGTCAATACTTAATGGGTAGCTCGTCAGATGACTGATGATGATGAATATTATGAGAAGATTGAAAATAATGAATAGAATGAATAAAATTGAAAGACGGTTTATTACAAGTATTTATTGATATTAAATTTGAAGATGACCCTGTTGTAGCCCTCAAAGAAGCAGTCTTGTGGCAACGTGTTCCACAAAATTGCTTCTAGTTTAATAACAAATTTAGAACTATTATTTATTACTAAGGACAATAACGATAATAATAAATGTATGTAAAATAATCTGTATTGTTAGACTATATACCAGTCCCTTGACGACTGTCGACCCCAACGTTTGTGTGCTTTGGTTTTCTGTTTGACTTCATCTTCTCGTTCTGGCTATGTCATCTCTCATACTGACGATTTCCAAGGACACAAGTCCACAAGTTGTGTTGAAAACGTAGACTCGCAAAAGAAAAGACAAACACAGATATATACATTGTGTAAATGATTTGTTCATAACAGGCATGTGTGTGTATGTGTGTGGTTGGGGCCTGCTGCTAGTGTCCATATCTGAGTTAAGTTCCAGTCTTTCAAATGCAGAATCTCAGCTTAAAACTAAGATCATTTTCCTGTTAAGGCAAGTCATTGTCCACTGAAATTATCTACTCGTCAGATCTCATCGTCTGCTCGACCCCAATCTAAATCTCACTCCTCGAATCTAAGACGAATTCTAGCTGCTAAATATACTTACGGTCTTTCTCTCAGTCACCCCAGCTGATCACCAGAACCTACTACATCTGTGTCTTCTTAGTTCACTCTCATCTGACTATCAACTATCAAACAGCTATTAGGCGCCACCTGTCTAGAGAGATTCAATAGATTTTGTCGGCCTCCCTATCGCCTGCCCACTTATCTCACTTCAGTCATTTTCCAAGTCAACATTATTGGCTGTGTGTGCATGGGGTCTTGGCTCTGAGGAGGGGAGGGCAGTCCATAGTATCGCAATACGAGTACTATTTGTTATTGATTGTGTGTGTATTTTAATAATAATCATGTTAGCTATATTTCGATAATTTATGGAATGCGGGAATATACTAGGCTGTAAGAAGGAAAACTGAATATTGAATAACAATACTATTTTTTATATATATATATACCTGCTTCCAGATTTCTCTTCGATCACTAAAGTCATATGTGTGACACCGGAATATCACAATATTTCACAGATATTACCCCGTTATCAAATGTTTCTATTACTTTACCTCAGCCTATTCTTTGCCTCATGCACATATTTGTTGACTGTGAGATTGCTGTTTGCTATAATAAATTTTCTAATTCTGGAATTCTCTCGATGGTTCTCTCATCCTAAAGAGGTCATAATTCCTGACATCTTAATGTTGTAACCTTCATTCCTCTCTTTTTCTAAGAGTGACATGTCTGTTTTGACAATGGAAAATCTAACCAAAAATAAGATAGATATATTTGTTATTGATTTTACTGATTTTCTAGCGATAATTTCTATGCTGAACAGAAAAGCAGTCTAATCGTTTGTGCTATGTTCACAAGAAACAAAAGGAACCCATATATGATTATTTCATTTTACAAGGTGACCATATGATTTTTATAGGGTGACCCCTCAAAAATACAACCTATGAAATCTTTAATAAAATTAACAATACTTTCTGTAATCCAACCATATTTGGTACAAATAAACTTCAGTCTATGCATAACTTGTCCACCAAGTTTCAATCCTGAATGTCCAACGGTTTTTGTTTTATTGCTATTCAATGATAATCACACCTGGATACAATGTGAAAAATTGTCAATAACTCCTCTCTTGGCTCTTGATTTTGAAAGTGATGGCCTTTCTCGGTTCAGGAATAGTTTGGGGGTTGTTTTGACAGACATTATCTTTGAGATAAAAATGGGTGGGGTAAGATCCGGTAAGTGTGAAGCTATTTGGGATTACACCTACTGATGAGATGATCACTAAAGTGACCCTGCATATAATTGGATGGTGATAAAACAAAGACTGTTGGACATTCATGACTGAAATTGTTGCGGACTGAAGTTTATTTGTACCAAATATGGATTGCAAAAATTATTGTGTTTCCATTGGTGGCATATTTTGTTTTCTTGGAGGGGGTGGGCTGTATTTTAATAAACCTGTGCTTTTTTTGAAAATTAAAGATAAATCCTAAATTTGCATTATTTATAATTGGATTTGATTGTTATATTGTATTCTATATTGACCCGGGGGGGGGGGGGTCTATGTTGTCCACTTTTCATAGGCTATCCTCTTTCTTAGTCTGTTGCTACATTCATGAATGAACATTAAGAAGACAGCAACATTTTGAACTTTAAGTTAACTGTGGATATCTACTCTTTTCTACACACTTATGCATACACTCACCAGAGGGCATTTCAGACCCAAATTATCTATCCTTTCAGGATGGTAGAGAGCACTACAATCTGTGATATAAAGAGAAACACAAAAAATTCACCCTCTCTTCCTTCGGTCTGGCCACTGATGAACACACACTAACCAGATTGTGTGCGCTCGACACTTTACGGCATGCAAGACATTTCCCTCAACTTACACATACACACATCCTTCTCAGATTTTATTGTACACATTTTCATGGACACAATGATTAAGCAAACCTTGTTGGGTTTCCGAGGAATAAATGTTTTTTTGCATACATTATCTTTTACATGGTGTTTATTTTGTTTCACTTGTATTTAAACATGTGTTAAGGGAACCGGCGCTGCCCAAGCATTGGCTAAACTCCTTGCAAGACTTTTCCCATATCGGGGGGTGCTTTGACCAGATAAAAAGATTGTGCTAACTTACTAGGTTATTTCTTTAATTAAAAAAAACGTCAACCACGTTACATACACATCGACACCGGATTTTACTTTTAAAACTTTGGTCACCAAGACAGGGCATATATTTTTCTGTCTCCACGAGAGAGCAACTTCTCCTGGGGTTAATATCAGTAGTATGAAGAAGAAAAAAAAGGGGGGCGGGGGGGTCTTGCTTTGAAAATAATATTTTATTTGTCAAAAGTCTAAGCTTTTAAAATAATTGATTTTATTCATTTAAAAGGAAAAAAATAACATATTTGGTTTTCAAATTTCTTTAAATATTACTATGTCGTGTTTCAATTTTCTCAAAAAGAACAGATCCTATAAAAAGCATCTTTTTTGATGGAGCTTTTTGGGGACTTTTTACTTTCATTTTTGTTTCACATTTTTTTTATTACGGCATTTGTTTTTTGTTTTTTGCCAAATTATTTTTTTCTTTTAAATAGGATTTTGAAAGTTGAATTTAGTTATTACTGTATCGTTTGGTTATGAAATTATTAATTGAAAAAAGTGTTTACTAAAACTAATTTTTTTGTTGTATTAAACTATTTCTAAAATTATTGGATGTAAATAGCAGAACTCTTATAGAGAAAGCCTCGCGTTTCCATGACTTCGGGTCGTCAACATTCAGGCAGGTCTCGGAAGCACCCGGAAGTCGACGAAACTATTAACCAATCAGGTTGAAGCAGGCACTAGATAATCAGGTTGCAGCAAGCGGATGATAATTTTTGAACAAAATTAATTTCTACGATCTGCAGCGCGTTAAAAAAGAAATTAATTTCTACGATCTGTATCATGGCGTTAAATCTCCCAAAGAACTCATTGAGTTCTGTCAACAACGGTCACTTCTAACCCTAAACCCTAACCTTAAACTCTAACCCAGAAAATGTTAAAAAGAAAAAAACATTGAAAAAGAAATGGAAAAAAAAAGAAATTGGTTAAAAACAGTTGTTTCGTAATATAAAAAAAATCATTTGTTGAAACTTTTCGTTGCACAAAAAGAAAATTTTATTTCAAAGCATTTGCTTACCGTTCCTTTGACAAAAAAAATAAATATCTAATTAATAACAGTTGTTTAACTATGGTTTGTTTGTTCTTTATTTTTATATATGTATTTTACTTTTATTTTCTTCGTCTAACTTTTGTTATTTGCAACTTTTTTTTAATTTATCATCTGGCAGTCTTCAATGTATCGTCTGGCAGTCTTCGCCTCATCAACTATTGGGCGCTTCCAAGACCTGCCCGAACGTTGACAATGTGAAGTCACGGAAACGCAGATCGTTCTCTATAAGAGTACCTAAATAGCTTCCAAAACGTTTGCTCTTTTAATACATGAGGATTGGCTAAGAATTCTAAAGTCACTTAATTTTCTATTTCACAGTTTAAATGCTTTCAAATTTTGAAAGAACACAAAGTAATTCATTCTTTTTTTTTTTTCAATTATTGCTGCATGATTAAAATGACTAACTTGTTTACGGAGAAACCAAAATGTATTCTGATGTATTTCCTTTTGTAATTAAATTATTTCTTTTAAATAGAATTTTTTTTAATTTATTTTATGCAGTTGCATTTATAATTTCAATAAATAATTTATTAATAATAATAAAAAAAATAATGAGATTTACACACGTGTAGTTGTCTCATAATTAGGAATCGGAAAAATAGGAACTTTGAAATGATTCTTTTAATTGTTTTTTTTTTGTTTGTTTAAAACTAAATTTTCAATTTCTGTTACTAATGATAAAATGATACATAGTTATTGATTTTAAACTACCAGTAAAACTAAAATCTATAGATCACCCCCACAAGAGAATTTTTACATGTGTAAAAATATATACACATATTACATGGGTTTTTACGGTAATTCGAAATTTAAAAAAAAAAGCAACACTTCTAATATTTAGAGATTTAAAAAGAATCGGAATCAGTAATTGTATCGGAATTGTGAATTTATAATAGAATCAGTAATTGTATCGGAATCGGGAATTTACAATAGAATCGGTAATAGTACCGGAATCGGGAATTTAGAACAGAAGGTAATCTTTCAGAATCTGGAAAAATTTTGGAATCGTCCAATCACTACTCATAATTTCTATTTATATAAAGTTAGGTATGTGTATATGTCTATATATTTGCATGTACAGGATTTACTCCTAAACTAGTTAATCGATCATTATGAATTTTGGAACACAGCTGCTTGGCATAAGGGTAGGTAATGTGAGCTATATTTAGTTTAATTTAGTTTTATGCAAAGGAGGCAAAGAGGGTGTGGAAGCCCTTTGTGAAAATTTTAACAATAGGTATTAGACATCAATTAATAAATATTCCTCAAATTCCAGCTTCTTTGGGGTATTTTAAAGAGTTTTTTAGGGGGCAAAAACTTCCATTTGAAAATAAAAATATATCAGACAGATTTGCATTAAATTTGATCCATAGTAATTAGACACCAATTAAGCAAGATTCTCTGAATTTAAATTTCATTTACAGACCCCTTATATTTTAGACATTTTCTAGAATCAAAATCATGTAATTGATTTTAATCAAAATTTGAATCAGAATTTTAGACATAAGGTTTAGTAGCATTATATCTTTATTTTAATCTTAGTAAGGGGACATGAAAGTGGTGCAAAACTGTTCTGCTCGGGGAATTAATTTTACTTGTACTGAGACGAATATACTTCTAGTTTTATTAATATGAAGATGTTTTTGATTTTGTCTATAGCACTTTCTTTTATTATCTTGTTAATGGAATCGTTTCCTTTTTGTCAAAATGGAATCAGATATCTTCAGAGTCCTTCGCATTATTAGTTGTGAAGCATATTTTCTCTTGAAAGTCAAACTACTGGTAAATGGCATCGGCTAGTTGCGGGAATGCCAAATACAAGCGTGAAGACTTTACACTCTTGTTGTTTCCCATACAAATGAATTGCCAATGGATTTCTCAATTCAGTGTGTAGCCAATGGCTAGAACGCTGCTAACATTCGAAGAAAGAAAAAAAGGATCAGGTTTCTCAGTTGTTTAAAAATCTTATGGCAAACAGGTTTTTGCTTCTCTTTCAAAACCTGCTTCTTTTTTTTTTTCTTTCTTTCTTCCATTAGATTTGTAAAAGTAAAAATCTCTACTTTTTATTTTTTTAAAACTTTTATTCACCCCAAATAAGGTATATTTCTACTGATGCATAAGGGACTACTGTGTTAGAAGCCAGATTTATTGGAGGGCAATATGGGTGGAGAGTTAGGCACCTAAATTGGGATCCGCGCAGCAAGATGTCTGTTTACATTAGTTTTAAATTTCTGCATATAAGTACTGTCGGGGAAACAGGGGGCATGGAGGGATTTCCAGAGGCCAGCAGCACGAGGAAAGAATGTTGTATAGCCCCCTGCTTGGGCTGCGGCGGTACTCGTTTTGTATACTCGTCCCGGAACGGGCCGTGGCAGTTCCTGTTTAATACTCGTCATTTTTTTAACACCAAAATTCATATGTCTGCATACCCTTAAATTTCTCGTACCTTCTCTTCTTTTCCTCATCGCGTGGAGGGGCGTGTCGTTTAGTGGTTGAATTCTTTCTTTCTTTCTGTCAAAAATCGCTGCTACAACAAAAACTTCATGACGGACTCCAAAGACAAACAATCCTTTTAACTTTCAATTCTTTTTATTGCAGGCGTTAGTTATCTATCGGCTTGGAGATATTCACCAACGTCGAGAGAGAGAGAGAGAGCAAATTACTGCTTTCGTAATTACTTATCAATTAAGTCTTAACCATTCATGGAGGGGGGAAAAGAGATCTTTCGCCTGTATTTTCTTAGGGAAATAATTCCCTTAATCAAATTGCGGACTACATTAAAATCACATCTGATAGGTTCGCCTCCAAAACCCAGACTGCTAAAACTCGCTTCTCACGAAGAATGAGTGATGTCACGGATCCCTCTGCTTCCCACGCAAAGGCCCGTGACGTCACAGAGCCTCTCACAGGTGCACATTGACCCCGTATCCGAGGTCTCGTCACGCGGTAACCTTGTCACGTCTGTGAGCTCTGACTGTGAGAACAAGCCCTATTTTGCACTTGACTGAACGGGTCCACCCGCACTAATTCACGCAAGTCAAACCAACGATTTCCAACAGATACGTCCATTCCCATTATCCAACAAGAAGCTATTTGAGTAGAAAGCTCTCCGGCATCTGGAGACCTCCACAGTGAATGGATGGGATTTAGTTAATTGTGGAGTTGGTCTAGTGAATTTACGTCGAGGGGGCACCAGAGTAGCCAATTCATCAGAGCATAATCCATTGAAGTATTTGTAAAACAAGCACAAGGATGCTACATTGCGGCGATGGGACAGGGACTGGAGCTTGGTTGACAGTGAGGGACCTATTAGGTTGGCGACTCTTTTTTTGGACCTTGTCAAGGAGGGAGAGATTAGTGGATGATGCACCAGCCCAGATGTGCCAACAATACTCCATGCATGGGCGGATGGTGGTGTTGTAGAGATATAGGATACTGTCAGCTGTGAGAATTTTACTAGCACAGTAGAGGGAGCTCACCTTGTTTGTGGCAGCCTTGGCAATATCTTCAATGTATTTGTTCCAATTCATGTTACCTGTGAAGGTTAGGCCGAGGAGTTTAAATGTTGAACTCTAAGGTAGGGTGTTATTTGCCATGACAGTCGGTGGTTGGAGAGGTTTCTTGTAGTTATTGAAGGAAAGGAGCTTTGTCTTTGCGGCATTAAGAGTTACCAACCATTTATGACCCAAATCCACTACAGACTGGAAGTCACTTTCTAAGGATTCAGCTATTGCCTCGGATATGATCGCGTCTGTTTTGCCAACATGGCGAGAATAAAGTGTGGTGTCGTCAGCAAATAAACCAATCTCAGACTCTATGTCATCAGGGAGATCATATATATAGATCAGGAACAATAAAGGTCCAAGGATAGATCCCTGGAGTAAACCAGCATTTATGTCATGTTGCTTAGATGAACGGCCATCGAGGACAACCTGGATTTTTCTTTTGTCTAGGAAGGATCTAATTATATTAAGTAATTGCCAAGTAATACCATATGAGCGTATTTGCAGGAGAAGCCTTTTGTGCCATACCTTGTCAAAGGCCTTGGATATATCAAGTGCTACTGCCCTAGCTTCACCTACCTTGTCGAGTGTATGATACATGCGTTCAGAGATGACTGTTAGGATGTCTGCAGTAGATTGTGCTTGTCTAAATCCATACTGGCAGTCAGATAGAAGTTTAGCATTAACTAAGTGTCGTACTATCGCTAGATTGATAAAGGATTCAAAGATTTTAGCAATGATCAACAGTAAACTGATTGGGCGGTAGTTCTGAGGATCGGTTCTATTCCCAGAATTCTTGTAGACTGGTACCACAGAGGCAATTTTCCAGCTATCGGGGAAGCAAGATTCAGCTAAGCATTTATTGTAGAGTTTGGAGAGGACAGGGGCCAGTTCAGCAAGCATTTATTTATTACTATTACAGGTATAAGATCAGGCCCACAAGCTTTGGAGGTGTCAAGGTTTTTTACCTGGGATGGGGTGATGACCAGGTTATCAAGTGTGGCTTCGGTCCGCAATGGGAATTTGGAGAGGGGGTGGTTATCTGAGTCCAAAGTGGAGTTAGAAGCGAAACGCTGGGCAAGTAGTTCAGCCTTATCAGTGGCTGTGCAAACGACATCATTGTGGTTTGATAGTGGTGGGGGGATCGTTGATTGACCATTGTTCACTACACTATTGTAGATTTTCCAGAAATCACGAGTACCTAGTTTCTGTGACTGAATGCATTTTTTTGTTAACTCATTATACCTTCTCTTTGCTTCGCCTATCACGGCCTTACAATTATTTCTTGACTCTATAAATTTATGTCTATTAGTAGCTGACTTATGGCGGCCGAATTTACGGAATGCTTGTTGGCTCTACGCAATGGCAGCTGCACATTCCGAGGTGAACCATTGGGGAAAGTGGGGCTTGCTAAAGAATTTTCGCATGGGGACATAGGCTTCAATGCCTGCTTTGACCCATTCAGTTAATTCATTTGCACACTGGTCAGCAGGGAGTGAGAAGGTTTCCCTCCATGGGGTGTCGCTGATGTGATCTCTGATTGACTCAAAATCAGCCTGCTCATAGTATCTCGTTATTTTGAGCAATGGTTCATCAGCTTTTGGACGACATTTTAGTGTGATATGTATCATTAGCACAATGTGATCAGCATCCCGAGTGGGCTATGAGCTTTCGTCACACAAGCCTCTGGCATTGAGATCAAGAAATGGTCTAGAAGTGAGGATTGTTGGTCTACTTGATCGGGTATGCGGGTCGAAAAATCAACAGTCTGAGAGAGGGAGTGAGCTAAGGAGAAATTATATGTAGAGTTGCCGGTTGCGTCAGTAAGGCTGGAGAATCCCAACCAGTCACGCTGGTGGGCATTAAAATCCCCAAATACATGTATTAGGGCATTCGAGTCAATTGAGAGTGCTCTATCTATGCTTTCAGAGACAAAGTTTAGCAGAGTACAGTCCTGGGTCGAAGGGGAACGGTATAAGAAATATAACTAACTGACGCTGTGATGTAAAGTCAATCTAAAGCACATGTAGTCTTGGTCATCTGATTCTAACCTATGTTCTCTAGTCAGGAGGAGAGTGTTCCGAACATAAACTCCTAGCCTGTGCATATGTTTGTCGAGTGGGAGGTAGTCGGTCATGTCAAAGTGGTGAGAGGAGATTGAGGATTGAAGGTTAGTTTCACTTAGAGCTAGGATATCTGGGGAGTTTGTCAGGAGAAAGGTTTCTAAGTCGCCGGATATTTGTGAATGCGAGCCTCAAGGGCGATGGCGAATTTGTTTTTTGTTGGGTGTCTGGTTTAGGTTTGATTTTATTTTTTTGTAATGACATGTTTGTTTTGATTATTGAGTGGGTTGGCCAAGGTGGGTCCTTGTTTGGTGCCAATAAGCTCACACAACCAGTCCATTAGTCGCGACCTGGTTAATGGGGGTTGTGGCCTCGGGAAAGCCCACCAGAGATAATTGCAGGGTCCCTTTCCATGTGCGACATAGCACATACAACTACCCACAGTATTATGCAACTGATGATGGAGCAGCCGTTCTTAGCGCTACCCAATAGTTTGAGCTCCTGTCCTGTCAGTCGGAAACAGCAGCCAGACAAGCTGTCTAACCTGTACCCTCAACCTATTGGAACAAGAGCGACCCAGACTGGTAATGTAAGACTTAGTGACGAAAAAACTTGCCCAAATAGTGAGAAAGAGAATGGCGTTCATTGTCCTAGTAAGGAAACAAGGCTAGGCACTGAGTGTTTAGAGGCGTCCCAGTGCTGGTACCTCTGCGCCTGGCTAATAGACAAAGAAGGAGTGCAAGGGCCGGCGATAGGCAGAACCTATCTACTCCTTAAGCAATTGTAGGTTTGCAAACCAGATATTTTGTTTGAGATTCCAGCTCTAGGAAGGTTGTCAATCAGGACTAAGAGGCCTCCCTCCCCAACGGTTTACTGCCACGGCGTATACACTTCATCTTTTATGTCCTCGGTCAGTGAAGAAGAAATCCTTCTACAGTGTTTATTTTTGTCCTAATCCAGAGTGCCCCTTTTCGAGGAAATGGAATTTCTCCACATTAAAAACCGACCTTGTGTTTACCTCTGTCCTCTTGAGGAAACAAGTAAATAGGGACTCCCCGTATGTCTCATACCGAACTTAAAATGATTTGGTTTGACTGTTTCATGGCATATCAACCCTTTTTCGTTCAAAATGCCTCATATCTACGATTATATACAATTAGTTGAACAGCAGTCACTATTTTGTGCACAGCTTGAATTTTATATTATACTAGAATACATGTCCCAGGACGGATATTAGACTAGTTAATAATAAAATTAATTCACCCAATAGAACCGTTTTACACCATTTTTATGGCCCCTTTACAAAGATTAAAATCAAGATATATATATATATATATATATATATATATGCTACTAAACCTCATGTCTAAAATCCTTATTCCAATTTTGATCAGAATCCATTAAATGATTTTGATTTTAGGAAAATGTGGTGCTTCTCCATGATTACACCTAGATAGAATATGGACATCAAAAAACAAATAGCAAGAAACCTTTATGATGTACTTGTGAGGGAAAATAAATGCTGTTCACCAAAAATTACGAAAATTCATCCAGTAGTTTTTATTAAATAAATTCAACTTTTAGCTGTACACAAAATATCGCTGCCATTATCATTATATTCAAAGGAAGTAAATTCCTTCTTTTTTTTTTCGCATTTAAACAAAAAAAAATAAGGTTGATTTCTCTCCTCAAAGGTGGCGATATTCAGCATACAGCCAAAAGTTGAATTTACTTTAGAAAAACAAAATTTCTGTAATTTTTGGTGAACAGTATTTATTTTCCCTCACAAGTAAGTACATCATAAAGATTTCTTGCTTTTTTATGACATCCATATTCAATCTAGGTGTAACCATGGAAAAGCATCAAAAATGTTTAAGATTTGGCGCTTAAACTTGAGGGGTCTTTAGAAGAAATTGAAATTCATGGAGTCTTAATTGGTGTCTCATAACTATGGATCAAATTCAATGCAAATTCAGATATTTGAATTTCTAAATGGGAGGTTGTGTCCATATTATGCCTACTAACAAACCTTTAAAATATTCTAAATAAACTAAAAGTTTGAGAATGTTTATTAATTGATGTCTAATGTGTATGGTCAAAATTTCATCAAAATAGAAAGTATCTAAAAATTGATGAAAGGCTTTCAGACAACTTTTGTAAGAAACTAAATTAAACTAGATATAGCCTATATTATCCACCCTTACACCTAGCAGTTGTGTTCCAAAATTTATAATGATCGGTTAATTACTTTTGGTGTTTACCCTACACAGACATATATATATATATATATATATATAACATATATGCTTACTTAATTTTATCTATGTAAAGATTAGAATGTAATTATGAATATAAATTTCACCATTATCAATTGCTTCTTTCCAATGATTCATTAGCTTCTTAGCCATTGGTATAAAACTACTTTAGTTTTGAGAAAAAGAATGTAGAAAGGACAGTTTATAAGGACGAGTTCATCCAAATGATTTCGTGAACTTTAAAATAAAATATATGGTAATTAGTTCTGGGGAATAAGAGGCTGTAGCGAAAACGAATCTCCTAATATACTGGTGGAATGATACCGGCAAGTTATTTCCCTTTGTTGACCCTAAAAGGATTCTTTAATGTAACGGGCATTCAGTAACGTTGGACGTCTCAGACTTAATGTCTAGCAGAATGCAGAATATCTAGATTGTTTAGATATCTATATCCTACATATAAGCTAGAGAAATGCCACTATGCATGAGTAAGAACTTTGTTTATTAATGTTTTGTATAATGTTATGTTTGCAGTGTTTTATATTTTGTCAACTGTAAATAAATATATACTTGTACTTGACGTTCATTTCCTTATATTATTAGTTCTTATAATATTTATGGTTGGGACCTGAGTAGAGAACTAGGAGGTAGAATAAGCCATTCACAACACTGGTGACGTAAGAAGTGATTGTTTTTTTTATATTTAAATTTAAAACGGATTCTTAAAAAAAAACATGCAAAAAAAGTGTTAAATGATAATTTTGTAGTTATAATTAAATCTATCATTTTAACAGGGTTGAAAAGTCAGATGATATAAGGTCCGACTCAGATTTCTAGAATTCTAAAATATCCAACTTAGACTCCGAGCGTTCTTACTTGTTCGACTCCGACTCCTAGCGTTCTTACTTGTTCGACTCTGACTCCTAGCGTTCTTACTTGTTCGACTCTGACTCCTAGCGTTCTTACTTGTTCGACTCTGACTCCTAGCGTTCTTACTTGTTCGACTCTGACTCCTAGCGTTCTTACTTGTTCGACTCCGACTCCTAGCGTTCTTACTTGTTCGACTCCGATTCCTAGCGTTCTGATGAGCTCGACTCCGATTCCTAGCGTTCTGACGAGCTCGACTCCGATTCCTAGCGTTCTGACGAGCTCAACTCCGACTCCTAGCGTTCTTATCAGTTCGACTCCAACTCCACAACCCTGCATTTTAGAACAAAAACATAAAAACAAAAACGGAACTTGAACAAATATATATTTTCTTCAAGAAATTTTGTAATTTACAGCCTCAATTATCAACTTGATCAAAAATATTTTGTATTAATTTTTTTTTTTTTAATATGGGTGCCTGCTTTCTTCATTCATATCTATACTTGGCACCTGACTATTGAGTGGATGTTTCAAATGGCTATATCACATAGGCCCCTCCCAATTTGTCAATGATAAGCTGCTACTGTACATAGGAAGCATTGAATTTGAGCAACCAACACTATTGCTACTAATATTACAAAAATAAATCTGGTTCCTATCACAGTAGCCCCTGACGTTTCAGTGGCAATATGCTTTGTTTGGGGTTAATAAAAGTTTTTAAAAATGGTGTTACCGGGTGTTTTTTTTTTACCACCAGCTGAAGTCTTCAATTTTTTCTGATGTTATCGTTGCTGTATGTGGCTGTGTATTATCAGGATGGAACACCATTGCTTTGTGATTCACAAAAATGAGCCTTGCATTCTTCAAAGCGGTGTTTAAACATTCTAAGTCCGGGTATTCAGTGTCTCCTGTAATTGTTGCATGGGATGGTAGAAACTTTAAGTGGATCTCATTAGCGCAATCCGATCAAACACTAGGCATAGCATTTTGGAGGATGAACGTCGCTTTTAGATTATGGTTTAGCCCTGTTTGCCCTCAATAAACCTCTGGCTTAATAGCTTTGCATTTTTATAAAATATCCACGTTTTATCACCACTTAATGATCTGTCCGACCCCTCCCAAAATAGTGTATAATAGTGAGTGTATTTCCCAAAATAGTGAATGTATAATAGTGAGTGTATTTCCCAAAATAGTGAGTGTATTTCCCAAAATAGTGAGTGTATAATAGTGAGTGTATTTCCCAAAATAGTGAGTGTATAATAGTGAGTGTATTTCCCAAAATAGTGAGTGTATTTCCCAAAATAGTGGGTGTATAATAGTGAGTGTATTTCCCAAAATAGTGAGTGTATTCACGAGAATGCAGGGAAGCGAAAATTCCCACTTGTGGTTTCTTCTTCTAAGCTTCCATTCTTTTTCCCAAGATGTTGAAGAATTTAGACAGTTTGTGACACACTAATATTAGTGTGTCACAAACTGTCTAAATTCTTCGAGCTTAATATTGATGGTCTCAAGGGGTCAAAGAGATTAAAGGATGAAAGACTTACTTGGTCAGTTTGTTGGCTCTGCTCTGGGAAGGATTGGTGGTGGATTCTTCAGGGGTCATCTGTCCTGACTGGATCATTGTTAATTACCAATAATACTAAAAATACATGTTTTTTATTTTATCTCAGGTACATTATCCAGGCAGAGAGATTTTAAGAGCATTTTTTTTTTTTTTAAATATGTGTTCTATTTCATCTTTAAATGAATTCTCTCCACTCCCATTATACTAATTGATACTTTCGTTTTTTGCTCTTTGTTCCCATGCTTCAATTTTGAACTCTTAGACAACTTACATCTCGTCTTTATAAGGCCACCTCAATATATAACAGGTGTACGGTTGAATGACTTGAATTCAGCTTGTGTACTAATCCTTCAACTCTAACTGCACTATTTTGATCAACTTCTGACAAAAAGCAGGTCATCATTAAATTCAATAAGACAACGTTTTCATGGTGCATCTCTTAAGCTTAAATTATCTTATTTAAACTTAGCCAAGCATTTTTCAAAGAATGCTTCCTATAAATAGCATTGAATATTTCGGGCTGTTTCTGTTGTATTATTGTCATTTCTAAGCTCAAATCATCATATACGAAAAAAAACTAAGCAGAGACGAGGAGTCTAATATAACCTAGAGAGCCCTTAGCTTAATAACATGATACAATAGATATTTTGATCATAAAATATAATGGTAGAGAGTGGAAAATACAAATGATATTAGGTGAGAGTCGATTTACAAGAGAGAAGGACTGTATGCTCGTATGTGGGGAAAAGGTAAACAAAGTATGCTAAATATAAAAAAATAATTTAATTCTATTCTTAGAGAGAAGAAAAACAATATTTCTTACCTGGCGGCGATTCTGAAAATGTCAGAATATTTAGAGAGATTAAAAACAGCGACATCTGGTCGCAAAGTAAACAGCTCCAATACATAAAGAGACGGGAACCAGAAGGAATCTCGCTGGTGATGAGTCTTGAAAAATCCCCTAAGAAATAAAGGCCGGCTAAGGGAGATAAATAATAGATCTATACTATGTGAACAGAAAATAATTTAACTTAAATTATTCAGTCATAAGATAAGTTATTACTTTTTTTTTTTTTTTGATTTTTTGGTGGGTTTAGCCTGTTTATTCTCACTAAGACTGTATCTCTTTACATTTTCATAAAATATGCTTTTTTTCATCGGGTACTAATCTATAAAAAGAAAAGGCGATATGTGCAAAAGGAGAAGTGCAAATGCTCACTTGTGCTTTGTGTTGAAAGACTTGAAGTTAGTCTGTGCACTCATTTTTCAACTCTATCTCTTTCTCTTTCACACACATTCACTCACTCACTCTCTCAGGAAAGATGTTGAGAGCAGCTCTTTGGATTCTTGTGAACACACTGTTAAGTTTCTTCTCCAATCTTTCGGTAAAAGTCCAGGTGCTATTACTTCCATATACAAGAACTTATGTAACAATGGCTTCAAAAAAGTCGTGTTTCATCTCAAATTGACTTCATCTTGTCCAGTTCAGTCCAGTTCGCTCTCTGTGCAATTCTCCTTTGCAACTTTACTGCCAAGATATGCAATTAAAAATGTAATTATTCTGAGTTAATTTTAGTTAAAAAATGTATAAATTCATTTGAGTATGAATTGTTTTCATTTACTATTTTAGAACAGTGTAAGAGTTATTGGAACTATAGATATCAAACTTTGGGCATGATAAATCTTTCATACCTTCAGCGGCTCGTAAACACAAAACACTTTATTGGCTTTTATTTTTACTATTATACTCAATTGATCAGCCAAGAATGCACCAACAGGTTTTCATGTTTATACATAGCAATCTCAACAACAATGGCCAATGTTTAGTTCACCAATATATAAAAAGAAATTAATAAATGGATTGACTGTAGTCAAGGGCGACCCAAAGGTTCCCTTTTCATTGATTACTACACTGAAATGTAGAGGAGGGCGCCACTCTTTTCTCCAGATTGCTCCACTTAATTTGATTCTCACCTTATGCTGAGTGCTTAGCAATGAGGCATCAAGTACCATTTTTTTTAGTCTTTCGTATGACTCAACCGAGGATTGAACCCTGATCTCCCAGCCCATAAGCGAACATTCTAATTATTATGCCAAATCTATATGATATTAAATCTCTCATAATCTTACTTGCTTGTACATTGAATGTATTAGATGGTGAGAGGAAGGGTGACTGAGACAAGAAGTGGTATGATGAGACTAAGTAAATAATGAATCAACTTGTAAATGGTCATCAGTCTGGTCAGTCATGGGTTTTTGTTGGATGAGGTAAATATAGTTTTATTCAGCCACAGCGTTTGAGATGATAGAACAGTGTGCTTATTTTGGGTCATAAATGACATCTACGGCACTTATGAAATCTTGCTAATTTCCCTTAAACTGAAAGCAGACTTTATTCTATAAACTCTGGGGGTGTAAGTTTAAAATATCTGTCAATTTACTTTCACAATCTGTTACTAAATGTATACACTAATGTACAGTTTACCAATTTTGACCCAACGCGTCACAGATCATCTATGATATATGAAATCTACTTCACTATTCACTGAATAATCATTGTGATCATTTCAAGTACAGTTCTTATTATAAAAACAGATAATTAATAGTTGCTAAAGATGACTATTGAAGTAAACCTATGTTGCATACTTAATATGCTTTTTGTTTGAGGTTTTTTTTTTTGGGGGGGGGGGGTCCAAAATAGTTGACTTCCCGTTTTTAAGTCCATTTTCTCTTGACGGAGTTAAACTTGTCTCCACAATTTTCTATCACTCGTGTCTTGATTCATCAATCCTAACCCTAACCCCATGTCTTTCGCCTTCAACTGTTTCCAATTCCTTAGAGGTTTATCCCCTGATTTCCTTGTATCTTCTGAAGACGTCCTTTGCACATGCCTGAACCAATTTAATCTTTTACTTCAGATAACTTCCTCCCCATTGATGAATTTGTTCTTGCAATCATAGATTTGTCAGTTTGTTTCACGCGGGCTATGGAATTGGAACGTATAGTTTATGTCTTTGTGTTTCTGACACAATACTAATAGTAAATTCTATTTTGTATGTAATAAATTCCAGTTTTATAAGAATTCATCAAATTTTTCTTTCTCAATTTGTATTTTTAGTGTGAAAAAGAAACCAATTGGTGGAGTTTCTTTATTTGGAGATATAGATATATTTGCAAAGAAAAAGAATGTCCCAGATAAGGTATGTAAAAAAAGTTAGATTTTGTTTTTATTTTTTATTATTTTTAATTTACTTTCAGAACCAAATACTAGCCGAACCCTATTGAAATTCCATGCTTGCTTTCTTCATATATATAATAGTTTAAAAATAGTGTGTGTAATATTTTTACTTTTTTTCTCTGTCATGTTACTTTTTTTCCATTCTATGGACCCCCGCCATGAACACAGATCCAACGATATTACTATACCACCTTTGTTCAAACTCTAAAATAGTTATCTAAGTACTCTGGTTATGCAGTTTCAGAATATGTCTTGTTAGGGTAATCTATCTCCAAAACCCTTGAGTGTGTGACATATTTCCATGGACGCTGACCCCCACAATATTATTGTACCATCTTTGAACAGAACGGATACTGAATTTTGATACTAACCCAAAGGACAAGAAAGTGTATTTTAGTTTGAGTTTCACGTTTGACACAAGAGTGCCATCAGATGAAATTTTTTAAATTCTTGGCGATTTTATCTTTTTTAAAAAGAATGAAATTGTCTTAGCGTATTATATAGATAATGTGTTTATTATTTTTCTTAGCACTTTCGATTTTTATTTGGTGATTAAATACTTTGATTGATTGTAGTTTTGATAAAGGTTTTCATTAAAATATTTGCATGTAAATTAGTTTAAATATTAATGAATGTATGCCATATTAGA
>OY744515.1:72055918-72072406 GCA_963556195.1 Sepiola atlantica
ATACATATATATATAGTATATAATATATATACATATATATATAGTATATAATATATATAGATATATATATAGTATATAATATATATAGATATATATATAGTATATAATATATATACATATATATAATATATAATATATATATACATATATATAATATATAATATATATACATATATATATAATATATAATATATATACATATATAATATATAATATATACATATGTATATAATATATATATATAATATATACATATGTATATAATATATATATATAATATATATATATAATATATAATATATATACATATATATATAATATATGTAAAGGAGTAAGGCTACCAACATTTGTAGAATGTTTTTTTCAACATTTATTTATTATTTTACCATTTTATGATTTTATATATAACGCGTTTCAAGCGGTGGCCCGCTCAAATGGATTTTCATATCTTATGAAAGCGGGCCACCGCTTGAAACGCGTTATATATAAAATCATAAAATGGTAAAATAATAAATAAATGTTGAAAAAAACAACAAAATAATAAATAAATGTTGAAAAAAACATTCTACAAATGTTGGTAGCCTTACTCCTTTACATATATACTTTTCTCTCGTTGGAACTGCACTAATACTGCACTACCCTCTTTTAATATATAATATATATACATATATAATATATAATATATATACATATATAATATATAATATATACACATATATTATATATAATATATATACATATATAATATATAATATATACACATATATTATATATAATATATATACATATATAATATATATACATATATATATAATATATATACATATATATAATATATATATGTAATATATATAATATATATACATATATATGTAATATATATACATATATATAATATATATATGTTATATATGTATATATGTAATATATATACATATATATAATATATATATGTTATATATGTATATATGTAATATATATACATATATATAATATATATATGTTATATATGTATATATGTAATATATATACATATATATAATATATATATGTTATATATATATATATGTAATATATATACATATATATAATATATATATATGTGATATATATATATGTTATATATATATATATTAGATAATATATATATATTACATATAATATATATATATATATTAGATAATATATATATATTACATATAATATATATATATGTTATATATATATATATATATGTAATATATATATACATATATATAATATATATATGTGATATATATATATATGTTATATATATATATATATTAGATAATATATATATATTACATATAATATATGATATATATATATTATATATATGATATATATATTATATATGATATATATATATTATATATATATATTATTTATGATATATATATATATTATTTATGATATATATATATAATTTATGATATATATATATTTATAATATATATATTATTTATGATATATATATATTATTTATAATATATATATATTATTTATGATATATATATATTATTTATAATATATATATATTATTTATGATATATATATATTATTTATAATATATATATATTATTTATGATATATATATATTATTTATAATATATATATATTATTTATGATATATATATATTATTTATAATATATATATATAATTTATAATATATATATATAATTTATAATATATATATATTATTTATAATATATATATATTATTTATGATATATATATATTATTTATGATATATATATATTTATGATATATATAATATATATATATTATTTATAATATATATATATATATTATTTATAATATATATATATATATATATTATATATATAAAATATATATATATTATAATATATATATATATATTATATATATAAAATATATATATATTATATAATATATATATATATATTATATATATAAAATATATATATATTATAATATATATATATATATTATATATATAAAATATATATATATATTATATATATAAAATATATATATATTATAATATATATATATATATTATACATAATATATATATATATATTATATATATAAAATATATATATATTATACATAATATATATATATATATTATATATATAAAATATATATATATTATACATAATATATATATATATTATATATAATATATATATATTATATATATATAATATATATATAATATATATAATATATATGTATAAAATATATGTATATATATATACATATATAATATCAACCCTCTATTTACCTTTTTCCTCATATGATTCTTATCGTTTTTGATGTGTTAAAAACTCATAATAATGTAATTCACGTAAATTCTTTTTACTAAATATATATTTTATGTAACTGGATTTTCTTAAAGAAATATGCTATGTAAACAAACATTTTGGATGAAAGTTATTAATTATTCTTACATTGTATTTTTGATCCCGAAATAAAATTATATTTTATTTTTTCAAGACTTTATAATCGAATTTGAATGCAATGACTTAATCGCTGGCGGCCATGTTGTAATTTCCTATAATTTGCTTTCGTAAAATAGTAGCAATACTTTGATTAGCTTTTGTCGCTTATTTAAAAAACAATACCAAAGGACTAAAAATTTAGAGGCGCGTCCCTGGCGTTACGTTAAATAAAATTAAAAGTTATTTCAAATTATTAGGTAATTAAATTAAAATATGACTCAGGATTTTAAAATATCATAGAATAATAACTGAAAACACTCCCCCCCCCGATGAAATCTGCCCCGACCCCCTAATCTCTCCAGCCCCACCCCAACTTTTTTTCACTCTCCCACAACCCTGAGAAATATTTTAAGTTTAAAAAAATTAAAAAATTAAAAAATTTTGCCTGACCCCTAAAATTTTCCCCGACCCCCTAATCTCTCCAGCCCCCCTTAACTTTTTTTCCAATCTGCCACAACCCTGAGAAATATTTTAAGATCAAAAAAAAAAAAAAAAATTTGGCCCGACCCTTAAAAAATTTGGCCTGACCCCTAAAATTTACCCGACCCCCTAATCCTTCCAGCCCCCCCCCCCAAAAAAACTTTTTTTTTCAATCTCCCACAACCCTGAATAATATTTTAAGTTCAAAAATTAAAAAAAAAAAAAATTGGGCCAGACCCCTAAAAAATTTGGCCTGACCCCTAAAATTTTCCCCGACCCCCTAATCTCTCCAGCCCCCCTTAACTTTTTTCCAATCTGCCACAACCCTGAGAAATATTTTAAGATCAAAAAAAAATAAAAAATTTGGCCCGACCCCTAAAAAATTTGGCCTGACCCCTAAAATTTACCCGACCCCCTAATCCTTCCCAACCCCCCCCCCCCCCCCCCCAACTTATTTTTCAATCTCCCACAACCCTGAATAATATTTTAAGTTCAAAAATTTAAAAAAAAAAAATTTGGCCCGACCCCTAAAAAATTTGGCCTGCCCCCTAAAATTTTCCCCAACCTCCTAATCTCTCCAGCCCCACCCCCAACATTTTTTTCACTCTCCCACAACCCTGAGAAATATTTTAAGTTCAAAAAAAAAAAAAAATATTTGGCCGGACCCCTAAAAAATTTCACCTAACCCTAAAATTTTCCCCGACCCCCTAATCTCTCCAGCCCCACCCCAGCTTTTTTTCACTCTCCCACAACCCTGAGAAATATTTTATATTAAAAAAAAAAAAAAATTTGGCCCGACCCCTAAAAAAATTGGCCTGACCTCTAAAATTTTCCCCGACCCCCTAATTTCTCCAGCCCCCCCCCCCCTCACCCGCTAACATTTTTTTCACTCTCCCACAACCCTGAGAAATATTTTGAGTTCAAAACAAAAAAAAACAAAAAAATTTTGCCTTACCCCTAAAATTTTCCCCGACTACTCAATCTCTCCAGCCCCCTAATTTTTCACTCTCCTCCAACCCTGAGAAATATTTTGACTTCAAAACAAAAAAAAACAATAAAATTGGGCTTGATCCCTTAAAAGTTCGGCCTGATCCCTAAAATTTTCCCCGACCCCTCATTCTCTCCAGCCCCCCATCCCAACTAATTTTTAACTCTCCCCCAACCCTGAGAAATATTTTGAGTTTAAACAACAAAAAAAAGAAAAAAATTTGGCCTGACCCCCTAAAAAGTTCGGCCTGACCCCTAAAATTTTCCCCGACTCCTCAATCTCTCCAGCCCCCTAATTTTTCACTCTCCCCCAACCCTGAGAAATATTTATAGTACCTATCGCCGCCCCGGTGTGAATGCTAAATACGTACCTATTGCGCCCCGGTGTGCATGCTACATAAGTACCTATCGCTGCCCTAGTGCGAATAATTAATATGTACATATTGCCGCTTTGGTGCGAATGCTAAATATGTACCTATCGCCAGCCCGGTGCGAATGCTAAATACGTACCTATAGCCGCCCTGGTGCGAATGCTAAATACGTACCTATAGCCGCCCTGGTGCGAATGCTAAATACGTACCTATAGCCGCCCTGGTGCGAATGCTAAATACGTACCTATCGCCACCCCGGTGTGAATGCTAAATACATACCTATCGCCGCCCCGGTGCGAATGCTAAATACGTACCTATCGCCGCCCCGGTGTGAATTTTAAATACGTATCTTTCGCCGCCCCGGTGCGCGTGCTATATACGTACCTATCGCTGCTCCGGTGCGCATGCTAAATACATACCTATCACCGCCCCGGTGCGCATACTATATACGTACTTATTGCCGCCCATGAGCACATGCTATATACGTACCTATCGCCACCGCTGAATGCTAAATAAGTACCTATCTCCGCCCAGGGGTGAATGCTAAATACGTACATATTGCCACCCCGGTGTGCATACACCATATGTACCTATCACTGCCCCAGTGCGAATACTAAATATGTACATATCACCGCCCCGATGCGATTGCTGAATACGTACCTATCGCAACCCCGGTGCGAATGCTAAATACGTAGTTATCGCCACCCCTATGCACTACTATATATGTACCTATTGCCACCCTGGTGCACATACTATATATAAACCTATCGCCGGCCCGGTGTGCATACTATATTCGTACCTATCACGGCTCTGGTGCGCATACTACATACTTACCTATAACTGCAAGGGTACACATACTATATATGTACCAATCTCCAGCCCAGTTCGCATACGTAAGAACTCATATTAATGCGCCTCTGTCATGTTAGAAAAACAAAATAGTGTTCATTCATGTATTGTCATTATCATAAATATAAATATTTTTAGTTAAAAACAGAAAAAAAACATTTTTTTGCCTCCCTGCAAGAAATTTTTTGTTTCTATCCTCCCACATACTTAGAAATATTTTTAATTTAAAGGAGAAAAAAAAGTAAAATTTTTGACCTCCCCTCCCCCCAAAAATTTTATGTTCCCCCCCATACATAGAAATATTTTTAAAAAAGAAAAAAAAAAATTTTTAGCCCCCCCCCTCCGAAAAAATTTTTTTTTCATCCTCCCCCATACATATAAATATTTTCAATGAAAAAGATAAAAGAAAAAAAAAATGTTTTGCCTCCCCCCCCCCCAAATTTTTTTTACACTCCCGATGCGCATGCTATATACGTATTTATTGCCGCCCATGTGCACATGCTATATACGTTCTTATCGCCACCACTGAATGCTAAATACGTACCTATTGCTGCCGCGATGCGAATGCTAAATATGTACCTATCGCCGCCCCGGTGCGAATGCTATATACGTTCATATCGCCACTGAAAATTTCCCCGACCATCCAATCTCTCCAGGCCCTCCCCAACTTTTGTTGTTACTCTCTCCCAACCCTGAGAAATATTTTGAGTTCAAAACAAAAGAAAAACAAAAACATTTGGCCTGACCCCTAAAAAGTTCGGCCTGACCCCTAAAATTTTCCCCGACCCCTCAATCTCTCCAGCCCCCCATCCCAACTAATTTTTCACTCTTCCCCAACCCTGAGAAATATTTTCAGTTCAAAACAAAAAAAAAACAAAAAAATTTGGTCTGACCCTCTAAAAAGTACAACCTGACCCCTAAAATTTTCTCCGACCCCTCAATATCTCAAGCCCCCCAAACATGAGTTATCGCTCTTCCTTAGCAACATTCTTGTGGGGACCGTTATACTTTGGAAGCAGCAATATTTCTAGGGACCGTTATACTTTAGAAGCACCAATATTTCTAGGGACCGTTATAGGTGCGGATGTGATTGAGCAACCCTTGTTTCACTACACACTATTAACGTAGTCTTTCTATGATGTTATTGATGAATCCGGACAGAACTTATGGGATGACCTGATACAACTGGACAGAATTTAGGGAAAAATTTACCGATTTACGGACGGACGTATCTAGACGGACGGACGGACGGACGGACGGACGGATCTAGACCGACAGACGTTGCTGGAATGACGGACGGACGTAGCTTGAGAGATGGACTGACATAGCTGGGACGTATCTAGACGGACAGACGTAGCTGGACAGACAGACAGACGGAGGTTTAGAGATGGACTGACATAGTAGGACAGACGGACAGACAGACGTAGGTTGACAGATGAACGGAAGTATGTTGACGTAGCTAGACAGACAGACGTAGGTGGAGATAAAAACTCACGTAGCTGGACAGACAGACGGACGCACGTAATTCGACAGATGGACGGTCGTTAGTGGACGGATTTACGGACGGACGGACGTAGCTGGACAGACAGACAAACGGACAGATGTATGTGGAGAGATGGAGTGACGTAGCTGGATAGACAGACGGACAGACAAAGTTGCGGACGGACGTATCTAGACCGACGGACATTGCTGGACTGACAGACAGACGGACGGCGGACATAGCTTGAGAGATGAACTGACATAGCTGGGACGTATCTAGATAGACGAACGTACGGACAGACGTAGGTTGACAGATGGACGAAAGTATGTTGACGTAGCTAGACAGACAGACAGACAAACGGACAGACATAGGTGGAGAGATAGACTCACGTAGCTGGACAGACAGACAGATGGACGCACGTAGTTCGTCTGATGGACGGCCGTTAGTGGACCGATTTACGTATCTAAACGGACGGACGTAGGTTGACGGATGGACGTATCTAGACAGACGTAGCTGGACAGACGGACGGACGTAGGTCAACGGATCGATGTTTGTTCAAAGAAAATAATACTTATTATTACTTGCCCTGCTGCAGATACTGTATAAGTACTAATCGCCACCCCGGTGCGCATACTACATAAGTACCAATCGCCACCCCGGTGCACATACTACATAAGTACCTATCACTGCACCAGTGTGCATACTACATAAGTACCTCTCGCCGCCCCGGTACGCATACTTCATAAGTACCTATCACCACACTGGTACGCATACTACATAAGTACCTATTGCTGTCCCGGTGCAAATGCTTAATACGTACCTATCACCACCTGGGTGCGCATGCTATATACGTACCTACTGCCGTCCCGGTGCACATGCTATATACATAACTATCGCCGTCGTGGTGCGCACACTATATACATACCTATCTCCACCCCAGGGCGCATGCTATATACGTATCTATTGCTGCCCCTGTGCACATGCTATATACGTACCTATGGAAAACCCTATGCAATAGTATATACGTGCCTATTGCCGCCCCGATGCATATTATATACATACCTATTGCCGCCCCGGTGCGAATACTATATATGTACCTATCGCCGCACAGGTGCGCATACTATATACTTACTTATCTCTGCAAGGGTGGGTATACTATATATGCACCTATCACCAGCCCAGTTCGCATACCTAAGAACCTTTATTAATGTGCCCTGTCGTATCCAAGAACAAAATTCAAGTTCATTCATGTAGTGTCACTATCATAAAAAAGAACTCATATTAATCAGCCCTATTTAAGTTCAACTAAAAAAATAATTTTGCTCCATTCCACACAAAAAAAATTTATTCTCCACCCCCCAAAAAATGTTACACTCCCCCAACCCTGAGAAATATTTTAAGTTAAAAAAAAATTTCCCCGACCCCCCCAAAATTGTACCCTCCTACCCTACCAACCCCAAAAAACTTTACTTTCTCCCTATCCAAAGAAGTATTTTAAGTTCAAGAGAAAAGAGAAATTTGGACCCACCCGCCAAAAATTTACCCCAACGCGACCTCCCCAAATTTTTTACCCTCCACGCCACCCCAAATTATTTTTACTCTCCCACTACCCTGAGAAATATTTTGAGTTAAAAAAAAAAATTTGGCCCCACCCCCCAAAATTTTACTGATTGAAACGTTGTTTAATATGTATACAAATATTAGTGAAAATAATGGTGGAGCATAATTATTTAGTCGGTTAATTTTACTGATTGAAACGTTATTTAATATGCATAGAAACATTAGTGAAAACAATGGCGGAGCATAATTATTTATTCCTTTAATGTCACTGATTGAGACATTATTTAATATGTATACTAATATTAGTGAAAACAATGGCGGAGCATAATTATTTATTCCTTTGATTCACTGATTGAGACATTATTAAATATGTATACAAGTATTAGTGAAAACAATGGCGGAGCATAATTGTGTATTCCTTTACTTTCACTGATTGAGACGTTATTTAATATGTATGAAAACAATGGTAGAGCATAATTATTTATTCGTTTAATTTCACTGAATTTAGTGATCGATTTAGTACTTGCCATTATATGCTTAAGCTCGATTTTACAGCACCTGGTCACCATAAATCGTCACACATTTAGTACTGGCACGCTATGCATTGCTTAACTTCTTTTTGACCAATAATAATGACAACAGAACGTTCTTAACATTGTATTGTTTTATTCCCGGACAACGCCAAATACAAGGAGGTGTACTAAATCGCTTTGTCTTATTCCCCTCCATTTGGCGAGGGCAATAGTCCGAAGAGAAATGAAAAACAAATCAATAATAATGTGACGATGGCATAAAAATAGATACAAACCTATCACTTTGACGTCATGTACATATCAATGTGACGTCACGTGCACAAGATAACATTAAAAATCGTGATCACATTAAACGAGAAAATGGGTATTTGACCCCTTAAAAATGAATCTTTTTTTTAATTTTTAGATATTATTTTCTCGAGGTTATGGCGGTTAAAATAATACCGTAATTCGGGGGTGTTTATAAAGTAAATTTAAAGTTTTAGCGAGACATACACACACACAGATTTTTGCCTTATATATATTGAGACTAGCGGGGCTACCCGGCGTTGCTCGGGGTAAAAAAACACATAATTGTAGAAAAATCGCTTGTGTAAGATCTTTATATTCAAACTTCTATTTCTCTCCCTCTCTCTATAGCCGTCTCTTTATCTTTCTATTTTTCTCTTCCCTGTGAAATGGGGCATTTCACAGCTTTCTCCCTTTGCCTTTTGCGAAAGCTGTCACTTCCTCACTTCCCCACCATTCCTCCTCCGTAGACCAGGGCAAAAGTATGACATATTTCTATAAAAAGTACTGCCTCTATATGCGCCTTCTATATAGGTACATATTCCGTCCCGGTTCGCATAATATATACGTACCAGCTGCCGCCCCCGTGTGCATACTATATACGCACCTATTGCCGCCCTGGTGCACATACTATATAGGTACCTATCGCCGCCCCGGGTCGCGTGCTATATATGTACCTATCACCGCCCCGGTGCACATACTATATATGTACCTATCGCCGCCCCGGTTCGCATACTATATACGTACCTATCGCCGCCCCGGGCTGCGTGCTATATATGTACCTATCACCGCCCCGGTGCACATACTATATATGTACTTATCGCCGCTCTGGTGCGCATACTATATACGTACCTATCGCCGCCCCGGGTCGCGTGCTATATATGTACCTATCACCGCCCCGGTGCGCATACTATATACGTACCTATTGGTGTCGCACGGGGATCACTCTTCTCAAGTCGCCCTCCTTCACCCCATTGGACACTACACCCGTTGCCCTCAGCCAAAGCTGTCTCGTCTGTGTTGCCCTCGTCAGGTTCACCTCTTCTACATTTGCCAGGGTCAAAAGATGTCACGTACCCAGTTGCCAATTCACCCTGGCTACACTACATCCGGCCTCCCCTAAACTCTGCATAACTTCTCCATTCCCTGGAGAAAAAATGTAACATTTCTATTTAAAATCCCATATTTGTCTTCATTATTAATGTTAATAAGGGTGTTTATTTACTTCTTCATGTCTGTGTATGTTAGATAAAATAACCTATGCATATTTCGTCAGGTCGAAGGGTACCCACACATATTTCGTCAGGTCGAAGGGTACCCACACATACTTCGTCCGGTCGTAGGGTACCCACACATACTTTTTCCGGGCGTAGGGTACCCACACATACTTTTTCCAGGCGCAGAGTACCCACACATACTTTTTCCGTGCGCAGGGTACCAATACATACTTCTTGCGGACGCAGGGTACCCACACATACTTCGTCCGGTCGCAGGGTACCCACACATACTTCGTCCGGTCGCAGGGTACCCACACATACTTCGTCCGGTCGCAGGGTACCAACATATACTTCGTCTGGGCGAAGGGTACCCACACATACTTCGTCAGGTCGAAGGGTACCCACACATATTTTATCAGGTCGAAGGGTACCCACACATATTTTATCAGGTCGAAGGGTACCCACACATACTTCGTCCGGTCGTAGGGTACCCACACATACTTTTTCCGGGCGTAGGGTACCCACACATACTTTTTCCAGGCGCAGGGTACCCACACATACTTCTTGCGGTCGCAGGGTACACACACATACTTCGTCCGATGGCAGGGTACACACACATAATTAGTCCGGTCGTAGGGTACTCACACATACTTTTTCCGGGCGCAGGGTACCAACACATACTTCGTCTGATCGCAGGGTACCCACACATACTTTTTCCGGGCGCAGGGTACCCATACATACTTTTTTTCGGGCGCAGAGTACCCACAAATACTTTGTCCGGTCGTAGGGTACCCACACATACTTTTTCCGGGCGCAGAGTACCCACATATACTTTTTCCGGGCGCAGGGTACCCACACATACTTCTTGCAGTCGCAGGGTACACACCCATACGTCCTCCGGTCGCAGGGTACCCACACATACTTTTTCCGGGCGCAGGGTACCCACACATACTTCGTGCGGTCGCAGTGTACCCACACATACTTCGTCTCGTCGCAGGGTACCCACACATACTTCGTCCGGTCGCAGGGTACCCACAACTACTTCGTCCGGTCGCAGGGTACCCACACATACTTCGTCCGGTCGAAGGGTACCCACACATACTTCGTCAGGTCGAAGAGTGCCCAGACATACTTCGTCAGGTCGAAGGGTACCCACACATACTTCGTCAGGTCGAAGGGTACCCACACATACTTCGTCAGGTCGAAGGGTACCCACACATATTTTATTAGGTCGAAGGGTACCCACACATACTTCGTCCGGGCGTAGGGTACCCACACATACTTTTTCCGGGCGCAGAGTACCCACACATACTTCTAGCGGTCGCAGGGTACACACACATACTTCGTCCGATGGCAGGGTACACACACATAATTCGTCCGCTCGTAGGGAACTCACACATACTTTTTCCGGGCGCAGGGTACCCACACATACTTCGTCAGGTTGCAGGGTACCCACACATACTTCGTCAGGTCGATGGGTACCCACACATACTTCGTCAGGTCGATGGGTACCCACACATACTTCGTCAGGTCGAAGGGTACCCACAAATACTTTTTCCGGGCGCAGGGTACGCACACATACTTTTTCCGGGCGCAGGGTACCCACACATACTTTGTCCGGTCGTAAGGTACCCACACATACTTTTTCCGGGCGTAGGGTACCCGCACATACTTTTTCCGGGCGCAGGGTACCCACATATACTTTTTCCGGGCGCAGGGTACCCACACATACTTCTTGCGGTCGCAGGGTACACACCCATACTTCGTCCGGTCGCAGGGTACCCACACATACTTCGTCCGGTCGCAGGGTACCCACACATACTTCGTCCGGTCGCAGGGTACCCACACATACATCGTCATCTCGCAGGGTACGAACACATACTTTGTTAGGTCGCAGGGTACCCACACATACTTAGTCCGGTCGCAGGGTACCCACACATACTTCGTCAAGTCGCAAGGTACCCACACATACTTTTTCCAGGCGCAGGGTACCCACACATACCTTTTCCCGGCGCATGGTACCCACACATACTTCGTCCGGTCGCAGGGTACCCACACATACATCGTCATGTCGCAACGTACCAACACATACTTTGTTAGGTCGCAGGGTACCCACACATACTTAGTCCGGTCGCATGCTACCCACACATACTTCGTCAAGTCGCAAGGTACCCACACATACCTTTTACGGGCGCAGGGTACCCACACATACCATTTCCCGTCGCAGAGTACCCACATATACCTTTTCCCGGCGCAGGGTACCCACACACACTTCTTGCGGTCGCAGGGTACCCACACATACTTCGTCCGGTTTCAGGGTACCCACACTTCGTCCGGTTGTAGGGTACCCACACATACTTCGTCCAGTCGCAGGGTACCCACAGATACTTCGTCCTGTCGCAGGGTACCACACATACTTCGTCAGGTCGAAGGGTACCCACACATACTTCGTCAGGTCGAAGGGTACCTACCCATACTTTTTCTGGGCGCAGGGTACCCACACATACTTTTTCCGGGCGCAGGGTACCTACACATACTTTTTCCGGGCGCAGGGTACCTACACATACTTTTTCCGGGCGCAGGGTACCCACACATATTTTTTTAAAGTCGCAGGGTACCCACACATATTTGGTGCGGTCGCAGGGTACCCACACATAATTTGTCCGGTCGCAGGGTACCCACACATACTTCGTCCGGTCGCAGGGTACCCACACATACTTTGTCTGGTCGCAGGGTACCCACACATACTTCGTCCGGTCGCAGTGTACCCACACATACTTCGTCAGGTCGAAGGGTACCCACACATACTTTTTCCGGGCGCAGGGTACCCACACATACTTTTTCCAGACGCAGGGTACCCATACATACTTTTTCCGGGCGCAGAGTACCCACACATACTTTTCCTGGTCGCAGGGTACCCACACATACATTTCCTGGTCGCAGGGTACCCACACATACTTTTTCTGGTCGCAGGGTACCCACATATACTGCGTCCGGTCGCAGGGTACCCACACATACTTCGTCTGGTCGGAGGGTACCCACACATACTTCGTCCGGTCGCAGTGTACCCACACACACTTTGGCTGGTCGCAGGGTACCCACACATACTTAGTCAGGTCGAAGAGTACACACACATACTTTTTCCGGAAGCAGGGTACCCACACATACCTTTTCCGGGTGCAGGGTACCCACACATACTTTTTCCGGGCGCAGGGTACCCACACATACTTTTTTCGGGCGCAGGGCACCCACACATACTTCTTGCGGTCGCAGGGTACCCACACATACTTCTTGCGGTCGCAGGGTACACACACATACTTTGTCCTGTCGCAGGGTACTCACACATACTTCGTCAGGTCGAAGGGTACCCACACATACTTCTCAAAAAAGGAGGAGGTAATGCATGGAATGAGTGCATCATGACAACGCAACCAATACTACCCTACCTCAACACTTCTCAAAAAAGGAGGAGATAATGCATGGGGTGAGGGCATCATGACAACGGAACCGATACGACCCTACCTCAACACTTCTCAAAAAAGGAGGAGGTAATGCATGGGATGGGGGCATCCTGAAAACGGAACCGATACTACCCTACCTCTACACTTCTCAAAAAGGAGGAGATAATGCATGGGATGAGGGCATCATGACAACGGACCCGATACCACCCTACCTCAACACTTCTCAAAAAAGGAAGAGATAATGCATGGGGTGAGGGCATCATGACAACGGAACCGATACGACCCTACCTCAACACTTCTCAAAAAAGGAGGAGATAATGCATGGGGTGAGGTCATCATGACAACGGAACCGATACGACCCTACCTCAACACTTCTCAAAAAAGGAGGCGGTAATGCATGGGAATAGTCATCATGACAACGGACCCGATACGACTCTACCTCAACATTTCTCAAAAAAGGAGGAGATAATGCATAAGATGAGGGCATCATGACAACGGAACCGATACGACCCTACCTCAACACTTCTCAAAAAAGGAGGAAATAATGCATGGGATGAGTGCATCATGACAACGGAACTGATACGACCCTACCTCAACACTTCTCAAAAAAGGAGGAGATAATGCATGGGATGAGGGCATCATGACAACGGAACCGATACGACCCTACCTCAACACTTCTCAAAAAAGGAGGAGGTAATGCATGGGATGAGTGCATCATGACAACGGAACCGATACGACCCTACCTCAACACTTCTCAAAAAAGGAGGAGATAATGCATGGGATGAGTGCATCATGACAACGGAACCGATACTACCCTACCTCTACACGTCTCAAAAAAGGAGGAGATAATGCATGGGATGAGGGCATCATGACAACGGAACCGATACGACCCTACCTCAACATCTCAAAAAAGGAGGAGATAATGCATGGGATGAGTGCATCATGACAACGGAACCGATACGACCCTACCTCAACACTTCTCAAAAAAGGAGGAGGTAATTCATGGGATGAGGGCATCATGACAACTGAACCGATACTATTCTACATCTACACTTCTCAAAAAAAGAGGGGATAATGCATGGGATCAGTGCATCATGACAACGGAACCGATACTACCCTACCTCAACACTCTCAAAAAAGGAGGAGGTAATGCTCACACGGGCGAATACCGTAAACCCCCCCCCCCCTCCCAATTTGGCCTGAAAGGAGGAGGTAATTCCTATCATGATAACAGAAAGGCCACAGGGAGGGAGGGGGGGGATATTAGCGTCTATTAATAATTAAGAAAGAAAGTGTGAGAGGGAAATATGACAGAAAGGAAAACTGCCACTCTCTGACGTCATGATGACCTGATATAACCGGACACAATTTAGGTCAAGACCGGGTACATCCGGCAAGGGATTATGGGACAGGTGCGGATGTGATTGAGCAACCCTTGTTTCACTACACACTCTTAACGTAGGATTCTTATGTTGTTATTGATGCATCCGGACAGAAGTTATTGGATGATCTGATAGAACCGGACACAATTTAGGGCAAGACCGGGTACATCCGGCAAGGGATTATGGGAGGTTTACAGTGACTCTGCATTTTTATCGGATTAGTACATAAATACATTAGATTATTTCGAATTTAGTACATATTAACGTTGAAAAAGTCGTGGAAAATACGAAAAAACTGCTACCTTTTGTCGGAAAGTGGTCCGGTTGACTGTCAGCGAGTGAATCGTTTGTCGCGATTTTTAGATATTATGATTCCGGGATATGTACGGTGCTAAAGATATCAACTTTTGGACATGTCGCCGCGTAGTTTTTGAGGAAAAGCTTCACATACAAACAGACATACATACAGATAACTGCCCTTTATATAAGAGACTAGCGGGGCTACCCGGCGTTGCTCGGGGTAAAAAAACACATAATTGTAGAAAAATCGCTTGTGTAAGATCTTTATATTCAAACTTCTATTTCTCTCCCTCTCTCTATAGCCATCTCTTTATCTTTCTATTTTTCTCTTCCCTGGTCGCCCCATTTCACAGCTTTCTCCTTTTGCCTTTTGCGAAAGCTGTCACTTCCCCACCATTCCTCCTCCGTAGACCAGGGCAAAAGTATGACATATTTCTATAAAAAGTACTGCCTCTATATGTGCCTTCTATATAGGTACATATTCCGCTCTGGTGCGCATAGTATATATGTACCTATCGCCACCCTATTGTGCATACTATATACATATCTATCGTCGCCCCAGTGCGCATACTATATACGTACCTATCGCCGCTCTGGTGCGCATGCTATATTCGTACCTATCGCCGTCCCGGTTCGCATAATATATACGTACCAGTTGCCGCCCCCGTGTGCATACTATATACGCACCTATTGCTGCCCTGGTGCACATACTATATAGGTACCTATCGCCGCCCCGGGTCGCGTGCTATATATGTACCTATCACCGCCCCGGTGCACATACTATATATGTACCTATCGCCGCCCCGGTTCGCATACTATATACGTACCTATCGTCGCCCCGGGCTGCGTGCTATATATGTACCTATCACCGCCCCGGTGCACATACTATATATGTACTTATCGCCGCCCCGGTGCGCATACTATATACGTACCTATCGCCGCCCCGGGTCGCGTGCTATATACGTACCTATCGGTGTTGCACGGGGATCACTCTTCTCCAGTCGCCTTCCTTCACCCCATTATATGATATATATATGATATATATATATATATGATATATATATATATGATATATATATATATATGATATGTTTATATATGATATATATATATATATATATATAATATAT
>OY744515.1:72072606-72075106 GCA_963556195.1 Sepiola atlantica
ATTGTTTAATTAAAAAAGGGTCATTAAACACACACACACACACCACACACTGTGTTCACTGTATTTGATTTTTTGTGCTTTTTCATTTTAGGACCCACGCTAACTTTGACCCTGTCGTTACAGTTAGGGTTAGGTTTGTTTTGTTTCCTTTTTAATAAAAAATATTTACATGTATAGGGGGGGGAGGAAGTAAAAAAAATTGTGGGAAGGCGGTCAAAAAAAATTTTTTTTTATTTTCTTAACTAAAAAATATTTCAATGACTGGTAATATAAAAAAATTGAGGAGGGTACAAAAAAAAATTTATGGGCGAGGATACAACAAAAATCGGGGGTAGGGTCGAATTTTTTTTTTTCTTTATTTTCAACTAAAAATATTCTTGTTCATAAACACAGAAAATCAATCTCTAACCACCACAGAAATATGACTGGGGCTCCATTTGCTTACGCGTGAGCCTTCATTTCTGATGCAGCAGCGTAGCAAAAATATGCGACCGGAGGGAGCATATATTTGCTAGTATATATAATGTATATATATATATATCATGTGTATATATATATATCATGTGTATATATATATATCATGTGTATATATATATATCATGTGTATATATATATATCATATATATATATATATCATGTGTATATATATATATCATGTGTATATATATATATCATATATATATATCATGTGTATATATATATATCATATATATATATCATATATATATATCATGTGTATATATATATATCATATATATATATCATATATATATATCATGTGTATATATATATATATATATATATATCATGTGTATATATATATATCATGTATATATATATCATGTGTATATATATATATGTATATATATATCATATATATCATGTGTATATATATATCATGTGTATATATATATATCATGTATATATATATCATGTGTATATATATATATGTATATATATATCATATATATCATGTGTATATATATATGTATATATATATATATCATGTATATTATGTGTATATATATATATATCATGTATATTATGTGTATATATATATATATCATGTATATTATGTGTATATATATATATTATGTGTATATATATATCATGTATATTATTGTATATATATATATATCATGTATATTATGTATGTATATATATCATGTATATTATGTATGTATATATATCATGTATATTATGTATGTATATATATCATGTATATATATATATCATGTATATATGTATATCATGTATATATATATATATATCATGTATATATATATATATATATCATGTATATATATATCATGTGTATATATATATCATGTGTATATATATAACTTGTGTATATATATATATAACATGTGTATATATATATATAACATGTGTATATATATATATATAACATGTGTATTATATATATATAACATGTGTATATATATATAACATGTGTATATATATATATAACATGTGTATATATATATATAACATGTATATATATATAACATGTGTATATATATATATATATAACATGTGTATATATATATAACATGTGTATATATATATACATGTGTATATATATATAACATGTATATATGTATATATATATATAACATGTATATATATATAACATGTATATATATATATAACATGTATATGTATATATATAACATGTATATGTATATAACATGTATATGTATATATATAACATGTATATGTATATAACATGTATATGTATATAACATGTATATGTATATATATAACATGTATATATATATAACATGTATATATATATATAACATGTATATATATATATAACATGTATGTATATATATAACATGTATGTATATATATAACATGTGTATATATATATCATGTATATATATAACATGTATATATATCATGTGTGTATATATATATATATATATCATGTATATATATATATATCATGTATCAAGGGAGGCGCGATAGCGCTCTATCCCTTAATAGACTTCAAAAACGGCTTATACTAGAAATCTCATTTCTTTGATCAATCATAACTCAAAAACCAATGAACCAAATTAGTTAAAACTTTGCACCAAATTTATTTTTGATAGGTTCTATAAATGTGTAAAATTTCAGCATCATTAGTCAATGCTACCCAGAGATCCAGAAAGGTCAGGCATGATTTTGTGTTATCCGTGTGTACGTACGTACGTGTGTGCCACCTTGTATCTCATCAACTATTTGATGGATTCAGCTGATTTTTGGCAGATATAGAGGTTCTAGGGTCTAGTTGGTGGCATTTAAATTTCAGTTTACCATATATCCTAGTTTTCCAGAAAATTCCAAAAAACCTTATTATCTAACGTATTTATGTAGTAATCTGATAAAAATGCTGAGTCACTGAAAACGTCCCATAATCCCTTGCCGGATGTACCCGGTCTTGCCCTAAATTCTGTCCGGTTGCATCAGTCATACCATAACTTCAGTTCGGATGTATCAATAACATCATAGG
>OY744515.1:72080106-72082606 GCA_963556195.1 Sepiola atlantica
TATATGTAATATATATATATGAAATATATGTATATGATATATATATATGAAATATATGTATATGAAATATATGTATATGATATATATATATATATTTATATATATGATATATATATATATTTATATATATGATATATATATATTTATATATATGATATATATATATATATTTATATATATGATATATACATATATATATGATATATACATGTATATGTATTTGATATATATATGATATGTATATTATATATATTTGATATATGATATATATATGATATATATGTATATTATATATCATATGGATATGATGTATATGTATATTATATATCATATGGATATGATGTAGATATATATTATATATGATGTATGTATATGATGTATATATATATGTGATATATATATCGTATATATATGATATATATATCGTATATATATGATATATATATGATATATATATAATATATGATAGATATACATGTATTTATATATATATGATATATGATATATATATTATATATATGTATATTATTTATATATATATTATATATGATATATATGATATATATATTATATATATGTATATGATATATGATATATATATTTATATATATGATATATATATATATTTATATATATTATATATATGTATATATATATATTTATATATATTATATATATGTATATGATATATATATATATATATGATATATATATATACGATGTATATATGATATATATATATGTGATATATATATATTTATATATATGATATATATATATATATACGATGTATATATGATATATATATATGTGATATATATATATTTATATATATGATATATATATATACGATGTATATATGATATATATATATGTGATATATATATATTTATATATATGATATATATATATACGATGTATATATGATATATATATATGTGATATATATATATTTATATATATGATATATATATATGTGATATATATATATATATATTATATATATGAAATATATGTATATGATATATATATATATATTTATATATATGATATATATATATATTTATATATATATTTATATATATATATTTATATGTATGATATATATATATATGTAATATATATATTTATGAAATATATGTATATGTCATATATATATATGAAATATATGTATATGATATATATATATATGATATATATATATATTTTTATATATATGATATATATATATATATTTATATATATGATATATATGTATATATTTATATATATGATATATATGTATATATTTATATATATGATATATATATATATATTTATATATATGATATATATGTATATATTTATATATATGATATATATATATATTTATATATATGATATATATATATTTATATATATGATATATATATGATATATATATATATTTATATATATGATATATTTATATATATGATATATATATATGTGATATATATATATTTATATATATGATATATATATATTTATATATATGATATATATATGATATATATATATATGATATATATATGATATATATATATATTTATATATATGATATATTTATATATATGATATATATATATGTGATATATATATATTTATATATATGATATATATATATTTATATATATGATATATATATGATATATATATATTTATATATATGATATATATATGATATATATATATTTATATATATGATATATTTATATATATGATATATATATATGTGATATATATATTTATATATATGATATATATGTATATGATATATATATTTATATATATGATATATTTATATATATGATATATATATATATGATATATATATTATATATATATGATATATATATATATGATATATATATTATATATATATATATATATATATGATATATATATTATATATATATGATATATATATGATATATATATTACATATATATGATATGTATATATATTATATATATATGATATATATATTATATATATATATTACATATATATGATATATATATGATATATATATTACATATATATGATATGTATATATATTATATATATATGAAATATATATATATGATATATATATATATTATATAAATATGATGTATATGTATATGATTTATATATATGTGATGTATATATTTATTATATATATATATTTTATAAATATGATGTATATATATATATATGATGTATATATTAGTACTTGATGTATCCACATAAAATATAAGGAGATATAATTTTTTTAGGTGTCAGTTTTCAGTATTTACTTCAACAGTGCTCGATACGTAAGTAGAGCTAGGTAGTAAGCAATGAAAATATATATGGCAATCAAGCTACACAGAGGCTCCCGTGTTTCATCCCCGGGGGGAATCGTCAGGCTAAATGTATGGAGTTATTTTTGTCAGGTGTTTTTATATACGGTGCTTGCTAGTTAATTAACTAGATTCTTTGTTGTTCCCTCAGCCAA
>OY744515.1:72097606-72165106 GCA_963556195.1 Sepiola atlantica
TAATGATACTAAACCTTATGTCTAAAATTCTGATTCAAATTTTGATTAAAATCAATTACATGATTTTGATTCTAGAAAATGTCTAAAATATAAGGGGTCTGTAAATGAAATTGAAATTCAGAGAATCTTGCTTAATTGGTGTCTAATTACTATGGATGAAATGTAATTCAAAATAAAAAGAGAAGCAAGTGCTATAAACATAAACATCTCTATATTAATAGGGGTGGGACGTAATGGGTGAAAATTTTAGATTCATGCTAATAGTATTTTTTGTGTTCATTTATACATATATAACACTAAACAATCAAACATTTTGAAAATTTTGCAAAATTCAGAAGGTGCAGACCAAAAATAGCCGTTAGGGCTCCACGGGACTCAAAATCCATCATTTTTTGGTGAAAAAGTGGTTTCGTGCGACATTGCAGGTCCTAAAACATCCTCAAAAGTTATGAATGGCTATAGATGGTTAAATCTGATATAGTACTGTAATTTAGGACCATTTTCAGGCTGTAAAAGGGTTTTCATGAATGTAGAATAGCCAAAAACTAGTGAAAAATAGACAAAATTTCCCCCAATCCTCTGTTAAGCTACCTAATCGGTTCCCAAGTCTCTACAGCAATAAACTAACCTCTTCTAAAAGCACAATAAGGTAAAGTCTGGGAAGATGAACCTCATAAAACTTCACAGGACCATACAGGCCCGACAGAGCAGGGTCAAAAGATGCCACAACGACCCATCCTCTGTCGGACTGATCGCCGAGAACGTAACCTCGACTGGTGTACCAGGTAGATGCGGCATTGATTCATATTTAAATACGAGAAAAATATCACCGTAAATGAATCGTACACCTGAAGAAGGTCAGAAAACATGCCGTCAGAACAATTTAAATAATTCAAAATTTCATCCAAAATATTTGGATAAAAACGACAAAAACAGGTTTATTTTATTTGGGAGAAATCGTCACAAATTAGCTTTGATGGGTTATAATATTTAACATAACATCTTAATTACACGATCTAATAACACTTTATTTTACTTCATTTTAAAATAATGGTACAAACCGTCTTTTTTTCTTTTTCTTTTTTTCGTGTAATCTATATTAGTAATAAATTCTTTCTCCTTTGGTAGGAAGAGACAAAAAAGACGGACCCAACAAAGCCCTCGCCCAGGCAAAGTACACTATCATTGTTTGATGACGATGAAGAGGATGAAGAAGCAGATGTCCTTTTTAGTCCATTGTCTAAACCTGCTGCCGGTGTAACCCCTACAGCACCAAAACCAGAAGTAAGTATTGGTCCTGCAATATTTTCAGGATAAAAATAAAACTTTATATAAAAAAATTTTACCAGAAAAGAGGAATGTTGGGTAACTACAAAATTGAAAGTTTTAGATTTCACTCGGCGATCCATGATGCATTAGGTTACACACTAAGTGTTTATTGTAATTAATTATTGTTTATATTATAATCTGTTTTTGTAATTTTACTAGCTACCTGTTTGCTATTGCTATTTGAAATTTAAAAAATTAAATAATAAACATTTTATTCATAAGTTTGTTGTAAACATGAGACAAAAACTTCCACATCCATTCATATAAATAAACATTAGCATTTTGGTAATTTTGTTAGAAATTTATTTCTTTTAAATAAGACTGTAAAGAAATGAAAAGAAAGAAGAAATCACTTTGTCTGAACGATTGTGTGTGTGTGTGTGTGGAGGGGGGGGGGGGGGTTACAATTTAAAAATGGATGGTAACTTCTTGAAAACCAAGTCAGTCCCTCTAAAGAAAAGGCCGGAGTGAAACATTTGTTATATTTAAATCAAGACAATCATTGAATTTAAAAACAATAAAATGAAGAAAAAAGCTGTTGAGAGGGATAGAGAGAGAGAAATCACCTCCCCTTCTCTCTTTAGAAACTCTTATGCCTCGTCAATATATCTTTCTTTCTAGCTAGCTAAAATATATTAGTTTACATTGAAATTTCCTCCCTTGAAAATTAATGAGCATGATATTTTAAGAAAGGTTTTCATAATTTATCCCCAGCCCCGTGGACTAAATAAATTCATTACCCATGAAAACACTAGCATCAACAACAACAATAAAAAGCAGCATAATACATAACATATATATTCTTAATTAAGTTACAGATAAAACAAAGAACAAAGTCTGTGTTTGAGGATGAAGATGTCTTGTTTGGAACACCTGAAGAGAATCCATCCGTCGACTTATTTAGTTCAGAAGGGCCATTGGCATCGAAGAAGGTAAAAAGATTCTTATATAATTACTTTTTTCTTATTATTTTATATTTGTTTTAATTTCTTGGCTTCATTGTTCATTATGTGTGTAAGCAAGGTTTTATGCGTTTTAAATTTTTTGAATTTTCTTTAAAGAAAAAGTCTCCTGTACCAGCACCGACAACATCCAAATCGCCTGATACTGCGACAGACTTATTTGGAGATAATGCAATCAAGACATCTGAACCAATGGTAATTTCTCACTTTTCTATTCATATAATTGTACATATAACTCTTGACTGTACACATACACACATTAGAATCTTAAAAATATCTCTCGGCTGGAGTGTCTGAAATAGCGGGTGAATGTCTGGCATCCTACCGGATGCCCCATCCCCAGCAAGAGACCATAAGACAAATATGCTATAACATAGTTAACTGGTCAATTGGAGAGAGGAAAATGAATGATCTTAACTTCTTTACTAACTCAATGTTCCAGAAGTAAAGGAGAACTTTAGTTGAGCACTCGGATATCTATGAATCTCATATAGAAAGTGTTAGCCTCAGAAATCAAGTGTTAGCCTCTGAGACTTTACACTGAAGTAAAATGAAATTAAAAAAGTGAAAAATATTCAGGTAGTTTATGAGAAGGCTTTATTAACAATCTACTGGGAATCTACTGGGTTGTAAGAAAGGAAAACTGAATGACAAGGCAATTTATTTTTTTTAAATTAAATCTTACTAGCTTCCAGCTTTCTTCCTCCATCACTAAAGTCTAGTGTAACGCCAGAATTTCACAATATTTTGGGGATATGAACCCCTTGTCAAGTATTTCTATTTCCTAGGCTACTCTCTGCCATGTGCAAATATTTGTTGACTGTAAAATTGCTGTCCTCAATGACCGGAGAAATTGCTATATAATACCGTAGAATGTAAAGGACCAAATGCTATATATGTGTATAGGCAAAATTAAAAAGGCAAAAGAGGATTAAACAAATATGGAATGCAATAAAATCAATACTTTTTTTTTTTTTTGTGGAAATCGCTCCAGACAAGGCATGAAGTTAACAAAAACGAAAGGTGATTATCGCAAAGATAGGTGTTGTCTATTGGCCTTAGTATTGAAAAGACCCAGGCTTAAAGGAATGCATGAATTTTAATATTATCTTTTTATAATTTGTTTTCACCGTCCTTTTAGCTACAAATTATTAATACTTGTTTAAAGATTTTGTTTTAATCTTAATCATTCTTATACTTGTTGTATTAATTTTTATTTTTATAGAAAACCGAGTCCAACCAGGTGACTACTGCCACAAGTAGGACTCTAAATATTGAAGGGGTTACAGAAGATGAATCTGCAGATTCTGATGTCTCTAAAGAGACGGTGAGTTAACCCATTTTACATTTTGATCCTCAAAGAATAAGAGTATTTTTATTTTATATCCAGTGACTCATTTGGGTGACATATGAAAAAAGTGAAAAATATCTCTATTTATTTAAAGTTAGGTATGTTTATATATTTCTATGTACACGATTCACTTCTAAACTAATTAACCAATCATTATGAATTTTGAAACACAGCTACTAGGCATATGAGTGGGTAATGTGGGCTATATTTTGTTTTATGCAAAGGGGTCAAATATGAGGTGAAAGCCCTTTGTGAAATTTCAGTTTCTTTGGAGTATTTTTTTTAAAATGGGGGGGGGGGGGCATAATATGGACACAAACTTTCCATTTGACAATTCAAATATTTCAAATTTGCATTAAATTTTATTCATAGACATTAGACACCAATTAAGCAAGATTCCCTGAATTTCAATTTCTTCTGATAAGGGACATAAAGGTGATGCAAAACTATTATATTCAGGGAATTTTACCCATCTTGGGACGGGTATTATAGTTATATAATAAACAACCATAATATTTATTAATATGTAATCCGAAATAATTAAAACAGGTTAAACTACTGTTAGAAAAAAATTAATTTAATTTAAAAGATTATTAAAGAATGTGTGTATAAAGAAAATAATTTCACTTTTTTAAATTACTGAAATCAATATTGGGATTAAGTGTGGGATCACTTTTCTTAGAGAATAATACGTTTATAATAGACCAACTTACCGGAATTCTTATTAATTTTTTTAGAAGGATTTCATTAAATAGTAAACAGAAGTTTTAGAAACTTGAAAATTAACAAATACGGATTTTAAAACTATAATGTTATTTGAATTTAGAAAAATATTCTTTGCATGAATATTGCTGAAGCAGACAATATTTTTATATTGTTATCTAATAATTTTCGCTATTTTATGCAAATTGTGCTTAGTTAAATATTAGGTAAACAGATTGTTAGAAGCAATACTAATTGTTTCTACTCTGTTGCCTTACATTTGGTGTTTGGCACAAGGCCTGCCTTTTCTTTGTTTCGTAAGTATAGTAATGTTTTATTTTATTTAATTTGCAGAAGTTATTAAATAATTTCAATGGAAGAAAAATGTATTTTAAAAAACACTGGTTCAAAAATATAACAAAATAAAAAAAATGGCTGAGATCAACATTACTTACAATGCAAATGATCTCCTTAGGGGGTCATTTTTGTTACATTTCTTTGGCAAAACAAAAAATAATAGTCCAACTAAGTGGAATTCTTGTTAATTGGGGAAAATATGAATTGTATTTATATAATTGTTTGAAAATAATTTTCTGTATTTTTTTGTGTACACTAATATTTTCAACTGATAAGTATATCCATAAGTTCTCCTGTTATTTTATTTTCAACTGATATATTCCGCATGTATCTCAATATAAAAAAGCACCAGAAAATAGTATATTATAGAAAACATAATTAAAATAGACTGATGAAATACTGTTGAAAAATGTATTTCATTTAATTTGCAGAAGTTATTAAATAATTTCAGTGCAAATGTATTCAAAAAAAGCATTTGTTCAAAAATGTAATAAAAGATAACTGAAATGAACATTACTTACAATTCCAGTAAGTTGGTCTGTAACAAAAATGATCCCTAGTCTTAGGGGATCATTTTTGTTACAGACCAACTTACTGGAATTGTTATTGGTTGGTGAAAGGCATACATTATATTTATGTATTAGTTTAAAAAGATTTTATTAAGTAGTAAAGTTTTAGAAACTTGAAAATTAACAAATACAGTTTTTAAAACTATAAACTTATTTGAATTTTAAAAAATGTGCTTATTATTAATATCGCTGAAGCAGATGATATTTCTGGTGTTTTTATGTTCAAGTAGCTATGGCAACCAAAATAAATGCCACCCATGGAATCGTTAATAACATTCACAATCCCTTCTGCAATCCAACCATATTTAGTATAAATAAACTTCAGTCTATGCCTGAATTGTCCACCAAGTTTCAGTTATAAATGTCCAACAGATTTTGTTTTATCGCCATTCAGTGGTATGGGGGATACTTTGGTGATCGTCTCATCAATAGGGGTATGATTCTGAATAGGCTTTATATTCACTGGATTTTAACCATCCCTGATTTTTATCTGTGGGTTTATCTCAAAGATAATGTCTATCAAAACAATCGCCAGGCTATTCTTGTAGTGAAGAGAATGGCCATCACAGCCAAAATAAGAACAGTTCCAAGAGAAAAGTGTGCCAGAGTTTTTATTGATTTCCCTCCCAAGACAGGAAGATTAGACACAAGGTCAGGAAAGTGGGATTTGAAAAGCTAGCGCCCTAGAGAAAGAGCACTCTGGTGGAACAGAAATTGACTGGGCAGCCCCGTCGGCATTTCACGATAGGGGCACCTCAGGTGATTAGCAATAAACTAACTCCTTCTCAAAGGATGAGAAGGCAAAGCCTGGGAAGGTAGACTTCCTAGAACCGCACAGGACCATACCTCAGACCAACAGAGAACAAGCCATTTTCAAAAATGGCAGAGACTTTGCCGGTCTGATTTTTGTAAAAGTTGTTGACAATTGTGCATGTCATAATCTAGGCGTGCTTATCAACGAACGGCAGTAATTCATGACTGAATATATTTACTTGAAAATGGATTACATCATAATGGATGAATTATAGTTGCCAAACGCTGTGACCATGTATTTGTTCAAAAGCAGCTGCAGCAATCATAACTGCTGGCTGCTTTTGCTTTAATAAACAATGTTAAAGTTAAGATATTTTATATATATATATATATATATATATATAACTGACCCAACTGGTTATCAGTGGTCTAGTACAATATAAAAACTTGGAATTTTTTTCAGTTTTCAAATGGTAATTACTTTGAGGCAAATAATTGATATAACGCATCACTCAATAAGTCCCTAGCCTAACATATAAATGGCACCACTAATAAAAAATCTATTTGATTTTTATAAAGTACTTACCTTCGAATGGCTTGTGTAAAAAATTTTATCCCAATCGGATTATTAGTTTATAAATTACAGTTATTCAAGTTTGCAGACCCCACCGTAGCTCAAGATTAACGCATAAGAAAAAGAAGTTAAACTTCTGTTGCAAGTTTTCAAAACAATGGAAACATCTGAATTTCTGATGGGAAAAAATACTGTTCAAGCAAAGCAATGGCTTGATAAGTGTTATTCGAATTCTGCGCCATCAGAAACAATACTTCAGAGGAAGAGATTTGACTCTAATCAAGAAGTGATATCAGAAACTGAGGTGTATTTTGAGGCCAAAGACAAATCGTTCTACAAAAAAGGCATCAAATTGTTAGAGGCATTGGAAACAGTGTATCACTCTAGACGGAATCTATGTTGATGAATAAAGTTGATTTTTGCCTAAAAGTTGTTTTATTATTTAGGCCCGGGACTTATTGAATGATGTGTTACGACAATCAATCAATTAGATAACCTAATTACCTAATATTACTTGAGGTTTTTGTGTGTTTATTTTCATTTTTTTATTTTTACTTTTATTTATTTGTTTATTTGCTGTATGTGCCTTTCAAATTCCTTTTTTTTTCTTACATAGAAGCCAGTTGCAGCCCCTCCAGTTGTTAAGAAGCCCATTGGTGGTGTATCACTGTTTGGTGGAGTAGATCCTTTTGCTGAGATGATGAAAAAGAAAAAAGCAGCGGAAGCTGAAAAAGAAAAAAATGAAAATGGTTAAGATATTAAATAACTCTTTAAGCTACTATTGTTGAATATTCCTTTCTTTCGTTATGCATCTTAGTGGCTTTATGTCGACTCCACGTGTGGATCCTATTTCTGGCATCTTTATTGCTGTCCTCTTCATAGCTTAAATCTGTTTTGAGGATGAATTAATATTTGGATCTTTGTTTGGATAGGGTATAGATGATGGCCACGTCTTTGAAATTGCCAAGATCCATGCTAACAATTAAAATGTGATAAATGTTGAAAATGAGTAAAAGTATGAATGTTGAATGAAAGAAAAAAAGCATTTATATATACGAATTTACAGATGATTGAAAGTTATTCTATGTGATTAAATTGTTCTTGTGTTTGTAAAATGTTCTAAGAAGACAGCAACAAGAGTTATAAGTGTATGTGTCTATATGTTTGTTTTCTGTAAGTATGTTTATGTATGTGACAGTGTGTGCTGTCTTTTGTTAGTGTGTGAGTAAGTTAAGAATAGTCATTTGCTCTCCCTTTGCCATGATGTAGGGGAGAAATAAAGCGTAATAAAGTATCTTGTCTTGTCTCTTGCTCTATTTTCACTGTGTCTGGAATGTTGAAATTCTGATCTTTTTATGTTTGGCAATCAGATCAAAGAGTGAATTTACTTTTGAGCACCAAAAATGATTTTCAAATATTAAAAATTATTTGGGTCTGGGGTCGTAAGCATACGCATGTCACATGACTGCTATTTTTGCATTTTTGTGAATATCTCGCTGGGAGCCTCTTCTAGTATGAAAATGTAATTGCTTCTTTTTTTTTAAGAGTGTTTTTGGGGAGTGGCTTATGTGTTATCACTCACGCCATTGGTCAATAAATAAGATTGTGATACATGTCAATTCTACAAAACATCATCAGCCAATTAGTTGCATCTTAAGTTCCTGGGACTGTTAATTATCATTTCCTTATCTAGGTGGCCATAGAGACACTAATGTCCTACACGACCAACCGCAGGCCAGTGCTACCACTCACTAACTGCCTTAACTTACTATTTTGAAAATATCCTCTCTCTAACCTTACATGATCTTGTTCAACCAGTCCTCTCTCTCTCTGCACCCACCCCACTCCTTCACTCGAACATCATCTATTATATAAAGAGCAGTTGTCTGTATGTGTGTTCAGCTAAAAGTCAGAAGCACAAAGCACAAAGCTTGTATATTCTTTTTCAGCATTGCCTCGGACAGAATATGGACACATTTATTTTATAATATTCATTCTTTTTGGAGTCAGCAGGAACAAAATTAGTCGGGTCAACATTTAGAGCATTTTTTTTTTCATCGACCTTTGGTATGAAACTTTAAAATGCACTTTCTTGGCCTTCTGGCTATAATCAAGGTGTAGTATCTGTTCTGTCCTCAGTCAGAAAGGGAAGTAGAGGAGAAGGGGATAGAAAAAGATAGAGCGGGATAATAAAAGAAAAATGCTACACTTTTTAATTTTTCGATTTTGTTGTCCATGCACCTGGACAACTCCGGGTAGCCATGCTAATCTATTATATAAAAGAAAGTCAGATTTCCATCAGTCTGTGTGTTTGTCCAGCTAAAACTCAGATCTACCAAAGATACACTTACAAAACTTACATATTCCAATTCATTATGATCCCAAACTGGTTATGGTAAAAAAAAAAAAAAATACTCTAATAGTCATTCGCTAGGGGTCATCAGGGACCTAGTTAGTTCATGGGTCAGAAAAAAATTACTTCCTTTCTGGTAAATGTTCGAAAAATAAGACTGAAACTAGGTCAGTCAGTCAGCTGCTGATGACTTTATCTTTTTGCTTGTTTTTCATTTTCTTTCTATTAGATAGAAGCCAAAGTTTGCACATGAAAAAGAAAGAGGGGGAGGCAGGTTGGAGAGAGATGTGTGTTCAAAGAGAGAGTGCGACAGACAGTAGTTTTAAAAGGAAGGTGTTATATACACTATTTTAACTCTTCTATTTTCTTAGCCAGGAATCAAGGCAATGCCGAGTAGCCCTGCTAGTTACGTCTACAGCAGTAAGCTGACATTGTTACTTCATAAGATAAGACTAAATGATAAATTCTTATTTATGATGCTTAAGTCTGAAATATCATTTTTAGTTGCATCCAGACATTTTTATAAAAGCCTCCGTCCATCTGGTCCCTATTTATTAGACACAAGGTAGCTCCTAGCCAAAAGCCATGGTTAAATTTTAAAAAGCGTTTTGTTTTATTTTGGTATGCGCAAATCAAATGGATGCATCATAAGAATGGATCCAACGTAAGAATGGATCCACCGTTCTTTTTTTGGTGCACTACAGTGTTTTGTATATCATCTGATTTCAGAAAATCCTGCCGCAACATCAGCTGAAAGATCTGGTGAACAGAATGAGACACCACCAGTCAAAGAATCAATTCCTCCTCCCAAAGCTAAAAAGCCACTGCGTGTTGAGGTGAGTGAAATGAAGATTACCGAGAAGGAATGTTTATTGCTTTGCATTTTAGAAGAGTTTCTGCATTTTAGAAGACATGTTTTCACCTTTACCCAAACATAACTGTCTTTTGCATTTAATCAGAAATGTGTTTCATATCGTTGTTTACATAATGGTCTTCTGACAGGGTAACCCCCCCCCCTCCCCCCAATCCACAAAATATGCCACTCATGAAATCACTAATAAAATTTGCAATCTTTTTTGCAACCCTAACTATTGTTGTTACAAATAAACTTCCGTCTATTCCTGACTTGTTCACCAAGTTTCAATCATAAATGTCCAACAATCTTTGTTTTATCGCCGTTCAATGACACAAAATAAACCTGCTCTAATTAGCCCAAAATGCCACCGGTGGAATCGTTGATAAAATTCACAATCCCTTCTGCAATCCAATCAAATAAACTTCAGTCTATGTTTGAAATGTCCACCAAATTTCATTTATAAATGTCTTTGGTTTATTGCTGTTCAGTGATATGCGAGTACACTTTGGTGATTGTCTCATTAGTAGGAGGTTTGACCCTGAATGGGCTTCACACTCACTGAACTGTAACCCCCAGATTTTTATCTGTGAGGGACTCAAATATAAGGACTATCAAAACAATCCCCAGACTATTTCTGAACTGAAGAAGACCATCTCAGCCAAAATCAGAGCAGTGCCAAGAGAGGAGTGTATCAGAGTTATTGACAATTTGTGTATGTCATATGTTATTATTAGGATTGGATGGCGATAAATAAAAATTAAAAAATACTGTTCGACGTTCATGACTGAAACTTGGTGAACAAGTCATGCATGGACTGCAGAAAAGATTGTGAATGTTATCAATGGTTCCATGGATACCATTTTGTACAAAAAATAACCTCTGACCTTCTTTGGTCTACTAGGAAGTTCTTTCAAATATTAGATATATTGTTTAATATTTATCTTGAAATGTTTCGATGTAGAAAAAATATAAATTAACTTTAGGGAAATCCTATAAAAAATGCTGCTCAGGCACTATTTCAAAACACCTTTTCACTGTATAACAAAATCATTATATATATTTTTTGTAAAAAAAAAATATGTGTAATATTAGGTTAGAAAGAAAGTAATGTCATTCTTGTCCAACACACTTATTTAATCTGAAACATTCACATTAGGGCATTTTTAATCTTTACAATAATTTTCCTCATTTTCTATGACTTCTGTCCGATCAACTAGCTTCGATGCCTTCTTCAAAAGATTTCTCTGATTTTTGAGAGAAAAACAAATTTAGGTCATTTTTGAGTTGGTCGTCATTTTCATAAATTTTATTGTTTAAGTGATGCTGCAACGACTGGAAAAGATGGTAGTCGGATTGAGCAATGTCAGGTGAATAAGGTGGATGAGACAAAACATCCCAATTGAAACCTATGACCTTTTCCTGGAGTTCTGTGTGAGGTTTCGCATTATCATGCTGAAACACTACACCCTTCCTATTGAGTAATGCTGGTCGTTTTTTTGATGGAGCAATTCTTAGATCATCCAGCTGTGAACAAAATTTTACTGCTGTGATTGTTTGATTAGGCTCTAGTAACTCATAATGAATCAGTCTTCTCATGTTTCACCATAAAGAGAGCATAACCTTCTTTGGGTGTAGTCCTTGTTTTGGAACAGGCTGTGGACTTTGGTTTCAGTCTAACCATTGTCTTTTGCATTGGGTATTCTTGTAAAGAACCCATTTTTCATCTCCAGTTACAATTCTTTGCAAAAATGGTTCTCGATGATTCCTGGAAAGAAACGATGTGCAAACAGTCAATATTTGATTTCGTTAAGCATAGGTCAAATTGTGGGGAACCCAGAGTCCAAGTTTTAAAACTTTTCCTAACTCGTAGAGGCATGAAATAATTGTGGTATGGATTGTATTGTATTGTTGAGCTAATTCTCTCTTTGGATTGTCCTCCACAGCATCTTTAATGTCGTCTTCATCAATTGATTTTGGCCTTCCCGAACGTCGCCGATCTGACAGGTTAAAGTCTCCAGAAGAAAATTTTGCAAACCACCGTTGACATTATCCCATAGACAGTTCCAATATTCCTTGTAGCTTCTGCAGCTGAGTTTCCTTTTTTGAATTCATAGCGCATACAATGTTCATCACTAATATCTATTTTTGTATGGCTGAGACTGTTAAACTTAATATTTTCCAACTAATTACTTATCTGAAAGGCAAAGCAAGATATTAAGACACCAATTCACCAAAAAATATAGAACTGTGTACAACTTAGGAGGCTACAAAGTGATGAAGTAAAAAATACAACATTACTTTCTTTCCAACCTGATATAATTTGATAAAAAAACACATTACTATCGTTTTTCACCTTGACCGTGTCTTGTTTATATGCTTACTGATGCATTATGGTCAATTTTTTTTTTTTTAGAACTTTTTGGATAAAATTGATTGTTGGTCTTCAATTGTGTTTTTAGTCTGGAAATAAAATTGTAATTTACTTTAAATTCCATTTTACTTACCTCCCCACAATTTAAAAAAAATATTCAACCATAATACATCTGTAAACATATAAACAAGAAACGGCCATATTGAAAAATGGCCTCTCATGGTTTTTCAAACAGTGATTGTAATGTTTATTTTTGATTATATCACACATGTCAAAAAAACAAATTATAATGGTTTTATGCAATAAGTAGTTGTGAAATAGTGTCACTGTCAAGCAATATGCTTTTGGATTCCCCTAAAGTTAATGTTGCATATGATGTTTTTCTTAAATCTGATACAGAAATTATTTATATTGTTTATTTTGCTTGATTAACCCATTTTTATTTCTGGCTTGAATAAAAGTTTAACCCTTTTTTATCAGATAAATTATTTCTGGAAAAAACGTTTCATTTTGAATCCATTTTTTTTTTTTAAATTAAAGTTAAATTGTGGCGATGATGAAAATTGTAATACAATAGTATTGTATGAGTTACTTTAGTTCAGGGGCTCCCAACGTTATTTTGCTTCTGGACCTCCTAAGAGCTATTTTATCATTCATGGACCCCATATATGCATATATATTTTTTTTTAATAAAATATTTGTTTCTAGGTTAGTAAAAACTAACAATGAATCAATTGCGTTATATTCATAACATCTTCATAAAATCTTTAAAATTTTAATAAACACACACATCTAGTAAACAAAAACAACTAGATAAAAACATTTTTGTGTAGCCCCCTAAAGCTTCTATGAACCCCCGGGGGTCCATGTAGACCCAGGTGGGGAATCCCTGCTCTAGTCACTCGTAGAGTGTTATATCAATCTGGCTTTGTATCAAAGTTGACTAACAATAACTATTTCTATTTGCAACATAATCTGTTACTGATTATAAAAGAAATTGCCAAGGGAGATAACTAGTTTTATATTGGTATGTTATTCGTTTTTTTTTGGGATCAATTAGGTTTCAAGGACTCCAGAAAAGGAAAAAATGTATATATTTATTAGAATTATAAAAATTTAAATATAAATCCAATAATTGTAGAGAATGAAGTAATTTGAAAATGAGAATTAAGGACACTGAAAGCGTACACAACTTGAAAAATAGAATCTTCTGTTTTGACAAATAGGGACAATGATTTGTTTGTTTATTAAAACGTTTTGTAAAAAAAGACGCATCCTATAAGATTTGATTTTATTATGCATTCCGCCCTCATGGGGAGGTAAGTAAATAGGGACACAATCTCTTTTTTTCTTACAATAAATCTTTTCCTATATTAAAAATCGACCTTGTGACGAAAAACCAAACAACTCATGTTTATTATCCTTGTGTTTATAGTGTGTACAGGTCAACTGAAAAAAAACGGTGTAGATCTGAATTCGTCCCCTTCATATTTGCGTATTTCTGGGCTCCTTAAAATCTAATCGATCCAGGTTTTTTATCAGAAAATTAGAATTTTAAATTAGATAACGTTTACAATAAATTTTACAATTTTACAATATTTTAATTGAATTTTTCAAGAGAATTTTAAAGATGTAATCTGAAAAAAGGACACAAAAATGGACTACTTTAAAAAAAATATATAAAATTTAAGAGTTTGTCTATATATAATCACTAGCTGTCCCTACCCAGCGTTACCCGGGAGGGTTTTTTTATCAGGGTTCCGGAGTCGGAAGGTATAAGATTCAACTCCAACTTCTAGAATTTCAAAATATTATACTTCAACTCCTTATTTTAAAATCTTTCACTATTCATTAATAATCGCAGACCCAAGCATTCTTATGAGTTTGACTCCCAACTCCTTCTCAAACCTCCGTAACTCTGCTTTTTACTTTCATTTTTGTTTTGCTTTTCTTTTTTTTTAACTATGCCATTAGTTGGTGGGGAGCAAAGTATTATTTTTTTTAATAGGATTTGTTGGGTATTGTTTGGTCATTAGATTATTAATTGAACCAAATTATTAGAAAATCAATTTACTTAATGGATACCATCACTGACTATGGAATCAGTTCAGCTGAGTTCAAATCCGATCAAATATACAGAGTGTTTGGTAAATAACTTCTATATGTCTGGAAATGCTTGATTTCTGAGTTATCAGCCATTGAAACAAATACTGATCAACATTCTTTATTGTAAACATCTAACACATCTCACAATGTGTGTGATAGTGCACTGTTATTTCTATGTATGGGATAGATAAACAGTATCCCTGTGACAGGATCACAGATAAAATAAGCCTGAGCCTGGTGTTGCCACATACACCTACAAAACTATGAAAAAATGGCACCAAATATAAAAGCCGTGGGGCTCAGAAGAAAGATATGAGTGTTATGATAAGTAGGGGCTCCTTTGATAGTCAACATGAAGGACTCGTTTGGCATCCTGCGAATGTTGGCCCTTCTTATTTCAGGTAACAGAGTACAACAGACCAAATAGAATTAAATATATATGATCGACACAAACCAAAAACCATGCAAAGAAAGAAATGGGCCATAGAAGAAATTAGACGAGTAGTGGAGTGCTATTACAAAAGCATTCCCCTGCACAAAGAGGTTCTTTTCTACGAATGAACATAATCCCGAAGTTATGCCATCGATTTTCCGAACACCCTGTATTGTGGTCTTTATTTAGCTTTGCCACATGCTGGAGAACAAAATTCTACCATTTATCACAGTTTTTGGCCAGTCTTTCAGCTGTCAGGAGCGGAATGCCAGTCTCAACCATTATCTGGTCAGCTCATCTCTTTTTGTGATCGTCCTCTTGATGTTTCTTGAATTAAATTTTTTTGGTATGATTTCTTTACATAGCTGGAGTCTGGTAGCCGGGAAACATGTCCAAACCACATTAATCTCTTTCTTCGAATAACGTTGTTAATGGATCTGTTAATATTAAGCCTCTTTCTGATATCTGCATTTCTTCCACAATGTTATTCGAAGGATAGTTGTTAAACATTTTGTTTAAGACATTGAGTTTTCATCTCATGCTCTGCCAGTATAGAAGTATTGTGATCATTTATGTTGGGAAAAGTATGAACCCACACCCTCCTCTCCAGCTACGAGTAAAATAACAACTTGTGTTCAATTAATTGTATACGCTGAATCATATTATTTTTTTCGGCATTAAATATCCAAAAAAGGGTTGTCATCATCATCATCATCCGGTGTTGGTATTTAAGATGCTACAAGTAACCTTGACTTGGGGTGGGCAACACCAGGCAACGTCTTACGCCTGCTCTAACATACGGTCTGATCTAAAATGTTGATACCAGTCATGTTACTTCGTACGCATTCATGCCAGGTATTCTTTTATCTTCCACACACACTCAAGCCAGGTATTCTTTGATCTTCCACATACACTCAAGCCAGGTATTCTTTGATCTTCCACACACATTCAAGCCAGGTATTCTTTCATCTTCCACACACACTCAAGCCAAGTATTCTTTGATTTTCCACACACACTCAAGCCAGGTATTCTTTGATCTTCCACACACACTCAAGCCAGGTATTCTTTGATCTTCCACACACACTCAAGCCAGGTATTCTTTGATTTTCCACACACACTCAAGCCAGGTATTCTTTGATCTTCCACACACACTCAAGCCAAGTATTCTTTGATCTTCCACACACACTCAAGCCAGGTATTCTTTGATCTTCCACACACACTCAAGCCAGGTATTCTTTGATTTTCCACACACACTCATGCCTGGGCTATCCATGCATGTTATTGAGTTGATGCCGGAGGTGGCATGCTGTGTGCGGGGATAAATATGCAGTTAAATATACAAAACCAATTGAGCCTTTAATGATACAGAATCCTAAGCAAAACTAGTACAATTTATATTATTCGGCCTACTATTCTCGGTCTGTCAGTCATAACTGGGTACAAGTGTTAATTAACTATTGCATTATTCTTAGTTATTATTGCCTGTAGTAAGGTTTGAACTGTCAACCTTGAGAAGGCCGTCACATAGAACTGTTTGTTAATCAATGCCTTTAACCGTTGCACCACAGGTCCATGTTGTAAAAATGTAAAAGAATTTAACATTTTCATCAAAAGCACACCATTATCTCCATTGTTTTGACCTAGATGAAAATTCAGAAATAATTTTAGCTCCCAAATTTGCTTGAAAATTTTTGCTCAGTTTCTTTTCTCTAATCTAAAAACAAAAAAAAACAACAAATTGTTTTTTTTTGTTTTTTTATTGCTTCTTATTTTTTCATTTTTGTGTTTGTTTTTTATTTATTTATTTATTTTTTTGTTTTTTTAATGAGACTTTGATAAAAATTTGATTAATGGCATTTTGTATTGTTAAATCATTGATTCCTTATGAATGAAGCCGACCTGCATTCTTCGCTTGTTTTTATTCTTACAGTCTGAACAGCATGATTCAGTCAACCAGTTACAAGTAAGTATCTACATGTTTGCCCTCAATACAAAATTTCACTCCTATTGATTCATATTATTATTTTGCTATCAGTCTTTCAATAGCTTGTCACAGGCCCTGTAAAATACATTAAAAAAAAAAAAATAGAATAAAATGCAATGATCATACAATGGATAGATAAAGCAGTGGTTTAAAATGTAACATTATTTTATTTAGAGAAATATTTTTTGTGTTGTGTTAGTATGAGAGTTTGTGCGTGTGATTGTCCCTTGTGGTAAGCAGAAAAATTTGCTGGTAGGATGTGTGTGCGTGTGAGAGAGTTTATCAGCAGGAGTAATAATTTTAGCTGTTTATTGTTGTTGTTGACCCCCTTTAGCTGTTGGCAATGCTGATAATTGAGATTCATGCTGGCATGGCGAAACATAGCAGTAGTATTTTTCTCATTGCCCGATAGCTGGTTGCTGTTGGTGAGAAGTTCACACTCATATGGCGAACATAGGAAGGTATTATTTCCCCAATGGAGATAAAGTCTGTACGTATCCGATGGCAGGAAAAGTATGATTTGCTCCAACATGGAGGCATGGCACTTTGTTGAATTGCCAGTGGTGATCTGGTTAGGTTTAAAGGTTTATTGCAAGCTTGATCATGGAAAAGATAGAGATGAGCGAAAATCAGTTTTGTTTTAAGCGTGACCAACAGACTACAGATGTTATCTTTATTGTAAGACAACATATTGAGAAACATTGCCAAAAAGGGGTGCAATCTGCACATCACTTTTGTGGAACAAAAAAAAAAGACCTTTGATCGAATCCACGGAAAAGTGATTTGGTCGGACATGCATTTCCACCTTATTGAGTAATGGATAATCGATTTAACCAAAGAATTGTACAACAGCTGAACTTCTGAGATTCTTCTTGGATCTACTAGAAATAAAACGTTTGAGGTTTAATGCTTTGTCCTGTGTTATTCATTATAGTGATTAAAGGCATCATGTAAAATGCCGAGCTGGCACAAAATATGCTTTGGGAAATATTTTATGCTGACAACCTAGTTTTAATCTCAGAGGATCCTAATTATCTTGAATTTCAATTAAATTCCTGGTTTCCATCTTTAAAGAAGTTTGGACTAAAAATACACATCAACACAAAAATACTTGCTTTTGATTACAAGAGGAATAAATGTGTAAAGTTGGTTTGAAAAGTGCGATCTGTGCAGTGTTTCCAATGGATGGATCCACAATGCTCAGATCTGGGGCAACTCGCCCACTTTTTATGTTCATTGTGGTTGGGTGTTCAGTTTTCATATTCCCAGGACTCTCAAATTGAGGTCAACTTAGCTGGAGAGAGATTGGAGAATGTTTCCAATTTTAAATATCTTGGAGATATCCTAGATAGTTCTGGAGGCTGTGAATGGGTGGTGTTGTGTAAAAAGCATATAAAAAATAAGATCACAGGACACATGTATACTGCATGTATCCGATCTGTTCTTCTGTATGCATCCGAGACATGGACTATGGCTGATGAAACGAACTGAGAAATCTGATTGAACAAATTCATCAATGGAAGAGTGAAGAGAAAGTAATCCAAAGTTGAAGATTAAATTGGTTTAGTCATGTGCAAAGGATTCTTCAGAAGATCTAAGGAAATTAGCTTTAATGGAGATAGGTGGTCCATAAAAAGTGGATCGACCTCGAAGGAATTGCAAATAGTTGGTGGCTGAAGAGATGATGTGAGTGATAGAAAATTGTGGAGACAATAAATGAAGAAGTCTAAACACATCAAAGGAAAAAGAACTTTTAGAAAAAACGAGAAGAGAATCGAACTTGGCTTTCAGTAGACTATATCCTATGAGTGAGCAAACTTCTGTCAAGTCTTTTAAAAACAAAAAAAATAACACTAATCTGTTATGAAATTCAAAAATTGATTTCTTCAATTCAAAAATTGCATTTCTACAACCCCACAATCAGACTTTTATAAATAGAAAAAACACGTTATATTTTGTCAGTTCATTTATTTCTGTACTTCCGTTGATGGAAACAAAATGCTTGATAAATTTGTTCATATACTATTTTTATTATATTAGGTAATTTATATTATATAAATATACATTAATATTTATTTAATGTTGCATAATAAATGATTTCATTGTTATGCATATTTTTATACGATGCTTCCAAATATCTACTTGAGAATAGAAAATAAAATTGGAAGCTCTGGTAACAGAATGGTACCAAATTGAAAGGTGAATTTGGAACGATAAAACTTAAACAATCAAAAAATGATCTACTTTTTCTTTCTTCATGTACATTAATTATAATTAATTTTTAAGAAGACAATTTTTCTTTTTAATTTTCATTTATTTAAAATAAACGAGAGTGGAAAGCTTACGTTAAAGGTGATTATATTATTACAATGAAATGATATTAATTACTACAATGCACATATCTTAAAAAGAAGAATAAGATTAGTCTAGTCGAATTTCATTGTCATTTTAATCATTTTAATGGTCTCAAATTCACGGTCGACCTTTTCTTTTCTTGTAATAATAAAACCCATGTTACTTTTAGCTTAAGTTGAATGTTAAGGAGTTCACCAATAACTAAAAAAAAGCGTTTTCCACTCTCGTTTATAAATGAAAATTAAAAAGAAAAATTGTCGTCTTAAAATTTACTTATAATTAATAATTAATGTACATGAAGAAAGAAGAGTTAGTCTGTGAGGCCATTTTTCAATTGTGTACGTTTTCAGCGCCCAAAATTCACCTTTCAATTCTGCTATCAGAGCTCCTAAAAGTGTTTAATGCTAATGTTAAAATAAATCTTTTTGTTTATCATTTAAATTAAAATATAATTTGGTAGTTTTCATTCATAAAAATTATATTCTTTTTAATAGTAAGTATATACAAAAAACAACTAATAATTTGTGATTTATTTAAGTCACTTAATTTTCCCTTATTTATTAAATCGATCTGTGTTTAGAAGTTAATTTAAACAAAGTACATTAATAGTTATTATTAATTGCAGATAGGGTGAGCAGTAGACCTCTTCAAAATTGACCTTTTTCTTCAAACATATGGAAACTGCTATTATTCCCATTCTCCAAGGTCTAAATTAGCTAAATATACCAGTTATTGTGATCTTGGACCTTGGCTATGCCTGCCTCAAGAGCCATGTAATTTTATTGTTGACGTTTTTCAAAAACGCTGCAAAATATGGGATATTATGTCCTTATTTTCATTGTAGCTTTCCAGAGGGTGATGCTATAGCATTGAAAGTGGTACCAAATGAAAGCTAATAAAATTTTCTTGTATATGGTAGTAAGCACAATAAAACACATGAACACCTGTGTAAATTTTAACTAATTTTAATGCACAAACAGCTGGGACACTACAAAAAATCAGTTTGGTAGTATGATAGCACTGCACTGACACATATATTGCATAAGAAACTGTCAGATAGGATGTTACTAATACATGTATTATCACTTGTTCAATGTGGCTTTTTTGAAACTGTCAAATTTGTTCCTGTGGTACTCCACAACTTGTAGTAAGCAGCTTCTTTGCTCTGGGTCACTTGTGATCTGAGTTGCAAAGTCACTCATTAGTTTCACACCTCTCTCAGCCACATCATTGGTCACTTTCACTGACCTCACAAACTTCTGTGCATTCCTGTAGCTGTCATTGTCTTCCCAGGTGTCAGCAGGAGTAGTGAGCCAGTCACATTTCACTCGAAGAGCATCAAACAGAAAGTGAGACTCTGGCCCTACCAGGTCTGTGAGAACTGTAGCTGCATTGATGACAGGAAACACTGGCTTGCCTTTCCTGTAACTCTCAGGTTTCTCTGTTTCTGACAGCTTGACTGCGAGCTTCTCTTTTGCAGACTTGGTCATGCTGGCATGTGAACTGAACAAGGTGAATGGCACTAGTTCCTGGGTCAGATACCAGCGGTGGTTGTTCATTTTCTTGAGAACAGAGGTTGCCAGTTCATAGTCATACTGCTTGTATTGCAGCATGTTCTTCATAAGCTGGAGGTCATGGATAGGTGCATCAGCTGCAGATGTGGTGGTCACCCAGTGGCTGGTGTAGAATAAGGTCAGGAACTTGTTCATCCTCTCCAGCTTGAAGATAGTGTCCGTGTTGTATTTTAGTTCCTTGGAAAACATGAGCATCTTCATACAGTAAATGTTCCTGGCCATCCAGCGGGCTTGGTGAATGGCACCTGGCTTGGCCCAGTGGATACCTCGAGGAGGTTCCTCACCAAGCAGGATCAGGCACAGCTCTGACACCTCTCTGTAATCTGCCCTCGGACTTGCTTCCTCAAGGAAATTGCTTAAGACTGCAATTGTGCTTGTCTTCTTCTGTTTCAAGTCTTGTTCAACTAGGCCCAGAACTCTTGGGCAGTCCTTAACCAACTTATCCCACTTCTCTTTCACATTGCTGAACATTGGGTTGTCAGGACTCTTGACCTTGCTGAACACAGCCTCCCATACACTTCCAATTATTACCTCTGATATGTGATGGCGACAAGCGAAGTAGAATACCTTTTTGCCTAGTTTTTCTTCAATAAGCTTCGCTGCACCCTTGTTGATGCCACTGTTGCTTGCTGTGGTATCAAATACCAAGCCTACAATGTTGTCTGTGAGACCCCATGCTTCTATCAGTTCCAATGTAGCATTACACTGTTGGATTCCTGTGGAACTTTCTATGAAGGGCACACCAAGCAGCTTCCCTTCTTCATACTGTGGAGTACCAGAGACGAGCACTGCAAGACTTTCCACTGGGTATCTTTCACCAAGAACATCCCGTAGAAGTTTTCCATCCCAGTGTAGTGTGCAGTAATCTGGCGGACTTTCCTTGAAGTTATTCATGTAACTTTGGCACAAGTTATGACGAGTGTTTATCCTATTTCGTCTTGTAGTAGAGGCTGATATAACAAAGTCATCAAGATCTGCGCCTCCTGTCTTCAACACTGCAGACACCATGGCTGTAGTCTGGTTGTCAGAGAGTGACAACCGATCTGCAGTGCTACAAATCTCTTCACTGGTCATAACTGAGTGTGGAAAGTGTAAGGTTATCGTACTTGGTTTTGATGAACAGCTTGGTGTTGTCTCAGTGTATTCTGAACCCTCACTAGTACCAGAGCCTTGACTGTTCTCTGGGTCTTCATCACTTGAAATTCTCCCAACTTCTGCTGCTGCAGCAGTCACTGATGATAACATTCTCTCTTCTCTTTCTTCTCGGAAGCTTTTCTCTCTAGACTTCTTCTCAAACACCTTATCATGACCTGACATGTGTGCCAGGCGAGTTGTTTGTTGGTCCAAGTAGAAATTGACGTCCTCTTCCTTGGTCTCCTTTGTGAGCAGCTTGTTGCTTCTTATCTCCTCCACAACATCCTTTGCTCCAATATCAAATAACTTGTCTAAGTCCTTCAGAAAGTTAGCTCGTTTCTCTTCCTCTGGTTTGTTATTTCTTCCCTTGTTTTTAACAATTTTCCTGTACTTTTCATGGAGGATCATGAAACGGTTGACTGCATTTGGTCTAGTTAGTGTTTTAATCCTTGCCATATTCCAGAATGGCAAAACGACATCCACTGTATCATGGGCTAAAGACCTATTGTTACTGTTGGGATTATCATTCCTCAAATGCAGGAAATACTGGAACACCTGGCGATTAGTAGGAAGTTGAGAGCCCCTGATGCTGGAGCTGGGTTGCCCAATGAGATACACATCACTGAATGACCTTGTGGCAGGAGTTGCCACCTTTCTTCTCTTTTCAGTTGGTTCATCCCGTTCACTTGTATCGCTGACCACTTTCCCACAGCATAGTTGTCTTCCAGATGCCATGTTGGCAGCAGTTCACAAATCTTAACAAATCAGCTTTAACTTACAATCTGAAATGAAGAGATAAAACATACTTAGTGATAATAAATTATATACATGCATTAAGAGTAACATTTTTGAGATAAAGTTATGTATTATATGATGGCATCCTTTCCAAGCATAAAAAATATATATGTTTGTGCATTAAACTTAATTAAAATTAACACAGGTGTTCATGTGTTTACTACCATATGCAAGAAAATTTTATTAGCTTTCATTTGGTACCACTTTCAATGCTATAGCATCAACCTCTGGAAAGCTACAATGAAAATAAGGACATAATATCCCAAATTTTGCAGCGTTTTTGAAAAACGTCAACAATAAAATTACATGGCTCTTGAGGCAGGCATAGCCAAGGTCCAAGATCACAATAACTGGTATATTTAGCTAATTTAGACCTTGGAGAATGGGAATAATAGCAGTTTCCATATGTTTGAAGAAAAAGGTCAATTTTGAAGAGGTCTAGTGAGCAGGTAACATTACAATATTCTCATATAGACAGATACAGACATAGGTAGATAGAGATGGGGAGAGAAAGAGATGGGGAAGTTAATTAAACATGTATTTCACTGAGGTAGTCAAAGTTCGACTTTGTGTTTTTACAAAAAAGTAATTTAAAAATGTTCACTATATTTGAAACGGTTTTAGAAACCAGTAAAATGCAGAGACTTTTTTTTAAATAAACATATTATTTATTTAAAATTCAAATTTTCGATTAACACAGGAATCCTCATCAGGATAATAGACAATTTTTTTGTCTTCCTTTTTTTTTTAAACGACATGGTGTCGCTTGATCTTGTGCTTCAGTTGTTAATGAATAATATTGTCCTGATGAGGATCCCTGTGTGAATCGAAAATTTAAATTTTAAATAAATAATATGTTTATTAAAAAAAAAGTCTCTGCATTTTACTGGTTTCTAAAACCGTTTCAAATTACAAATTTAAATGCATTCTATACAGTGGAAATATTTTACTAATACTGTTCTCTATATGTTTTAATTAATGAGGTGTTACAAACAATATATATATATTTATTTATATAAATTTAAGTATGTTTATATATTTGTATGTAAAGGATTCACTCCTAAACTAATTAAACGATCATTATGAATTTTCAAACACAACTGCTAGGCGTACGAGTGGGTAATGTGGGCTATATTTAGTTTAATTTAGTTTGATGCAAATGGGACAAACAGAGGTTGGAAGCCTTTTGTAAAAATTCAAATACCTCCGATATTTTTGTGAAATTTTAACAATTGGTATTATACATCAATTAATAACTGTTCCCTAAATTTCAGTTTCTATAGAGTACTTTAAAAGGTTTTTAGGGACATAATATTGGCACAATCTCCCATTTTAAAATTCAAATATTTCAGATTTGCATTGAATTTGATCCATAGTCATTAGACATCAATTAAGCAAGATTCTCTGAATTATGTCTTAGTATTTAGAAATTTTCTAAAATAAAAATCATGTTGGAATAAGGATTCTAGACATAAGGTTTAGTAACATAGTATTTTGATTTTAATCTTCATAAGAGGACATAAAAGTGGTGCAGAACTGTTCTGCTCGGACAATTAATTTTACCCATCCTAGAACGAGTATTCTTCTAGCGTGTGTATATTAGCTAACTCTACTGACTTAATCCATAGAATAAATTTATTATTAAAAATCAGGGTAAAAATTAAAATCACTAAGATGAATATAACATTTCTCCATGCTTGTGTAGAGAATAAAGTTGTTATATTTATACTTATCATGGGTGTAATACACCCGCGTCCCGTTGTGAACCCAGGTTGGTGATAAGCGTACGCATGTTGATCTTGTCATCGTCGTTGTTGTTGTCACTGTCAAACTAAGGTTGCCTTTCAGCCGTTGATAAAAACCAAACCGACACTTGTTAAGTTTATAAAGGTTTATTCAATGAACTGGAACAGAAAACCTGATTGACTTGTACGCGACTGTTACCACCCTCGCTGACGGAAGTCATGTGGTTTTATCGACTTCCGCTTTTAGGTCACCTCTCACCTTTAGGGTGTCACTAAAACTCTTTCATCCAAACACCCCCCCCCCTCTAACAAATGAAGAAATTTTAGAAGAGACGGTTATAGCAGCACTAAAAGAGGAAAAAGAAATCTCAGGTCTGTTGTTAAACAATATCAGAGAATTACCTGTAACATTTGAACAAATAGAAAAGGAAGCCAAAAAATATGATTATATATTAAATATAAAGAACCAGACGAGATTGAACGAAAGAAATAAAAAGGGAACTCAGATTTTACCTTTCTTAATTTGCAACAACACTCTAATGTACGCAGATAAAATTGTAATACCTCAATTTCTACGTACAGTTATGCTGAAAGAATTTCATACCGGTCATCCTAGCATGTCCCGGATGAAATCACTCATGCGATGCTACGTATACTGGCCAGGAATGGACAAGGAAATAGAAGGTTTTGTAAAACTGTGCAGACGTTGTCAATTGGTTGCAAGGGCGCCTCTGGCCAAAACGAATCTTTGGCCAAAAACGGATTTGCCGTGGGCACGTCTACATATAGACTATGCTGGACCGATTAATGGATATTACTACTTGATCTTGGTGGACTCTTTCTTGAAATGGCCTGAAGTATTCAAGTGCAAGCATCCTACATCTAGGAACACCATCAGTGCATTAGATGAAATTTTCAGTTGTTTCGGGATCCCTCCGGACACTGGTCAGCGACAATGGTACGGCGTTCATAGGAAAGGAATTTAAGGATTTCTGTACTTCTTTGAACATTGAACACATTACTACACCAGTATATCATCCTAGATCGAACGGTCAAGTCGAAAAATTTGTTGACACTTTTAAGCGTGCTTTACGAAAAAAACAATATATGGACACGGAAGAAAAAACTATCCAAACATTTTTAGCGATTTATAGGGTGACTCCTAATGAAAACAACGACTCAAAGTTTTCACCTGCAGAACTTATGTTCGCAAGAAAAATACGATCAATTTTCGATAGAGTGATACCGTATCCAAAGAAAAAAGTTGCTAAAAAGGAAGAAAATGTGAACATAAGAAGATACTCTCCAGGAGATAAAGTATATTTAAAAAATTTCAAAGGTGGTGAAATTTTATTGGATGGATAGCATAATTCAGAAAATGATTGGCAAAGTGGTTTACACCATCAAAAGTCAAAACTTTATGTGTAAAAGACACATCAACCAAATTAGACCACAGTATTCTGAAGATAATGAAAAAAGCGAGGAAGAAGTTCCAATGGAGATTCTATGTGATGCTTTTGACATGCCACTACCCAATAATATACTCGAACCTATACATACATCTCCTAGGCCAGCCTTATGAGCTGAACAAAATTTATCTTCGCCTCAAATTGGAAAGGATCTAATTGTTAGGACTAAAAGAAAGAGCACACGGGAAAGAAAACCAGTGGAGCGCTTCAGCCTGGATCCTAAAAGGACAAAATATTAGAAGCAAAAATTTCAAGGGAGAATTTCAGCTTTGGGGGAAGGTGTTGTGATGGGATAACCTGACTTCCCCATTCACAAAATAGATGGACCCATTGGAATATAAGTACGACTACAGCTAGCAGTCGAGACATTCAAGTTAAGACACATGCAATCTTAACATTCTGTCCTACGTATTCTCTAGTCGGTCTGCCCTAATTACGTATTCTGTTAACATATCTTGTATGTACAAGATATATACATCCGGAAATAAACCTATTATTTTAAAGACCTTCCACTCGGGTTATTTATCATTATATCTTCAACAAGATATATCAAATAGAAAACACGTTTTCTTATACAATTAATAAGAAATATACACAACTATGGAGTGAGACCATTAGCACACTTTCGTTCAGTAACAAGATACTTTCATTGTTATATTTCAATTATCCAAGAATGTAGCAGTGGCAGGTTGTCTTGCAACCAGCAGAAGTTACAACTTCTTATATTTCAAGAATTCGATTGCTCTGCTAATCCTAATTATAGTAAGAATCTATTGAATCTTTTTTCCTTTGATTTATGCACAGTTTGAAGTTCTTTTTGCCCAATTGATCAGACTTGAACCTGTTTCTATTGATAAATTTGGGCACCTTAAGGCTTAACTGAATGATGTATCTCATTTATATGTAGGTGCTCCCATTTCCTATTTTGAATCTAATTGGTAAAGTTAAAACATGCCATTAAATCACTTTGACACAATAAATCTTTTTCGATTATCAAACCTAATAATGGTTCTGGTGTCATTATTTTAAACCAACATGATTATGTGATTAAATCATTATTTAATTATCATTGGAGAAACATCCAAATTTATCCAGTAGAATGTTATGCTTATACTATTTCTATTGAGACTAATTTTCAAAAACGTCTGGTTAATTAGATGAAACAAAGATCTTTAGCCTCTTGTGTCTCCAAAGATATTAGAGCCACAGTCTCTATTCGTTACCATCTTTGTTACATTTTCACTTACTGATGAATGTATAAACCATTATACACCCGTCGGTAACCCAGGTTCTGGATCGTCTGTTGACACAATTCCTCGGGCGTTCCTCGGACACTGATCTTAATTTATAAAATGGTTTATTAAAAAGAGAAGAACAGTCACAGAAAAATCAGATCGGTTACTTGCGTGAGAGAAAGAAAGACAGATATACAGATAGCTTGTCTTGTTACACCTAGCTACATTATGTGCGCCTGCAGCTTCATCAACGACGGTGCCTTGAACACATCTTCTCTGCTTGAAGTCTTACCAGGAAAAGACAGAATTATCTCCACCCGGAAGTCACATGATTTCCGTTCTGTAGTCACCTCTGACTCTTAGGTGTCACTCAAACTCTTCTATTGTAACATTTATGGTTTACCTAAAACTTGTAAAAAAGAGGTTCCGTTACGGCCAATATTATCTATGATAGGGTATCCCCAAGACAAAGTGGCTGACTACAATAGTGGAACTTGTGTTAAAGAAATTTAACTTTTACTGCAGTTAAGATTCTTTCATATTTGCTAAATTTATACAAAAGTACCCGTCTCAGAATAAATTTATGTGATCCTTTGATATTTGTAGCCTCTTTACTTGTGTACTCTTACAGGATATCTGTGTTTATATTTTGCATCGTAGTCACCAGTCCTCTCTCCCTCAAGCCATTTTTTAGTGCAGGGGTCGGTAAACCCGGTGTGTGGGCCACATCCAGCCCTTTAATGGTTTTCGTTCGGCCCGTCAACTTAACAGCTGGACACTGACTATCTAATCAGAAATACTTCTATTCAGATTAAACCATTAAAGGAAAGGGACAAATATTTTTTATTTACTTTAGAACTGAACTAAAAAATATTTTGAACAAGTATGAGATCACTCCGCTGTTTGTACACCGTTCAGTTCACAACTGAATGTCTTGATGCATGGCCAGTTTTATGTGACTCTACCGACTTGCAGTAGAGGGTATGTTCAAATAGTTATAAGTTACCTTTTCTATTTAAATTAGATAACTGTTTAAATAAAATCTGATCAAATCTGTTATTTTTTAAACCTTAAAAAAACGACAGCTTTTTAAACAAAGAAGTTTGAGTCTGAGGAAATGTATTTGCATATATTTAATACCATGTCCCTTCACCAAGAGATTACATCGGCAATTGACCCCCCTCTCTAAAAGATTGCCGACCTCTGGTTTAGTGAAACTGTTCAAATTTGCTACAATGTCTATAGAATTAACCAATGATATAATGTACAGACAAACTGATGGAGTTTAAGACTTTAATTGACAAATATTTTTGTTGATTTTTATAAATAAACAAACTGCCGATGATGATACTTTCTGTTTGCTTAACAATGAGAAAGAGGTAAATAGTTTCTTCAGTTCTCTTAATAATGTACATTCATCTTTAAAATATACATTCATCTTTAAAATATACATTCATCTCTAAAAATATACATTCATCTTTAAAAATATACATTCATCTTTAAAATATACATTCATCTTTAAAAATATACATTCATCTTTAAAATATACATTCATCTCTAAAAATATACATTCATCTCTAAAAATATACATTCATCTCTAAAAATATACATTCATCTTTAAAATATACATTCATCTTTAAAAATATACATTCATCTTTAAAAATATACATTCATCTTTAAAAATATACATTCATCTCTAAAAATATACATTCATCTTTAAAATATACATTCATCTTTAAAAATATACATTCATCTTTAAAATATACATTCATCTCTAAAAATATACATTCATCTCTAAAAATATACATTCATCTCTAAAAATATACATTCATCTTTAAAATATACATTCATCTTTAAAATATACATTCATCTTTAAAAATATACATTCATCTTTAAAAATATACATTCATCTTTAAAAATATACATTCATCTCTAAAAATATACATTCATCTTTAAAATATACATTCATCTTTAAAAATATACATTCATCTTTAAAATATACATTCATCTCTAAAAATATACATTCATCTCTAAAAATATACATTCATCTCTAAAAATATACATTCATCTCTAAAAATATACATTCATCTTTAAAATATACATTCATCTTTAAAAATATACATTCATCTTTAAAATATACATTCATCTCTAAAAATATACATTCATCTTTAAAAATATACATTCATCTCTAAAAATATACATTCATCTCTAAAAATATACATTCATCTCTAAAAATATACATTCATCTCTAAAAATATACATTCATCTTTAAAAATATACATTCATCTTTAAAATATACATTCATCTCTAAAAATATACATTCATCTTTAAAAATGCTTTCATAGATTTATCATCATCTTCTTTTCGTATGTTTAAATAATTTTATGTTTGATTCTGCAGATTCCTCGACCGCAACCTCCTACCAGTTTTGGCACCGACAAATTAGAGTCACCTGGAGTTTCCTTCGACCATCCACCCACCCCACAGCCATTACATAGTGCAACAGTCACAAAGGTACGATTCAAATTTGTTCAGCTTTTAATCAAATTATGCCTTTGTAGTAATACGATCCAACTCTATTTCAAGGCTCTTTAAATCTTAATATTTCTTTTTACTAATGTGTCGCCATTAATCAAGGCCAAAAGCCACTTGAAGATAAGCTTAATATTGTGAAATGATTTGTGAGTGGTAAAATTGGTAAAATTGAAGAAATAAATGGATGAAAACGATTCTATGTAGATCAATAATGATAAATAATTTAACAACTTACAACTGAAAGAATTACTTACAACAGAGCTGACGTCATATGTCGTAAACAAAAGATGTCTTTTGGGTGCCCAGGGGTGAAGAGTCTGACAAACAGGACGACTCATGGTGAAGAAGAGAATCAGTGTGACAAAACCAGCGCAGGTCAAAGACTCATTTGTAAATGAATTTAACAAAGAAATAAAAACCTTTTTGTAACAAAAAAAAAACTGTTTTGCTAGGGAAGCTACTCTTACACTCGACACTTGTATCTCTTGTGCTACCAGATCAGACTGTCTGAAAATACTAGCTTCCTGACCTAAAATGCATCAAACATTGATGTTATTGTTTTTTGCATTTTCATTTGCAAAACTCTATCATGTTCAACAAAGCCAAAAACGAAAAGAACAATTTTCCTTTGCAAAACTCAATCATGTTCAACAAAGCCAAAAACGAAAAGAACAATTTTCCTTTACAAAACTCAATCATGTTCAACAAAGCCAAAAACGAAAAGAACAATTTTCCTTTGCAAAACTCAATCATGTCCAACAAAGCCAAAAACGAAAAGAACAATTTTCCTCTGCAAAACAATTAAACCAGGAGAGTAGAAAGTGAACTTTCGCTTTTTGTACTTTTGGCAACCTCGTAACCCTCGCTTCCTTTATTTTGTCCTTTAGTCGTCACATTCTATGAGCGATGTTTCTGACAAAAAGGGAAGTATTGCTGTTTTCTAGGTCGGAATCTATCCATCTAACACTTATCGTTGACTAGTTTTTTACCTTGAAGTGTTATTTTTGTTTAGCTCCTTACATCAAGTGGCTTCCTGCCTTGTCTGGAGCGATTTCAATAAAAAAAATTTCTTGAATTTTCTCTACAAAACAACCAAACCATGTTTGGTTTGGTTGTTTTGTAGAAAGGTTAGAGGAGGTTTATTTCTTTTCTATGAATAAATTTTTGAAGATATAAAGAACTTGAAGCATAAAACCTTTTACCAAAATGACCGGATTTGACATTAAATAAACCGAAAAGGGTTGATATACCATAAAACAAAACAACCAAATTGACACTTGTAGCAAACAATTAACAGTTTGATTCAGGTGATAACACTACAAGCCTGATTAGCACTTAAGATGGGTAACCATTTGGGAATACCGGGTCCTAGTGTCCTTGCAAACTAAGAGCTGGCTATTAATCTCCAACTACAGTCCTGGGCCATTTGTTGTGATCTGCACCAATTAGACACTCGCAGAAATAACAGATCGTTTCATTTTTTATTTTATTTTTTTATATTGCTTTATACATGTCTTCCTTATCCTTAAGACTCTTTTTTTTTGTTGCAGGAGCGCGCCCGCATCTTATCTCGCAGACGTCCTCAAAGCAGAAGAGCTAGACTAGCTGCAGCCGGAGCTGAATTTGATAGCACAGACTTTTCTCCCATTTCCCCAATGACGGCCGCACCCTACTTGACTGAAGAGGGTACATTCTCGCCCGTCAACCCAATTGATGCCATGTCAGCACCAGTCCTCTACTCTGACAAAGACCCTTTTAATTACAAAGAGATACTTAATAGCAAGACGAAACCGTCTGCCCTCTCCACGCCGACCCAGGAAAATACTCCACCCAAGGTGTCGGCAACTTCCGACTCAAAGGATTCCATTTCCAAAGAACACAAAAATAACAAAGCTGCAGCGGCGACAGTTCCTCGTCGTTTAGAGGATGAGTTGTTTGCCAACGTTGCCAAAAAAATGCCTTCCAAAACTGTTGACACCGATGACTTGTTCGGTCCAAGTTCTGTGCCAACTGACAGCAAAAATGATAAGAATGTTGTGACTTCCAAAAGGAAAACGGATACAAACGCTTCCAAAACTGAGAAGACTATGCTACCAAAAAATGAAACTGACAAAAAAGACGCCCGTGACAATGATGACGATGATGACATCTTTGCTGATGCTGCTATTACAGTTTCAAAAAAGAAAGGTAAAGCCGTGTAATTTTGCATATGTCCTCACTTACTTTTGTCTATTCATATAAACTAGACCGTCCATGACTCACTGGGTCAGTATTTGTTATATCTATATACTACTAAAACCATTAAACAACAAATATATATAAATACTAGCAAAAACTACCCGCTATCATCATCATCATCATCATCATCATCATCATCATCATCATCAACAACAACCGGTTTATTTGTTGAATCAGGCCACAATTAATCCTCTGATGAGGGTGGGGCCTGATTGTCTAGTCTCGAAATCTAAGTCTTCTTCTCCACTCCTGTCTTTGGCAAGGCTTGATGGAATCCATACCCATGGCCTTCCTATCACGTTTGACTACGTCCTCCCAAGTCAACTTGGGTCTGCCAGTGGTGATGTTCTCTACTGGCACATTCAACTGTCGGACTTTAGCAATCCAGCCATCGCTACGCTCAATGTGACCCAACCAACGCAGTCTGTTCTTTCGCATGATGTCCGCAAGGCTTTTCAAGTCGACCTGTGAGAGCAGGGATTCAAAAGAAACGTACTGTTCAGGCCTCACCAAACAGATCCATCTGACCATTGCCCTGTCATTACGGTGCAGCTTCCTTAGTATGCCAGCAGAGACAGCCCAAGTTTCTGAGCCATACAACAGCACACTTCTGACACATGAGGAGTATACATGCCCTTTTGTAGTTGTTGGCAGGTGTTTGTTTGTCAGGATTGGTAGCAGCTCTCTAAACTTTTTCCAGGCACACTTGCAACGTGTAGCTGCCGCGAGTTCACAGCCTCCACCTGATGACAGCACATCTCCAAGATAACAAAAGTCTGTCACTACTTCCAGCTTGTTGTCACCAGTATCCATCTCCGTCAGTGGTCTGCCATCTATTGGTCTTGCCGTGCCGGTGCAACGAAAGCACTTAAAGTGAGGATCTGCTTTGAGAGAGTTCTTTATGCCACTGCACCTTTTGTGGACCCAACCTGAACAGTGAGTGTAGATGATTGAGTTGCTGCCAGTTCCTTTCAGACATACAACACACGGGTATTTTCCTGTTTTCTGTAGTAAGCTGAGGTCATGACCTTAGTTTTACACATGTTGACTCTGAGACCTTTCTCCTCCATGCTACTCTTCCATCTATCCAGACGTTCCTTAAGTGACTGAAGTGAAGTATCAATGATCGCTAGGTCATCGGCATATAGCAGCTCCCATGGGCAGCCAGTATGGAATTCCAGTGATAGAGCCTCGAGTACAATGATGAATAGAAGGGGACTTAAGACAGATCCCTGATGGACGCCTACTCTTAAGTCCCCTTCTATTCATCATTGTACTCTATCACATCCGGGCAGCAATTACTAACGCTGTAGTTTTCTTTACAGAAACCAAAGAAGTAATTTTCATTTGACATTTTTATAATTTAGAGGAAATTCTTTAAAAAAATGATGATTGTCGTAGTGTTATTTGATATAGTTTAATATGGGGGAAATATACTGTGCATGAACATAGTCAAATTTTGTTTTTTAGGAAAAAAACAACAAAAAGGTTAATTGATATGGTCTTTAAGATATTCAACGTCGATAAATTTTATTTTGTTTCAGCATAAAAATTAAAATGAATTCCCCATTAAAACTGGTTTATAATGAAATGAATAAACATAAGGGTGGAACGTCGATTGGTCACTTTTATATTACTGAGTAATTCGAAATGGGTACTTTGTATTTTCCACCTTTATTAAGAAAAAGCATGTAAAGAATATTAAAGAAAAATACTTTTTTTTTTGTAATTTAGAAAGATTAGAGGAGGTTTATTTCTTTTCTATGACAAATTTTTAATTTATCATCATCATCATCACTACCAACATGTTAACTCCTTGGCCTTTTGGCTAGGAACAAAATGTAGTATCTGTACTGAATCTGCACTTAGTTTTTATGTTCTCTGTCATTTTGGGAGAGCTGGATTCTCCCCACATTAAATATTGACATTGTGCCTAACTGCTCTCGTGGGAGGAAGTAAATAGGAACAGCAACAACAACAGCAACAAATCTATTAAAAAAATAATAAACGCATGTACTTAATTATTAGAAAATACTAATTCATTAGAAACTTAAAAATAAATGAGAGGATGATATCATGATGAACGAACTACATATACTTACCCCTCCCCCAAAGGAGGGGTTAATGCCTGGGAGGATGATATCATGACAACAGAATAGATAGTACACTAACTCCCCCCACACACAAAACTGGTAATCCTGAGGAAATGGTATCGTGAGGAACGAATGTATACTGTACGGCCTTCCTCCTGAAGAGGAGGTAATGCCTGGGAGGGATGTATCATGACGAATGAAAATATACTACAAAGAATTAAATAAGCATAAACCGTTTTAATGTCAATATAGTTAGAATAAGTGGAAAAAACTTTTGTATTTATTTAAGATAACATTAAAAAGCATGGCAAGTTTCATTGTCCACGTGAAATGCCTAAATGAAAATTGGCTTGAAAAATATAGTCGCCATCTTTCTAAACAAAGATGAATATGCTAGCTAACTTGAGTTACCGTTCTTCCTGAGTATTATGGTAAACGAACATATACTACACTCCCTCCCCCCGACAGAGGATAATATCATGATGAACGAACACTACTTCCATCCACTCAAAAAAAGTCATTCTTATGAGAACAGAACCGATACTACACTACACCCCCCTCTCCCCTTAAAAGATATTCTGACTAAATCGAGTCTTGGTTTTTTTTTTTATTTTGGAAGGATCCCCCCCCCCCCTACACACTCTTAAAAACGGAGGAAGTAATTCCTGGGAGGACAGTTTAATGACAACAGAACCGATACTACACTACACCGCCAATTAAAAAATATTCTAATTTAATAAAAAAAATTTGTTCCTTTTAAATGCCTAGTCACAAAAAATATCTGTTCTCGATATTTCAGCGATATTTGACACTTTACTAAAGCCGGAAGTAAATTATCTCCCTTGAAAATGAAATTCTAAATAAGTTTTTAAACGTTATCATTTCTTTTATAAAATCTCTTTATCTTATTTTATTTATAATTATAATAATAGTACTATCGATTAAGCGATTGTGTATGTAGAAGAAAATTTGACAATACAAAGTAGAAAGGTATATTACAGAATATTATTAAAAACTTTAAAATAAATAAATATGCAAATGAGCAAAATTGAGATTTTTTTTGAGTGAGTTGGAGATGCCTATATATTGGGTATTTCAATATTTTCTTATATCATCTGTTCCGATGGATACTGCACGCCTGTCCTGTGCAGTTCTAGGAGGTCCACCCTCCCAGGCTTCGCCTCCCCTCTTTGGGGAGGAGTAAGTTTATTGCTTACTGTCTGAGGCGCCCCTACCAGGGAATGCCGACGGGGCTGCCCAGGCAATTTTTAAATGGCCAGAGTGCTCACCTCTCGAGCGCTGGCTTTTAACCCCACTTTCTCGATCAAAGCTGTGGTCACATCTTACTTGTGGGAGTAAGATAAAACTGGCCTTGTGCCTAACTCCGGGAGGAGTAAATAAATATCATTCTCTCGGCCTTTTGGTTAAGATCAAAGTGTAGTATCTGTTCCGATGGATACTGCACGCCTGTCCTGTGCAGTTCTAGGAGGTCCACCCTCCCAGGCTTCGCCTCCCCTCTTTGGGGAGGAGTAAGTTTATTGCTTACTGTCTGAGGCGCCCCTACCGGGGAATGCCGACGGGGCTGCCCAGGCAATTTTTAAATGACCAGAGTGCTCACCTCTCGAGCGCTGGCTTTTAACCCCACTTTCTCGACCCAAGCTGTGGTCACATCTTACTTGTGGGAGTAAGATAAAACTGGCCTTGTGCCTAACTCCGGGAGGAGTAAATAAATATCATTCTCTCGGCCTTTTGGCTAAGATCAAAGTGTAGTATCTGTTCCGATGGAGTAAGTTTATTGCTTACTGTCTGAGGCGCCCCTACCAGGGAATGCCGACGGGGCTGCCCAGGCAATTTTTAAATGGCCAGAGTGCTCACCTCTCGAGCGCTGGCTTTTAACCCCACTTTCTCGATCAAAGCTGTGGTCACATCTTACTTGTGGGAGTAAGATAAAACTGGCCTTGTGCCTAACTCCGGGAGGAGTAAATAAATATCATTCTCTCGGCCTTTTGGTTAAGATCAAAGTGTAGTATCTGTTCCGATGGATACTGCACGCCTGTCCTGTGCAGTTCTAGGAGGTCCACCCTCCCAGGCTTCGCCTCCCCTCTTTGGGGAGGAGTAAGTTTATTGCTTACTGTCTGAGGCGCCCCTACCGGGGAATGCCGACGGGGCTGCCCAGGCAATTTTTAAATGGCCAGAGTGCTCACCTCTCGAGCGCTGGCTTTTAACCCCACTTTCTCGACCCAAGCTGTGGTCACATCTTACTTGTGGGAGTAAGATAAAACTGGCCTTGTGCCTAACTCCGGGAGGAGTAAATAAATATCATTCTCTCGGCCTTTTGGCTAAGATCAAAGTGTAGTATCTGTTCCGATGGATACTGCACGCCTGTCCTGTGCAGTTCTAGGAGGTCCACCCTCCCAGGCTTCGCCTCCCCTCTTTGGGGAGGAGTAAGTTTATTGCTTACTGTCTGAGGCGCCCCTACCGGGGAATGCCGACGGGGCTGCCCAGGCAATTTTTAAATGGCCGGAGTGCTCACCTCTCGAGCGCTGGCTTTTAACCCCACTTTCTCGACCCAAGCTGTGGTCACATCTTACTTGTGGGAGTAAGATAAAACTGGCCTTGTGCCTAACTCCGGGAGGAGTAAATAAATATCATTAGAATTAAATAATTCTAACGTGTTTTGAAATGCAAAAGTTTTTTTTTCATCTATCCTAACTATATAAAACTTTTGCATTTATTCATTTAGATGTATATGAAGGAAAAAGGATCTATTATGACATCACAATGTATTCAGAAATCTTTTGACTTTGTGAAATTTGAAGTTAAATGATTTCAGAATACATTGTGATGTCATAATACTCTCTCTCTCTCTCTCTCTCTCTCTTTCTCTCTCACTCTCAATTATTTATATGATTTCATTCCTCTCACTACTTCTCCTGTACATGAATGTTTTAGATAGTAGGAGAAAGGGGCGAATGATAAGTGTGCATGGTGACAAGCAAGATAACATCATCAGAGTTTTAGTAGTTTTATATAGATTTGAAAATATTTGTGCTTATAAAAATACTAGCATGGCTAGCTGGCGTTGCTCGGGATCGTGGACAACAAAATTGAAGAGTTTTAAAACTTCTCTCTCTTTCCCCCATCCTCTCTCCTCTTTCTCTCCCTTCTTCTCTTCCTTGAATCGAACATCTTAAGATGGAAATTTGTTGTCCGAAAAGATTTAAAAACTAAATCTACAGACGAACCGTCTAGACCCCTGGGAATCTAGTATTAGTATACTGGATCTTGCTTGCTAACTTGCTTGTCCCTGTGAAAAGTGGGTGACATCATCGTTTTGTAACGTCATTCATTAAAACAGAAACGAGGATAACCGTGCCAGTAGATGATGTCTCAAAATGATGATGTTTTCCATTAAAAAAGAGATGGAAAATAACCGTGTATAGTGGATAAGATCACAAAATGATTACATCATCCATCAAACCAAAGAAAGAGAGGGAGAGGGTGAATGACGTTTTATCTGGACGAACTCTCTAGACTCTTCTTCACCACGAGTCTCCCTGAAGATCTTGTTATCTTACTTGCTTATTTGTTTGTATATTGTTACCGTGCACACTGGATGATATCACAACGATCACATAAATCTACTATTCATCGTTTATGATGTCATCCATTTTCAACCATATATATATATATATATATACATTTCTTTTTTGATAACTTGCTGTTATCTCAGCTTAAATGCCATTTATGTGCAACTTTTTAAATCTCACAAGATAACTTTATATGTTAGTAGCTGACCTGTATCCCGGCATTGCCCGGGAAAGCAGATTAACTCAAGAAATGTCATGCTCCAACCTTGAACTATTGAATTATTTGCTGCTTATGGTTGTCCGGAGCGAACATGGACCCCACGATGTAAATGTAAAACAGCAATCAGAAAAGTAAAAAAAACTTTGGGGCTGTGTTTTTAAGGTACAATGTAAATACGTATTTCCTAAATGGAAGCTTTTATTTAGGACGTCAAAAACTGTATAAAATGTAATTGTCAATAATTTTTTTTAATCGCTAGTGGCCATGTCAAGAGATGGGGTGGGGGTGATATGAAAAAGTAACAGTATTTCCATTCATTTTACGCGTTTAACGATGTAAATCTCATTTGAAACAGGAGTGTGATAGACAAAAGTAAACCGCTTGACTGTGTCGTATTTAAAATAGTAAGGTATTTAGGAAACGCCTAAGTGTGACAGATAAAAGAAAGTCTTGCTATTATTGTTGATGAGAACCCTCAACTAAATAACTCTCTCTCCCTCTGCATAAAAGAGATGCTACTTATATTTCAGTTGATTACATGTGAACACCCTGAAAAACTTTGGGGCAAAAAAAAAAGAAATTAGTTTAAAAATTACTACTACTACTACTAATTATAATAATAACCGTCTGTGTAGAAAAAGTACTACTACTACTACCACAATAATAATACCAATAAAACTAAAAATAAATAGGTTAAGTGATTCGCTGTGAAATGGCTTGCAAATTTTTTTGCAAGCAGTGACGGGACAAAATAATGCACCTTATTAATTTTGTGTCTGAATGATGCTGATGCTTTCTTTAATTTGCAAATATTCATTTATTTCTGGGTAATCAGGAAGCACACTTGTGAAATCATTTTAAAAATTTTATTTTGCTTTACCTATACAGTTGTGACATATTTGCATTAAAAATTAATATTTAATAGAAGTTATAGGCCTTTTAAGTTCGTGTAAATACCGATTCTGAACAAAGCAGCCATGTTTATTTAGTCAGAATCGATATTTACACAAACTTAAAAGGCTCATAACTTCTATTAAATAGTAATTGTTTTAATGCAAATAGGTCACAAACGGATAGATATATTAAAGTAAATATAGGAATGCTTATATCAATTTCTATATTTTATTGATATAGTGAAAAACGAAAACGTTTCCTGAAAGAAAAGCAATACTTCTTACAACGAAAGGTTTATTTTAATAAGGAGAAGTAAAAAGTCTTCTGTTGCTTAGTAGATGAATATATCTTCAGTGAAGATAGCATCACGGGATGTCGGTGACGACGGCAGAGAAGAAGATGCGATAATCCATTTTGGCTGGTGCCGGAGAACCATCTGCCGATCGTCTGCAATTTCTAAAGGGGCTGAAGTAGTCCTTTAGGGAACTAATGATATCAATGCGCCCTGCTAGCTGATTGGTCAACATTTGGCCAAACCACCTCACAGGGACACTGATACGCATTAAGAAGTAAACATCAATTATGACTGTTACAAGTAAAGTAAAAAATTGTATTATCTTTAAAAGAAAATATGTCGGTAACACTAATTTGTTTTATGGAATTCGTGAATAAAATTGTATTAGTGCAGATTAGTTAGCAAATAATTGGTTGTTAAATTCTTTGTGATTGTTTTTGTTTTTTTTTTCATATTTATAGTGAAAATATCTGGAATTATGAGTAGAGATTAGCGTTTGTCAGAAAAAAAAACAAAAAAACTCTCTTAACCCTACCACTAACTGTAAGTCCTGGTGGAAACTACTCTCTTTCTTTCCTTCTCGGTTCGTTGGGAGGTTGTTATCACACAGACTTAGGGTTGATTATGTACATTATGTTTTGGAAGAAACCGATAATAAAAGCAAACATTGTTTATTAAAAATGTCGACAGTGGTTTTATTGCTGTCAGCCTGAGATATAATGCAAATAGGTCACAAATGTGTAGGTAAAGCAAAAAATTAATTTTGACTAAGATCCCAAGTGTATATCCTTAAAAACAAAAGTATGTCGGTAGCACTAATTTATTTTATGGAATTTGTGGAAAAAAATTGTATTAATGCAGCATATTTTTTATTTTTTTATTGTGAAAATATTCGAAATTATGAGTAAAGATTAACATTTGTCAGGCAAAAGAAAAAAACTCTCTTAACCCTACCACTAACTGTAAGTCCTGGTGGAAACTACAATCTTTCATTATATCCTAGTTCGTTTGGGAGGTTTTTTGTCACAGGAACATAAAGCTAGCGGTCAGTTCAAGCTAGAGTATGTTTAGTAAAAATATTTGACCAGTCGGCCTGAGGTATAACGCAAATAGGTCATAAATGGATAGTTAAAGCAAGAAATTGTTTCTAATATCCCAAGTGTATTTCCTTTTTTAAAAAATAAGGTGGATTTTGTTAAATAATAATAATAATAATACTTTTTAAATAGTCGTGAATATGGGCCCACCCCCCAAAAAAAAAGAAAATAAGAAAAAGTCAGACAAATTAGATTTCAGACACCCCAGAATAAGCACATATGAAAAGGACGAATTCTGGTTTCTTTGACGCACACACATGTGGAACTTGTAAATTAACGGATAATAAACCTTTTTTTTTTATTAAACTATTCCGAGTTGTTTGGGGGTTTTTTTTGTTACAAGGTCGGCTTTTAATATAGGGAAAGATTTATTTTAAGAAAATGGGGGAGGGGGAGATATATTAATTATTCATGTTTTAATGCAGGGTGCGTCTTTTTTTACTCACAAAACTTTTTAATAAAAGCATAAAATCAAATCTTAATGCATAGTTTTATTTACAAAACTTTTTAATAAACAAACGAAACATTACAGAGATCGTGTCTCTATTTACTTGTCTGCCCGAGGGTAGTAAAGATATTGTCTAATGACAATATCTTTACTATGCTCAGTCAATGAAGGAGAAAGATAGGTTTAGATGCAACAGAAATATTAATAAAAGGCAAAGGTGTCGTTTGTTATGAAATAGAATAGTAAAGGAAAAAAGAACTACCCATTTGTATGTTTCTGTTCGTTAATTGAATTTTTGTATTCTAGAATAGGAAAGTATATATGGCTGGGAAAGAGTGTAAATAAATGCAAATGGAGATATGAAAACACCAACCCAGCAGCACCCATGGAAGAAAGGTTATGTTGTTACATGAGGATAAAAAATAGGAAAGAAAGTAAGAAAATCTATGCGAACAGTAATGAATAATGAATGCAGCCGGTAACAAAGAATCGGGTCATTCAGTTATTTGGTCAATTCTGGAATGTATAAAAAATCTCTGAAATAGCCAATGAAATCGCTGCAAAAGCAGAAAGGAGCGACCCGTATTTAGGTCATAAAAGTATAGCAGGAAAGAGTCAGAAAAAATAAAATAATGACGGTGGTATAAAGAAAAAGTATCCTATGAAGATTATTTCTCAGTGTAAGGTGATGGTTGTGGCAGTAGATTTTAGATTTTTGCATGGGAGTAAAAGTTACTCTGATTTCCTGTATGTATTACTATTTTAGGAGAATTAGGCGAGTCGAGAAAAAAATGTAGAAAGTGTGTAAGAAATTGCGAAAACATGGGATTACCTGGCAAACGGTCTCGGTGCGCGCTTTGCAGGGCTGGACCGCCCCAAAAATGGCAAGATGGCGTCGGTGGCTTAATATTACCAGGTGATCACGTGAAATCTTGTGTTCTCTTGCGCACACGAGAGTCCGGTTTGAAATAAAAGCGGGTCGCTGGAGGCAAGATGGGGAGGAAAAACGTAGTCAACAGAAGACGACGGCGACGCTTTTAAAGAAGAAGAAGACGTTGGAGAAGAAGACGTGGAAGAAGAAGACGTTGGAGAAGAAGACGTTGGAGAAGAAGGCGGTGTGCACTAATCCAGAGTCCCTTGCGAGTGTTGTTCCGGTGTCTACTAAAAAGAGTTTCTTGGGCGTTTTCGACCGTCGTTGAGATTTTCCTGCTACAAACACTGGCATCTAAACGTACGACAGGGAAAATAACTTTTCCTGCTACACATATTTTCCGAAAACACACATCAAGAATTGACCTAAAGCGTAAGCAGAGTCGAATTCTATATATCGCTTGTGTTTACAGAGCTATAATGTCTTAATGTTAATGGGAAAAATCGACTTTACTTTATTATGTAGAAGAAATAATTATTCGAAAGAAAGAGAAAGGAAGAAGAGAGAAAGGATAAAATAGAAATATTTAATAATATATATAACAAATACTTACCCAACAGGTTATGGATGGTCTAGTTAAATTTAAATTTATTAAAACATTTAAAAACAAACCAGATAAATATAGAGCCAGAAAAGATAAATACTGTATTCTGGGATATTTTCAATATTTGTAATAATAATAATATTATGTAATTTATATAGGTATTTCAGCTAGTCTCATAAAATATATATCAGCACAATATAAAACAAATTTTGATTTCTTCAATCACTGTGATCGTGTGATAATTATTAGATGGCATTAAACAGTTGTTTCATGCAAATATCTGATAAGACCTTGTAATAGAAAAGCATTATTAAAAATAATGACAAAGTTTGACCATACATAAATATATCAACTTTAGGTAAATGATGAGATCACTGTCCTAAACAGAATGCGATAAAAAAATTGTGTATAGGCGATAGAAATGGTTTTATGTTATTTTTTTTTAGATTATTACAAATCTATTTAGTATTACGCATGAAATCTGAAAGAAAAACACATTTAAAATGTGTAAATATACTAGCATAACAAGGTTTTTACAATATGACATCATACTGGAACCGGGAGTAGGTTAATATGTAAAAAGCAAACTGAGTTTACATTACCTGAAATGAAGCAAGTACTTTCATTTTCCTAGAAAGCAATTTTAATAATTCCCAGAATAGTATTTAATAATGGCTAACACAAGAAGTGTTTACAAATGATCTATAAAAAAGTTTGTGAAACAAATATTATTATAAATACTTAAATTTTTTAAATAAATCCGATATCGGCAACCATCGAGATTGAGTATTTTGGTAGAATTGACCAATCAGTATTAAGTATTGAAACATTGAATATTTTACAGAGATCGTTTCTATCTGTTGTTGTTATTACTACTGCTGGAGCAGGGGTTCAACAAGTAAAACAATTGTTATTGACAGACTTGTTATTTTTCATTTTCAGATGAAAAGGTTGTTGCAAAACTCGATGATGATGATGATGATGATGATATATTTGCATCAAGCAGTGTCAGCACAAAGGTAACACAAATATATATTTTTCTTTTAGCCTTTGAATCTGTCATAGGCAAACTGCAGGCCATGTGTGACTCCTCGCATATCTCATTTCCTATGGAAAGTAACAGCAATTGATATTGTTTATTTTGATTATTCAGACTACTATTCTCATCTTGGTTGTTATTTTCACAACGTTTCGGCCATTGTAGTCTATGACCTTCAGATGCATTTTTTCGAACTCTGGAATCTGTACAGAATTTTAAACCGAACCCTTTCTCATTCCATCAGCCATGATTGGGTAGAAGTATTAAATCATTTTTATTTCATTCTTAGTGAGTATCATCAGAAGACTGTCATTCAACACCTTTATCCATTGCACCACACGTTCAATCCTAACTACAGATGATGCTAACTAAAAATAAAAATTAATTAACACTTTTACCCTATCATGGCTGACACAACGAGAACAATCTACCCCTGTGGATTAAATAAAGGGTTCCGAATTCTGTATATATTCCTAAGTTAGAAAAAATGCACCTGAAAGCCAGAGGTTACATCGACCAAAACGTAGAAAATAACAACTAAGCTGAGAATAGTATTCTGAATAATCAAAATAAAAATTATCAATCCTCATCTAAAAAATTCTGAAACATTGTCTCGTTATTTTTTAGTTTTTATTTAGTTTTTGTTTTGCCAAATAAATCCAATTTTACTACTTTTCTGTTAATGTTGATGTATTTTATATTAACTTTAACTTCCAATCCTAAAAGTGAAAAATGACGATGGTCAAATTGTCTGAATATGCTGTAGCAATATTTAATCGTGGCTGTGTTAAAAGTGCAATTTTCCATATAAAGGTAAGAAAAGGGAATTTTCCATTCGAGGTTAAGCTGATGTGTGCAGGAAGTTACCTCATGGAAGGATAGATCCTAACAGATATGTTTTTGAGGCTATTCCACCTCCCTACTGGAGTGGTTGGGAAGATGCAATCATCTAGATCAGGGGCGGGCAACCTCCGGCCCGCGAAGGCTTAGCGTCCGGCTCGCCACCCTGTTATGCTTTATTATTGCAATCCGGCCCGTGGACCTCCCAGTAAAACTCATATCATTTTGTGACATAGACGTAAAAGTAGGTTTCAATTAAGATTTACAGTGGGTTAAAAATGTATAAATATCAGCGAGCGATGATGCATGTATATTTCATTTATTTTTAACTATTAATTTCAAATATTGGCCTGGGATAAAAATAGAAAAAGAGAAAGAGAGAGGCAAAGAGGAAACGAGAGACGAGGAAAGGGCATAAAACAGAACTTATGTATATTGTGTATCAAAACGAATGCTGGATCAACTTGCTACTTCCCCCGTCATTATTTTTTATGATTCCAAAATGGCTTTTCGTCGGCGTCTTCTCATCACATACAGAAGTCTCTTGAGAAAAAATATCAGATTTGTATAGTGTTCAATGCAATTTTTCTATAATTTATTCATGTAAACAATATATAGTAATTCTGAGATTTCGTTTTTCACTCCGGCCCGCGATCTCCTTCCAAAAGTCTTATCTGGCCCTCACTCTGAAAAGGTTGCCCGCCCCTGATCTAGATGAACTTGCTGTAAAAAGATTAAATTGTTTTTGTTTATTTGATTTAATTAAGATTAAATTATCCTTCATCACTTGTAGATCAAACCCGAGTATTGTCTACATAGGTAGATATAAGAATATAAGATATAATTACACTAGCTCTACCTACCCAGTGTTGCCCGGGAGTCTTTTTACTTTTCTTTTTGTGTTGATTTTTTTCCTTTCTTTACCAAATTATTATTGTTTTTAATAAGATTTTGAATGTTAAACATGAGTATTATGGTATCGCTTTGGTTATTAAATTATTAATTAAACCAATTTTTTTTAACTATAACTAATTTTGTTTTAATCTCTATTTATAAAATTATTTGATGCAAAACTTTCATTCTTCTGATATATAAGAATTTGCTAAGAATTTTAAAATCATGAATGACCTTCTATTCGACAGCTTAAATGCTTCCAAATTTCTTTCGAATTCCAAATGGTGAAAACATGATACCTTTTTTTTATCAACTTTTAACAAAAGATTAAAATGGCTGACTTGTTTACAAAGAAATTTAAATGCATTCTGGCAGATTTAATTTTGTAATAACATTTTGGGGGATTTCTAAAATTTCGTTTTATTGTATGTTATTGCAATTTTGATTTGAATAAATAAGTGATTAAAAGTTAATAAAAAAAAGAATAATTCAAAAGTTACATTGATACATAAAATACACACACACACACACACACATCAAGTTATGTTATAGTTTTATTAATATAGATATTTATTTTTATTACACTAACAACACGTCTAAGTAAATATGTTTGAGCAGGGTGATGTAGTTTACTTGAAGCATTGTGTGTAATCTTATATGTATGTATATATATATATATATATATATGAGAGAGAGAGAGGGTAAGATAATACTTTAAAGATATAAATAATATCGTTAACCAGTAGACTATCAGGATAAACAAAGCTCATTATAGTGTATAGAGCAATAATATTAATTGAATAACATAATAAAATGAAAAATTAATCAGATTTTATTAAAGTTCAAAAACAAGGAGTGATATTGCGTCCTTAACTCATGAGTTTTCAAAGAAAATCTTCTCCTCAGAGGACCATTACCGCAATGACTGCAGGTAATAAAATTAAGCTTTGAAAATATATAAAAATATATAAAAAATACATAAGTATATAAGACATCAAATATATTGGCCAAAAACACACTTTTTTGTTAAACTTATACAGTTCATCCAATTCATAAAGTTTAAAACAATTTCAAGAAAGATGTCAAAGAAGTCGACTAAAAAACAATCCAGGTGGTGAATGGTAGCCAAAAACGAAAAAGTTGTCGATGCAGTAGATGGTAATGAAAAGTGTATTCAGGGTGTATGCAAATTAATAAAACGATAGAAAAAACAAAATCATATAAAAAGTTCAGAAGACTCACTAGGTGTTGAATATTATAATGTCCAATTAAGGATTTTTATGAGCTGATAGGAGTTGTGCAAACCATAACTTCCTGGTCTGACGTATATATAGAAAAAATGTGATGGAGTAGAAATATACAGTAATATCCGATCAAAAAACAATTGTTAAAGATAGAGATTGGAAAATGAAAAATAGAATTTATAAAGTTCGGCTTAAATTTAAAATCAGCAGGAGCCAACTTAAACGAAAACTTAAAGGTAAGGGGGTTACAGGAAATGACAAAATACGAAGAAAACAGAAGGGAGGGTATAAAGTATAAGACAGTGTCAAAAGAAGAAGGGCGTACGTTTGAGGTTGGCATATTTAAGAAAAATAGAAAGATAATATTAAATAAATAGAGAGAGAGAGAGGAAAAAGAAAGAGACAAGAATAGATTTAGTCTGGCTATGTGACATCAGCCAGACATGAAAATTAAGCGACTACAGCGAGAAGTCTTTAAAGTTAAGACTGAATGAAATATAATTCGTAGATTTACAGGCATATCTACACATAAGGATAAGTGCACACATACTCACAGACGAATAAAAAGACACACACTTATATCCACTTATACACATGCGTACATACAGGCATATATACACAGATGCATGCCAAAAGTACACACATATATATTTTTATAGACACACTCACATACATATACATACATAGAAACATGCACACCCACATACACATAATTATATATATATATACACAAACACATGTACACATATATATAAACATATATATAAACTGGTGATACCAGATCAGGTTGCCCTGTGGCTCCCTGAGACGAAATTCACCTACATTGACGGTTTTTTTTTTGGTTTTTTTTTGTTTTTTGTAAAACTTAATTATGTTCTACAAAACCAAAAACAAAAACAACAGCCCCTCTCCCTTTCTCCCTCCCCTTTTTTATTTTATTTTTAGAACTTGAAGCATAAATCTTTTACTATAATGACCAGATTCGGCATTAAATAACCCAAAAAGGGTTGATATGCCGTAAAACAAAACTACCAAACCAAAAACGATGATTGAACATTTGAAGATATAAAGAACTTGAAGCATAAAAACTTTTACTATAATGACCAGATTCGGCATTAAATAACCCAAAAAGGGTTGATATGCCGTAAAACAAAACTACCAAACCAAAAACGATGATTAAACATTTGAAGATATAAAGAACTTGAAGCATAAAAACTTTTACTATAATGACCAGATTCGGCATTAAATAACCCAAAAAGGGTTGATATGCCGTAAAACAAAACTACCAAACCAAACCATATATATAAACATACACACACACATGTACATATATATACACACACATATATATATATATATATATATATATATATATATATATATATATATATATATATATATATAGACCCATACATATACATACACAACACCTGATAATAGCTATAACAACAAAAAAAGTAGCCATAGATAAATTTAATTATGGTTGGAAAGTAAAGTTCAAAGCAGTATTAAATTGAAATATCATTGAAAGTTGGTGGGGGTAAAACACAATCGGGATGGGTAGCGGTAATTGGGGGGGGGGGGGGGGGGGGCTAAGGCAATATGAGTCAAAATTCTCAATAGGTTGAGTTAGGGTATTAATAAGTCTACACATTATGGATTTTAATTTTGTATATCTTAAAATTAAAGATGATATGGAAATGTAACGGACATTTGCATGAAAAAGAAATAAAGATATAAACATATATATAAAAATAAATAAAAAGTAAGATAAGCCAAATGAAAAATACGAAATACAAAATGAGAAAACAAGAAATATACTAGTAAATTAAAAGTAGTAATAATAATAATAATAATATTAATAGTAGTAATAATAATCGTAATCCTGGTGCTACCAGATCAGGCTGTCTGAATATTGGCTTCCTGACCCAAAATGCACCTACATCGATGTTTTTTATGTTTCTTTTTCTCTTTGCAAAACTCAATCATGTTCTGCAAAACAAAAATCAAAAACTACACACTCCCTCCCCAAATTGGGCCTACCTGTTAGCCGTGGGTAGCGACCCGTGTCGTCTTAGGACAGGATCCTGGTAGCTGAGCGAGCCATAATCTGGTAACACAAATGATCACGCGCCTTGCAACACTCTACTTTGGCCCTTACTTCGGCTAGACGGGAGGTCGGAGAGGCCCGATCCGATGAATCGGCTAGTCATATCAAGCCCTAACTCTTACACCCGCTAATGTCTTCCACATCACCAAAGAACAAGATGTAAAAATATTATACTAGATCACCTTTACTTTTAAACACAGGAAAGTCACGTAAGAATTAAAAAGCGATGTCAAGGGTCAATCAAGTTTTTTAGACCATATCACATTTATATTCCTCATCGAATGTTTTGGAAAAACTGGGAAATCAAAACAAAGGAAAATTATAAATGATGGTAAAACCTCAAAAAATTGAGTATACCTCTGTTGTATCCTTGGGATGAAAGGGTGAATGGGTTTTCCCCCTAACATCTCCCACTTTTGGGCTCCGAGAGATGAAAAAAAAAAAAACACATTTTTTATGGAAAACTTAAATAAAAAACCCAGAGGCAATACCAAAAGAACTCACTCAGAAGTATCTGACAATTCCAGCTCAGACAGTGAACAGGAAGCTAAAACAGAGAAAAACAATAGAATCAAACAAACCAATAGAAAAAACTTTCCAAAATTTCTAGTCATAGAAACCCTGGAAGGAAAAAGAATCAGTGAACTATCTCCCTTTCTAATTGAAAAAACTATATCGCCAAATAATCCTAAAAATATAAAGAAAATGAAAAATGGAAATCTGCTTGTCGAAGTAGACAACTACAAAAATGCCCCAAATCTTTTAGAATTGGGAAAATTTCATACTTATAAATGCAAAGTGTATGCTCATGAAAAACTTAATACCTCAAAAGGTATCATAAGAAGTCTTGGCAACAACCGAGGAAACCAAAATTGCTCTAAAAATACAAGGAGTAATAGACCACGTCTGAATTAACATAAACAGGTACAGTCAATCTATACCCACCAATATGTAAAATATGCTCTAAAAGCAAATCAAAATCAAACCAACTCAACCAGGATAAACAAATAAATCCATTAATTCCTACTGACAACAGTTACAATATACCAGAAACAGAAGATCCTGAAGGAAAAAACTCCCACCATAAAAGTCAATCCATAAACCAAAATATTAACAACAAAAACAAAGTTCCTTCCCATACAACCTCTAAGCAAACAAAATCAACAAAGGAAAAGATCTCCTCAACTGAAGCTGAACCCTCTACGAAACACAAATCACAACAAGCGGCGGTGACAGCAAGCAACAGATTCCGGTCCCTTGAGGTAATGGAGGTTGAGGGCGTCACTCCCGAAACAAATAAGGAGATTGAACCAAAACCAGTGGAAAATGGGCCTGGACAAGCATCGCAGGCGAGATCGGGATCCACATCCGGATCAAAACCACCCAAACCAGAAACACCAAGATCCAGATCCAGATCTGGACCAGAATCGAGGGAAAGGAGAAGAACATCGAGCTCTCGGCCGGAGGCATGGAGCCAGACCAAAACTAAAACCACACCCCCCCCCTGGAATGGAGGTGGAAGATTGGCATTTAGAAAAAGACATAATAAACCCTTCCTCATACTCTAGAAACAAAAAGGAAAGAACACCTCAATTTCCTAAAATTACCCTAAACTAAATGGATACAAATCCAAATATAATATTACAATGGAATAACAACAACCTATGCATCTTCAATGAAAAACCCCAACCCATATATGTTCTTTTTCTGGCAGCCGCTCAGCAATAGATTTGTCCTTAAGTGATCCTTCGATTTTCATGGACTTTACTTGGTCAGTTCATAATGACACTTGTGGAAGTGACCACTTTCCTATTTTCCTAAAAAGTTTAAGCCCAAACCCAAATAACAAAATTCTCCACTGGAACCTAAAAAAAGCAAACTGGACAAAATTCAAACTTTTATGCCAATCAAAACTCACCCCCAGTTCAAACATCGAAAATGCAAACCATGTAATTTTCTTCTCGGAAACAATCATATCAATAGCTAAAGAATGTATCCCCAAATCCTACAAATCCACAAAACACAATAAACCTTGGTTTAATAGTGAATGCAGAAAAGTGATCAGATTACGCCGATCCGCCCTCCGTAAATTTATCCTACATCCCACTACGGAAAACCTAGACTCCTTTAAAAAGCACAGAGCACTAGCATGACGTACAATCAAGGAAGCAAAACGCTCCTCTTGGAAGGACTTTGTATCTAAAATAAACATCAACACAAATACAAAAACGGTCTGGAACATTATTAGAAAAATTAATGGTAAAAACAAGAACATCTCAGTCAAACATCTTTCTAATAATAACATAATAATCACTGATCTCTATGAAATCGCAAACACACTGGCTCAAAGTTTTTCCCAGAACTCCTCTCCTACTAACTATAGCAAAACATTCCAAAACATTAAAAAAATTGAAGAAAAGAAAAAACTAAATTTCAAATCGAACAACTCTGAAAACTATAACCGACTATTCACCCTATCAGAATTATACAACTCTCTTAAACAATCTCACAACACTGCAACAGGTCCAGATGACATACATTATAAATTCCTCAATCAGTTACTGGATATCTCCCTAACATACCTCCTCGACATCTTTAATGATATCTGGAAAAATAACAACATACCTAACTTATGGAAACAAGCCATAGTTATTCCAATACTCAAAACCGAAAAAGATCCATCAAATCCCTCCAATTATAGACCAATCTCTTTAACCAGCTGCCTATGTAAAACCTTTGAGAAAATGATCAACACTAGATTAACTTGGTTCCTCGAAACAAACAATATAATTACAAATATACAATGTGGCTACCGGAAAAATCGTGGATGCATTGATCTTTTTACAAATCTAGAAACCTACATTAGAGAAGCTTTTATAAAAGGTCAACATGTAACAACCATCTTTTTTGACCTTGAAAAAGCTTATGAAACAACATGGAGACATGGAATTCTAAAAGATCTACACAATATCGGACTGAAAGGTAGACTACCTTTTTTCATCTCTAACTTTTGATCCAACAGAACTTTTAGAGTACGAATGGGATCAACATTATCAGAAACAAAAGAACAAGAAGAAGGTGTACCACAAGGCAGCATCCTATCAACAACCTTATTTAATATAAAAATAAATGGCATAGCTAAGGAAATCACCCCCGACATAAGTGGATCCTTATACGTCGATAACCTAACCATAAGCTATCGATCCACATATATCCACTTAATAGAAAGAAAACTGCAAAACAACATAAACAAGATCTGTAACTGGGCAACCAAAAACGGTTTTAAAATTTCAAAAACCAAAACCACATGCATCCATTTTTGTAACAAACACAAACTACATAATGATCCCAACCTACAACTTGAAGGGGAAAACATCCCACTCGTAACTAAATACAAATTCCTAGGAATAATCTTTGACAAAAAACTGAACTTCATCCCACACATCAACTACATCAAAGAGAAAGGCTATAAAGCACTACAACTACTACGAGTCATATCCCACAACGATTGGGGAGCTGATAAAGACACCCTTATGAAACTCTACAGAATCCTAGTCAGATCAAAACTAGATAATGGATGCTTTATCTATCAATCCACCCGAAAATCCTATCAAAAAATGTTAAACCCCATCTATCATACCGGCTTAAGACTAGCCCTGGGAGCCTACAAAACAACCCCAGTGGAAAGCCTATATTCAGAAGCCTTTGAACCCCCTCCAAAACTCAGAAACAACAACTTAGCTCTTAAGTACTACATTAAAATAATAGCAAATCCCAACAACCCCGCATACAGCAGTATCACTGATCCCAAACGCAAAGCCTCCTTTGAACAGAAAAAAAATGCAATCAAGCCCTTTGGTCTTAGAATGATCCACATAGTCAACAATCCCCAAAATCCCACCATGGGAAATCATAACTCCTAAAATTGACTTAAGCTTGAGTAAATACGGAAATAAAACCCATCCAATAATATTGCAAGATAACCTCAACAAAATCAAGGAAATATATCCAAACCATATACATATATATATATACAGATGGTTCCAAACAAAATAATGCAACAGCCAGTGCAGCGATACTCAACAAATCCATAAAAAAGCAAGCAAACCTCCCAAAAGAAACTTCAATCTACAGTGCAGAAATATATGCACTAACCTTAGCACTCAATCTCATCTCCAACAATGAAAATTCCAAGTATATAATCTTTTCGGACTCTCTATCAGCTCTAATATCTATTAAAAATAAAAAGACAGAAAATCCTCTAATTACAATTCTGCTCGACAAATTAACACAACTAAACAGCCAAAAAGAAATTATTTTTTGCTGGATACCAAGCCACACAGGTATCAGAGGAAACGAATTAGCGGATTTGGCAGCAGAAACGGCACTAAACCTCCCAACTGATCTAAACTTTAAGATCCCCTACTCAGACCTTTATAGACAGATCAATACATACACAATGGAAAATGGAAAACCTACTGGAATAATTTTCCAAACAATAAATTACACGCAATAATGCCAAATCTAAAAAGGCAAAAACAAAACACCAAACTTAACAGAAAAGAAGAGGTCACTTTAACAAGAATAAAACTGGGGCATACACTTTTAACCCAATCATATCTCTTGAGAAAGGAAAACCAACCCATCTGCATACCATGTCAAACCCCACTCACAATCAAACACATTTTAATCGACTGCATCGATTTTACAACAATAAGAAATAACTACTATAAAGAAAAAAATATTAAAGATCTTTTTGAAAAAAACAATCCCCACATCTTACTTTCATACTTCAAAAAAATAGGACTCTACCAAAGAATTAAAAAAAAAAAACATTAAATTGAAATAAAATGGGGACCCCCCCCCCCCAATTTCCATAAATATTCGGCATAAAATAACCCTAAGTTTTGACACGCTGTTAAAACTATAAAAATATAAATGAATTAAAGTAAACAAAGCTTTTTAGAGCATATTACCAATTAAAAAATGAAATCGTCCTACCCATAAAATACCATTCAACAACTTGATTTGGCATTAAATGACTCAAAGATGGTTGATATGCCATAAAACAAACCAAAAAAATAATAATAATAATAATAATCGTAATCATATTAATAATAATAATATTGCCAATCATAATACCGATAATAGCACTAATGGCAATATCAATTGTAATAATAATAATAAAAATAATATCATTAATAATAATAGTAAAAAAATAATAATAGTAATAATAATAATAATAATAATAACAATAACATTAATAAACCCAATGATAATAATAATTATAATAATAAAAATTAATAATAATCATAATTATAAAATAGTAATTGTACTAAATATAATAATAATTATCTTGATGTCTATCCAAGCATATAAAAACTATATAAAACTAATTAGATATAGAGTGAAATTTAGAGGAAGGGAATTACTGATAATATAAAATATAATATATAAAGATACTTAGAATAAGTTAAACAATTTTTTTTTTTTTAATGTAAAATTTTTTTTTTTAATTTAGTTTTTCAAAAATAAGGTATATTAAAGTATGGTATATGATTAATCATAAGAATAATTGGTTATAGATAGGTAAAGAATAATTAGAATCAAATGAACTTAAGCTGGTATTGAGAGGATCTTACATAGTTAAGGGGGGTTAGGTGGTGGACTAAATAGTGCATATTTAAATTTTCTCTTATGCCTACATCTAGACACTAATTCATTTTTAGAGTTGATCATATTTAATCGTTTAAGAGCCGTGGCTATCAAAACTGCTTCAGAGTTGCACAGGTTGCACGCTTTGGAGCCTGGTGTGTATGATCTTGATTTTTTTCAGGATAGACCATTCTAGGCAATGTAGGATATTTTTAGATCTAAGATTGTTAACCAGGCAAATCAAAGATGTCTTATTATTACTGACATCACTATTACAAGAATAAAAATGAGTAGAGATGCGGGTTTTAATTAAATTGGCTGATGCCCCTATATAAGTGTATATCTTAGGATTAGCCATTCTACTCAAGCTAATGCTATTCCCATTATCGAGTGTGTTTGGAGATACTATATTATTATTGTATAAACTGGGTTGTTCATCTATGTTAGGTCCATCAAACGACTGGATATTAGGATTATCATTAGTGTTAAAGACTATAGGAGGGGCATTGTCAATATGTTGGTGTGATGGAAAGATGCAGGAGATATTTGGTGTGGTATTAGTTATATGGTGTAGGTGTGAAGAATGGTTCGAACTGTCATTACTGGGAGCTCTAGGGTTCGTTGTTGGATTGTTTAATTCAGTTATCGTGCAAGCATATACCACGTCAGTGTGTATGCAGTTGTTACTTAGTTGACATGACGAGAGCACTGGCAATTGCAAGTATATGTGAGGTTAGAATGTGTTTCATCAGATTTGATAAATCTAATTTTCTTATTATTGGCTGCTATAATTGTTTGGGCAATAGTAGAATAAGAAATTTTGATAGAATTTTTATTGAGGATGGAACTATATTTATACAGAGTTTTAAATGAGTTTTCTAGAATTTTAAAAAATTTCCTGGGGATGTTTTTTAACATTATTGTTAAGGGGGTTAAACCAGATGTTGGTTTTTCTAAGACGTTTGCGCTGGGTAGAACATGGATACTTAAGCTGTTGTTCAGTTTCATCAGATTTGATGGAATTCCTTTGTTGGTTACCGTTATTACTATTACTTTTCAAGCGGTTGTTATTGCTTAGTGTCATATTATTACACTTACTTGGCTGTTTTTATGTCGATTTTGCCTGTATGTTATTTTATTAGAATATCCTGAGTTAAGGAGGGCATTGTTGTAAAACTGAGCATTCTGGTTAAAAATCGCCTTGAAATTCTATTTGAGACCGAAGGGATATATATAAATTAACATGCTGGGTTGAAAGAAGGAGTACTGAAAATAACATGAAAATAAGTTTTTTGTTTTATTCTAACTTTATTTTAAAAATTTATTTTTTAGTTTTATTTAAATCTTACTTTCTATTTTCACTTCATCTACTAATGTTTAGGTGAAGCTGGTATCTCACAATATTTTGGGGAAATATTTCCCTCTTCAAGTGTTTATATTTCGTTTTTCTCGAGTAAGTAAATTAAAAAAAATATATTTTCATTTTATTTTGAGTACTCCTAAAAACCTTATATATTTTCGCATTGTTAATAGTCCTCTATAAATTGTCTATATATATATATATCGGCATCAGCCTTTTGCTGTTGTGCATGTTTTTTTTAGATACACCTGTTTCGGAAATGGCTCCCAGGTTAAGAAATTATTTTTTTGCAATTTGCCGCTCACATTTTTGATAAATATATGTAGTAGTACAATATGCCTACCTTGTTAGTTCCACTAAGGAAATTAAAACTGATTTTTTTATTTTTGTGACGTTAAATAAGTGTTTTGTTCTGTTGTTTTAACATTTCAGGTGTTAGGGACATATCCTAAAGATGGCAATTTGAATACAACAGGCAAAAAGCCAAAGAGTAACGTCACAAAAGATGATGACCTTTTTGCAGATGACACGGATATCTTTGCTGATTTGCCAGCCACAAAACAGAAGGAAAAGAAAACCCCAACAAACACAAAACCTGCTTCAAAGCCTTTGTTTCAAGGAGACATCGGTGAGTTGTGCAATGGTTTTTCTCTCTCTCTCTCTCTCTCTCTCTCTCTCTCTCTCTCTCTTTAATGTCACTTTTCCCTTGTTCAGGGTCAGACGTTTTCTGATATTTCGCAAGCTCACTCCAGTCCTCACATTTCAGTGGTCAACTGTTTCCAACATCTACTCTGTACAGTCTTTTCCAATCACTTGTTTCCAAGTTTTCCTTTGCTGTCCAACTTTTCTGCAATTCAAGACATCCATGTTTCTGAAACGGTTTATCCAGGATGGATGCTCCACATGACCATACCAACATAACCAATTCGTCCTTAGAATAAACTTGATGCTTTTAGCAAACCCTAACCCAACTTAATATGTTCAGTTTGATCATGTTTCACATTGCAGATCCATCTAATCATGCATCTGTTATTACGCTGCAGTCAAGCAAGAAAGGACTTATCAAATAACTTCAGTAAGTGGAAATCAGATGCTCTGTGGAATGTCAGTATGGCTTTAATTCAAATTCTTTGTTAGTTCATAAAAGAATAAGAAAATATAAGCTGACCCCTCTCCCTTAGAAATATGGCATCCATGGAATCTTAAAAATATTCACAATACTTTCTGCAATCCAACCATATTTGGTACAAATAAACTTCAGTCTATGCCTGAATTGTCCACCATATTTCAGTCATAGATATCCAACAGTCCTGTTCTCCTACATCGAGCACAGTATTATGAGATTGACTTCTATGTGTTTTTAATCCATGGAATTTGAAGTATGATTACTTTGAAGGGTGTAGAATATTAATTATTGTGGTGCTGTATTCCGGCAGCTCGTACATGTTGTTTTCACAAAGCTCATTTTGTTTGTTTTCTGGGGATCCATTCAGATGGTGATTTACTTTCCATCTTGGGCATTTCACAAAGGAGTCTACAGCGTGTATTATTTCTTTTACGTATAACATTAGTTGGTATAGCAATATTCTTAAGTGAGAATAGGATTTCTTTCTTTTGGAAACATACTGGTTGAGAGACTGCTTATCAGCTCATAACAAAGAGCAGTTATCCAACTCCATGTAAAAACATTGTAGAATTTGGTCTGGATAAGTTAAAGAAGAAACCATCTTTATCCATGATATATTTGGCTGTCTGAAAACTTTCACAACTTTACCAATCCCAAACTCGACTGATGGCAACCCCATGGACTAAGTTTTATAAAATCTCAGCTTTTTTTCAGCCAACTCCTCACATCTGCTACTGTTAACGAATATGCGACAAATAGATCTTTGATAATCTTTTATTTTATTCGGATGTTTCTCATTGATCTTTTCTTTTTTATTGCTGTTTTTCTGTTTCGTTTTTTCCAGATGATATTTTTGCTGACAGTCTGCCAAGCAAGAAAAAAGGATGTATGCTTAAAAATGAAAACGGTGCTGCAAAGAAATCTGAGAAGCCAACATCAAACAAAGTCGCTTCAATATTTGACGACGACGGTGATGATGACGACACCAGCTTGTTTGATGATCCACTCAGTGTAAAGAACAAATGATAGAAAAGGAGAAATGTCTGACGCTGATGATGATAATGCAGCACAGATAAACTCTTTGTTATAAAGAATGGCTTTTTTTTTGACGAATCTACTTCATTGTTGCCAAGCAATAACAATGTTTTTAAAACTCAAGGTCGAAGATCTCTAAAAACATGTTCAATCCCTGATAAAGAAACAAAAAGATTTCTAATTTTTCTGCTCTTCAGTTTGGCCATTGTTAAATTCTCAAACAATTTTTTTTCTTTGCACATCTTGCTGCAAAGAATTTCAAAATTAAAAAAACGTTTAGTTTTTTTTATTATTATTTGTTCAGGAAATTATCCTTTTAAACATTTCTGTTATAACCCAGCCTCTACCAAGCAATTTCTTTATCAGTTTCCTATGGAAATCTGAAATCTCTTTTAGTCCTGAAAATTAGTGAGTTTTAAAGAGACAAATAAAATACTTGAATCCTGATGCTTAAACAGAACGGTTTTGTTTTTAAGGTTAATTTGAATAAATCAGAAAAGATTTATTTATAGAAACTAATAATTCTTAGATACTAGTAAAATGGAAAGACTTAGAGTTTATTAGTACTGGAGTATCCACCGCCAAAGTTTCTAGCTAGGTCAAGTTGACACACCGGTTCTCGTCAGATCACCGAAGTTAAGCAAAATTGTGCCTGGTTATGAGAGAGATGAGTGACCATTTGGGAATACCAGGTGCTGTAAGTGAAACACTCTACCCAAGGTGTCAGTGTAACATAGCTGGAGTGTTTTTCGGTGCATCCACTTCATCGGCAGAATCAGCTGGTCGAATTTTTGTATTCGCGCTGGTGAGGTTCCCATCTTCTCTTTTTTCCATCGATGTCTTCTTCATGTCAATAAAAGCTTTCATAAATGTTATTAATAAAAAAAAACATCGACAAATGCAATTGGATTTTAAAAATCTCTTTGGGATTTTATTCTTTCTTTATAGAATACATTGTATACGCATAAAACACTGAAGCCCCCTCTCCCATGGGGAGAGACAGCAGCTATCCAAACCCACAGTTCTCACTCTGTCGGTTCAATTGAAAGAGAAATATACTCTCTCCCTATTCACCATAGCATCTTAACAGCTTCCTGTGCCTGTGACTTAACTGCCGTGATGCATAGCTGTTACTCAACTTCTAACTGCAAAAATTCCACTCTACTTAATTTTAACCTTACGTGGGAATTTACCAGTATAACTCTATTTTTACACACCAGCCTCTTATCTTGCTACACCAGTGTTGTTCAGAGTATAGCCGTCGACAAACTAATGTCCTGTCACAGGTGTGGTTCTGGCCGTCTGTTCCACTTGACACTATAAAACCAGGATTAAACCCTGGCCATATGAGGCTTTAGGCTTAGAAAGGTGTTTTATTTCTCAACGCTTAAAATGAGCCCATTTTAAAAATAAATGCTTTTTTTATGGCAATGTGATTGTAAATCAGTACCGCAACTTCAAATACTTACAGGTAGAGACTGGGTTTATTAAAAAAAAAAAGCTGCTTAGAACTCTGTCTGATTTGACACAGCTGGAAAAAAAAAAATTGGTTCTGACAAATTTTTTTATCTTGTCTTGTTTCAAATTATCCGTTGGAATTTGGACATAACCAAAAATACAACAAAAAAAAAATTCTCCCAAACTCTACAATTCTTTAATTTCATGTTCTGCCACTGAATGGCATCATTTTACTTTTGTTGCTGGACTCCAAATAATAAAAGAACGTTTCCGAGTGGATCTGGATCAACATTTAAAAAGCAAATATTGTCTTTCAGAATTGTCTCTCTCTCTGTCTCAAACAATCAGTCGATGAATGTTATTAAATTATAAGAAAAGGCGATTGGGCTTTTGTTTGAGGAGGGAGGGGGCAACAAAGTGGAGCCTGTTGAGCTACCTCTCCATTTTTTCTTTAAAATTTTATTTATTTTTTTAATAATGAGTCACCATTTATCAAGGTCTAATGCCGCTCAAGGATAGATGGAACGATTGACATTTGAAAGATGAGAGGATTGAAAATGATTAATAGATTTACGAATTGTTATGCAATTTCAATATGTACAAAACAGGCAGCGAGAATTATGACATACAAATAGAAATGAGACCAACTAAGTAGATACGTCGTCTCATTCAAACAAGTTTTTATTAAAAAAAATAGAAAACCTCTGCTTGTTGATCCTTTTATTTAAGCTAATAAAAATTAAATGTTATCTCTCTTGTGGTATAATACGAACAGAGTTATTGCCCTTTGCATCTTGTTTGATTTATTTACCGGCCATATTGAAAATCTGTCATGACAAGATGTTTTTTTAGCGTTTACGGTTAAACTTACTATAACTTACTGTTTTTTTTTATTTTTCAAAAAACCATTAAATATAGAAATATTATGCAATGCTAAGTTGCTTTTGAAGCTCGGCACTATTGTGCCGAGCTTCATTTATTAGAATTCCCATAAAGTTTTAACTTTAGGGGAATCCTAATAAATGAAGTTCGGCACTATTTCAAAGCAACTTAGAAATGCAACCGGATCAATCAACAAAATATTTTATTCATACTATTGAGCCAAAAGCCACTCGAAGATAAGAGTCATTGTTAGTTGGATGATGAACAATGCTATGAGAGGATTGAATACGATGAATGGAATGGATAAAATTTGATTACCTAAGAGGCCGGCTCGATAAGTATTGGTTGACATTGGACTTGAAAATGACCATGTTGTAGTCTATAGGGAAACAGTCCCGTGGTGATGTGTTCCAAAGATGGGAAGTTCTTGCAAAGAAACTATTTATGTTTATTTTTTTTAGTTGTCTATTTGTTTGATAAAAACTTGTTTGCAATAAATAAGTCGATAGCATTATCCCCTTTCCTTTCTTATTTACTTAAAAATGAATAAAAAATATGACAAGATTGACTTACGTAGGCAAAACAGAAATCAATAAGGATGCTGTTTGGTAAATTAATTTATTGGTTCTGATTTTAAAAAAGCTAGCTGTAGTTACCCGGCATTGCCTGGGTGAACGGCTTAGGAAAATAATTAAAAATATAATCATGTTTACAATTTTTCTTTCAATAGGTTTTTTTAAAATTCTTTTCAGTTTTCCCTTATTTTATTTTTGATTTCAATAAATAAAATTCGATTGATAGTAAATAAAATAAAATAATTCAAAGTTACGTATAGGCGAGAATGGAATGGATTTTGATTTGATTGTAATCAGCATTCCTATTTTTATATCTGAAGTATTTCTATGATAATAAAGAATCTTCTCTTTTGTATTGGTTGGAGTCATTTATTATCCTCATGTGTCCAAGAGGAATGCGGAATGACATGAAAAGCCAAGAGAATTAGCACCTTTATTTCTTTTTAATCCTTACCAAAAAAAAAATCGTAGAAACTAAATTCTTCATTGCTTTTCTAACCATCATAAATACGTTTTTCTACATTGGAACAAGCGTGAAGATGATCTTGCATGAAAACTTGTAGCGTTGATCCTAGGGACGCATCTTTGGAAATGTACGGAGACGCACGTTGACAATTAAAAATGGTTATAAGTGGCAAATGAGAAAAACGAACAAAAGTGCATGTTATGAATGATTAAGAATGGGTCACCATTTGGCAAGTGCTAAATTCACCAACCAGGGTTGTGAATAAAAGAAATAAAAACATGGTTAACGAACAAAACATATTTAGATTTATACAAATTTACGGTGGTGTGAAAAATACTTTGAGCGAGTAAATTGTCCATTAGAAAAGTAAGAAGTTCTCATTTTTGTAGAATGTTTGAAGTGTGGAAGAAGACATGTGTTAGAAGTGTACATGTCTATATGTTTGTTTTCTGTCAGTGTGAATATGCAGCTTTTGTCAGTGTGTGAATACATGTGAATTTCTGTGCGTGTGAGTTTACCTCCCCTGGCCTCGAAGGGCAGGGTGAGCGTAATATCATGCCGCATTCTGTCTTGTTTATAGTTTTGTTGGAGTCTCTCTATTTTTTTGTTATCGAGTTTGTTGTTTGTATGAGAAATTGGTATTTCAAACAGGCTTACTATGTTTCATTTCCATTGGTTGAAAATTGTAGAATTCACAACTTTATGTGAAATCATGTTTTATTATGAGGGGGGGGGGGGGGGGGGTAGCACAAAACAATTGATTTCATTGTCTCCTATTTCCACACTCAATACAGAAAGTAAGAAATGAAAAGAGATGAAAGAGTAAGCTAGTGAATGGAGAAAGAAAGAGAGTAGCTTATACAAGCTAGTAATTTTTTTATGTACGTTTGTATCGTGTCTCTACCTCCTCACAAGCTCCTGTTCAATGCTTTAAACATGACCATCAAATTAGAATCTGATTAGAAATTAATTTAATAAAAAACTAACAGCACAATTGTGTAAGGTAGCTTGTATTTTTAGGTTGTCTAAATAAATTGCTAAAATTAAAAACATCAAATCGATACTACATACTCTTTACTCATTGTGAGTATTTTTTAGTCCTTCTGCATCAATTTTTAATCCATAAATATCAACCAAAGTATTCTGACAATAATCCGCATGAGTCGTTATTTTCTCATCATTTCACTTTGAAGAGCAACTTTTTCAGCAACAAATCTCTCAAAAATACTTAACAATTGTTGACTCTCTTTAAGAAACATGCATGAAAAGAAGCAATTTCTTTATTGTCGCCTCTACGCTGGAACTCTCTTCTTAATTCACAAACCCCCTCTTTCTCCTTATGACGTCATTCTCTATCTGGTTATCTCTACTAATTCACATTCCCACATTTAGAAGTTATCTGGCCTTTTAACCTCCTTAGACAGCTTTGTCTTTGAATATTATGAGTACTTTCTCCTTCTCTCCCTCCATTTAATGTCACTTTTCCCTTGTTCGGGATTCAGATATTTTCGATATTTCACAATCTCGCTCTCCAGTCCTCACAGTTCAGTGGGTCAACTGTATCCAAATTCTATTCCGTACAGTCTTGTCCAATCACTTGCTTCCAAGTTTTCCTTGACTGGCCAACCTTCCTGCGATTCAAGACATCCATGCTTCTATAATTCAGGAGGATGAACACTCCACATAACTGTACCAGCACAGTCGATTCATCTTTAGGATAACCATTATGCTGAGCAAATGTAGTGCTTTCAGCAAATCCTTCAACTTAATGTATTGGGTTTGGTCAGATTTTACACTGCAGATCCATCTAATCATGGAGTTCAGTAGGATGAGAAAGGACCCAGCAGTCGCTGCCATATAACATGACTCTCCTGACACAGCTGCTATACAAATTACCTTGTGTGTAGTATGCAATGTTATCAGAGGCAGCAACTCACAAAATTTTGCCCATCTAAATTAACAATTACCTAGTACTCAAAACTAGTTGATTTATCCCCCTTAATCTAGTCCTGTTTGTTAAATTGAACCCAGAAGCATAGGGGATGAGCCTACGAATCTCTTCATGGCATCACTTTTGGGGAAAGTCGACTAAATTGGCATCCGCTTGAATGAAATTCATCTGATGCTCACTGAAAAAGAGCAAAGATCATGCTCCCATTTTTTTTTTTTTAATTATTTTTTTGCAAGCACCCCTAATCATGAACTAGAGATAATTGTTTTGGAATTTTTAAGATGAGGATTGATAATTTGAATTATTCGAACTACTGTTCTCACCTTCGGTGTTATTCTTACAATATTTCGGCTGATGTACACTCTGACCTTCTTCAGGTGCGTTTTGTCAAACTCTGGAATCTGGTACTATGAATAAAAGTGCTAAGTATAATCGGTTCTAAGTGACAGTCTTTTGAAGGTTGAAAGTTCAATCTTCAGTATGGGTGCAATACTAAGAATACAATTACAAATTATTTAAGACTAAAACCTGGTCATGGATGACGGAACGAGAGCAGGTTACCCCCATAAATTAAATAAAGAGGTACATTCGAAATTCTGTACAGATTTCTGAAGAAAGTCGGAAGTTACATCGTCCAAAATGTTGTGAGAATAACATTCAAGATGAGAACAGTAGTCTGAATAATACAAATTAGAAATGATTTTCCTCAGTAAAGAAACAGCTTTAAAAAAAAACGATAATATTACGCAAAGAAATCAGTGTTCTATTTGCCACATGTTATTCAATTCACAGATTTGTATGCACAAAGATTCATAGTGAAATCTAACAGCTCAAATTTTCAAATCAACTCAGTTCAGCTCTGATTTCTTTTTTCAAGAAAAATCATTCCGCAGATAAAGAGTAACTTGGGATTGTTTAATTTTTTTTTTTTTTTTTCACAGGTGAAAATTTAATTGTGGGAAAATTAGCTGCTGATTTAAATTTAGCTTCATGTTTTATTTTTTGGGGAGAGGGGGAGTACATTTGAACAAGGAAAACATCACTGCCACCTAGGAAGAAGCACATAAAATTTAACTGCGATTATCTCCCTTTACCTTGCCTTGTCTTTTTTTAAAGAAAACAATTGAACTCATCACAGAAATTGGGTAAATAAAATGAAAAAGAAATTTGTTATGTTTGCATGTTATCTGGTTGATATGATGAGAAAATATTAAATAAATATTTATAAATTTTTTTTTTATCTTACCATTTGTTTTATCTATTTGTTATCATTTTATAATAAAAATTTTGTAAAAAATGTTTCAGAAAAAAAGTTTGTATTTTGCAGGGGAAAAACCAAAATGTCCAGTAAAAAAACAATTACTTTTTGGGCTATAAACTATAAACGGGCAGTTGTCGACTGGAGTTTGATGGATACCATTCTGACTTTTGACTTGGCCCAAAATAAATATGTAAATAAAATACAATAATGGATTTTAAATTAGAGTTAAAATCTATTATTGAATTCTACAAAAGAAATTATCAAAATCAAATAAAATCCTGGTAAAAATAAACAATTTAAAAAAATCTTATTTAATTTTTTCATGTGCATAACAAATTCTTGATGGATCAAATCCTTGAACCATTAGAAACTTTTCAGTAGAAGCAAATATTCAGTTATCTCTATTTATATAAAATTAGGTATGTGTATTTACAGGATTCACTCCTAAATTAATGAATCGATCATTATGAATTTTGGAACATAGCTGTGGGGTAAGGGGTTACAAGTTGGGCTATATTCACTTCAAGTTTTATAAAAAGGGTGTGGAAGCTCTTTGTGAAAATTCAGATATCTCAGATTTTTGTGAAATTTTAACAAATCTTGGACATCAATTAATAAATATTCCACAAATTTTAGTTTCTTTGGAGTATTTTATAGGATTTTAGGGGGCCTAATATGGACACAACCTCCCATTCGTTCAGATTAGGCATTACATACCAATTGAGCAAGATTTTCTTAATTAAAATTTTTTATGAAGACCTGGTAAATTTTAGACATTTTCTAAAATAAAAATCATGTAATGGATTTTTGTCAAAATTAGAATAAGGATTCTAGACATAATGCATATATATCTTGATGTTAAGGGATATAAAAGTGGTGCAAAACTGTTCTGGGAATTAATTTTACCCGTCCTGGGACGGGTATTCTTTTAGTTCTTTATAAAATTAGTTTCACTTACAAATTTCACTCACAAATTTTAAATTACACCAAGATTGCAAGTTATATATTCGATTACTTTTTTTGTTTACTGTTTCAATTTGAAAATTCAATTTTTTCAGATTTTCATTAAATTTGATCCATATCTATTAAACACCAATTAAGCAAGATTCCCTGAATTTCAGTTTCTTTAATAAGAAATCTTAAGCCTTAAATTTGAGACATTTTCTAGAATCAAAATTGTAATAAAGATTTTAGACATAAGGTTTAGTATCATTATATATTGATTTTAATCTTCATAAGGGGACATAAAAATGGTGTAAAACTGTTCTGTTCAGGGAATTAATTTTACCCGTCCTGGGACAGATATTCTTCTAGTTCTTTCATTTTCTGTCAATTTGATAAATAAGACTGACTATCACTGACCAGTCCAATTCCTAGTTTCATTCATTATAAGAATGATAGAAATTTTGTTAGAAACTTCCCATGCCTTTGCCATTTGTTCAGGTCGTCTCTCATGTAATGAATGGGACCGGCTTCTGTGTATTTGTGTGCAGAGAATCGATCCTAATTAATCCAAAGCCTTCCATTACACTCGTTTTTGTTTTAGGTCAACCTATTCCCTGTTCTTATCTCTAGTTCAGACTTAATCAGTATACCAATATTATTACTCCCATGAGTCTCCACTGTACCTTAGTTAAAAATGTGTAATCTTCTTAACAAGTTCAACCTTGTCGACATAATCCTTGTTCTTACCTCTAAATCAGACACAATCATACAATATTATTACTCCCATAAGTCTTCACTATACCTTAGTTAATAATGTTAAATCCCGAATATAGAATCATTAAGAATCTTGTAGAGTTACCCCCCTTAGACCGACTGACAGCTGCAAAGTCCGGACTCGGATTAAATCTTAATTTAAATTCCCTTTAGATTGATTTAAAGTCTTTTAATCCAGACCTTGATTTTAAATTTGGATTTGATTGAAGAAAACAACACACAAGTACAAAATGTTTGAAATGGATAGGTGACGGCGGCTACCAGCTCAAAACCTGCGGCCGCAGCCACCTATCAATTTCAAACATTTTGTTCATTTGCCAGACAATCATCCTGAAGAAATTTTATAATAAATACAAATCGTTGATGAATACATAAATAATATTTTTTGGTTTTCCTTTTTCAATTTCCATTATGTTGAACACTTTCTTCCTTTCTTTATCATATATATATATATACATACACACGGACTGGCACGTTGTATTCAACTTAGAATGCCAGCTCATATTTCCGACTGAAATAGTGTTAATGGATCAGTGTCCGATATTGTCATTTGGTTTCTTAATTTGAAAAAAGTTTTCGTCATTGAATTAACGGTTCTATTTGAGGAAACTGTTGATTGCGCAAGTTGGAAAAATATGAAGATCTACGAGAACAATATGTCAGAAATGGCTGGAAAACCATTGTATTTCCTATCAAAGTCGGATGCCAAGGTTTTATTGCCAACTCAACCTTCGCATTCTTCACTAATCTTAGTCTTTCGCCATCTGTCAAGAAGAAATACATAAAGAAAATACAAGACAAGGCTCTATCCTACATCAGCATGAATGTGTCAATCCCACAGAGTGACGACCATCCAACAAAGTCTGGTAGTATCGTGATCAAAAACTTTCCTGGTGGGACTAAAAAGGTCGATAAAGGCAGATCCAAGTCAGTCGATGTCGAAACTGGCAAAAAAGCGCAATGTGAGTCGCAGAACTATCAGCAGAGCAATCAACGAAGACCTTGGGATGAAGTCCTACGTTAGGAGACGCCGTAATCTCCTCACTGCCCGTTCAAAAGCTATCAGAGTGGAAAGATGCCCCAAGCTTATCAACCATCTGAAACACAAAGGAGGACATGTGCGCATTTTTGTTGATGATAAAAAGTTCATCGTAGATGAGGTTCCAAATTGCCAGAACACCTGAGTTATTGCCTGTGACCTTTCGGACGTTCCTCTTGTGATGCAGAGCAAAAATTCTGCTTCTGTGATGGTTTTTGCAGCCGTGGCAAGTGATGGAAAGGTGATGCTTCCTCATTTCATCAGAGCGGGTCTTAAAATCAACACAGCGGAGTATTTGAACATTCTTAATAATGTTTAATTGCCTTGGATACGTAGTAACTACGACCCTACGAAAGTCATGCTCATTCAAGACTCGGCATCAGCGCATGGATCAAAGAAAGTCCAAGATTTAATGAAGGAGAATCTTCCCTTGTTTGTTCCGAAGGATATTTGGCCCAGCAGCTCTCCAGATCTAAATGTTTGCGACTATTATCTATTCGGCGGCATCGAGGGACAGATTAATGTCAATCCACACCCAAATACAAACTCATTGAAGACAGCCATTCAACGAGCATTTCGCAATCTCAATCTCAATAAAATAAAGAGAAGCTGTTCACGGATTCGTCAAAGAATCTCCAAAATAATTGATGCAAAGGGTGCTCATATTGAATAATTTTGTTCAATACTAGACTGTAAGTAATTAAATAAATAAATGCTAAAATGATATCTTTCAATATTTAATCCTTTAAGTTACGAATTTTGTAAAAATAAAAAAGTACCAATTTAGCTGCCGCGACCCTGTATATATATATATATATATATATATATATATATATAATCAATATATATAATATATATATATATAATCAATATATATATATATATATATATATAATCAATATATATATATATATATATAATCTAAATAATATATATATATATATATATATAATC
>OY744515.1:72185508-72188008 GCA_963556195.1 Sepiola atlantica
CTCCCAGGCTTTGCCTCTCCTCTTTGGGGAGGAGTAAGTTGATAGCTTACTGCCTGAGGCGCCCCTACCGGGGAATGCCGACGGGGCTGTCCAGGCAATTTTTAATGGCTAAAGCGCTCACCTTCTCGGGCGCTGGCTTTTCAAATCCCACTTTCCGACCTTGTGTCACATACTCCTATAGTGGGTAGGTGTTAAATATAGAGGACATTCCTATTCATGTTTTACCGACAATTCGTTGGTTTTTCTTGGCAAAAGCCAAGAAAAACCAACGAACAAAAGCCTAGGACCCCTTGTAGTAAATGTGGAGGACCTCATGGGTACAATGCATGTTGGTACCATAAGAGAATAACGTGTGACCTATGCAAACGAGCAGGGCACAAGGCCTCATATTGCAGAGCAAAAGTAGGAAAAAAGAACTACATAAAAACTGCAAAAGGGACCCTTCACCAACAGAGAACATAAGGAAATATGTTACGGTGAGAATCGGAAATAGAGAAGTAAATCTGCAACTCGATTCAGGGTCGGATATATCGATTATAAATGTTCACACGTGGAAGAAATTAGGTAAGACCACGATGATGAAGACGAATAAAATCGCAAGATCGGTAACTGGTGAAAAGATACATTTTGAGGGTGAATTAATTATTAATGTGTCACTAAAAAGAAAGACAAAAAAGTTAAAAGTATTCGTTCTTAGGAACACATCAAATTTATTTGGATCTGACTGGATCCAAGAATTTGAATTATGGGACTCGCCAATGAGTGATTTTTGTCAAAAAGTCGAAAATTTAACGGCCGAAGCCGTCAAACTAAAAAAAGATCTAAAAAAATGTTTTCCAAGTGTTTTTTCTGAAAAGCTTGGATGCTGCACGAACATAAAAGCGAGATCCGAATTGCTGGATGAAGCAAAACCAATATTCAAAAAACCGCCGAATACTACAGTTCCTAAAAAGAGGTATTTACCTGGGGAAAAGGTATTTTTCCAGGTACATAAAAATAATAGTATGATGTAGGAACTAGGAAAGGTCAAGCAGGGGATCGGGCGGATGGTTTACATAATCGAAGGTCCAAAATTCACTCACAAGAAGCATTTGAACCAAATTCGGAAACGTGTCACTGATGACGACAGACAACCTCCTGTTGAACAAGAAGTAATGGACCATATATATGACACGTTCGACCTGGTAACACCACAAGCAGCCGGACAACGCCGATCTTCCAGAGAAAGAAAAAGGATCGATCCCATAGAGATCAATCCCAGAAAAAAGAGCTATACGATCATTCCAGGGGAATGAAAAGCTCGGGAGGGGGTGTTGTGAGGTACAAATCACCCCTATTGAAGAACTAATGGAAGCAACCATCTATAATAAATACCATGGTTGCAAAGACTCAAACAGAGGACATTCCTATTCATGTTTTACCGCATGGTAGGAATCCGGTCATCTCCTACCACATTTAGGGGCGTTACTGTATTGCTATGAATAAATACATTGTATATTTTAACCTGTCACAATTTGTGGTTGTTATCTTTGTGACCCCTAGCACGGGTCTACAACAATATATATATACATATATATACATATTTATATATACATATATAAATACACATATATTTATATTTTGTATAATTAGGCAACAATTCTTCTTTTATAAATATCTGGTTGAACAGGAGTGCCAACTTCTGTTTATTTCTTTTTGTGATCCAATCTTTCTATTCGACGAACAATAGATCTTGTACTATTAACCAAGGAGTGTAGGAAATCTCCATATTTGACGCAAACGTTTTCGCCCATCATTGGTCGTCTTCAGGCGGGTGATTGAATAATGCAAAACAAAATTGGTGAATTTATTTAAGAAGACGTTTCCATGTGATTAAAATCATTAAAAACATTCAACAGCATTTCAACACGCCTTTGCACTCATCATAACGGGCATGGTTGATGTTGGGCTTTTTTAATTGAATGAACAATGCTTCCATTATAGGGAGGCGAATACCGCTAAATGACATAGCCAGAATAGATATTCTACCGGTTAAGATATTTCTAAAATTATCTTTGGAGATGTTATGTGTTGTAAGGTGTTTGTAAATGGAGATTTGAGGGGAGGTACGGTGGCAAGTTAGTCGATGTGAAATACTAGTTCTAGTCATGCCAATATACGTGTTGTTGGCGGAGACACATTCTACGATAGGACATTTAAACACGTATATGGCATTACTAGTTTTAAGTAAACAATTTTCAGTAAGATTATGTTTTATTAGTAAAAGTCTTGCTTTAAACCTTTTATAGTAAATAATAAATCTAATTTTAATGTTGTTATTTACGGGGGATGTATAATATTTGTTCGACGAACAGAAAGATTGGATCACAAAAAGAATATAACCAAGTTGGCACTCCTGTTCAACCTAATACATAAATATATATATATATATATATACACATATATATATATACATATTTATATAACCATATATATATACATATATATACACATTTATATA
>OY744515.1:72193008-72223008 GCA_963556195.1 Sepiola atlantica
GGGTCAGGCCGAATTTTTTAGGGGTCAGGACAAATTTTTTTGTTTCTTGTTTGTTTTGAACTCAATATATTTCTCAGTGTTGGGGAAGAGTGAAAAATTAGTCGGGAGGGCGGCTGGAGATATTGAGGGGTCGGGGAAAATTTTAGGGGTCAGGGCGAACTTTTTAGGGGTCAGGCCAAATTTTTTTTTTTTATTTGAACTCAAAATATTTCCCAAGTTGGAGGAGAGGGAAAATTAGTTGGGATGGGGGGGGCTGGAGAGATTGAGGGGTCGGGGAAAATTTTAGGGGTCAGGCCGAACTTTTTATGGGTCAGGCAAAATCTTTTTCTTTTTTTTTTGTTCTGAACTTAAAATATTTCTCAGGGTTGGGGGAGATTGAAAAATAAGTTGGGAGGGGGGCTGGGGAGATTGAGGGGTCGGGGAAAATTTTAGGGGTCAGGCCGAACTTTTTAGGGGTAAGGCCAATTTTTTTCTTTTTTTTGTTCTGAACTCAAAATATTTCTCACGGTTGGGGAAGAATAAATATTTAGTTGGGAGGGGGGCTGAAGTGATTGAGGGGTCGGGGAAAATTTTAGGGGTTAGGCTAAATTTTTTTGTTTTTTTTTGTTTTTAACACAAAATATTTTTCACTCTCTCTCAACCCTGAGAAATATTTTGTTTTCAAACAAAAATAAAAAGTAAAAAATTTGGCCTGACCCCTAAAAAGTTTGGCCTGACACCTAAAATATTCCCCGACCCCTCAATCGCTCCATCCCCCGATCAAAACTAATTTTTCACACTCCCCACACACTGAGAAATATTTTGCGTTCAAAACAAAAAAAAAAAAAAAAATTTGGCCTGACCCCTAAAATTTACCCCGATACCTCAATCTCTCCAGCCCCCCATCGTAACTAATTTTTAACTCTCCCCCAACCTTGAGATATATTTTGAGTTCAAATCACACACAAAAAAAATAATTTGGCCTGACCCCTAAAAAGTTCGGCCTGACCCCTAAAATTTTCCCCGACCCCTCAATCTCTCCACCCTCACTCCCAACTAATTTTTGACTCTCCTCCAACCCTGAGAAATATTTTGAGTTCAAAACAACAAATAAAAAAAAAAAATTTGGCCTGACTCTTAAAAAGTTCGGCCTGACCCCTAAAATTTTCCCCGACCCCTTAATTACTCCAGCCTCCCCATCCAAACTAATTTTTTACTCTCCCCCAATCCTGAGAAATATTTTGAGTTCAAAACAAAAAAGAAAAAAATTTGGGCTGACCCATAAAAAGTTCGCCCGACCCCTACAATTTTCCCCGACCCCTCAATCTCTCTAGCCCCACATCCCAACTAATTTTTCACTCTCCTCCATCCCATAGAAATATTTTGAGTTCAAAACAAAACAAAAAAAATAAATTTGGCCTGACCCCTAAAATTTTTCCCGACCCCTCAATCTCTCCCGCCCTCCATCCCAACTAATTTTTCACTATCCCCCAACCCTGAGAAATATTTTGAGTTAAAAACCAAAATGAAAAGAAAAAAATTTGGCCTGACCTCTAGAAATTCGGCCTGACCCCTAAAATTTTCCCCGACCCTTCAATCTCTCCAGCCCCCCATCCCAACTAATTTTTCACTCTACCCCAACCCTGAGAAATATTTTGAGTTCAAAACAAAGAACACCAAAAAAATTTGGCCTAACCCCTAAAAAGTTCGGCCTGACCCCATAAATTGTACCCAACCACTTAATCTCTCTAGCCCTCCATCCCAACAAATTTTTCACTTTCCCCCAATGCTGAGAAATATTTTGAGTTCAAAACAAAAAAAAAGAAAAAAATTTGACCTGACCCCTAAAAAGTTCAGCTTGACCCCTCAAATTTTCCCCGACCCCTCAATCTCTCTAGCCCCCCATCCAAACTAATTTTTCACTCTCCCCCATCCCTGAGAAATATTTTGAGTTCAAAACCAAAACAAAAAAAAAAATTTGGCCTGACCCTAAAAAATTCCGCTTGACCCCTAAAATTTTCCCCGACCCTTCAATCTCTCCAACCCCCCAAACACAACTAATGTTTCACTCTCCCCCAACACTGAGAAATATTTTGAGTGCATAACAAAAAAACAAACAAATTTGGCCTTACCCTTACAAAGTTCGGCCTGACCCCTAAAATTTTCCCCGACCTTTCAATCTCTTCAGCCCCTAATCCAAACTAATTTTTCACTCTCCCCCAACCCTGAGAAATATTTTGAGTTCAAAACCAAAATAAAAAAAATAAAATTTTGCCTGATCCCTTAAAAGTTTGGCTTGACCCCTAAAATTTTCCCCGACCCATCAATCTCTCCAGCCCCCCATCCTAACTAATTTTTCACTCTCCCCCAATCCTGAGAAATATTTTCAGTTCAAAACCAAAATAAAAAGAAACAAAATTTGGGTTGACCCCTAAAAGGTTCCGCTTGACCCCTAAAATTTTCACCGACCCGTCAATCTCTCCAGCCCCCCATCCCAACTAATGTTTCACTCTCCCCCAACACTGAGAAATATTTTGAGTTCAAAACAAAAAAAAGAAAAAAATTTGGCCTGACCCCTAAAAAGTTCGGCCTGACCCCTATAATTTTCCCCGACCCCTCAATCTCTCCAGCTCCCCATCCCAACTAATTTTTCACTCTCCCCCAACCCTGATAAATATTTTGAGTTCAAAACAAAAAAAAGAAAAAAATTTGGCCTGACCCCTAAAAAGTTCGGCCTGACCCCTAAAATTTTCCCCGACCCCTCAATCTCTCCAGCCCTCCATCCCAACTAATTTTTCACTCTACCCCAAGCCTGAGAAATATTTTTAGTTCAAAACCAAAATAAAAAGAAATTGGCCTGACCCTTACAAAGTTCGGCTTGACCCCTAAAATTTTCCCCGACCCCTCAATCTCTCCAGCCCCCCCATCCCAACTAATTTTTCACTCTCCCTCATCCCTGAGAAATATTTTGAGTTCAAAACAAAAAAAAAAACAAATAAATTTTGCCTGACCCCTAAAAAGTTTGGCCTGACCCCTAAAATTTTCCCGACCCCTAAATCTCTTCCGCACTCGATCCCAACTAATTTTTCACTATCCCCTTACCCTGAGAAATATTTTGAGTTGAAAAAAAAAAAAAAATTTGGCCTGACCCCTTAAATGTTCGGCCTGACCCCTAAAATTGTACCCGACCACTTAATCTCTCCAGCCCCCCATCCCAACAAATTTTTCACTTTCCCCCAATGCTGAGAAATATTTTGAGTTCAAAACAAAAAAAAGAAAAAATTTGACCTGACCCCTAAAAAGTTCGCCCTGACCCCTAAAATTTTCCCCGACCCCTCAATCTCTCTAGCCCCCCCTCCCAACTAATTTTTCACTCTGCCCCAACCATGAGAAATATTTGAGTTCAAAACAACAAAAAAAAAGAAAAAAATTTGGCCTGACCCCTAAAATTTTCATACAAATATAAGTGAAAACAGTGGGGGAGCATAATTATTTCTCTTACTTTACTTATTGAGACATTATTTGACATGTATACAAATATTGGTGAAAACAATGGTGGAGCATAATTATTTCTCTTCTTACTTTACTTATTGAGACGTTATTTAATATGTATACAGATATTAGTGAAAACAATGGTGGAGCATAATTATTTCTCTTACTATTCTTATTGAGACGTTATTTAATATGTATACAAATATAAGTGAAAACAATGGCGGAGCATAATTTTTCTCTTGTTACTTTACTTATTTAGACGTTATTAAATATGTATACAAATATTAGTGAAAACAATGGTGGAGCATAATTATTTCTCTTACTATTCTTATTTAGACGTTATTTAATATGTATACAAATATTAGTGAAAACAATGGTGGAGCATAATTATTTATTACTTTAATTTTACTGATACTACACTAACTTCACACCTCTCAAAAAGAAGGAGGTAACACCTGGGAGGATGGTATCATGTCAAAAGAAGAAATGCGGTTAGAATTAAGCAACCCTTGCTTTACTATAACCTCGTGTTCAAAAAAGTGCCGTTATTGATTAAGCAATCCTTGCTTCACTATGGACTCATGTTCAAAAAAGTGCAGGTATGGATTAAGCAACACTTGCTACACTATAAACTCATGTTCAAAAAAGTACCGTTAAGGAATAAGCAACCCTTGCTTCACTATGGACTCATGTTCAAAAAAGTGCCGTTAGCGATTCCCTTTGGCGTCATTTCCTGTTAAAATCGTGACTTTGCATTATGCCGACAATCCCCCTGAGGCGCTCCACCGGCGAATGCCGACACCCCCACCCCTAATTTGACCTGAAGCAGTCACACCGCCGCACTATCTCTACAACTCTCAATAAGGAGGAGGTAATGCCAAGGAGGGTGGTATCATAACAGAACAGGCGTACGGGAGGAAGGGAAGGTAGAAAGGGTGGGAGTGAGAGGGAAAGAAGGGTTTTAGTGTGAGGGATTTTCTTCCCTACACTCTTTTCCTCTGACGTCATTTCCTGTTAAAAGCGTGACTTTGCATATTTCTAAAATTATACATGACTAGCGGGGCTACCCGGCGTTGCTCGGGGTCATAAAAACATATAATTGAAGAAAAATCACGTGTGTAACATCTTTATATTCAAACTTCTATTTCTGCCCCTCTCTCTATAGCTGTCTCTTTATCTTTCTACCTTTCTCTTCCCTGGTCGCCCCATTTCACCGCTACTTTCTAATTTTGCCTTTTGCGAAAGCTGCTTCTTCCCCATCATTTATCCTACGTTGCTCAGGGCAATAGTATGACATATTTCTATAAAAAGTACCACATCTATCTGCGCCTTCTATATAGGTACTTATATCACCCCTGGTGTTCATACTATATAATTATCTATCGCAACCCACTGTGCACATACAATATATGTACCTATCGCCGCCCAGGGCAGATACTACATACGTACCTATCGCCGGCCTGATGCGAATGCTGAATTCGTTCTTATCGTCGCCTTGGTGCGCGTGCTAAATACGTACCTATCGCCGCCTTGTTTTTGCGTGCTACATACGTACTGATCGCCGCCCCGGAGCGCATGCTAAATATACACCTATCACAGCCCTGGTGCGCATTCTATATACATACTTACTGCCATCCCTGTGCACATGCTATATAGTACCTATCGCCACCTTTATGCACGTACCTATTGCCACCCTGGTCACATACTATATATATATACCTATCACCGCCCCGGTGCACATACTATATTCGTATCTATCGCCGCCCTGGTGTGCATACTATATACTTACCTACAAAATATTTTGAGTTAAAAAAAAAAAAAAAAAAATTCGCCCGACCCCCTACAATTTTCCCCGACCCCTCAATCTCTCCAGCCCCCTAATTTTTCACTCTCCCCCAACCCCGAGAAATATTTTGAGTTCAAAACAAAAAAAAAACAAATAAACATTTGGCCTGACCCCTAAACTTTTCCCCGATCCCTCATTCTCTCCAGCCCCCATCGCAACAAGTTTTTCACTCTCCCCAACCATGAGAAATATTTTGAGTTAAAACAACAAAAAAAAAAGAAAAAATTTGGCCTGACCCCTAAAAAGTTCGGCCTGACCCCTTAAAATTTCTATGACCCCTCATTCTCTCCAGCACCCATCCCAACTAATTTTTAACTCTACCCCAACCATAGGAAATATTTTGAGTTGAAAACAAAAAAAAAAAAAAATTTGGCCTGACCCTCTAAAAAGTTCGGCCTGACCCCTAAAATTTTCCTCAACCTCTCAAGCCCCCTAATTTTTCACTCTCCCCCAACCCTGAGAAATATTTTGAGTTCAAAACAAAACAGAAAACTTTGGCCTGACTCCTAAAATTTTCCCCGACCCCTCAATCTCTCTAGCCCCCTAATTTTTCACTCTCCTACAACCCTGAGAAATATTTTGAGTTCAAAACAAAAAAAACAAAAAAATTTGGCCTGATCCCTAAAAAGTTCGGCCTGACCCCTAAAATTTTCCCCGACCCCTCAATCTCTCCATCCCAACTAATTTTTTACTCTACCCCAACCCTGAGAAATATTTTTAGTTCAAAACCAAAATAAAAAGAAATTGGCCTGACCCTTACAAAGTTCGGCTTGACCCCTAAAATTTTCCCGACCCCTCAGTCTCTCCAGCCCCCCCATCCCAACTAATTTTTCACTCTTCCGTAAACCTGAGAAATATTTTGAGTTCAAAACAAAAAAAAAATTTCTTTAAATTTTGCCTGACCCCTAAAAAGTTCGGCCTGACCCCTTAAAATTTCTCTGACCCCTCATTCTCTCCAGCACCCATCACAACTAATTTTTAACTCTACCCCAACCCTGAGAAATATTTTGAGTTCCAAACAAATAAAAGAGAAAAAATTTGGCCTGACCCCTAAAAATATCTCCGACACCTCAATCTCTCAAGCCCCCCCCCCCCAACTAATTTTTCACTCTCCCCCAAACCTGAGAAATATTGAGTGCCGTTATTGATTATACAACACTTGCGTCACTATAAACGCATGTTTCAAACAGTGCCGTTGGTTAAGCAACCCTTGCTTCACTATGGACTCATGTTCAAAAAAGAGCCGTTAGGATTTCCATCTGACGTCATTTCCTGTTAAAATCGTGACGATGATAGCATTGTTTTTTTATCAAATTAGTACTAAACAACGTTTAAAAGCGATGAAAAAAGCGTGACTTTGCCTATTTCTAAAATTATACATGACGTCATTGTTTTTTTCTCAAATTAGTACTAAACAACGTTGAAAAATGTTCATCATTCAATGTTCATCATTCAACTGGAAGTAAAAGAAAAAAAATACCTGTTTTAAGAGAAACTGTCTCCTTTTGGACGTTGCCCATTCTAATCCTTAAATCCATTTGCATTTATAAAACCTGGGAATATATATATATATATATATATATATACAATTTGAGTGCAACTGATTAAAAAAAACAAACAAGTAAAAATGTGTTCATGAATATTTTATTTTTTTATTATTAATTTTAAGTGAAAAACTGAAAAGAAAAATTAGACAAAAACAATTTACACTGAAGCGGGAAAATGATCCATCAGATATGACCAAACGGTATAATTAATGTAGACTGGCAGAAGTGACAATGTTGTTGGAAGTATGACACAAAAAAGCCAAACTCACTCACAACGGCTAGAGATTGACAGTGAGAAGAGGGAGGGAGTGGAGTTGCTGCTAGATCATCCCAATCAACAACAGTCATCATGAGGGTCACGTTCCTTCTGCTCAGGGTTTAATTTAATCATGTCATCAATTCTAAGAATAGTAATAGCAGCCTCAGTAGCAAATTTTAAAGCTTTAATCTTAGACACGGCCGGTTCCAATACACCTGCTTTTTTGTTGTCACGCACTGTTCCTTCGTGCAAGTCCAAACCAATCCTGAAAAATAAAAGATGAAGTGTTCAACCATTTCATAATTTGCTTTATATATCATCGTTCTTCATACATCGTAACAAAGATTCGAAGAAGGGGTTTATGTATGATTGAGATGTTGGGAGAAGAAAAGAAAAAAATTTGAAGTAGCCAACAAATTTAAGCAGGTGACGAGTAGCAAGATTAGATAAGGAAATGGTAATTAGAATGACAAGATGGCAGTTCAGGCCAGGTAACCACATAAAGAATCCAGATCCTACCATATTAAAACTCGTCAAATAATCAAGACCCTTGGGTCACTAATTGAGCTAGAGTTGGATTGAAAAATAAAAAGTGAGTCTGCGAAACTTCTTTAAAAAAAATGTGCAAGACAAAATTAGTCTCTTTTTGGTACATCTCCACTCTGCCGCTATGGGTAAAATAGCAGAAATATCTGTGGTAATATTCCCTATCGTTTATAATAGACTATTCCAATAATTAGAGATCAAGAGATATAGAGATAGAGAGATCGAGAGAGAGATCAAGATCGAGATCAAGAGAGAGAGAGAGAGAGATCAAGAGAGAGATCGAGAGATCGAGAGATAGATATCCCGAGAGAGAGATAGATAGATAGATATCCCGAGAGAGAGATAGATAGATAGATAGATATCCCGAGAGAGAGATAGATAGATATCCCGAGAGAGATAGATAGATATCCCGAGAGAGAGATAGATAGATATCCCGAGAGAGAGAGAGATAGATAGATATCCCGAGAGAGAGATAGAAATACTCTATAAAATAAGAGAAAGGAGAGGGGGTCATACAACAGTGCTGGAGAGTAAGAGACAGATTTAGTAAGAAATGGGTGACTTGGTGAATTACAACTGATGGCTAATTGGAACAATTATAATGGATTTTTTTTTTAAACATAACTCGATTCCAATAGCAAAGAATATTTTAGCATGTATTTTGTGTGATGAAAATATATAGGAAAAAACCTGCAGGGAAACAAAGGTTGATTAACTCAGATTTAGTATAATAATAGATAAAAAAAATATATAACAGTCTGTAAGTAAATAAGAGAAAGCCAGAACAGAACATCTTTTCAAAATTAGATCTACAAATTTGGACTTGTAACCTATGTAATGCTTATTACATTTATTGCAGGAAATAAGCTAGTAAACAGTTGTCTTAACCAGTAGTTTACGTGAGATTTTAAATTATATTATATATATATATATTATTTCATGTATCCACATTTTTATGTTATAAGGAGATATAATCTTTTATGTATCAATTTTCAGTATTTTATTTTTATTTAGCCTGACGATTTCCTACGGGTATGAAACGCGGAAGCCTCTGTGTAGCTTAATTGCCATAAATATATTTTTATAACATATATATATATATATATATAAAAAATCTCACATAGACATAAAATATAATTATCAACGGACATGTGTTTCGATGTCATACGATTCATCAGCATGGATAATTATATTTCAAAAATAAATACATAAGTGCTCGTAACTCTAGCGTTTAGGTAAAATACTTCAGAATACATTTAGTTGTCTTTATCACCAAAAAACAATATAGGCAAACAATGTATACAAATAAAGTTGCAGTTCCTGTGTTTGTTTTGAAGATATACCCTCATAACTATATATTCTGAAACTACATTAAGGTATATTTCATTTTGATAAAAGGGAATAATATAATATTATGGTGCTCTCTATTCATGTTTCGCAGCCATAAAAAAAATGCATTTATCTTATTTTTAACTTGAAATTAAAAAAAAAAAAAAAAAAAAAAGAAATGCTACTACAATGTTTCAGCTTGGAGCAGGAGTGCAATCGAGGGGGATTAAAAACTATAAATTTTCAATTAATGTCATTTTACTTGCACCCTCTCCACCAACCTAACCAATGAATGCTGAGTACATTATTCCACCCCATCCCTAAAATTGAACATTATAAAATGTAACCAATAATTAAAAAAAAAAATGTAATCTTTGCACAAACTGTAGACTAAAATAGAAATGGTAAACAACTTAGAACGTCTTACCATTTAAGATCTAAATGTTCTGGCTTTGTTTGGGCCATATTGTGATAAGCACGCAGCTTAGCTACCAATTCTGTAGAGTCTTGTGCAGCATTCACTGCCAACTGTTTAGGGATCACCAATAGGGAATGAGCAAATTCAGCAATCGCCAATTGTTCACGGGAACCCTTAAAACAAAAACAAAAATGAAAACCATTAGAAATTTGATTCAAAGTTTATTTTGAACTACAGTTGCAATTTTTACTTAAAAAAAAGACAAAAAAAAAACTTGTTAATTGACCAAAATTAAAAGATAAAAAAAAAAAATTAAAAAGGTTAAAAAAACTTCAAATTATGAATTTTCGAATTAAATCAAAATAGAATCAATATTAGTTGTGGTTATTACTCAATGGGTTATGATTAGCCTATTTTGTGTATATGATGTATTTACCAAAGATGTAGCAAAATTTTCTAAATATATAGAAAGAGCGGCTTCTACGGCTCCACCTCCAGGAACGACAGACTTAGATTCTAGCACTCGTTTGACAACACACATAGCATCATGTATTGACCGTTCCATTTCATCACACATGTAGTCATTGGCACCGCGGAGGATGATAGAAGCAGCAGAATGAACTTTGGGCCTGAAGATAAAAAAAATTTAAAAAATTTCATTCAAAATTATAAATACAAAAATCTGAGAATTTCAAAATTTCATGTCATTTCAAATCTAAATAAACATTCCAGTTGTAATTATCAAGCATTCTTGATAATTCAATTGAGATTATAAAATTAATGTAAAAAAAAAAAAAAAAAAAAAAAAAAGGCGTAGTTATAGAATATAGAAATTTTTACAAAAATTTTTTGAACGTAATGGATCCTGAGCAACGTCGGGTAAATGCAGCTAATAATGAATAAAATAAAGTTTAATAAACATTCCAAACTGTTCATAAATATTTGGTCTTAAAAAATAAATAAAAATTTAACATTTTTTATACTTGAACAATTTGTAGTCTAATAGATAATTAACTGAACACAAGTATTTTATCTTTGAAGACAGCTAAGCAATTAATACGTCAAACTGTTCCGACAATAGGAAAAAAAGAAAAAAATTAATTTCCTAATCGTAAAAAATAATAATCTTTGTGCAAAATACAAGCTGACATATGGTAAACAATGTGGAACCTCTTACCAACTGTAGTGATAATACAGCCAGTGGAAGATCAGCAGAAATTTCAGAAAAAAATTAAAATTCTGTGGCAATTCTCGATTGCCAAAATAGAGAAGTGAGGGGGGAAGTATTAAAAAAGAAAGTTTGAAAGAACTTACCCCTTAATGATAATAAGTTCATCATCACAAACTCTCTCCATAGAAACCTGTTCAGCCTGACCCAATTGGGACACTTCAAAAGTCTCTTCACCTTCCAAATTCGACATATTCATAGTAAGAGTAGCTGCATAAAAAGATAAACAATGCCATTTAGTAAAAGCTGAATTAAAATACAATAGACTTTACACAATTTTACTTTACAAAGGAAAAAAAGTGTGTTAAATTTCTATTTCATTTTGTTAAGAGGTGGAAGCAAAAAGAACATAAAAATAAAGTTCTTTTTGGCTTGTAATTCTTTTATAGGAATTTAAAAATAATCTTCAATTAATGAAGCATTTATAAGAAAATAAACAATCACTGGAGATTTTTTAAGTTGAATTTACCAGACATTAAGAATACAAGAAATAAAATATGGTTAAAAAAAATACTTTTAATATAATCTTTGAATACACAAACAATGTAAAATTATACTTCTGATAAAATCTTTACAGTAATTGATGTGTACACTTTTCTTTTAAACTCCCAAAAATGTTTAATCAGGAAAATTTTTAAGCAAAATGAATGACTCATTAAAAGTGATATAAGCTCTTCAAGGATTGTATAGAATATAAAAAATAATGTCACGACAGTTTAAAGGTTTAGTTTTCAAATTCCACACTTTCAGCCTGAAATATTCATATATGTATTAATGCAAAGTTATGTGCATAACATTTACTTTAAACTTTTTGCCTTTGAAAGATTAACAGTGTGTGTATAAATATATAAAATCTTTTTACTATTTCATTGTTATATCGTAAATATTAATCTTTTTTCTCACATTTACTTCAGTATTCAATACACAAGTAGAGCTTAGTAGGAGTAATATAAAAATATATTAATAGCATGTCACATAAAAACGTTTGTTTCATTCAAGCTATACATATATGTATGCATACCTCCAGTTGCTTTAGCGATCCTTTTTAAGTCAACTTGTTTGCAGCGTCTTACAGCCATAGCTTTTGCTTCTACAAAATATTTAAGGCAAAGATCGTCTATTCCACCAGAAACGAGAATCACATTAGCACCAGTTGCCAAAATCTTTTCAACTCTCTCCTTTGTGATGTCAGATTCCCTGAAAAAGAGAAAGTCATTTTTAACTTTTAAAGTTATATCAACAGAGAATTACATTTATGAAAATTTATTTTGCAGATTTAGTTTTAGAATGCAATATGAATTTCATTTCATGTAATTCATTAGAAAATTGGTTGTGTTTGCAGGAAAAAAGGATAGGATTATAAAGTTAATTCATCCAGATTTTTTTGCCAGCAAGAAATATACTGTTCCCCATGCGTATAACTGTTCACCTATGACAAAGAAGAACAGCAAAATAATGGGTGAAAAATAAAAAAAATTCATGGAGGACAGAATTTCTATATATAAAAAAAAAAAAAAAAAAAAAAAAATTGTTTAAGTTTGCATAAAAAAAAAAGATTAACAAGATGTTATTCAGCTAAATCCAAATAACTTAAAACAATTGACTTAAATTCTAGGCAGAAAATCGAGTCAGATCTCCAAGATGGTTCATAATCCCACCTTAGGCTCTTAGGTGTGTATAGGGCGTTTTTTGGGGGGATTATTTTTACATGAACCTTGATGGCAATTTGGCTTTTGTTGCTGTTCCAATTTTAAACTTATATTTCAGTAATTGTTCGAAATCATTTCCTAAATTTTCTGAGCACGACAAAATATTATAAAAAACGAAACTTATATTTTGAAAACTTGAGAAAAACTTTCTGTATAATTTTCAATAAACTGTTTTGAAATTTAACACAACAAATAAACTTAACTATCCCACAAAGCTAGAATAAAAGTTGAAATAAATTTGAGTATTTATGCTGCATAAAAAGCACTTCAATCTCAGAAAAAAAAAAATTAAATAAATAAAAAAAATATTTTCTACATTTTATTTTAAAGGAGTTTTAGGCTCAATTTAATTGCCTCCCAATAAGGGCAAAATTATACACAAGGTCAGTTTTTAAGTGGGAAATATCAAGCTCTCTAAAAGGGAATAAAAAAAGTAAACATTATCTCAGGCGAGGGGAAGATTTCTCCTCCTGGTGACAGCACCAAAACATTTTGATTCTGGCTAGGAGTTTTTGTTTAAAACAAACTTCCCTCTTATGCTGATAAAATATTTGATTAATGATAAAAAATGAGCCAGACTTATCAGAAACAAACACATTCTGGAATCTGGTACGACCAAGAGACCACAAGAAATATATACTATAACAATTATCTGGTCAATTGGGGAGAGGAAAATTAATGTTCTTAACTTCTTTACTAATTCAATGTTTGACAGGACTTTAATGGAATATCTATGTAACTCATATAGATATCAAGTGTTAGCCGCAGGAAGTAAACCTTTGATTTCTGAGAACTTCGACTGAAGTAAAATGAAACATAAGCCCCTACAAAAAGCTTTTTCACACTTTACAACAAATGATAAAAATCGATCATAAAATTTGTTTTTTTATAATTATAACACAATTGCTTGTTTGCAGGAAAAGAAGGATAGGATTATAAAGTTAATTCATCCAGATTTTTTCCCCAGCAGGAAATTTACTGTTTCCCATGCGTATAACTGTTCATCTATGACAAAGAAGAACAGCAAAATAATGGGAAAGAAACAGAGGACTGGAAATAAAAAATACAAAACAATGATGCTGCCAAATTACAGGAATTTAAAAAAAGTTTAAATTTTTTTAAAACTTAATTTTGTTGCATATTCTATAGCTAACTGAAAATATTCACACCTCTGCACTTGGGTCTACATGCATCTTAAAGATAATTTAGCCTTTTGTTAGCATTTTAATTTAAAACTAGTTTTGGTGATCGTTCAAAATCAGGTTCTAAACTTTCTTAGCACAACAACTTTTGAATTCAAATAGTTACCCCATCACATTTTAACAACATGCACTAAAATAATTATTCATTTAAATCCTAAGCCCTGCATTTGATGTATAATTTCATTTTACATTTTAAATCTTTGGTGTTAAAATTAAGTGGGACTTTTTATTTTCCAAGACAAAATTTTGTACCCTTCAAGTAAAATTCAATTAAAATTATCTTAATTTAAAAATGATTTCAATGTGTTTAAAAATAGGAAGGATCTAAATGAAGTTAGAATTCATGGAAAGTCCTCGTTACAAAATTGTACCTGTAAGAAAAAGGATAGATTTAAAGTTAATCCATTCATATTTTTATCCAACAGGAAATTTATTGTTTCCCATGCGTATAACTGTTCATCTACGACAAAGAAAAACAGCAAAATAACGGGAAATAAACATTCACCGAGGACAGTTTCCATAACTAAATGTTGTTGAAGTTTACATAAAAATAAGATTAACAAGCTAGATCAAAATATCCATATAATTGCAATTAAAACAATTAACTTCAAGCAGAAAATCAAGTTGGTTATCTATGAGGAGGGTGGTTTATATTATCGTCAATCGATCCCACCCTAGGCTCTGGGGCGTGTACAGGGTAGACATTTACAAATTATAGGTTACCATAAAAATATAATTTAAAAAGTTTTACCTTTAAATTTAGAGAAAAATATTTTCTACAATTTTCAATATAATAAGAATAAGTTAGTTCTGAAATTTAACACACCAACTAAATTTGAGGAACTATTCCACAAAGGTAAAACAATTAAAAATTGAAACTAATTGAATATTCATGAGAGGAAATAAAAACATTTACATATTAAAATCTCAATAAAAATAAAAGTAAAAAAAAATAATTAAATACTATATTTTATTTTAACGTAGAATATTTTATCCTATTTACATGCCTTCCAATATAAGCAAAGTTAGACAATGTTTATTTTTAATGTGGAGAATATCCAGCTCCCCAAAAAGACGAATTCTGAATTGGAAATAAATATTACCTCAGTCAAGGAGGATTTCCCTCTGAGGACAGCACAGACGCTACACTTTGATCGTAGCTAAAAGGAGTTTTTGTCTAAAACACTCATTTTAATGTTGATAAAGCATTTGAGCATTTATGGTTAATGAAGAAAAAAAAAGAGCCAGACTGTTTGATTGAACAGAGACAAACACATTCAGACACAGAATTTGAATGCCTACTAGACACCATCCTTGAGTGTCTAAGGTCTGTCTGTCAAGAGGTTTGTCAGGACAAACTGGCATGAGGATACTTCCGACAAGTAAACCCTGACCATAACAGTATTCAAAGCCCAAATAAGATCCCCTCGGAATGGCTACACAAGGAATGGTGCACTTATTACTAGTGATGTTACCTCAAGTAATAACAGTAAGCTGGATACTCCACTAGACTAGATGAATTCTTGTCCTGGAATCCGGCAAGACCAAAGAGACCACAAGAAATATATACTATAAGATAGTTAACTGGTAAATTGGGAAGAGGAAAATAATTGTTCTTCACTCCTTTACTAGCTCAACATCTAAGAGGTAAAAGAGGAACTTAATTAAACGCTCAGATATTTGTATCTCATATAGAGATCAAGTGAAGGGCCCCTTTACTTGATCTCTATATGATAGAAAAAGGATAGATTTAAAGTTAATTCATCCAGATTTTTTTCCGGCAGGAAATTTACTGTTTTCCATGCATATAACTGTTCGCCTATGGCAAAGAACAGCAAAATAATGGGAAATTCACCGAGGACAAAATATTCATGAGAGAAGAAAAACATTTAAATATTTAAATCCCGGGGAAAAGTCAATAAAATAATAAAAATACTATATTTTATTTTTTTGGCTCCAATGAGGGCAAAGTTAGACACAAGGTCGTTTTTAATGTGGATAATATCAAATTCTCCCAAAAAGGGATTCTGAATTGGAAACAAAAATAAAATTACCTCAGACTAAGAGGATTTCTCCTGAGGACAGCACAGATACACTGTGATTCTAGCTAGGTGTTTTGTACTTTTCTTTTAATGCTAATAAAATATTATTTGGAAGCATTTATGGTCAACGATAAAAACGAGAGACTGTTTGGTGCTTATATCAGAACGACTAGCCAATGAAAGAAATTCCTTTACGCTATAACAAAATCATAAAAATTGCCCAAAACAAAGTCAAAATTCTTATGAGAAAAATGCTTATATTTGCAAGAAAAAAAAGATAAGATTATAAAGTTAATTCATCCAGATTTTTTCCAGCAGGAAATTTACTTTTTCCCATGCGTATAACTGTTCATCTATGACAAAGAAGAACAGCAAAATAACGGGAAATAAACATTCAGAGGACTTGGAACAAGCACTAGGAAAAAATATACAAAGTAACACATTGAATTATTTTTATTTATTATTATTAATCAAATATTTACTGAAATTAAAATACAATTGCATATTCAAGCTTCATGAATCATAAGTTATATTCCCCTGGCTTGCATACAAGGTTGATACTGCATTTGTCAAGTAATCAGCACTCTTATATCAGCTTATTTGCTATCTGTAGCTCTTAGCTTATTTATAAATTTAAGAGTTAAAAGAAAAGAAAAACAAAAATGAAAGTAAAGACTCCGGAACAATTCCATGTAAATAAGTACAAATAAACTTACCTCTTTCTCATATTTTCAAGTTTTTCAGGATCTTCAATAAGAAGTTGCACACCAAGTTTCATCTTTTCTTTTCTTAGACCAAAATCGAGGCAAGCAATTTTGGCTCCAACAATAATTCTTGGCATTGCTAAAGAAAAAAAAAAAAGTTATAGGAAACAATGGAAGAAATTTTTGTTATTACCTAAAATGAAATTTTTAGTGTTTTGAATATTGCTGGCATGTGTATATCGGTCTGGGAACACAGGATTCAGAGTTATAGGCCATTAAAACAAATAATGATCATTCTTTATTGTAATCATCTAACACGTACAATTAGTGTGATAGTGCACTGTTATTTGTACATATGAGATATACACTATCTTCGTGACAGGATCATAACTAAAATAAGCCTGGGCCTGGTTTTACATACACCAAGACAACCGAAAGACCATGCAAAGGAAGAATTGTAGCAAAAAGGAAATTAGACTAGTAATTAGTAATGGAGTGCCATTACAAAAGCAACCCCCACACAAAGAGGCTCCTTTATACATGTAGAACATAATACCAAAGTGTTGTGGACTGATCCGGATTCACCCATAGTGACAGGATGGATTCGTTAGGTCACTATGAAATCGACACTTTCCCTTACCAAGGAGAACCGTTTAGCGAACCACTTAGCACATCTGCCTAGAGCCGGTAATGGCGACCAACTTATTGTAATTAAGTATTCTTAATACAATTCCTATTCCTTTAAATTCCTGTCTTGGTTTCTTATTTACATTCTTATGATATATCACAAAGTTATGTCATCAATTTTACAAACACCATGCATATCAGAAATGTTCCACATCTGAAGAAACCGATCAATCCGTTCGGCCTCTGAAGAAACCGATCAATCCGTTCGGCCTCTGAAGAAACCGATCAATCCGTTCGGCCTCTGAAGAAACCGATCAATCCGTTCGGCCTCTGAAGAAACCGATCAATCCGTTCGGCCTCTGAAGAAACCGATCAATCCGTTCGGCCTCTGAAGAAACCGATCAATCCGTTCGGCCTCTGAAGAAACCGATCAATCCGTTCGGCCTCTGAAGAAACCGATCAATCCGTTCGGCCTCTGAAGAAACCGATCAATCCGTTCGGCCTCTGAAGAAACCGATCAATCCGTTCGGCCTCTGAAGAAACCGATCAATCCGTTCGGCCTCTGAAGAAACCGATCAATCCGTTCGGCCTCTGAAGAAACCGATCAATCCGTTCGGCCTCTGAAGAAACCGATCAATCCGTTCGGCCTCTGAAGAAACCGATCAATCCGTTCGGCCTCTGAAGAAACCGATCAATCCGTTCGGCCTCTGAAGAAACCGATCAATCCGTTCGGCCTCTGAAGAAACCGATCAATCCGTTCGGCCTCTGAAGAAACCGATCAATCCGTTCGGCCTCTGAAGAAACCGATCAATCCGTTCGGCCTCTGAAGAAACCGATCAATCCGTTCGGCCTCTGAAGAAACCGATCAATCCGTTCGGCCTCTGAAGAAACCGATCAATCCGTTCGGCCTCTGAAGAAACCGATCAATCCGTTCGGCCTCTGAAGAAACCGATCAATCCGTTCGGCCTCTGAAGAAACCGATCAATCCGTTCGGCCTCTGAAGAAACCGATCAATCCGTTCGGCCTCTGAAGAAACCGATCAATCCGTTCGGCCTCTGAAGAAACCGATCAATCCGTTCGGCCTCTGAAGAAACCGATCAATCCGTTCGGCCTCTGAAGAAACCGATCAAGTCTACTGAAGTAAAAATAGAAAAGTCATGGAGAAGGATAAAAATATGCTATTAAAATTATGCTATATAAAATTATTCAATAATTATAATAAAATGTTTACTAAATCAAGATTCAGGATATGTTCAAGAATTAATAAAAAAAGTTTCATACCTCTTGAAGCAATTGTGCAGTTTAGAGCGTAACCATTGACTAAGATACTTTCTTTACTGCTCCGTCCATGAGCTTTCAGGACATTAACAGCTTTAACTGGATATCTAGAGTTGCCTTTACTGTCGGTAACCTTGACAGCCATTATAGCATCTACAACCATCTTGGAAAAGAAATCAGCTTCACTGGGAGAGAAAGTAAAGGAATACAAAAAGGCAAAAACTCGACTATATTTCTTGAAGAAAGACCAGCAAAAAGTTAATACTACCACTAAAAGATAAAATACTAAAAACAAAAACGGTTTCATTGTACAAGACGGACGAGGAATTCTTTAGTATTTTTACAATAACTTTTCATTCGTGTGCTCGCATGGATGGATTTATTTTTTTTCTTTCGGGTGGAAAAATAAAGAAAATTTCCATTTGTCAGCGTCGATATTCAAATGCAAAGTCTTGTTCGTATTTGGTAACTAATATAAAATCCCATTACAATGACTATTATTAACATAGAATTCCTTGAAAATGGCTAATCAAATAGCCAAAAGCAAATAAAAACATTGAAACATCAGTTGGAAAGTTCTTTGTCAGTTTTATACAATAAAGAAAATTTAGTACCTAAATATACTTCGATATAATATTTACAACTACGAGTAATACCACTTCTTTTTTTTTTTTTTAAGAAAACAATTTAGATTATAATCAAGAAAAAAGCCCATCTCATATTCTAGGTTTAGAAAAAGTAATTTTCAAAATGGGAAACAATTCTAATAAGTACAGTATAAAAATGCAATTACAAGATTTAAATCGAATTTAATTGTATTATATCTGGTGCAAAATATTCAGTAGGTTAAATCCTGCACATAATGTCACTCAATAAGTACCGAACCGAATTAATAAACGCTTTTTAGACAAAATTCAACTTTATTCATCAACATAGTGTATCATTCCAGAAGACCGATTCCAAAGCTTTTCTAACAATTTGATGCCTGTTTTGTTTAGCGATTGGTCTTTAGCCTCAAAAGACGCCTCAGTTTCCGATATAACTTCTTCATTGTAGCCACATCTTTCTGTGGAGCATTCTTTTGAGGTCTGCAAACAGCCATATCTGAAAAATAGGGTTAGTGCAGAAGCAATTAAAAGTGCCATTCATACAGCTTTTCCATCGTTGCGATCAACTTGTGATACAGTGTATTGTCTAGGTAAAAGGAACTTTTTTCTTTTTAATTTGTAGGCGTTTTTTTGACAATTTCTTCCTTCAAACGCACCAATAATGCTATATAATATTCACTATTGATGGTGCTACCTTTCTCAACGTAGTCGATGAAAATACCTCACGTAGACCAAAACCTTGCCTGCTGATGTTTGCATTTTTAGACGATTTTGCCGAATTTGGGCGACTTGACGAATGTGTTTTCAGTCAGCATACCATTTCTTAATCGATGTTTCCGACAGAGTAAGGTGCGAATAAAACTTATCAAACTATTGCTTTGCGTGAACAGTATTTTTCCCATCAGAAAGCAATGCATTATTAATACACAAAATTCGTTTTTTCCATTGTTTTGAACATTTGCAACAGTAGCTTGACTTAGCTGTAATTTGTAAACTAATTAACATATTGGGCTCCAATTTTGACATAACATTTGAAGGTTAGTACTTTGTAAAAATCATGCATTTTATTATTTTTTTTTTAAATTTGATTTATTAGTGGGACCATCTATTTGGAAGACCCGGGACTTAGTGAGTGATGAGTTAAATGGAATTATAATATATATATATATAATATATATATATATATAATATAATATATAATATATATATATATAATATAATATAATATATATAATATATAATATAATATAATATATATAATATATATATTATATATAATATATATATATTATATATAATATATATATTATATATAATATACAGGGTGTTTCAAAAGTCTTGGGAACATTACAAATGCGTATATCTCATGAACTATTCCAGGTAGAAAAATGAAACTGGTGCAATTTTAAAGCTTGCTTAATCAAGTTTTTGGTCATACTAATGATTTTTGTGTTATCTTTCCAGGTGCAGTAATGGCGTTCTCTAAACAAGACAAGGCATTTTGCGTCCTCCAATTTGCAAAGACTGAATCGTGGACATGTGTTCAGCGTGCATTTCGCAGGAAATTTAAAAAAGAAGCCCCTGAAAGGAAATCCATTGTCAGATGGCATGCTAAATTTGTGAAAGATAGGTGTTTGTGCCCAAGTAAGTGAACAGGTCGCCCTTCAACTTCAGAAGATGCAGTTGAGCAAGTTCGGACAGCCTTTCCCCGTAAATCAGTGAGAAGAGCCAGCAGGGAACTTCAGCTTGCTCCAGCAACTGTCTGGCGTGTCTTAAGGAAACGACTGCAAATGGTACCTTACAAGCTCAAGTTGGTCCAAAAGTTGAAGGACACTGATAAGCCACTTCGCCGTGACTTTTGCATTGCAATGCAAGAGAAGTTGGAAGATAACGGCTTTGATGACCGGATTGTTTTTAGCGATGAGGCGACCTTGAATGGCAAAGTTAACAAGCATAACACTCGCATATGGGGTACTGAGAATCCTCATGAACTTCTTGAGCAAAAGTGAACGTGTTTTGTGCAATTTCCAAGAAAGGTGTCTATGGACCGTTCTTCTTTGAAGAGGCAACTATCACTGGTGAATCCTATCTCAACATGCTGGAAGACTGGTTAATGGCTCAGTTGGAACAAGCAGAATCTGATGACTTCATTTTTCAACAAGATGGTGCACCACCACACTGGAGTCTTAGAGTAAGGCAGTTTCTTAACACAAGGCTGCCTGGTAGATGGATTGGGAGATCTGGGCGAGGTGATGACGTTCTCATGCCCTGGCCTCCTAGGTCTCCAGATCTTACCCCGTGTGACTTTTTCCTTTGGAGCTTTGTCAAGCAACAAGTCTATGTGCCGCCCCTTCCAAGAGATATTGACGAACTAAAGGCTCGAGTAACGGCAGTTGTGGGAACCATTGACGTCAAGATGCTGGACCGCGTTTGGCAGGAAATGGACTATCGACTAGATGTCTGCCGTGTGACGAATGGTGCTCATATTGAGCAACTTTGAAGATTCCCCACAAAACTTGAAACTTTAACCTTTCCAACGGTACCAATTTCATTTTTCAACTAATAGTTTTTGAGTTATTAAAAATCGTTATGTTCCCAAGACTTTTGAAACACCCTGTATATATATATCATAAAAATTCTTTTTTTTTTTTTTTTAATTAATGTGTTATTATATATATATATATATATTATATATATATATATACACACAAAAAAAAAAAATTAAGATAGTCTAAAATATAAGGCATTTTGAATTTTGTAAAATAAATATTCAATAGAATTAAATTATAAAAATATATTTCACAATAGACATGAAAAACAAAGACTTTTCTTTTACATAAATTATATTTAAAAGATAAAAAGAAAGAACATAGTACAATATAAAATTTTAAAGGATACGCTCCAATCAACTTGCTCGACATACTCGTCTTGGCAGCATTTACAATACATTCACTGTCTAATTCCTCGGTACCAACACACAGATTTTCTTGAATGTAGCGACAAGCCTCTCTGAAAGAAAATATTTAAATTGTTACAGTAAAAAATAATTAATAACATTTTATAATATATATAAAAAAAGAAATATGATGAAAACTGGCATTTTCTCATGGCAATGATGTTTCAAAGACAAAAATATTACAAAAATAAACTTAATAGCAGGCATTAGGAAAAAAGTTCTGAGTAGTTATTACATAATAGTAAGAGATATGAAGTCTTTATTAATCTTGAAATTGATAAAAAAAAAAACAACCTTTGACTTCATACATACTACTAAGCAAGCCTTACAATACTTATGAAAATAAGTTTTCATAAGATGTAGTTTGCTTGAAGTATTGTGTGTAATACATATATAGAGGAGTCATACAAGGCTATCACATTTGAAAAAAATGAAAATATGTCAGTGGTTAGGAGGACAAAAATGAATTTTCTTATGGTAACAACTTCGATAACCTCAATAGCTCCACCATCCAGATATACTTTCTCCACATCTGAGTTCTCATCCGTCTCCATTGTCTCACTTCTTGCACACAAATTGGTTATCTTCTCTCAATCTACCAGTAATTACTGGTAGATTGCACTTCTTGTGTACACAATGCTTACAGATACAAGAAATTCTGTCGTAGCCGATTGGCTCGAGAATTGATGCAAACCCAGCAGAATGTAGAAAAGACATTTAATTTTATTTAAAAAATAATGAAGCAATTTTCTTTTATTGAATACAGAAAATGTAATACAATCGATGAAGAAAATACTTCTAAATGAATAAATGCAAAAGATTTTTCCGTCTCCTTACTATATAACATAAAAACAGGTTGTATTTATTTAATTCTATGATACAATACAGCATTTTGAAATACTGTACACATAGGAAACTGCAAATACTCTCAAATACATTTAGGTCTTCCTAATTTGCATATTTATAATATAAACAGCTTTTAATAAAGTAACATTCTGTAATATAGTTGTAATTTTGCAGGTTCACATTTTCTTATATATATACGCAATATTTTTGTCGAAAGTAAAACATCTGAGGTAGCTCGGATATTGAGAATAGATACTACACTTTGATCTTAGCCAAGGAACCATAAAAATAATGTTTTTATCTATATTATTGTATTATCTTTTAATGGAGATTGGTTCTGTTATATGCCCATCCTCCCAGGAATTACCTCCTTTTTAAGGGAGTGGGGTAATGTAATATCGTTTCTGGTATTATGAGACCATCTTTCCAAGGACTACCTTTTTTTTTTGGGGGGGGGGGTAGTGTACTATCTGTTCTGTTGTCATGATATCCTCCTAGGCATCAACTCCTCCTGGAGGGGGGGGGGGGTCGTTTATCATGATACTATACTCTTAGTCATTACCTCCTCGTTCGGGGTTCAGTGTAGAATATGTTCGTTCAGCATTATATCATCCTCTCAGGCTAGCAATTTTTGCTAGTATTTCATAATGATACAATACATCATGCAGTTTTAATAAGTAAAATTAAGTTACATTAACAAGGGTATGAAACCAATTAAATATATGTAAAAAAAAAGGGACATTTTTTTTTTAATACCTGTCTCTAAATAAGTATAACAGATTTAATTTCTTATCCGATTCGATCGACAACTAACCAAGTGAAAAACCTCGCTCCTAGTCAAAATTCAGCAGAGGCGTTAAACAGGCCTAATATCTGGATTAGGTTTTTCTCAAGCTTCAGTATTGACCCATAATCATGTAAAATGTCTAAAGGCATCAGAAACGAAGGACTTTATCAATACTTGAAAGTCTATAGAGAAAGAATGTTACTGCCAAGTAACAATTACAAATTTAAGTACTAAAAGAATGACAAAACTTAATTTTCAAACCTACAATCTAAAATTGTCCTGTAAAAAAAGAAACAAAAATTTGAAGAGTAAAATTAACTTACTTGCAAGCCAACCTATAACCACTGATAATTGTAGTTGGATGGATTTTACTTTTGACTAATTCATCAGCATTCTTTAAGAGCTCTCCGGCAACGATTACCTAATAAAAAATTTTCAGTTTGTTTTACAATTTAGAAATATTACGGAAACTTTTGAATTATTCGATCTCAATTTACATTCAAATACAATCTAAAACCAGTGAAACATTTTAATAAGAGTACAAGATTTTTTCACCACCATAATGGAACCATCAGAAAAAAGAATTTGCATTTCCCCCAAATCAAAATATCGACTTATTTCTTCAAAACAGTTGAATCCAAGAAGATGAATGCATATTTCAACAATTTAAAAGTTTTGAAGAGTGAACTGTCGTGATGATAGAAATGACGAGTTATGAAAATATTAAACAACCACCATTATACTCAGTTTAACCTCCATTTTACATGTTGGCATGTGTTGGATGGCAGAAATTTACTTCCAAACTAACCTCCCCTGGCCAAGTCAACTTTAACTAACTGCTGTCTTAACTGTTCTACATCTACTAACCCAAGAACTCTTGTCCATTTTTTCAACGTGGCCATACCATTGAACTCTCCTGTTCTGCACACATCTTCCTATAATATTCAGATTTAATCTTCCTTTGAGGTCATCACATCTAAGCCCATCTTTAAGACTCACATTACACACCCACCGTATAATTCTCATATCATTTCTCTGCATGCAACATGTCCTCAATTCACTGGTTAGGTTTCATTTCTATACATCACACTGTGTACACTTGCCTGATAGACTCTTCCCTTGGCCGACAGTGGTAATCAAACAATCCAGTCATATCAGATATTACATGTGAATGGTGCAGATATTGTATAAAATTTTTTTTTTTTTTAAAAGCGCACATTTTACAGGAAGTAAAATCGTCATTGACCCTCATCTCCCCACCCATCCGGGTGGGGAGATGAGGGTCAATGACGATTTGACAGCAAAAAATTGTTTTTTTTTAACTAGAAGGTAAGAGAGTAAACTTTGATATTGACCTTGTTGAATTTGTCCTTTGAGCAACCACAGTTGAATGATTCATTTAAATGATTGTCATTTTATTAGACTTTTACGGCATATCAACCTTGTTTGGATCATTTAATGCCAAATCCAATGATTTTTTTATGCTTCAAGTTCTTAATATCTCCAAATATTTATAGACTTGTTTGTTTTATAGGCATATATTTTATCAATAGTCTAAATAATAGATTCTATTTAACACATAGATGAGACCCAATGTCAAATACAGTCATTTTGTTTGATAAAAGTTTCTATGCTTTAATTTCTTAATATCTTTAAATATTTATTCATGGTGTACATTTCTGCATAACTTTTTTATATAAAGTCATTTAAAAAATATTAACTTGATTTATATACATTTTTTGTGGTTATTGTTAGTTCTTAAAAATCTCCCATATAGATAAAGGTAAGAATATAGTTTCTATTTCAGTTTTTTTTTAAAAATAATTATTTCATGTGCTAATTTATAGGAGCTAAATCAATAGATTCAGTGAGAATATTCTATTGTGTGCAGTCTGGCAGGCACGACACCATCGATTGCTGTTTAAGCAAATAATCCTTAGGCAAAGTCAGCTCGGTTTCCATTTTCCTAATATAGGTTTGATTATTAAGAATGTGCTATGTTTATTGCTGCTCAAGCCATGTTGCCCTTGTTATATTTGTTTATTTTTAAGTCTGTATACATAACTTAAACATTTTTTCAGGAACTATATTTAAGGCAGACTTTGTCGTTTTATCAGCTTGGTCCTTTCCACTGATTCCTGAATGAGTGGAATCCAACATAGTAATATTTTATTTTCGTTTGACATCATTTCTGATTTATAGAAAAGCTTTATTATTCAGAGTTGTAAAATGTATTGCTTCGTAATGAGGTAAATATTGACAGCAAAATAAAAAAAACAAAGAAATTTTTATTTTAAAATGAGATCGGTATCATATTCTGATGTTTCTACACTGAAAAATTTAAGTATTATGCTGCTGATTTTGTTTAGGTGAACATTGTTTATTTTGCAATCTCTGTTTTCGTGTTAGGTTTCCATAGATAAGGGTTGATTTGTTTGAGCTCTGTTTGGGAGGTTGTTGGGTGTCTAGAGAGGGTTTTCTCGATTGGAAGGATAATAGTGTCATTTGCTCTTTTTAAGTAGATTTTATTGTAGATACAGAATTTTGAGGGAAGACTTGTTTAGCTGGAGGCATGGAAAACTAACTTCTTTTAGTTGAGATTTTGTCTGTATTCAGATTTAGGATGACACTTCTGACATTCGGAAATAGAAAGGTTTTGCCACAGTTGTGTTACTCTTGAGTAAGAGCTGAGAAGAGTTTCAATGATTTTTCGTACTTCAGGAAAAGGAATATCTTTAGTGGTTTAAGTTACTTTTATAATCTTTCCCCGGTTTTGTTGAGTCTTGACACTTTGCACATTTTAGCAGAATGCATGTGGAATTCTGGCCGATCGAGAACATTCTTTTTCATAACTTTTGCAGATTTTCGTTTTTATGGTGTGCAAATTTTTGACCTGTGGAGAGTAGTGGTTCTTAATAGTAATTCTCTATATTTTATTTTCTCTACGTTCACTATTACTGTGTCGCTTCAGATGGATTTCACCGATTTGGGTGCCACATTTGCAAAGAGAAATCTTTCTATTAGAAAGGGAGTTGCAATGGATTCCTGTATAAGTCTGCATAAAGTTTTTGGGTTAATTTTTTGCAGGATCAAAAAATTGTTTAAAAATGTTGATTAACTATGAAATGTCCATTTATCTTGGTCCAACAGAACTATATCGTATACTAATACCAAGAGAGAAATAAATTTTTACAGATATGAAGAATATCTCATGTTAAAATTCTATGATTTTTGTTACATAGCCATCTCTTGGAAAAAGGATAAGAAAATTTGACCTGAGAGCGGGCTTGACATAACCAGCCAAATGATTAGATCAGCCTCTGCAACCGACGGCCAGTTCAAGGGCCAAAAGTGGTGTGTTGGAGTCTAAGAACAAATGTATTGCCCATCCTCAATCCACATCATCCTGTCTATAGGCATCATAGGTAATCACTCATGACTAACAGATGGCCCTATGGGGATAAGGGTGTCTAGCACTTCTACAGAAGAGCAACTGGCATAACTTACAGCTGACAGGGCAAGGAAATTAAGGGATGACCCAACACTTCCCAAATTGGGACACCACCACAGAATATAGTTTAAGCTCATATGCAGAACTGGGTTGGATAGAGTTTGAATAGTTAATAGGGTAGGCAGAAGAAAACAAAAGGTAGAAAGAGCTAGAAAAGGTAGAAAGAGCTAGAAAAGGTAGAAAGAGCTAGAAAAGATAATTTCTGGGTGAAGTTTGTGTGGGATGAACATCTTTCCACAAGCATGTGTTAAATAGTGGCCCTGTGAGGCTGGACATATGTGTGAGAGATCGCTTGGCTTGGCTTGGCTTGGCTTGCGCCATTTAGTGCGGGTGAACTCGTACAACAGAGTGCAAAATAAACTGGTTCTCAGTTGGAGCTCACAAACGTTGACAGGGCCACCACGTTGACGAGACCTCAGGTCAAGGGTCATGGTGCACAGGGGTTCTGTGATGTCACGGGCTTTTCTGTGGGAAGCAGTTTTGCCAGTCTGGGTTTTGGAAGCAACTATGTAGTCCGAAATGAGAAATGGGAATTTATTTCTCTAAGAGAGAATACAGGCATGAGATTTCTTCTTCCTCTCCTCTTCGAATGGCTAAGGACTTAAGCTAGGAATTAACTACGATAGAGTAGTAATTTGGTCTCTTCCTTAACATTGGTGAAACATCTCAAGATCGATGGTAGACTGACGCCTGAATAAAACAAAATCAAAGTAAAAGATTGTTTCCTCGTGAATTTTGTTGGGAAGGTTTTTGTTGTAGACACAGCGGACGGCGATGTTCACGGCAGTACATAAACGAAGAAAGAACTCAACCACTAGACGACATCAAGATGGCGCCCCTCCACGACGAAGAAGAGAAGGTACTAGAAATTAAAGACTATGCAACATATTCGTTTTTGGTGTTAAAAATGACCAGTTGTTTAAGCATGAACATTTGACACGAACAGAAGTTTCCACGGGGGCAGAAAGAAAATAATTTTTTTAAAAAGTAATGGTAAAATTAGTGTTAAAAACCCGGATGTTAAAAATGCCTTAACGAAAAAGTTTGAAAACGCTTCTAAACTTTCATATTTCGAGAAGCGTTTAGGAGACCTTCCGTGGCGATAATTTTCATTGGAATGTAACAAATGCGTTTTGGTGACCGTGACCAGTGCCCCCCACATGGAGGTGTTCACGGCAGTACAGAAGCGAAGACAACATCGAGACGGCACATCCCCTCCGCGACAGAGAAGAAAAGGTATGAGAAATTAAAGGTATGCAACACATGTAAGAGGCAATTTAGTGTCATGCACAGGACTGGATGTCATTTAGGGTAAACTTTAATTTAAATGATCATTATATAGAACTACCTGATAGTTTAAAAGTTGCATTGAACAAAGGGAGTGCAAAATTATTTTTAAGTGGACTGGGGAAAACGTTCCAAGAAACAGTATACCCAAGACCCCTCCATTGAAGTTGCCACTGAAAAACACCCATTAATAACATTTTGACACAATGAAACAAGAAAAAGATGGCACAAATTCTGATATTAGAAAAGAGATGTTATTGATTTGATTTTGCTATAAAGTAAAAATAAACAATCTATGAATTTTAAAAAAATATAAAATTTTAAAAATATATAAAAAAATTGACCCAATTAATATTTTGATCATTTTTCTTATTTTATAAATATAATTATCTAGTGTGAATATTTTCTTTCTAAATTACAATTTTTATAGATGAAAAAAAAAAAAAAAAAAAAAAACACTATTAAATCATTAAAAAGGTTTGCTAGCAGTTTTCATTGCTACACTTAAATGTATACAACAGATTCTTTAAATACATTTTTATATTTTTAGTTGTACATTGGAAGTTTCAACAAAATTAAAATCAGGTTTGTTTCAGTTAATCAGACTAATGGTTGGCATTTTTTCAATTTTCTATATTAATAAAATTATGAGACAATTTCATGTGTATTTTTTTAATTATTATTCAGCATAACTTTGATAATGACATTGAATTATTTTTTTTATTTTTTTTTTTATTAATCGAATATTTATTGAAATAAAAAATGCAGTAGTCTAAAATAATTTAAAAGAATCTTATTCCAAGCTTCATTAATATTCACATCTTCGCTCGCACACAAGGCTGACATCACATAGCCCCTCTACTTATATTAATTTTGTAATCAGCACTCTTGATTTGGCACATCTGGCTTGTTTTTTTCATCATTCATTAATTTAAAAATTAGAAAATAAAAACCACCTTTAAAATATTTATGCGATTTAAAAAAAGAGAAACAAAAATGGAAATGAAGACTTCAAGGCAATGCTGGGTCGATAGAGATATCAAGTTTATAATAAGGAAAGTTAAAAGCAAATACTTACTACACTTGTTGTACCATCTCCAACTTCTTTATCTTGCAATTCTGCCAATTCTACGAGGATTTTGGCAGCAGGATGTTCAACTTCCAACAGCTTCAGAATCGTTGCACCATCGTTAGTGATGGTGATGTCCTAAGCAAGAAAAATGTGACCAATATTAACGAGTTCCTTAACTGAAAATGATGAAAATAAATAAACAGAGCTCATATCACAAATATTTGTATATTTTAAAGAAATCTGAAATGTCCACTTACCCCAATGTCGTCAACCAACATCTTATCAAGACCAACAGGGCCAAGACTGCTCTTCACAATGTTGGCAATGGCACAGGCAGCCATCACTGAAAATTTACAGAAATTAACATTTTATATTGAACAGAATAAATATTAAAAAATAATCACATTTTTAAGACCACTTTCTCAGATTAGATGGTTCTTTTGTAGGCCAGGGGTGAAAATGTTCATAAAGATGATAATTTCTTTAGTTGATTCTCGTCACATAAGGGGTCTAAGAATCTTACATTATATTCTAACAAATGAAAAATTATCGCAACTGAAATCCAAATTCAGATCTTTCTGTCACACGATTAAAAGAGCCAATTTACTTTCCATATCAATATATCTGTACAACCCAATGGGAATATCTACCCTGCCCACAAGCAACACAGCAATACATCAAATATTTGAATTTAAATGAATAAATGAACGTTGTGCCCATTTCTCGC